>JAWNNP010000465.1:817500-2017500 GCA_035044805.1 Leucophenga maculata
CTGGGTCCGTGCGTGCTGCTACAAAGCGGCACGGAATACTCCGCTAAAATAGACGCTGCAGTGAAAAAACAAAGCTGCCGACGTCATAATCAGCGACACCATCAACACCATCCACATCATCGACATCGTCGACGAAGGGTACACAATCGAACGAAAGAAGATATTCCGGCGCAGCCGCCATCGCCGGATCATCAGATAGTATTGGCCGGAACAGAAACAACATCGCCGGAAGCAACAGCTGGTCAACTATATCAAAACGCAACAAAAATACATTTAGCGGTACGATTGGCCGCACCTACTTCTACACAAGCATGCAGAAGAGGTAGCCGGCGACTTTTCGATAAGCGATTTGGGCCAAGGCTGCCATTTGTGGGCAATGCAACGATTTGTCGAGCAACTGTAAGTACTTAAATGGTTTTTATTTAATTTAAATTTATGCTCTTCTAAGCATTTAAGAAAGATGGTCAATTTGGCTATATAAAATATAAATCTTGACTTTCACCCCTATACATACATTAGGAACATGAACATAGAACATAGATGAAAATTTTCTAAAATTAATTTTTTTTTTAAATTATATAAAAACATAATGAAGTGTCTTGGAGCTACTGTTCGAGGCCCATCTATAACTTGGAAAATTAAAATGAATCTTCAATTACTGGGATTTCTATAGTTTTGTAAGGATTTATTGACCGACTTTTGTAGGATTATAATAATTATTATTAATATTATTTCTTATATATTTGTACTCTCAATGTATTAAATGTCCATTCTTTCAACTTATGCCATTTTAGGGGTGGACCTGGCCTAAGATGGGGAGCGTGGTATTCGCAACAATATTCATAGCATTACACTTTGCCACCACTGGCCTGGCCAATCCAGATGCAAAACGGCTCTACGACGATTTGCTTAGCAATTATAATCGGCTTATACGCCCAGTCGGAAATAATTCCGATCGACTAACAGTGAAAATGGGCTTGAAGCTCTCGCAATTAATTGATGTGGTAAGTAGTAATAAAATACACAATTTGGAATTTATTCATGAAAGTGTGTTCTAAAATTTTTTACTTATTTTGCAGAATCTTAAAAATCAAATTATGACAACAAATGTGTGGGTAGAACAGGTGAGTGGAAAAAAATATTGAATTTTTAAACAGATTAGAAAATATACCAACGCATTCTGGGATTCAGAGATTCAGGTTTCTTTCAAACAGTCTTAAAGAATAAAGTCAAAAATACCAATTTTATTCGCTAGATTTGGTTTTTCTAATGCAAACTCAAAGCAAATTCGTTATACTTGTTTCGGAACCAGCCACGGATTGCCAGAAGAATGTTTCTTTGGTTAGATCGTGTCAAGCTCAAGAAAAATAAGTCAGGGATAACATTACAAAGAAATTCCCAAAAGTCCCTAAAACACCTTAAGTCAAATCAAAAATACGCAAGATAAAAGTACCTCATATATCCAGCAGGGCTTACTTTATACACTTTTCACGATATTTGATTATAGAATCGACTTCATCGTTTGGAGAATGCCATCCAAGCTACCAGCATAAAATGTACAAAACTGTAACCGTAACAGCAGTTCATTTCCAAGCGAGATTCACTAAAAAAAATACAAAAGAATCTTTCAAAAATTTGGTTCAACAATCATTATTGGTGGCGACTATAATGCCAAACTATTGGCTATAATCCTAGAATTACTTTCACAATCAATCAATGTGGCTGCATGTAAATTCTGGTAGAAGACCTATATCACTAAAAACTGGAACTGAGATTTATAAGTTAAAATTCTGACGAATACAATACATTATTTGCATTTCTTTAATCATAATTCTAAGGTAGCTTAGTTTCCCATTCCAACCTTTTTTACCAGTAGAGCTGACTAAAATAAACCTTAGAAAAAAAGCCTTAGCCCAATAGACAAAATGATGGAAGCAGCTTCTTTAAGAAATTAGAAATGAAAACAGGATAGATTTCTTGAGACAAATGGATCGCTTTACATTAGATGAACAATATAGCTTCTGGATAGATACAAAGTGCCGCATACTTCCCACAAAAGCATTTGCCTGTCACTTAGTTGCAGTTTTTAAACCTAATAAAATTAACAGAAAATCTATGGATGATGAAGACGATGACTTAAATTTTTTGAGTTCATCCTACCAAATGAGTCTGCCAATCTCTCAAACATCGTTTACAGTAGTGGAATCTGAAATAAAATTGTTTAAAAATAGATAATCTCCTCAGCTTGATAAAATTATACTTTAAAAAATCTTCTATACAAATGTATGTGCCTTCAAACTAACATTTACAACGCTATGGTAATAAGGCTATACTATCCAACTCAATGGCAATGTGTGAAACCTACGTCAAATAAACCAGAGAGTAACACTTGGACATATCATTCGATTTGCTTATTAAGCTATTTGCTTCAAAAGTATTTAAAAAAAAATTACTTTAGAGAATAATGTTATCAGTTCTAGATGAACTTCGTTTGGTTTTAGGAGAAATCATGGTGCACCCGAGGCGGTTTATCTTGATACTCAGCAAGCATTCAAAAGGGTTTGACATTCCGGCATGCTAAATAAAATTGACAAACTAATCCCTGTGGTATATTTTTTATTACTTAAGTCCTAATTGAGTAAACGCTACTTCAATATATTGGGTTACTCCACGAAGAAGCGTTCCAGTTCCAGTGCTCTACTTTATATTTAAAACTGATATGCCTGACTTAGATACTTTAAATGCAGCAACGTATGCTGATAATACAGCTATCATAGCAACGAGAGATGTTCCTATAGAAGCATCACAATACCTTTAACTGCTGCTGATTGTGGTATAGGCTTGACTTCAAAAATGGAACATTAAGGTCAACAAGCAAAAATCAACGGACGTCACATTTGCACTTAGCATTTAGTCGTGCACAATAGTACGATTTAAACAAATAGAGATACCTCAAAGCAACTCTGTCAAATATTTGGAGATACATCTTCAACGCAGGCTTACGTGGAGAATACACCTTAGAAACAAATTGGAAACTTTGTGCTAAATCACAGCGGAGGATAAAAAATAAAATGCTAAGATGTGTTTGGATATACGCATTTGTGCAATTGTGGGCATTAAAAGCATCTCGAGCATAAAACTTCTTTACTGGTATTCAAACGAATTGTAATGAAGTATTGACAGTGCTCCTTGGTATGTGACCAATTATACCATTCACCAAGACTTCATCATACTGCTTGTCAAGGAAGGAATAGTTGAAGTACGAGCTGACTAGACACACTATGTTTTGCTTAATAAGGAAAAAGAGAGTCTATATGTTCAAGATTGATAGCACTTTATATTATAGCACCCGAGATCTGGGTGTTCATACAGATAGCGAGATAGACGGATGTACTTTTGGCTGCTAAGCAGAACCTTATTTTACTATTTTGAACAGAACATTTATTATAGTTTTCTTTTCTGACTTACCGAAGGAATATATAAAGAGAGGGGTACTAAAAGTAATTTGAGTCCATTGTGATTACAGGAAAAATAGATGAAAAACTGTATAAATCCGTAACCAAGTCCTTGGCATGCCAGATATCATAGAAAATAGAGAAATTTTATAGTGTAACATGGACTATTTTTGGTGAAACTGGCAACCATATCTATGGATTGAGTAAACTTATCGACTTCGTTGAATTCATAGAATTACTTAGGGGGAGTAAGAGTGGTACAACATTCAAAACTTATTGTTGCTACGCAAGAAACCGTAGATCTGAAATCAATTGCTAGTCTGCGCAAATCGACATCAAATTTTGTTTATTGCAAAAGGACATAACGTACTATTGGACTTTGTCCGTCTGTCCGGTGATTTTGTATGGAGACTACCCTTATATAGCCGTATTATTTGATATGCTATGAGCTTAGAATAAACCCAACATTTAATTCCGAAAAAATGCACAACAATACACAGACAGATTTGACTTTACTTGTACCCAATTTTTCAGGAGCATTTCATTATTTTGGCTTTTCCAGCAAGATTTTTTCAAGATTCACAGAAATAGCCCTAAAATATCTTTAGAATTTCTGCAAACTTTAAATGATGTGTTCTACATCGGAAAATGTCAGTGCTGCACCTACAAAAATTTATGATTGACTAACAAACTATTAAAAAGCATACTATTCCCGAAATAATTCTAGAACAAGTCCTAAGTTGATTTCGCAATACCCACTTTTAGATAGCCAACTGCCCTAAAAAGTAGACGATATAATTTCGTGATGATATGCGATAGATTTGGCATCACCGACAGGGTTGCTCTTCTTGCTTGGCTTGGATTTAAAGATGAAAACGGTGAATTTATCTTCAGGGAAAAATATAAAGTGACAAAGTACCGATTACGATTTACTGTCTTTTCCTTTTGGTGGCAAAAAAAATAATTATCTCACAGAGGACGAAAAAAAAATGGGAAACGAATCACACATTGTATTTGTTAGAAAGCAGGAAGCAAACTTTTGGGTCATATAAAAGTAGACGTTGAATGTGCTAACACTAAACAAAGGCAAATACATTAAATTTTTATAGGAAAAAAACTATCTCTTTCCAACCTTTTAGGAAATTTGCTGCGATGGAGAATGTTTGAACTGATTTTGGATGGTTTGTTTGCTTCACTTTAATGAACTTTCGCTTCACCACTTTTTCTATGCATTGAAAGCGTTAACCAAAAGTGAATAACGTGGAACTTTAACAAAGTTTATTGAAACTTGTGAATAGCTTCCGGTTAGCCAACGATTATTGTGTCAAAGCTTTGTTTAAAGATTTTGAAAGGTGCCCTCACCAATAGAAAGTGAAGATGATGAATATTTTTTTACGGACGTTTAGTACATGCATCGAATAGCAAAATCAATTTCTGATGGATTCTGTTCAGAAGGCTTAGCCAGTATGAAACCAATACAAATTTTTCATTCTCGTTGGGTACAGAAACCAAGCGTTTGTATGTCACAACTTAGTCCTTCAATGTTATGGTTGTTCATTGGGTATAATAGGAAATTATAAACAAAGTAGTTCAAAATAATTTATACTTTGCTCATTCCAAAAAAGTCTTACTGACAATTATTGTCGACGTTAGAAAATATACAACCCTAATAGTAATATATAAATGGCATTCCGTATTTTTCTGTTCATTTAGAGTTACGAAATTGCTGGTCCGGTTCTAAAAATTATTTCACTATTACAAATCTTAATAAATTTGCTCAATCGTGGTGTGAATTTAATTGAAGAGTAATTGGATTCAATATAGATATCATACATAGGGTCTTAAGACATATACCAATCAAATTCCAGATATGTTTTTGGAAATAATACCAATTAATTCAAATATATACAATCCAGATTAGAATAAGACCCGCGCACTTAAGTGATTAGATTTAAATATCTTATAAAAAAAATTGTGAGACTAATAAAATGTAATTTTTAATTTTCTATTATTATCAAAAGGAATGGAACGACTACAAGCTAAAATGGAATCCAGATGATTATGGTGGCGTAGATACGCTACATGTACCCTCTGAACACATTTGGCTACCGGATATAGTGTTATATAATAAGTAAGTACTTTTATGAATTACTTTAGATCTAAGTTTATTAAAAACAATTGTTAAATAATTACAGCGCTGATGGCAACTACGAAGTGACAATAATGACCAAAGCCATACTGCATCATACGGGTAAAGTGGTATGGAAACCACCCGCTATTTACAAATCCTTTTGTGAAATCGATGTAGAATACTTTCCTTTCGATGAACAGACATGTTTTATGAAATTCGGTTCATGGACTTATGATGGTTATATGGTAGGTATTACAAAGGATATTCTTGAAAATACGATTTCACGTTGTGTTAAATAACAGGTTGACTTACGTCATCTTAAACAAACTGCCGATTCGGATAACATTGAGGTGGGCATCGATCTTCAGGACTATTACATATCCGTCGAATGGGACATAATGCGTGTGCCAGCTGTCCGTAATGAGAAATTTTACAGCTGCTGCGAGGAACCATATCTGGATATTGTATTTAATCTGACGTTACGGCGTAAAACACTCTTCTACACTGTTAATTTAATAATACCATGCGTTGGTATTTCGTTCCTTTCGGTGCTTGTGTTCTATTTGCCAAGTGATTCTGGCGAGAAAATCTCACTTTGTATTAGTATTTTGCTGTCGTTGACTGTGTTCTTCTTGCTGCTTGCCGAAATTATTCCGCCAACATCGCTCACAGTGCCACTGTTGGGCAAATATCTACTTTTTACTATGATGCTTGTTACGCTCTCTGTCGTGGTAACAATTGCCGTACTCAATGTCAACTTCAGGTAAGCTTCTCGTGTTAAAATGGTTTGAAGTTTTATTGAAAATTAATTGAAAATTAATTAACAGATCGCCAGTAACTCATAAAATGTCACCTTGGGTGCAACGCGTCTTCATAAAAATTCTCCCGAAACTTCTTTGCATACAACGTCCGAAAAAGGAGGAACCGAACGAAGACGATCAGGCACCAGAAGTGCTAACGGATGTCTTCCATTTACCACCCGATGTCGATAAGTTTGTCAACTATGATACAAAGCGTTTCAGTGGCGATTACGGCATACCAGGTAATATGGAATTTTTTTAAATATTTTTTTTTTATAAAACAAACATAATAAAGCTTTCTCCAAAGCTAGAAAATGTTATGCTTTTGAGATTTGATTTGATGATAATTAACTATCAATTATTTTATTTATTTTTCTCATGCAGCTCTTCCAGCCGCACATCGTTTCGATTTAGCTGCCGCGGGCGGCATATCTGCTCATTGCTTCGGAGATCCGCCGATGCCCTCTACACTACCACTGCCTGATGACGACCTATTTAGCCCGTCAGGTGTTAATGGCGATTTAAGTCCAGGTGCGGGCGCCGAAATAAGTCCCACATTTGAGAAACCCTATGCTCGCGAAATGGAGAAGACTATCGAAGGCTCGCGTTTCATTGCACAGCATGTGAAAAACAAAGATAAATTTGAGAGTGTGAGTATATGCTATATATTGGAGATATAAAATTTAATAAACAAAGAAGATTACAAATAGAATTTGTTCCATAAAATTAAATCTTCCGAACGTTACTTTTTACTGACACAGTGAAACAAGTTTGAGTTTGTTTACAAACATAAACAATTGTTTCGACCATACCTTAAGTCTAGAAGTCACTGAATAACGAATCTTACTACAGCTTGATTGAGAATAAGTCGTTTAAATCCAGGCAAAGTACGTATGTTACATTTAAGTATGGAAATCGAACTCCTTTCTTTCATTTAAGCAAGTTTGAAGAATGAATTGATACTTGGGAACCGATTTTCACTCACCAGAAGAGTGTAGACAGAAGCCAAAAACTTAACGTAACCCGATAAAAAGAAAAATAAGCTGAAGTAATTTTTTTGTGGACGCAATGAAGTCTCACTTATGGAGATATTTCTTTCGAATAATTCATATTTTGCTTCAAATAATCGAGAGGCTTCAAATCCTGGGTAGGATAGTAATGATAAGAGACGGGCTATTTACGTGTACATCCGTAGCATCACGTTTGTCGTGGACAGGCCTGAGTTTGAATCCAACCTCTTTCTTGGCTTTTGCTGACTAGTAAATGCATTCTTGCATAAAAGGGGCCTACATACCAGTTCTGCTTGTGGGTTTCACGTGAAGACATGGAAACATGTCCTGTGCGAATGTCCACTGTAAGAAGATGTCAGGAACCTAACAGCGTGGTCGGTTAAACGTCATGATGGTGGATATGATCTAAGTAGGGTACTGTCCAATGCAGTTGGACAGAGTTAGGGCATTAAGTTGTTTTGCGAGGGTAGTCTTTAGTCCTATACCACACTCGGGTTTCTTCTTCGTGTTGTCCCATTTTTTGTTGTTGGCCTAGGTGCCAAGGGCAAGCAAGCCCCGAGTTGCATGGAACTCACTGCTAGTACCTTGGGTACGTAGTCGTGCCAGAGGCTGGATCTGGGACCACATGCATTTTAGGGTTGGAGTCGATTTTAAGACTTGACATTTTAGGTCAAGATCTTTTTGGAACTGTTGTGGGTATAGCTGATAAAGCATGCCGTTTTTATTACCGGAAGAGGTATGAAAAAGCCTCGCTCCAAACAGTGAGAATATTACATCCCACGTGCTTAATTTTATACTGTTTCAGCTTTCGGGTTGGGTTGTCAATTTGCATTATTATTCATATAGCTATACTTGAAATTTTGTATGGGTCAGCAACCCGGAACTGTTTGGAGATTCAAGTTGCAAGTATAACTTGTATTTCTTCTAGTTTACATGGGTTGACGAGAGCCATTATCTCGTACCACGGGGGTCAGGGGCCTACATAGTGTACTTCGTAGTAACTTTGGCCTGACCAAATGCGTACAAAGTTTCTTCGGAATCTTGACGTGGAGTTGTGTTCACAACCCATAGACCAATAGAGGTTATACATAGGCCTCAAGTCCACTTTCCAAGGAACGAAGTTGGACGTCTAAATGACGTGACTTCGGCTTTGTACCTGTAGAAGCAATACGACGGAAGCGAATGGTGCATATACTCCTACATTGAAAAAAAGAGTGTGTACACGTTTTAAGGATTTTTGTTTTTGTAAGAAAATCTTATTATTACAGTTAATACGAGTATCTTGATTAGCTCAACAATACGAATAGAATTAGCCATGTCTGTCCGCCTGTTTTCTGTTTTTGCACATCAAAACCTTAGGTTTTAAAATATCGATCCGAAATTGTATATGTTCCAAAACTGAATATAAGCTCTAAACAACGTCCAACGTCCATTTAAACATATATCATTTAACAAATAGGGGGAAGGGGCTGTGTCGCAATTTTTTATAGATACAAGCCATTATTGTGTGTTTTGGTCGTTCATTCAATACACATCTTATAGACTAGGAGATTCAATGTTCCACCTCATTGTTCATATAAACAGACGGATTTATCTATATCTACACGTTTCTTGGTGTTGATCAAAAATATGCTCGTACTTTTAAATTTTATGGGATCTGCCATGACTTTTTGCATAAATTTGCGCAATCGATTAAAATTGTACAGGATATTCAATTGATTTCTAGCTCTACTATCGAACGCTATGCAAGAAAAAATGGTGAAACCTTAGCTTGACTATGATTCATACTTCAAACAAAGCTTATTTGAGGGGTTACCCTAAAAATAGCCATTCATAAAAAGCTTCTAAAGATGGGTTTGTAATTAAAGGGTCTACGGCTTAAAGTGGGAGATCATACCCATTAATAAATATGTACTAGAATTCGCCTTCAGATTGAAAGTCATCCATTACAGCAACAACAAATTTTGTTCATATTCTGAGGCTGAGAATACGTTATTTGTTTTCTTTTTTTGACAGGTTATTACGAGTATCAGTTTTTCTAAATTTTGGGTCTAGGTTTGTCAAAATCCAGGAGCCAAAAGCTATCGACCAAACAGCTTTTCCAGTATTTTGACTATATTACACCCAACACTCTAGATACAAAGTGGCATTGTGCACTGGTCCTCTACGATGCTTTCTTTAATATATTACAAACTTTTAGAGAAACTAATATTGTCAATTTCCAATGTGTAAATGTTGTAAAAAGGACTGCTTTTAAAATGGATGATGTTAATCTAATTAGAATATTTTAATTAAAATTTTTAAAGTATTTGCTTATACTTATTTCGCGTAACTTATTATTTTCCTTACATATCTACTAGGTGGAGGAAGACTGGAAGTATGTGGCCATGGTGCTCGATCGTTTGTTTCTTTGGATTTTCGCAATCGCTTGCGTGGTCGGCACAGCACTGATTATTTTACAAGCGCCCAGTCTGTACGATCAATCGCAGCCGATTGATATACTCTATTCGAAAATCGCTAAGAAGAAATTTGAACTTTTGAAAATGGGCAGCGACAATACCTTATAGCGACCGCTTGGGTTCGCGGCGGGCTGGTGGAATTTAATCACCAGTTCGCTGCGAACCCTGCTTGTTGCACGCGATGATGATCGAGGATAATACGCGCCCATTATTGTTATTATGTCAGCGCTCTCCAACAGCATCAACAACAACAGCAGCAACAGCATTACGAACAACACCAACATTTGATGTCACTTACATTTTCAATGGAACATGTACTACTTACTACTACAAAAAGATATGGATTAAAAGTATAAACATTTTGATTCCAGTGAGTGAGAAATTACAACACTTTGAAATTGTATTAATTTAATTAGAACACACACACATACACACAACACACACAAATATGTAGTAGAAAGGAGCAGTTGATCAAAACAAAAACAAAAAGGAATAAAAACGAAACAAAAAAAAAGAGTAAACATTTTATGAAATTAGTAGAAAATTTAAATGCAAGAAATTGAAAACAATTTGAACATTTTTAAAAGCAAACGAAATTTGTTTGAATTGCTAGCTTTTCTATGTGTATGTAAAGGAAATAAAGCGTCAAGAAAACAAATAAATAAATAGCAATATTTATTATAAACAATAATAAATAGTTCGATCGAACGGTAAACATACATACATATAAGCTTAGATGACGGCGTTTATTAAATGGAGAATGGCGCATATTATTAAACGATACCGAAAAATGATTTTAAATAACAAAAAAGAAAGAAAATATTGTAAACAAATATCGGCAGCAAGAGTTCCTCGATTTCGGTTGATTCATCATATTTCATTTATTATACAACAATAAATTAATAACAAATTCGCCATAATTCATAAATTAATTAATAAGTTCCGATCACACTAGTACATATAAACTACGTTTAAATATACAAAAACAAAAAAATAAAATTTTTAAATGGAACTTTTAACTTTTAAGCATACACGTGTTCAAGTCTATGTGTTTATATGTATAACTACAACAAAAAAAAAAAAACCAATGGTGTAAGGTATTTGTATTCAAAAGTTGTTGTTGGTTTTTTATTCAATTCGATTACGACACAAAAAAAAAAATAGTTGCTATTTTTTAAATTAAGTATTACATTTTATTTTTTTAATTGTTCACTATGCATTTATGTATTTGTATATATAGTATATATGTCTGTTAATTTATTTATAAATGAGTTACATAGATAAAGCATAAAATGAATTCAATAAATAAATAAAGTCCTGATAGACATATAAGCTATCAGTCGAAAAAAAGCGCGAAATTCTGAAATAAAATTAGTTACAATTCAAACAGAGAAAAAAAAACTTAGATTTTAACAAACAAAAAACTTGCGAAACAAACAAACAAACAAAGAAAAGTTTTAAATTAAAGTAAAAAAAAAAAACACAAAAATAAATAAAACAATTTATAAAATCACAACAAACAATTAACAAACTGCTAAATAAAATCAATGCAAATAAATAACAAATTTAGTACCTATAAATTAAAATAGTTTAATAAACAATTTAACAAATAACGAAAACATAAAAGTGCTAATATTGACCATTAATTATAAAAATAGAAATATGCACAAATGCAATAAACGAAACAAAAACAAAATAAAGGACACGCTAAAACGGAAATAAGCAGAAGAAGAATGCAAATAACAATGCCAACCAACAACCTGCAAAATTTTGTGTAATTTTTTTTAATAATATTGTAGTTATTTGACACAATTTATTATTTATGCTATCTGTTAAAATAATCTAAAACAATGAATTTATATTTAAGTTTTAAATTTTTATTTTTGCATATTTATTTTTTTTTTAATACAAAAAAAAAAATAATAATGTAGAGTTGTCTGTTTGTACGCTCAAATTCAAAGTGGCTGTCACATTTGATGTGGTTGTATATGTGGTTAATTAAATGCATTTTATATTAACATTAATAATTATAAAAACTAAATAATAATATTAATAAATTAATAGTAATTAATTGGTAATAGTTAAATACGTTTATATTGTTGTTAAACATTTTATTATTTTTCATTATTATTACAATTATAAATTTTATTATTACTAGTATTATTATTACTTTTATAATTCTTATTATTATTTTTATTTAATTAATAATTATAATTTCCAAGCTACAATAATAATTCCCAAGCACAAAGTTCAAAAGCCATAGAGAGAGTTAGAGCAAAAGAGAATAAGATTGAATGACCAAGTAGAAGAGCATTGTGAGTGGTGACTTATATTGCTAACCTATAATTTAAATGGAGTTATTAAATTAACAAACAGATTTTCTACTTTTTTAACTTTTAACTTTAATTAATTTTCTTTGTCATGGAAAGATAATCTTTTTAAGAAAGTAACTCCTAATATACATAACATGGTGCACTCTCCAACTTCAGAATAACAATATTGAATAACTTTGGCGAACACAACCGATCGGCTAGGTTCGACATGTTTTAAAAACGTCAAAGATGTACAACTTTAAACATGAACAACATAAAACCGAAAGAACATGCTGAAATAGTGATGCAGTATATTAAACAAAGCTCATTCGTCAACACCCAAAACATTTCAATGAGGTTATTGAAGCGGTTATCAAGGGTGTTGCCGAAAACTCCAATGTCTCATATTATCACCACCGATTTTATCAGTATAACGTCAGTAGAACCACTGAAGGACAACCTAAACTGTACAAAACACAATTGACTCAATTAAAAGTATTACCAGGTTGTATACACAGCTACAGCTACATTGGAAGACCCTTTGTCCAGAACTATTACCAAGAAGAGGGCCAAGTGGCTTTTACGATTCAAAGCATGCATTATTTTTCCTATGACTTGATTAATGCCAAGGTATTTGTGCCTGGTTAGAAGCCAAAGCTGGATTCTCCTCTAGGATATGTATCGATGTTTCGACATCTTCCTAGAAGAGTCTGTCTTTATCATGTCCTCTAAGTCAGCAATAAGAAAATTTGGTGTGATTCTTAGAGCCTTCTTCTTGAGTTCATTGCATATTTCAGATTTTTTGTTATTGTTAGCATTCACAGTGCTCCAAAAAAATGTCTCAGGTGTTGCTCTCTTCCTCTATTACAAAAATCCTATACAAAATGTTTGGCTTAGCTTAGGCTTGATCACGTTTAAATTTAATCCTCCTAGAGTCGCCTGACTGACTGATAATATTGTGATTTGTTGGTTCTTATAGCCCTTAGTTAAGTTGCACATCTTTCTACCGCATAAATTTTAGCTTTAAAAGAACTGGTGAATCTTCCTAACGAGAAGTTTTTTCGAGATCCGAAAACAATCACCCCAGCTCCTTCATCTGCTTATTAATCTTCCTATCCTAAGTATAGCTCTGGATGTGAAGGTGCAACAGCATTGGATTTGAGAGCATGTCTCTGTTATAATGATATAGGATACCCTCTGAATTCTATTCATTTCTTTGCTGGCTACTGTTAGCCCTATCCACACCTACAATGGTGCCATATGTAACCCCTGGTTTGACCATTGTGAGAAACATCCATTCAGTAATTTTGGAGGTTACCATCAGTTCTTCCCAGCAAAAGCTCCGAATGACTTCATTGTAAATGTGGCTGTCTTCACGTTATATTCTACGTGAATCATCCATGTGGCACGTTGGTTGAAAATAGTCCACAGTATTTGACCTCATTGGAAAGTCGAGCAATATGCCATTCACACGTTTTGGTTGAAGTGGAGTCGATTTATATTTCCTGGTAAAGGAACCCTTGTACCAAGATCTTATGATCTTGATGTCTATTTTGATTTGATGTGTCTTCGAACTTTCATTTTCAGATAATTACTCTGTCATCAACATAAACTTGCCATTCGATGCAGTTGTTTGTTCCAGTAATTTGTCAACTGCAAGGCTTAACAGAAGAGTCACAACTATCCTCGAGTCTAGTTGTACTAGAAAACTGCCTTTTATGTGATGTGTTGTTAAAAACAACTTCTATATCCATAAAAGCGCAAATGGTTATCTCTTTGGCTCTTGGGGCGTCTTAAAATGTGTAGTTCAACTGGTATAAAGAAGTTTCAGTAGATCTTGTTTATTAATAAATATGATTTTTATGAACATTAAACAAAAATTGATTAAATTAAAAAATAATTCGTTTTTGCGGCATATTTGTTGCAAAAAGTAATTATTTTTTATTATAAATTTTATTATTTTACTATAATTTTTTTTTCTCATAAATTTTATTATTTTATTTTATATAAAATTTTTTTTTTTTTTTGTTTATAAATTTTATCTTAATTGTTGAAACATTTATATTTTTTCGACAACTTTTGAATGCTTATAATTTACATATAAACTAACAAGAATTTTTTAATTTAAAATTTAGGGCATTTATTTGCATAAATGCCATACAATAAAAAGCCACTTATACAAAATCGGATCGTTGGGATACTACATATGTGTGTGTCTATATGCGGGTATATTAAAATAAAAGTGCATAATGTTAACTGAATATAAGCACTTGGCATTTGCCAGTTTTCATTAAAAAAAAAAACACAAAGAAAATTAAAAAAAAAATAATAATTAAATTAATTAAATTAAAGAATTGCTAGCAAGTAATGAACAAAATTTAAATAAGCATACATTTAAAAAACGAAATTGGTATTTAAATATAAATACATAAACCAACAGTTAACATTTTTTAATATTTAGATATAAAATAAATTTAATAAATAAATAAAAACCAAACAAAAAAAGTATGTAATATGTAAACGAATTAATAAATAAATGAATATCATTAAAGTATACAATGAACGAACAACACACGCAACGCTGCTAATAAACACACAATCATATATAAATTAACACACACAGACACACACTTACATACAAACAAAATATTCATTTAAACATTAAAAAAAAAAAAATTAAATAAAATTGATGTTAAAACATTAAAGCGATTTAAAACATATAAGTAAAATAGTTAACTGAGCTTAAGTAAATATTAAAAATAAAAAATTAAAAAAAAAAAAATAACAGCATATAGACATATGTATATTAATGTTTAAGTGATTCTAATTCAAATTAAAAAAAAAAAAACAAAAAAACAAAATAGTTACACAAAGTTTGGCAACCGTTTTGACTTCCGATACAAAAAGTCTGACAAATAAAAATAATTATGGAGTCACAAACTCACACACACAAAACTAAAACAAAAATAAATTAAAAGGTCTAACAAAACAACATAATGCACTAAAAAAAAATTTACACAAAAACACCTATAAATTCAATATAAGTAAAAAATTTATAATGCATAACAGCAAAAAAATATTTGTGTAACATTAAAAAAAACAAAAAAACATGCGAAATGACAACAGTCGACACTGTACGACTTTATAATACGCTGCATGCACACTTACATTTGCATAACAAGCAACAGAAACTCAGCCAAATGTATATGTTGTGTAGTATATTAAAAATAATAAGAAAAAAATCGAAGTAATGCGAAAATTGTTATACGTATTTATTATGGATTTTTTTTATTAAGCATTAGAAAAGATAAAATGTAACTAAAAAACTATTAATTAATTTTGTCAAACGTTAAGAAACAAAAAAAAGAAACTATTTTGTTAGATAAAACTTTAATTTCTTTCTTGTTAAAAAAAAAAAAAAAAACGAAACAGTTTTTAATTAATATAAAATAATTTTGTGTTATTGTTTTAGACAATCAAAATCTAAAAAACAAAATAATAATAATAATAAAATAAAACATACAAAATAACTAAAAGAAAAAACCGAATGACAAGTAAATGGCGCAACTTTTCTGTGAATAAAAAAACTAAAATTGAATAAAAGAAATAATGGAATACCAAGTAAATAAATATAGTTATACATGCATAGAAATTTATGTATTTATTGACTTCAACAACATACATTTTTGTGACATTAGCATAGCAGCATTTTGTAGATAAAAAAAATAAATCATTTCTTAATTTAAAAAAAAATTTTCTTAAATTCAAAAAAAAAAAAAAAACAAAATAGTTTTGTGAAAAAAAGTCATAAAATCAATTAAAAGCAAACCGTTTAAATGATATTTAATAAAAAGAAAATGTATGTAGTATGCTCTCGTTGGTTGTGTTTTAGGTTATAAACTTATTATATGTCAGAAAAGTAAATACGAATAATATTAATTTGTAACACACAATCACCTTAAACCTAAATTTATAAATTGTTGTACAGTTAATTTTTGCATCGTTAAAAATTTGTTATATTTACTTCGTAGTTTTAAAAAAGAAAAAAAATATTAATTTCGAACTATTTAATATTAAAAATGCGCTTTACATGTATATATATAATTTTTTTTTTTTAATATTTAAATTACAAACGGAGCTTAAATTTAATACTTGCCATGAAGTTTTTTGTACTGGAAAACTGCTTCGTTAACTTCGTTAACAAAAATTGAGCAAGATCAACAACGAGTATAAAATTTTATGATGAGTCGTGAGTTGAGAAATACAAACCGTATTTAAAATAAAATCAGATTTCCAAACCATTTTTTTTTTTTATTTGGGAACTATACGGCACGAAGCACAGCTTTAGGAAAAATTTAATTTATTAAGACATTCAATGCTCTTCTCATTTAGAAGTCTTCAATTGGGATTCTACAATTATTGTGACGCAAAAGCAATGAATTGTTTAGCCACAAATCCGGGCATTTTCTTTGTATTGCTTAATGCAGACGTCATACAACTTCAAGGTAATATTCCTTATTGACCGTATGACCTTCTAGAAAGCACTCAAGATGTTCAACGCCATTGTAAGAAGGAAACAATGTGAACACAGTGCGGTCTTAGCTCCTCTGGCCGCTTCCAATGCATTGATTGAGCTTTGGTTTCGATGAATTAACCATTTCTCTATGTTTCGTCACCAGTTAAGATACTTTTGAGCAAATCAGATTCGTCGTTGACTTCATTCAATAGCACCGATGATTCTTATGGTCAAAACTTAGCAATTTTGGAACAAATTACGCTGACACACCATTCATGTCCGAAACATCCGAAAAAATTACATGGCATGGTTTAGGTCCAGATCGGTACACTAGAAGGAATGACCCCCCATACAAATCTGTCCCAGATTTGAGGGTTTTGTATGTATGAAAAATAATATGTTGTTGTTCCTAATTCAGCTAAAAATTGTGTATTCAGTGTATTTTGTATAAATAATTAAATTTAAATATTTTATTATGAACCAAATCGGACCACTAAAGCAAGTGTCCCCGTAGAAAAAACAAGAACTTAGAGACTATTAAATCCGAAGCCTTCAACCGTACCAACATGCCAACCACTCTCTAAGAGAAAGCATCCATTAAAGTTTGCTTCTTGGTATTTTATCAAAAATGCCAAATTTGGTGCATCTTTAATTCTATTGAAATATTCCATATTGGACTACTAGAAGTGGTAGCCCATATACAAATCTTTCTACCCTCCAGGGGATCTGGATAGGCACATATTTTCTATACAAATTAAAGGTTCAATGGGACGACTTCAAAAATGAATAAAAATTTGGAAACTAAATCGCTTAAGCACCAACTATTTGGAAATACTTGAAAATTTGAATATAGTTTAAAAGCTTAAAGGATTCTTCATGGTTATTTTGACCAGAATGCTGTGAGCTCTCTTGATAGAAAGAAAGAAATTTAATTATCTCCAAAGTGAAAAATTGCGCGCCCACATGAGTGCCATGTGACGCCATCGTATAGCATGTCTATATCCTCTAATTTAAACTACAGTATCGCTCGTCAAAAATTCAAATAAAAAAGTTACTCTGTGAGAAATGCAGATTTCTTAGGATTCTTCTCAGAGATAAAGATTCTCAGTGATAAAGATTCTCAGAGATAAAGATTCTCAGAGATGAAGATTCTCAGAGGTGAAGATTCTCAGAAATGAAGATTCTCAGAGATGAAGATTCTCAGAGAAAAAGATTCTCAGAGATGAAGATTTTTAGAGATGTACAAATAAGTGCTGACTAAATGTGATTTTTTTTTTTTAAATAGCTAATTAATATAATTATATCCGTCGTAACCAACTTATATTCAAAACTTTATAGAGCGTATACAATTTTTAATATTAAATAGTTCTCGAAGAACCGCTTAGATGCAACAACACAAAATAAAAATATGTAAAAATACTATTTTACAGATTCCGCCCAATCTTTGCATTGTACAATATTTATAAAATAGCAAATTTTTCACACTTTCCTCTTTCTAGACCCTATATAAAATGACTTTTGCAATATGAATAGAATGTACATATGTATACATATATATATATATATATATATAAATATATGCATATATATATATATATATATGTATTTAAATTTTAGTGGCCACATGTAGTTGTTGATTGCATTTTTTTATATTTCATATCCTTCACAAACACATACAAATAAACAAAAATAATGATTTTTCAAGCTACAAAATTTCAAAGTAGACGCGTGATAGTTGCAAGAATCATAAATCCAAAGAAGCAGAGATTCCTTCCAGCAACACCCTACACACAAAAACATAAAAAATATTTTTTTTTTACACACCATCCATTTTTCAACAATGTATGTAGTATATAGATTAAGAGTGTTCGATACCAAAAAAAAATATATATGTATCAAAAACTGCCATACCAATAAATCGACTGCCAATAAAAAGTCGTATAAAGAATATGTATTTAGTTAGTATATGAAGGTGAGTGCTTTTCAGTATACCGACTTTCAATGATTCACTTTTCTATCAATAACAAAGCTTGGCAGAAATAATCACTTAATTCTGACGTCAGGCACTACGATGTAAAAACAAAACCTCTCGAAGTTCTGTGGTATCGATGGGTTTTGTTTAGAGCTATTTGCCATCATATAGAAGCCAAAATATCTAGAGACTTTTACACCACCTCGTATACTTAAATTCTTCAGTTGGTTATTAAAATGAGATCCTTCGAAAACGTAAAATATGAAGTTCCACCTAGTATTTAATGGTTGTATTAACCTCAGTACATACTCTTTTTTTCTCTAACGGTTAACTTTATGAGGAGAGTTTCTTTACAACTAAAATTTGCCTAACAGTCGAAATTCGACAATTCGGATCAAACCATATTCAGAACGCTTCAAAATATGACTCTTAAAACTTTCAATTAGTAAGGATTTCTGAGGGTTTATCATTAAATCATAAAACACTTTAAATTTAGATTCGTAAAAGTTCTTAACATAAAATGTTTTCGGAAGGTTTACTATTATTATTTATTGAATCATTATTGACAATAAAATGCTTAAAAAGATCATAAATACAAAGAAAAAAAACTCAATATGAGCGCAATATTTAGTGAGGGGCTCGATAACAGCCATTCTCTCGAAAGACTACGAAAATATTTTGATACTTCTTTGAGCATTGGTTTGACCAATTGTTTTGGATACATTTTTTTTTTTTTTGTCTAATGTTATTCAATTTTGAGAAGACATTGGGACTTACATACAATGCTTGTGTGTCTCATTTGCTTCCTTCCTCTTTAATTTATTTAATTGAATGAATCTTCTCTCTGGAGTCATATAAATAATTCAACTCATAATTCTACATGCCTTTTGAAAGGTTTTATATTTTAAGCATACCTAAATAATTTACACTTTACTGGAAGGTCATTACCCATTTGTCACGTGCAATGGGATGGATGAATGGTTTGAGTGTCTCTAGGGATTTTTTTTCTTGATACTTTTAATCCAAAGTGACTTAAAGTATTCCTTCTAGTTGAAGCATAGGGCAAATAAAAATGCGCTCCAACAACTTCTATCAACTGGTAGTCCCTCAACGTTGCCCTAGATCCGATTTCAAAGTGTACAGTGTGAACCTATGTTTTCCTTGTACAGCCTCTTTGACGGATGTCTTCTGGGTTCAACTGGAAGGCCATATTCGCAATATTTTCGTCGTCTCTGCGCAAGCTGTGACCTATCCAATTCGACCTTGGCCTTTTCGATGTTGCTATGTGCAGGGCAAAGGTCTGCATGAATGGGGAAAAAACGACGTTCGAATCAATGCATTGAGTTAAATAGAATGCAAAGCCGAACAAATTTAAGTGAGTGTGTGTGCTTTCGAGTATACTCGAATGTCTACAAATTTCTTTTTATCTTTTACACTTGCAGACTTGTTGGCTTGTTTATTTCCGTACATTTTCTTGTACGACTGCTCGCTTCCCTCAAAATGAAAGAATACACGAAGTAGGCACACAATAACTTAAGTAAGTGTCAAGTGTCTTCGGCTATGCCAAATTTTTCATTTCGTTTCGCACACTTCTTCATTCTCACTTATCCAAAAGAATGCCGAACGTTGCCACACTCAACAAGTTTTATTGTGTGCCTTGTACTCACTCAATTCAATTCGAATACATTCTATTGGACTTAAGTTGTGAGTGACGCCATGCAGATCTCAGCAAATACTGCACTGCAGTGTTTGTTGCTTGCCTGGCATAAATCACCGTTTCTAGACGGAATGATACGTCAGATAACCCTCAGACATTTCTTGTTGAAAGATTGAAGCTTTCCGCTCTGTCTGAAACCATCCACGTGTCTGAGACATATAATAGAATGTGTCACAACGAAAGCGTACACATGCGCCATAGTTTATTCAGCTTTCGACAGCTTTTTAATGACCTCCGTATAGTGGTTCTGTTGATGGTGACACAAAAAGAAGGAAAAAATAAGGGGGGCTTCTACTCGACTGTTTGTTCCACAATGATGTGTAGTATCTGATATGGTCTACACAATACCAATTTGGTCTGAACCCATTTTGTTCTCGCCGTAATTGAGTGTTTAATATTGGTGAAATTCTGGCTTTTAAGGATAGTTAGATATACAAGTATAAGTATAGCCGAAGACAATCAAGTACCAGCCACTTTAACTTCATTTAGCACAACAATTGAATATTTTTTTTAGGCCCTGTACCAAAGGTACAAGAACCTATTGATTTTATGCAAATGTATGTAACAGGTAGAAACAATGGTCAGAGACCCTCCAAAGTTAGCCCCATTATGGTCAGGAGTGATAGAGGAGTCGATATACTCATGTCCGTCTGTCCGTCTGTATAAATCTTGGAAACAGTAATAGATAGAGACTTCGTGTTTTTTGCATTCGACTAGGACTTCTCCGGAATTTAACAAGTTTATTTTAAAATTTTGAACCTCCCCCTTCCCCATAAAATCACCTCCAAGGCTAAAAATTTCTTAACGTCCCTCTAAGCCAAAATCCCTTCATCAAAATCGGATAATAAATGACGATTTTATAAGCAATTGAATTTGCACGACCTATGATACTTCCGTCCTCCCTTTTCTTTTTATACATAAAAAAATGTTTTATAAGACACTTATTCCTGCAGTGAGAAGTGGTCATAAGCTTGGTCATAAGCTAATTTTCTTACTTGTTTATGTTGTGAAGTACACAAACTTCAATTTATTAAAATTGGTAGAAAAGTTTTGGGTGTAAATGATGATACGAATTATGCCAATAACACAAACCGCATTGATTTGTAAAATAAATACAACGCATCTACAGATTTTCCTCCTCTCTCTTTTATTCTTCACCGAAATGTATTACTGTTGGCAATGCAATGTATTTGTAATGCATCGCAATCACCACTTTTATGAGTCACAATTAGCGAAAGACATCACAGTTCCGGTAACAAAAAAAAAAAAAAAAAAACCATTTCAAATAAAAGGGGGGAAAAATACTAATAAAAAAATTCGTAAATTGTTATATATAGTAGATATTCTTGGAAACAATCTCTTCTCTTTTTTAAGTAGTGCTCGATATCGTTGCTAGTAAAAAAGTATCGAATCAACTCTATTAAGTAATTTAATATATCGGTATCGAAATATATATTAAAAAATTAAACTGTATCAAATACTCTTAAACTATATCAAATCTTTATAGATATCAATACATACTACATGTAATATTATATACCTTCCTCTTGATATATCTATATATACAAACGGCTTTACTTAAAAACAATTTAGTGTTGACTTCATCTCAAAAGTTTGACTCTAATTTATATTTTGGCACAGATTTATAGCGACGAGTTAACTTCGTGTTAACTGAAGAAAGATACTTTATTGTCAACTCAAAAATAACTCGCTATTGTGAAATTGACCCTAAATATCGACTTTTAGAATACTCAACGTCGTAAGTAAGCCTGCTACTTTCGTATATTAAAATCTTTTGCTATTTATAATTTACTTTCATTTTCATAAATAATAAAATCAATACATACAGCATTCAGCATTAAAAAATAACATCGATACACCTATATACTCGGAACTACATACATACATATAATATATATAAATACATATACATATATCTACATGTATGTTTGTATGTACAACCAACAATTTTATTTTAATATAAAACTTTACAAAAAGGTTAATGAAATAGTACTGCCACAAATTTAATAAAAAAAAAAAAAATTAAATTAAAAAAAAATTAAAAGATTTATGTTTTTTTTTTTTAATTTAAATTTTTAATAGTAGTTATAAGTCTGCTTATAGTAAAATAAATAATAAACACGCTAGTAACAATTCATTAAAAACGTATTGTATTATGCAATAAATCTTAAGTAAGTTGTAAAAACTCAAAACGGGGCTCGAAGTTAACATTGTGGGTAAGTTGTATTACATATTAAAAAATATATATATATATATTATAATATAAATTAAGGCATTAAGAACTTGTAAATAAAAAAAAAATAAATGAAGATCATATTTCAAAAAAAAAAAATATATAAAAAAATGTCTCGTTCAAATAAAACATAGTATTAAATACTTACATAAACAAATTAAACAACACGACGAGCACACACAGAAACTATATACGAAAATCATCAGAATTTTCGTTTGAAGTATTGCATTACATATTGTAAATAATATTAGTGAGAGATATGTAACTAAGCTAATCTCAAATCAATATTATCTTTATATATGATATGAATAGTTCAATATAAAAGCTAGGTTGCCTGCAAAACAAAAGATCATAATTCAAAACACATAAATAAATATTTTTTCTTATTGTTTTTTTTTTTTTCAAAATTTAGTTTGCCTATTGTTTAGAAATCATTTGCATAAACGAAAAACAAAAAAAAAAACAAAAAGTAATCTTCTTAGAGAAAAAAAAATTGTAACAGGGGTTTCAAAACGTTAAAAGCTGAACTGAATATTGCAGTAAGACTTGTATGCAAACAAAACACACTGAATGACAATTGGATATTGTTTAGAATGGGGATTAGCCACACAATAATATCTTTTGGCATTCATGTAGTACTAGTATCTATCTACTAGGAGGTATGCTCTCAGTGTTTATGAGCAATAGCGCAGATTGCTGCTACGCCGTAAGGATGGAAATTGAATAATTGAATTTATTTTAAGTACAATTTGTTTCCACATTACAAAAACAACGAATTCAGAAGTGAAATAAAAATAAAAGCAACATTAAACAAACAAACAAAAAACAAATTAATAAATAATTATTAACTCAAAAAAAAAAAAAAAAAAAATTAACAAAAACAAAGTAAAAGAATTCTTTGAACATCTGTGTTCAATTAATTGTATTTCAAATTAAGAAACTTAAAACAAAAATAGTAGACTTAAATAAACCAATTAAGAAAAATTCAATGAACAATGAATACATTAAAACAATTATACATAATTATACTACATACACGGCATAAACCCTGGTTCAAAAGTAAAATCGAACGTCTTCCAATCAATGGTCGTCTTTTCGTAGCAAGCAAAAAATCTGCTTATTGCTTACATAAGTAATTACAACCTTTGGAAGCACTTGCGCAATAAAATCAAATGCACTAAACAACAAATGAGTAAAAACAATAATTAAAAAAGAAAAACAAAAAATGTATTCTAACTAGAGCCACTAGAGGTACTACATAACACACAAAAACACGTACTAGATACAATTAAAAAAAAAAAGAACAGAATTTTAACAGATTTTTAACATTTTTAATTGCAATTTCTAGCTAATATTTTAAATATGGTATACCCTGCGCGCATGTTTTATATGTATGATAGTGTATAAAGTGTTTCTTGAATGTGTTTGTGTATGTTTATGATACATATAGTATAACAAAAAAGCTCCTAAAAGATACATCAAAAATCTTCCGTATGTGTGAACAAATAGTGCATGTTTGCTTTTAAGTCTTCGATTTGTATCGCTATTATTTAGTTAGGCCTATTTCATCTTGTCATGAGAAACCAGGGGGCGTTAACAGACTAAGTGATTTGGACTGATATCGTTGAAAAAATTTTAGTGTACCATAATTCGATAGGATATGTCCACACAGGCTTTAAAAAGGCACAGTAAAGACGAACATTGTTCTCTAAACTTAGCTGCGATATTATTCTAAGCAGCCAATGAATTTTTGAAGTGAAACTCTTTTGCGGGGGTTCCAAAATAAAAGATCGTCACAAAAATTGATGCACCCGATTCCATTTTAATTATGCAACGGAAATGGCTTTTGTATTGTAGTATTTTAAAACTTTGCATATTTTTAGGCGTTACTCTGTATAAACGATCTATATGATAATGAGTGATATACACGATAAGAGAAGGTCAACGCGATGAAGACAGGGGAGAGTGGTGAAAAGAGGGATGGGGTAGTACGGGTGGGGTGGTGTGGTCTTGGAAGTGGTGGGGAGGGAGGAAGGCAACGCGCACAACTTGTCGCATAGAATGTCTTAAGATACTTCTGTGCATAAGTGACTACTTGAACATCATTAGCAATGAATATTGTGGAATGAACATGTCTTAGAATACTGTCCTGTTAGACACCAACATGGATACTGTGAAGTTTTGATGTTTCGCCTTCCATTTAAACATAAAAGTATCGATTGGTACGAGGAAAAATTTTTTTTATATAACATATCTGGTTGCCAGGCTCGCTTAAATGCCTGTTGTATATACTGCCGCAGAATACAGTTTCGTTTTGAATCCACTTGTAATTATATTCACTGTTCGATGGCATTGCTCTGGCGATCCATGGCCGGTCCTAAGCGATCTATCCTCAAAATTGCATTGTAAATTGGTGCCAAACATTTACTACGCATTTGAGAGAGCATTGTCGTTACTCTTCCGTCTATTTTGTCATAGTCTGGTCACTTTTATGGTTCAGCTTTGCAAAATTTTCTTTGATTTCAGACACAGTAATCTTTCTTTACTTCCGCAGAAGCTGCAAACTGCAAAAGGTCATTCGACTTGCGATGCGTTAAAATATGAGCACGGTAGTTCAAATCGCACATAGTGCAGTAATCACGTTGACGCTGCTTGATCTTGATAATGCGCTTCAAACGATCGAACTCAATCGTCTTCAGCTGCTCAGCAATCTTGCCCTTCTGGCGAATCAGGTGGTAACTTCCCTCAATACTTTCGCACAACATTTAATAATCACTGTCTTTGATTCAGCTACAAAATCCTTTGGGGACATCTTGGCTGCATCTCCATGATGCTCGTAGGAATTCCACTTTGCTGCAGTTGTGGTCTTCTCCGGGTGTTGCAAGTAGCAAAAGCTAGATTTTAACCGTTTCACAAATCTTATAATTTGTTGATTATAATAGCTCGTCGGCAGGCGGCTGCCAAGATTAATATCTGTAAGATCAAGCTCCGACTTTACCCCAACACCAGGAATTATTGAACTCCATAAACCGTTTGGTAAGGAAGAACTCGTTGTTGTACCTCAGCCAGTTCTGTTTCGCTAGACATATTGCGCACTGATTCGATATCTGAGTTGGTTACACCATTGACGTACTTGCGTCTTATATGGTGTATCGCTTTTTGTAGGCTCCAGTTGCGTTTGCACAAATCCTTTTTCATTGAAAGTAATATTCTTGAGCTCTTGGCGTAGCTTTGCCTGTTTTTCCTCTTCCTCTTCGACTCTCCTATCATTGAGTACCTCTAGGTCAGCGATCTTAGCTTTGAATTGGCAATAAACTCATCAATTTATCAATGTTTGGTAAACATGCCTATTTCGTTATTGACCGCCATATTTGTTCTTTGCTCCTTCAGTCATCATCATCATGAAAAATGATGATGAACTTTCTCAGTTTCAAGCTTTTACACTTGAGTTTTCGCCCATTTTTAGAGAACAATTAAACGATTTTTCTTTGGATAGTAGTCTCATAATTTATGTTTCTTATGGGCAACTTTAAATTGCAGCCAACTCAATTTTTTTTTTTAGTTTTCCTTCTTCGTGCACTCTCACCGACATGATCAAATTACTCTAATCGAAGACACATTAAATCTGGTGTTAATATTTTTAATGTAGGCTGATCCATCGGACATAGACAATCGGGGTATCTTATTGTATTGTAACACATTTTTCTAAACATCAAACCATTCTACAATCTGTACAATTGTCTGTCACTGAACTCCTACGATTGACCGATTTTGATGGGTCCCTGAATTTTTCGCTCACATCGGAATCTAGGAATTTTTTAAAAGTTTTTTTTGCATATTCAATCTAAAATATTTAGTCCCCAGCCAATGTTTGGAGTTAATCCTTACAAGATGTTCTATGTCCATTTTTGAATGGTAGTAAATTTTTTATTCTTTGAAAAAGATCAATATTTTTAAAACAATATTTTCTTACACATACTCCAAGTTCAAGGAACAAAATATACCCTTTTATACATACATATACGCCTGATTGTGTACCTTTATTATAAACATATATGTGTAGGGTAAGGCAGTGTATATAGGTTTGTACACAACTGAACACAAACGCCAACATTACAGAAAACTATTATTTTTTAATTATTTTGTGTGAATCTTCAAAATTAAACAAAATCTTTATGGCAGCAATGGACATATACAAATAAGTATATAAATATATTTTTTTATTTCGAATGATTTTTAAGTACAGCTTGTTTCCAAATTGCTTACAATTAATTCACTTGTAAATTTTAGGAAGTGTGTTTTCATAAGGTTAAGCTAAAAAACAAATACATATGTAGACACATTTAAAGAAATTTTTATTCAACAATTTGAAAAAGAGAATTAATAAACAAATAAAAAAAATCTTAACAATCACTGGGGAAAATAACAACAACAACAATAAAAAAATAGGCAACAAAATTTTTAAATACTTCAACCCCAAATGAGATTTCTGATATTTGAAAATATATACATATGTATGTATAAACATTAGTTTCAGGATTTGCACACAATTAAAAAATTTAAAAGAAAAATAAAAAATCCAAAAAAAAAAAACTAACATGCAACAAATCAGTTTAGCTAAAAAGGAGAAAAATGTAAAAGTCAGCCTTTTTATTTCTATGTAGTTTATGTAAGATAAAGGTATAACACTCTTAACTACTATTAACACAAAGAAAAAAAAAACAAATACTTAAACATAAAAAATACCTAATTAAATAAATGCATTTAAAACTTCACATTTACAAACAAACAACACAACCAAATAATTAATAAAAAGAACTTTTAAGTCAATGTTAAATGCAATAACTTCCACAAAATGAAAATAAAAAAAAAAAAAAAAAACTAGAACACTGAAAACGAGAACAATTTGAATTTCAAATATATAAGAATAATAAAAACAACACCCACAAAAAATATAATAAAATCCAAAACATTGCATCAAATATATATGATGTTGTATACACACATACAAACAAATCAACAACTTTAATTTAAGAAAATACTTACACAATATGCAAATGTGAACGAGGACATACGATGAAAAAAAAATATTAAAAATAAAAAAAAAAATAATAAAAAAAAATAAAAACACTTGCAGCAAAAACCAAAAAAAAACAAAATCGAAAAATGACATTATATAAATAAATGTTACACGTTATTAAAAGAAAATAAAAATAATTTGTTTTTAAAAATATTGACTTTTCATTTATTTGGAGATTTTTTCTTACTTAAAATTTAAAGAAGGTAGTTATCAGAGAGCTGTGGGCTAGTTAAGGCTGTAGTTGCACAGCGTACTCAATACATAGGTCACATTCGGTCCATTGTGGAATACCGCTGCTCCTAAAACCACTTTGAATTTCGATTGATGAAAGAAGACCCCAAGTGCTTAAATCTAATTTTAGACAGTAAGGGTCAGTAAGCAGTAAAGTTTAGGTTTCTTTGAAAAGTGTATCTTCCATGTAAAGAGTGACATTCCAACTGAGGCCTTATAGTGGTCGGACAGCCTGAACAAAAATATATATCTAATATACTTTAAGTGGTCTCCGATGATCCGTTGTGTAATATAGAGCAATGCCTGGATGAATAGGACGGAATAAAACTTCTTAAAAAATAAGAACACAAATAAAACACTTCTTGAATTTTTAAATATTTAAAAAGTATTTAAAAAATAAAGAATGGTTTTATTAGATTTGAATTTTGAAAAATTATAAGTTTTTTATTAAATTAATTACTTACTTACGTAAATGGTCGTCAACCGTCCTCCGGTCATGGCCGCATTTAGGAAGGCGCGCCAGCCTCCATAGTCTAGTGCGCGCTGGCGCCAGTCGTTTTGAATGCCAAGTACGGAGAGATCTCTCCATACCTCCATTCCATCGAGTGCCCGGTCGTCCTATATATCGGCGTTCACCAATCAAGTTTGGGCCCCATATAAGCCATGCGTACTGAAGCTCTTTCATCCATTTGAATAAGGTGCCCAGCCCTGTGCAGCCGCTGGAATTTTATGCGCTTGACTATGTCAACCTCATCGAATAGCTCGTAGAGCTCGCGGTTCATAAGGGACCTAAAATCGTCGCCGACTCTAATAGGACCGAAAATCCTTCGAAGAATCTTCTCATACGACTCAATGCGCCATACACTAGGACCGGAAGTATCAGCATCTTATTTATCTTGGTTTTTGTCTTTTGAGAGAGGGCTTTACTTCGCATTTGCTTGCTCAGCCCATAAAAGCATATGTTTGCAAGTGTAATTCTTCGCCTGATCTCCAGGCTGACGTTGTTGTTGCTGTTTATCTCTGTCCCAAGATAGACGAAGTTTTCTACAACACTGAAGTTTAAATTCTCCATCGTTACTGAACGTCCAAGACGCGATGACGGAGTGCGAGAAGACACCAAGTATTCGTCTTGTCCTCATTCACCGCTTGACCCATGAGCCGAGACTATTTTTCAGTCCCTGAGAACGCCTTGCTGACTCGCCGTTCCTGTGTAGCGATGATATTGATGTCATTGGCGCAAGCGAGCATTAAATCAATTTCTGGTCGGAATCGAATAATATTTTCACGAGTTATAACACTCCGGCCTTTTATATCGCTCAAGAAGCTGTTTGCAGGTGAGAAATCGACTTCTTGACAACTTCAATTCAACTCTATTAGATCCAAAAAAAAATGTGAAAAATCTTTCTCTCGAAAACCTCTAACGCTTTTACACCTAATTCAGTCAAGATCCATGCTTCTGCGCAGGAGCGGGATAATCACCATCTTATAAATTCAAATTTTAGTCACTCGAGAGAGGGCTCTACATCAAATTTGCTTGCTGAGCCCAAAGAACGTGATTCTTTACTTGATTTCCAGGCTGACGTTGTTGTTGCTAGTTATTTCAGATACCTACGACGAAGTTTTCTACAACACTGAAGTAAAACTTCTCCATATAGACCGTCCCAGACGTAACAACGGTGTACGACAATACGAACCGAAACTGTTTTTAAGGATCTCGAACCAGGCATATTCTGTATACATAGGAGCCATCGCGTAGGATGTACTCCATAAACAGATTGAAAAAATCACACGATAAACACCTTTAAATATACTAAATTTCATCCCTGTATAAGTATATTAAATGAATACAAATTTATGAAGAAATTTGTTTACCGTTTATATGAGGGTGGGACATTCATAATCCAAAGCAGTTATTTTGACATTAAAAACAAACACTCCAAATTTATTTATATGTATAGATGAGAACCGACTTCTTTCATGTTTGATATGATTCATTGACAGTTCATTTAATTTAAGGGGTTTACGGCTCATTCGCTAAATTATATTAAACATTTAAAAAACTTGAAAATCAGTCTAGCTTTTGAATGGAACTAAACCCTTAAGTAGGAGGGACATATCACTTTCAAATTTTTATACTCTTACTGGTTCTACATACAAAGGCGAACAATGATATATCTTATCGATTCGTCGAGCGCCTTCTGAACATCCATAAATGTATTTTTGGGTAGTCCGATGTCTCATTCTGTATGTGCTGCAAAACGCGTGACAAAGTAAATATATTCAATACTCACTATACCTGTGAAGAGCACAATAACAAATATGTATTGTACATAGCGGCTTACTATTTTATTTATTTATTATTTTTTTCTACGATGTTTAGATTCAAATTATATTTCGATCTTTAGTGTGTTAATTGGAGCTTTAAACACCTTTAATATGCAAACAATAAGTTCGTTGGCTTATGTTGGAGATACAATAAAAATTTTCTTTTTGAGTCATCTAGCGACTAAGTTTAAAGTAAGTATTTATGAAGAAGTAGAACGTCACTAACGAGGTGAGGGAAGTGAAAAAAACAGCTGAGAAATGATATATTCTCAACATGAATAAAATTTTTAAATGTTATTAAATTACTTCTTCATCTTAACTCGTACATGAAGCTACGTCCCGCCGTGTACAATGCAGTCATATCAATCTCAATTTGCTAATTACAAAATTAAATATTAAGTAGCCCACTTTTTTTTGGAGTAATGGCTTGTTAAGTCTAATTCAGTCTCTATGAGATCGACTAAGAATGAAGACTGTGAATATTACAAATTATACTCTTTGGTTAAGCTTCATTTTATCGATGATGATGCTTTGCTTCATTGTAGCAGGTGAATCAGCGCGTGAGCCATCGGGGTTTAATAAATCGGAAAACTATAGAAACATTACAGCAGATCGTCATTTAGTTCGTCGCAAACGTTATTTGGCATTTCCGGAAGGTTCGTCGGTTTCGGTAAGTTATATTTTTCACAATTGAATTAATAAATATTCCCATAAAAAGTCTTATTGAATAAACAACGAATATCGTATTGATTTGCTTTAAGTTTCTGACTTTCAAAGAACAGTTCCTATCTTCCGTGCTCATATTTCTCAGAAACTTTAAGAGTAAACAATACCAAACTTGGACTATGGAACTATGGTCTTAATTAGAGTTTTTCGCTGGGAGATAACTAGCCAAGTCAACAATTACCGCAAGGTTTTCAGTTTGTTAATCCGCCTAGATTTATTTTTTCTTGGATAAACAATGAGTTTTGTATAATAAACGCCGACCACACTTGTCTCAAGCGCCCAATAGCAATTCTTAAAAAAGTTTTATGTACATATTCCAATTAGTATTTAATTCAATTTAAATTATTATTCAAATTATTTTTAAGGCCGCCATTTGCATGACCATTGGTGTTCTTGGTAATCCAAATACAGATTGGTTGAGCTGGGCAGTAAATTGGGGTGTATCCTATGATCTACCCAACTATAGTTGGGTACGCATGCATGTTAATGGATTTGCAAATCATACTAAGGCCGAAGTTCAACGTCGCTCCAGGCGAAGTTTTTTCGATCAAGTGCAAGTAGCGGTTGAAAAGTAAGTTTGGAGTTTATGACATTTTTTATTTATAATAATTTTTCTTTGTTTCAAAGCATGGGTTTTAATGGAAGTGCCTGCGTTGCGCGAGCGCTTTGTGAGAGCTCTAAGTATTTAAAGCCAAGTTTGGGCAGAAGAGCCAAGCGTGGTAACATGATTGAGGAAATAGTTAAAACGATCTTCAGGTTTAATACTTTGAAATTATTTCTTTTATAAATCTTTCAATCTCTCTGATATATATTTTTATTTTTCTAGCCTACCTGAACCTTCAACTGAGTTGCCCGAATCTCAGACAATACATGATTATGACCATTTTTACCTGAGAAAAGTCGATGACTGCACTAATGCCTATCCTGGTTGTCATTTTTCTTTGCTAGAATTGGCGTTGGGCAAATATTCGCAAGCACCATCAGAATATAATTTATTTATGTGATTTATATTGGAAAATAAATATACATATGTATAGGAAATTTAGCATTTTGTTGCATCTTTGGAAATTATAGAGATAGAACGATTTCGACACGTTAACTACAATATAAAAAAAAAAGTGATGCCCGTGATTTTATTCGCTTGTATGTCACTCGGATTGGTTGCGATTGATGAAGCAGAAAGTAAACTTAATAACACGCAGCCACTCCGTTATCTCCAGAAATCGAGATAAAAACAGAGCCTTTTCAGTTTAATTCGATTTCGTTTTCAGTTAGTGTATTAAAAGTTAATGAAATTTAAGTCCCGAGGAAGACCTACCGTGCCTGAAGATCGGCTTGAAACGATGTACCGACAAAGAAGGAGCTTTTGAAATCTTATAATGTAAAATCTTATAAGGTATACAGATCCGATTTATTTAATTTTTCTCACAAAGTAGACTACAAAAGAAAGATTTTCAGTTTGAATATTTAGTCATCTTACTCGCTCCTCAGATAACTAGTATTCAGGGAACTAGTCAACCACTTTTTAAAGGTCTAGTACCCAAAAAAATATGTCTTTTTTTAAGTTTTTCTATTAAAAATATTTTCGTGTTTTTTGCATTCGACTAGGACAGCTCCGGAATTTTACAAGTTTATTTTAATATTATGACCAAATTCATATTCGCGCAGTGAGAAGTGGTCATGTGTTTGGTCATAAGCTCGGGAAACATTTAATGTGTTTGTTAGGCGAACTGAACTGGTACAGGGCCTCTTACAGTCGGTTACGCCCGACTGATATTTCCTTACTTGTTTTCTGTTGAGAACATTCGCCACTATATAACACAGGTTCTATCTCTTTTTATATTTTCTTCAACACAGACCTTTACAGTAGCGTCGTTACCAGCAGTCTCTCAAGTACGCCGCTGCCAATATCTAAATCTCCAATCCCAAAGACTTCAACAAAACGCATCCGTGGTACTTTTCGCATGCATCATCGAGCGGTGATGTCAGTCAGTTTAATGTTAGAGTGATCTTAGAGGTGATGGTTCTGTTACAGCCAATACAACTATTGAATCTTTAGAAGCTGTAGAAGCTATGATAAATTTCCTGTTGCGACCAGGAGACGCATTAGCGCTGGTAGCGTGCATAGCTAAATATCTTATTTACTTAGATGGCCTTCAACTCAGCCTTCGATCAGTCATGGCACTCCAACTGCTGTAGTCTTGTAATCTCTAGTGGTTTTGATCGTCCTCCAAACAAATTTGGTCCCCCATGTAAACTATGCGTGCTGGAGTTTTTTCATTGATTCGCATGAGGCGAACAGCCTACGTCGTTTCGTCTAACTCCATTACGGTCCATGCCTATAAGCAAAACGCAGGGTATAATACCGTCGGGCTGCTCGATTATAATTTGTCTTTCTAATACGTTACACAGTTGAGCTGAATCAGTTGCTAATTAGAACGCCACATGTTAAACATGTTAAACTTATTTTACGTCTACAATGGGATCGAGTGTTAATTGCACAAAAATGAAATGGGTCAACACGCGACTAAGGCAGCAGAGCTAACTCATCCTAAAGCTAACAAGTTAAATGCAGTTGACCATTTGTGCTCTTCCAGCAATGCAGCCAAGATGCAGAATAAATTTGCTATTGTGCTAATTTGTTGCATTTCATGGTTTTCAATAACTATTTTAACATATGATGCAGAAACAAATCGTTCCAAGCGATTTATTATATTTGATGGCACCGGAGTTGTTAAGGTTTAAAAATGTTTACAAGCTATAGAATATAAATACAAATATAAAATTTATTGCTTATAGTGTCAAAAATTTCAAAATTTCTTGTATTGTACAATAGTTTGAACATGGTTGGCTATATGCAGTTTTGAGACGCACGTTTTGGCTATAGAAACATGTATACATATATGTACATAAATTTTAAAAATAAAATTGAAAAAATTCGGAACTGGTTTGTACATCCTTTTATACTTGTAAAGTTTATCTATTACATATCTATTCGTACTATCTGTTCATAAAATGTTGCAACATATAAAACCATTTTAGCTTGTCGTGGGCCTTTCCTCCAATATTGTGGTCAATGAGCGATTGCAAAAACGTGGTTTATACTCCATATCGCACTTCTACAATTTCCAAGCACAGTATGTACCGGCGCCAAGACCGCTTTATTGGTGGAGTTACTTTAATACAACCACCTTTGCTGCGCGGCGCAATGAACTAACACGCCACAAATGGGATGCAAGTCGCAATTTATTGTACAGTGCCATTGAAATAGGATTGGAACGGTATGTACTACACAATAAATATACTATATGTATTTCTCAAACATTCTTATATTGTCATTATGTACAGCGCGGGCTACCATGACACACACTGTTTAGAACGCGCCATTTGTGAAATAGCACAGCTTCCTTTCTATGTGGCTAAAAACCATGCACCGTCACTCTATAATGAACTTCTAAATGCTGCACTTACGTAAGTATTGTTGGCTTAACTTTGACTTTGACTATTTTTTCATGTTACGTACTTCAAAACAGACCGGGAAACAATAATGCGCTTGCAAAATACGTGGAAGCTAAGCATGCCGGTCGCAGTAATGCGGAATGCGCTACAATTTATGCGACTTGCAGAAACAAAGCATGGCATTGGTTTGAGCGCATAACACAAATATCAACAAGTTACTGATTGCAAGTTACAAAATATCAGCCAATTTTTGTTTTTTCTTTTTTTATATTCTACTGCGTTTAATTTTTATTAATAAATCAAAAAATTCATTCCAAACTTTTTGCTCAAAACGTTAATTTGCCTATTTTCGTGATTTCATCATTTGGCGCTTACGGAATTCGATCCATACCTCGCACATCGCCGGCTTTTGCCAACACAGGCACTCACTCAGTGGCAACTCACCCGGCCTAAGGCGTAGACATTCCGAGAAAGCAGGATACGGCGGCAACGGCTTCTTACAGAGGCTTGGTGTTTTTTGTTTTTTACAACTGGGTGGTCTGCGTCCCATCTTTAAACACTCACGCGGCAAACATGGACAACCTTCAGATTGGCCGACCCGACACGATGCCTTCATGTCTAGTTTCTTAATTTTAGGCGGCGCACGACGTTGAACCGGCGGATATTCGGTTTCTTCATAGACGCAAACCTTTTTTGGCTTTATCACCAGTTTTGGGCAACTGACCCAGGTCTGCCAATAACGCCGTTTAGCCTTATCCGACTCAATGTAGTACAAATCGTCAAACCGTGGATTAACTGGACAGGGACCCTCCGCTTCATCACAGAATGGATTCTCCCACATTGAGACGACTCGCTTCTTAGGTTTTCGTGGCTTTTCTAGAACCAGTTGACCCTCAGGCTTACCACACGGCGATTTTGCACCGACTTTTGCGCATTTTGAGCCATCCGCTACGCAACCGGCCATCGTACGGCGACCGATCACGAATGGTATATGGCGCATGTTGCGCAATAAACGTTTGTTCACTGAGAATATGGCCATTTTGATTTTAATTTAATTTTTTTATTTTTTTATTTTTTATTTAATTTGAAATTTTGAACCAAACTAACGCCAAACAAGGTGATGAAATGCCAAACAAAATATGAAACTTTTACAAAAATTTATAAACGAATTGACATTTCGACGTATTATGCAAATCATACTAATCTAATTTTTAAAATTTGGCATACTTTGAGTTAAAAAATCAAGCACTTTATAGGGACAAGTAACACTATAGAGTCTAGCACAATCCGTTGCGGTGCTGCTCTTACTGTGCTTCGGTGCATAACGATCATCGTTTATATCAGCAGGAATGCTGTAAAAATTTGAATATAGTTTAGCTATTTTCTACATATTGACTATTTGATTAATAAACAATCAACTTACGTTAATATTAAAAGCATCAAATCTTCCATGAGCAACCTTTCTGATTTGCCGTGTATATTAAGACGCGCTGAAAACTCACACATTGCGCGTTTGATGCAGGCATTCATGCCGAATTGAAAACTTCAATAAAATGCAGAATAAAAAAATATATAAAAGTTTAGGTAATTTCACAAACATGTTGTTTATGTGAGTTTCCCTTATGTCCACTTGTCACATAATTTGCCTACATACATTTTTCCTATCGTGTCAAATTGATCATATAATGTTCTGCGTTCCCGGTATGCACGATTGAGTTTCCATTGTGGTACATCATTCCAACTCTCATAGATATCCTGATTATCGGCCTCAGTATCATCTGTAGGAATGCTTTCAAAACTATTGTTCAAGCGACGCGGCACACTGTAGAAAGCATTGCTCATAGTTTCATGCTCAAAGGATGCAACAGAATTTAGAGGACGTCTTGATCTAGCAAAGCTAAAAAAAATGTTTTTTTTTTAAATATTTTTCATACATTTTTTTAGGCATAATAATTACAAATCTCTTTGAAATTCCGTATCATCGTCTCGCATTAAATTTTGCTGTTCTAAAATTTGCCTGGAAGGCGGCGCTGCACCGAAATCCGTAGGAAAATAATAGGCATCGTAGTTGCTACTCTCACGTCGACTACCAATTATTGCGGGCAGTGTTGGCGCTAATGTTGTTGTTGTTGTTTTGACAGTTTTAGTTGTCTTTTTAGTCACCGGCGCCTGAGCTGGCTTATCAAGTAAAATTGTTGGACGCCAACCATCTACAGTATCCGGTAATGGATGGTACATATCAAATTCTAAGCTATATTGTAGTCCACTTGGTCTACCACCAACTATTATTTTTGTCATAGCCGCCGTCAGCAATAGATTGCCTTTCTTTGGAAAAATTAATGCCCGCGTACGACGTGTAAGCAGTAATTCTTTATATCGTTCAACATTGTGCCGTATATTCTCTGTGAAGATAATGCTTGTAGCATAGCAAGCGGCAAGCGCACTGAAAAGCAGTAACAACGCACAACACTTCATGCCGTATGCATGCGACTAGAATCAAACATGAACTAAGAAGTCATCAAACTAAAATATTAATTAGATATTGGCTGGCAAGACATTTTAATTAACAAAAAAAAGGCGAAAATCTATAACTTTGGTATGACCGAAGATTCTATACACTAAACTTAGCACACATGCACTATACATATTTGTATGTTATATGCACAAAGCTAAACCCAGCAATATACCATTTCACAATATTTGTTGTAGGGTAAAAAGCACAAAACATTGTTAATGAGTACTAATTGTTAAAAATTAACTTTTAACAATTCTAACAAGCAAGAACTAGTATACCAAAAGTACTGTTACACTCCGATTCACATGTTCAAAACTAATATTTCAGAAGCAAGGAAACATCAATCAATAAAAAGTGTCTTACGTTCTTTTATATACTATCCCATACCAAGAACATCTAACTAAACGCACACATTTCACATTGGTATAAAAATGTTTGTGTATTTTTTTTTTACTTTCCGATACAAAAGTCTTTGAATATAATATCGAGCATTTCTTCGTTGCTAACATGACCTGTAATGCGTTCTATACTACGCACAGCGTTTCTTAATTTCTGTGCCGATATAGCCATATCAGGATAGACATTCGGTGTGTATTTGCTTACAAATATATCTATATGCTCAATACAACGTTCCAATTGTTGGCGATGACGCGCACGTGTTATGCGCGGTTGATCGACTGTGCCGCACAAGTTCTTCAAATGTTGTTCCAATCCCGTAAATAATATTGGAAAATTACGTTCCGTATGACAAGAAATAAATAATGCATTGCTTATATTACTAAAACGTGCATATTCATCATCGCTCAACAAATCAATTTTGTTAACCACCAATTGCACACAATTGTCTTGTAAAATACTTTCAGATATATCCAATTGCTGCAAGTAGGCATTAATGTATTCAGTTATGGCGGCATTATCGTATACTTGTCTGGCTAATAGTTCCTTTGCTTCTGTCAATAAAAGTATTAAATTTGTTTGCTGCAGATATTCTTTTGCCAGCGCCATGCCCTCTTGTTCTATGGCATCCGTAGTGTGACTATGCAGTCCGGCTGTATCTGCAAATACTACCGGATAGCCACCGAAATTATGCATAGATTCGATAATGTCCCTCGTTGTGCCAGCTTGTGATGTAACAATGGATACTTTGCGTCGTACTAACGTATTAAGAAAACTACTTTTTCCAACATTTGGCGCACCAATAATTGCCGTACGTACACCGTCACGTAATAGTTCACCACGTCTCTGGTCACTTAAATGTTCAATAATCTCCGCTTTGACTTCTTCAAGTTTTTTAACTAATTGTAAAATAATATCATCTTCAATATTTTCATCTTCCGCAAAATCAATATACGCCTCAAGATGTGCGGCACAATGTATTAAACGTTTGCGCCAGCTATCGTATAGACGTGATAGTGTGCCCGTACTTTGAAGCACTGCCTTTTGAGTGTAAGAGAGAAAAGTTTTAAGATTAAACATTAAAATGGAAATAATAAATTAGCACACCTGTTTTCGCTGTGCCTCCGTCTCAGCATGTATTAGATCAGCCAGACCCTCAACCTCAGTAAGATCCAGCTTACCACCGTAGAAAGCACGTTTGGTAAATTCTCCAGGCTGTGCAAGTCGTAGATCATGTACTTTATCAAGTGCATCGATCATGGCATCTATTACCGCTAAAGAACCGTGTACCTGTAATTAATAAAATATTATTTATTATAGTTTATATATAGCTATGTATACAAATACTCGTGTATTGGAAAATTTTGGCCGAACTATTACATTACCAGATTACTGTTACCGGACTGTTTAGAATCTACATATATAGCGTTTTTATGCTCAAAAATATTAGGTAAATTGTGTTTATTGAATCGTCCAAATGTATATAAAATGTTTGTCCGTCCGCTTAACCTTTCGTAAGTATGCCTAAAAGAAACAAATTCTAACTTAAAGAAGAATTAATGAAACCAAAATGATGGTATATAGGTATAAGTGTCACACTATTACAAGGTTGTTTTAAAAAAATGTTTCCGAACAACCGAGATTCAATTATGTACCTATATATGTATATATAGGTAAAAAAACGTAAAAAAAATAATTATAAACTAAAACATTAGTTGAAAAATCAGTTTTCATTGATGTCATATTTCACATGTACCAATAGCACTAATCTAAATCCGTCTTTCGGAATGCTAGTTTCTAAGATTTAAACATATCAGGTTTCCGGTGTAGACTTTCTATCTAACATCTGCTGACTTGAATCATTTGTAGAATTCTATTCGTACAATTCGAACAGAAATGTAGCATATCTAACCATTTAGATTCTATAAAAATAAACTGAATATATTTTATTTCATATTATATAGTTCGGCAACTCATCCATCTATAGCTTTGCTTTCTTTTTATAAAATTTTGAGCAGTATAAAAATCTTTCAAGCTATAATTACCTGAAACTCACACGAATCCTCGCCAGTAAAAGACGCTGGTCCCGGAAACCATATAACTAAGCCACGATCTATCATATCTTTAGTTTCTGGATGATAGAACGATTTCAGTTGAGCATAACGTTCCTTTGGCACAAAATCTTGATTACCGATTAAACTGCGTAAAGCTTGTTTGGCACTGGGTCCGGAGACACGAAAAACTGAAACGCCGCATTTAATATTGCCTGCAAATAAGCTTATTTGAGGAAATTAGCTATTCAATAGTTAATGAAAAGCGCACTTACCAGAACTCAGACTATATATTGTGCTCGCATTGTTACTAGCAGAGTTTACAATTTTGTTATTGCTATTGTAGTAATAAACATTTCCAGACTGATAAAGTCTTGTAAAAGGCAGATAACATTTATCCGGTCTTCCAAATAGCTCATTAGGGTGATAATTTCTCAATAGTAAACGCCCAAAGCTACACATTAATAGTCTTTTAATTGTGTTGGCGCGAAAAGTTGTCATCTACACACATATGATATGTATGTAACAAAGTAAATAATTAACTAAATTAGATGCACAAAGGCATTTGCGCTGCTCAGTGCTTCAGTCTTGTTTGTGAAAAACAGCTGATGCAGTACAGTGGCGTATGTTAATAAGTTTAATGTACAGAATTAGAAAAGTTTTTAGTTTAAATCAAGCATATAATCATTATGTACTTTACTTAACTAAACAATTCAATAAATTCTATATTTTTTTTTAAATATGTTTTAATACATAAAAATACTATATTCGCGCCCTATTTTCTACTTCCATGTATTTGGCCTCAATCGGTATTTTTTAAGTCATTACGTATTATTTTCTTCAATTGCACAATCGAGCAAATCGCTTCATTGTATGTTAATAAGTTTAATGTACAGAATTAGAAAAGTTTTTAGTTTAAATCAAGCATATAATCATTATGTACTTTACTTAACTAAACAATTCAATAAATTCTATATTTTTTTTTAAATATGTTTTAATACATAAAAATACTATATTCGCGCCCTATTTTCTACTTCCATGTATTTGGCCTCAATCGGTATTTTTTAAGTCATTACGTATTATTTTCTTCAATTGCACAATCGAGCAAATCGCTTCATTGTGGTCGGCTACATTTCCATGCACAATGCCAAGCATGTGCGTTGAACATTTCTTAATTCCCACAGGTGTAACCGAAAATCTAAATTTCGCTGTTTACAGCCCGCTTTATATCAATTGAACCCACTAAAGAGCGAGATAAATAGAAGTCAATTTGTTCTTAACAGGATGGATTCTTAAACGAAAATAAATATAAAAATAAACCAAGTCGAATCTTTTCTGCAGAGGTAGTGTTGGTGCTCACGTTGGGTTTAAGAGTGTAAAATGCCAGGCAAGATCGGTGTGAAAATTAAAGCGGGTAGAAATCTACCTGTTATGGACAGAGGCAGTTTCACTACAGATGCCTTTGTAGAACTTCGTTTGGGCAACGTGACACACAAAACGGATGTCTGTCGCAAGAGTTTGAATCCAACGTGGAACACGGATTGGTAAGTCGATAATGTACAAGGCTAAAGCATGCACATTATAAGCTACTTTTTTTGTTACAGGTATCGCTTTGAAGTAGATGATGCTGAACTGCAAGATGAACCGCTGCAGATACGTTTAATGGACTACGATACATATTCGGCAAATGATGCCATTGGCAAGGTCAATATAAGTTTAAATCCATTATGTCTTGAGAACAGCGTACCAGCAGCACACGGCAAAGGCACCGTGCTCTCCGGCTGGATACCAGTTTTTGATACTATGCATGGCATACGCGGCGAGATAAATATAATTGTTAAGGTTGATTTATTTTCGGATGCTAACAAGTTTCGTCAAAGTTCCTGCGGCATACCATTCTTCCATTGTAAGTTTATGCTTAAAACGCAAGATTAACTTTTATACAATTTTTCTTTTAATTTGTAGCGCCTTGCGTGCCATACGGTTACCGTGCACAGGTTATACACGGTTTTGTAGAGGAACTTGTTGTCAATGATGATCCGGAGTATCAATGGATCGATAAAATACGTACACCACGTGCTACAAATGAAGCACGTCAAGTAGTATTTCTAAAGCTTTCGGGTCAAGTGCAAAGAAAAATGGGTTTAAAAGCAATAAATTTGGGCGCAAATTCTGTTATTGGTTATACACAATGCTTTGATCTTGAAGGTGACGTCGGCGTTGTGGCAAGAGGTGTTGGTACAGCGGTCACACTAATCAAGGACAATAGTCAAACATCAAATACGGATGCAGCATTCATTGAAGAGTAAGTAGTTGTGTTTTGTCTATTAAATAATTTAAATACTGGCATATTTTAACAAGAAGCTGCTGTAACTTTAATTGATTGATTTCTAAAGAATATTTTTTTCAATATTCTATTCCTTCCGTGTGTCGCCACATTGCTTATGCGCTCTTTTCTTTTTACAAAACAAAAAACAATAAACATTTAACACGTTTTCGTTTCCATTGCACAATAAATTCTTATTTGAATGTGGCATCTGCTCCTTTCGTGTGCATAACAACACACCCAAACATCTCGTGCTAAAAATTAACTAGTGTTACACTAAAGTATTTAGAATTTCTTACCTGTGCTGGTGGCGTATCAATGGGCACGTCTCCGCACTTTATACCGACCATGCACGTGTCACCAAAACTCGACATATATTCGATCGAGAAGGATGTGTTTGCTGAAGCTGAGATTATGCAGAATTTGATAAGACAAGAGGACGAGCGTGGCGAGAAGTCGAGAAGGAAATTGCGTCATCGTATGCTCCGTTTGGCGCATTCATCCCGTAGTATTTTCAACGAGAAATACACAACACTTTTACGTCGTATAGAACCAAAAATACCAGAACATACGACACACTCTTTAAGCAGCATTGATACACGAAATTATAGTAATAGAGAATCACTTTGTTCATTGCACGAAATGCGACAACAATCAAAACGCGTAACAGTTACGCAACGTAACTCAATCAGTAGACACAATCATGCCATTTTGCGTTCCCTTTCGGAAAACTCCACGGTGAAGCATGTCAATTCACCTTTAATGAAGAGGGACAGTATTACAGTCCTAGGCGAGTTTCAAGATAAAACGCGTTCTGTGCCGAACATTTCAGCACTGCAAGGCGAAAATTTAGAAAGAAATGAATTTTTAGAATATCCAATTGCCGTTTCATTGGAGAAAGACGACATCGCAGCAGAATACAAGAAGAGTGAAGAAGCCGAACTTGACGATAGTTGTCAGGAACAGTGGATCAAACCAGGCGATACACTTAGTACCGAAAAAAGTCTACCAAACTTGAAGCCCAAACGAAATACTTTATTTCAGGAACTGAAAGTTTTTTCAAAACGGCTACAGCAGCTTATACAACCAAAAAAAGAAAACAAAATATTAAACAAGCGTGCTGCATTGGAGGAGGCACTACTAGTTTGTTTAGCACCAATTGAGCGTAAGTCGTATTACTCATCGCAGCCAGAATTCCTGCATGAACTTCAAGATGATGTCAATAGGAAATTGCCACGTCGCACAGTTTCAATAAACAATCTTATGCGGGAGTACAATTGTGACAATGAGCCCGCATTACTTGAAGCAGCAGCACCAAGCCTGCTCCTACAAATTAAACCCATGTTAACTGTTTGTCCTTCGACTCCAACGCCTACTGAACAAATAATGCAAAGAAATTTTTCCGACATACATGCCACTAGCCCCACCCTTCCGCTTCATAACTTTCCTCCCTTTGACTTTAGTGATCAAATTGTAAATATTTCTTATACTAATAGTAGTAACAAAAATAATCAAACGTCATTGCTTGCTCCTTGCTTTTCCGTTTCGTCATTCGCCACAAAACAACGACCATACAGGTCCATCGAAAATCAAGCCACCACACCAACAATTGGCTTAAGCGCTAACAACACAGAAATTATCAGCAATACAAATGTAAAACGCGTTGCATCACCAGTAAGCAGTCTGCTTAAGTTATCACCAAGTCCTTCTAAGAGCGGCATATCTAATGGTACAGTCGCTGCATCGGACAGTACTTCAACGTCTACAGCTTCAACAGCAACAACAATGGTACCCAAGGAGGTTGGCGAAATTTGCCGACGTTCTTCGGACTCGGATCTTAGTGTTACACCAAAAGGTAAGTATTTCTACTTATAATAATATATATATTTAGATTGCATCAGTCTAGCATATTAGCCTTTAAGCGTTCAGAGTCAGCAGTAAATTATTGGTACACATTTTTATTAAATTCTTGGCCAGTAATTATATATTTCCTGTTTTCTATTTATTGGTCTTACATTTCAAAAAAAAAAAAAAAAAAAAAATTTGAATAATACGAAAACATTAATAAGCAGGGCTATATCGGAAGAGTAAGTACAGCTGACTGTCGTGTAAAATCTTCGTCGCTTTACTAAATACATATATAATAAATTATTAATCTAAACTTTCAAAACTAACATCTGACTATTCTTAAATGTTGTGTACTCTCTGTGTTCCGCTCAATAACTATTTAGGTAAACATTTTTGTGCGTAAAAACCGAAAAATATTTGTTTTTTACATTTAATACTCTTTACACATATAAAAAAAATGGTATTTTTTAAAAAGTGAATATTTAACGTTTTAAAAAAGAATAAGTCGGAGGGTGGGCTTGATCATAAAAGCTGTTTAAGAACGTTAATAAAAAATATTTTATTTTTTTATTTAAATACATATTATAGAATAATTTACTTAATCTACGAGAGCACTAGCAACTTATTTTTTTCACATTTTTTGGTGACGTACCAAAATTTGAACGCTATCCAGCTAGTGTTCCTTCTCGGACAACTACAGAATACGGTTCAACATCAGATGTCCTACGACGATGTCTGCCTCGTATGGAAATCCCAAAAATAAAAACTGAAAGGTTTCTTACTGTAACCTGACATTCTTGAAAGTTCCTCTTTAACTTTTAACGGGGTGTGATGAACGCCGAAAATCCGCGTCTCAAATCTTTTTCTCTAGCAAAACGTTTTGAAATACTGTGTGAAGAGTATTAAGGTATCGGTTGGACTGAAGTAAATGTTTTTTTCTTGATTTCTTCCAAATTTATTTAATTTCTTTTTTACTAGAAAACTTTTTGATTAATTTATTAAAAAATAAAATTTGATTTCTTCTTCTGTTCTGAACTATCTACCTAAAATATATTTTCTGGATGAATTTTCTCTAAAAAGTTTTAATAGAATTGTTAGCTTAATTGAAGTTAAATATTTTCTGCAATAAACATTTCTAAATTGCAAATTAATTTGAGAGATTTCAACAATTCTATTAGAACTAAACTTTTGAAACATAAACTATGGGAATAAATGAGGCGCATGGTGTGTGCAAGACCCTTTAGAGATCTATATTGAAACATTTTTTTTATCGTGCTGTAATTATGTATTAATACATTAGAGTGAACAGAAAAAATATTAACGCATTCCGATTGTTTTTTAGGAAACTCTATTTGCGTTGCTAGCGAAAGATTGGTAGCCGCCACTGCTATGATGCGCCTCACATCACAAACCGTCAGCAGTAAGACTGCCGGTACCGACAATCTGGACATGTTAGAATATCCTTTTCTAACAATGACTAAATATCCTGTTGGATTTATACTACATCTTGGTGCAACAGTTGCTGCGCGTTCGGTTAAGTTGCTCGAACGTGTACCAAATCCAGATGAACCAGAGGTACGTGATTCCTGGTGGACCGAGCTGCGTATGGAAATACGTTCGCATGCACGCTCTTTGGGCTGCAATGTGGTACTAGGTTATGCAGAGACAACTACCATATCGTGCGTATATTTTTCTATATATATGCTAACTAAATAATAATATTGATTAGCAAATTTTTCTTAGTGATGATGTTTGTGTACTCTCAGCCACTGGCACAGCTGCTGTTATTAACATGATTTATAATCGCTCCGTGTCACAAACTGATATTTTTAAAGCATCAGCACCGGCAGGTGTACCAGCTTCAGTGGAAGAGCGCGACGGCGTCAGCAATGCAGGCACAGATATGAACAAGGAACCTTTAGCAGGCACAGCAACAAATAACTCTGCTGGCCGGAAATACGGTTTTCCAACATTAAATGTACCGCGAAATTCATGCTCAATGTGTCACATACCATACAGTCTTAACTCGATTCCATTTAATGTTAAGCTCAAGAAATGCGCCATTTGTCACAAAGGTCGTGTACCAGATGTACTCTTAGCTACGCTGGAGCTACCCGATTACGTACAAGTTACCGGCAGGGGTTGCTTTATGCAAGCGCAAGTAGTGCGTGCTAAGAAAGATTTACGTTCAGAGCTAAATGCGAAAGAGATTTCGGATGGTTTGCCATTTTTAGAATACGAATTGCACCGTGTACTCATTAATAAGTTAAAGGCAAAAGGTATGAATGCAATATTTGGCTTAAAGACGCAAGTAGCTATAGGCGAACGCATGATTGCGCTAATTGCTACCGGCACAGCACTATTTCTACGCGCATTGCCCGTGCCGCAAGTACCAAAAATTGTTGCTGGCAACACATGGACAGACAAACAGAAACTGAACGAATTACAAAAGAAATTACAGGAAACCTACGAACGAAATCAAGAAATCTATCAACTAAAATGTATGGATCCCGACATGACGCCATTACCCAGTGCAGCGGATAAACAATCAGACACCGATGATACCGATGATGATGAAGAAATCAATGAAATTGATTTAAATTGCGGTAACAAACAGTTGTGTGTGCTTGAAGTCGATGATATTGAAGATTTGGAGATTATTTCATTACTAATGGAGCCATATCCGCCGGAGGGTTTTCATGTTGTAAATACGCAGCAAGTGCCCGGCACTGGAAATGAATTGGAGGCGGTAAAGAATATGCAGATGTTTGCACAAGTTTGGCGTGCACGGCTCGATGTGGGCTCAAATTCAAATAGCTTTCCGAAACATTTTCAGAGGTATGTTTATTGTGTATTTAAAAAAGGAAAATATGTATTTTTTCTTACTACTGCAATAGATTACTGCAGACTATTTACTTTAAACTACGCAATATGATACCATGTGCCATATGTGATTTACGTTTTCGACTCGATTTACCTGAAACGGTAAGTTGTTCTTTACAGTCTATGCCAAAAATGTATATTAAAACTCTATAATACTGCATTATTCTAGGATCAAATACAGCTTTTAGTGACTGGCATAGCACTAGGCTTAAATGATAATAATAAAATCAAATACCGACGCAAAGTGCCGAATCAGAATGACGTTATTGATTTAAATGTACAGACCGCGCCGGTAACTCAAACACAGTCAAACAACAAACGTACATTACAGGAAGAGGACTATATCTTTCCATTGGACGAAGATCAAATGGTTGATACACCAACACCAACAAGCAATACTATACCACCATTTGGCATGAGTTCATTTAAAATGCGCAAGACATCACCATCACGTTTAGGTGTACCCAAGAGTGCAACGCTGCCATCAAATAATCGTTCTGTAAGGGCTTTTCGTATAATATTACGTTTTATAAATTTAGACACTAATTAAATTGTATTGGACGTTTTAGCTTTCATTACGCGACCGTTATGGTGTTGATATTTCGCCATTGAGCTTTATACCTGGTGGACGCATAGAAAAATACTTAGGAAATTTAAATTTTTTCTTTATACGTGAGAGCACTTCCGTAAGAGAAAACGGTGGCATTTGCGGCTTTGTACACGGTTTTATAACCGAGCTGCTTGCTGTAGTACGTGCGCATATTTCAGCGCTGGGTGGAAACGCCATGGTATCGTTTTATATGACCGAATTAATATTGTTCGATAATCAACACAAAAACCAGGTAATTTTTTTATTGTGAAGTAAATTATCTAATTTATTTATACGCATAACTTGTAATATTTAAATTTATTACACACTCAATTTCACTGCTAAAATTTTACAGCGTATACAACAAACAAAAACAGTTAATAACTTAAAAAACTAATAAATATTTCTAAAACCATTTTATTGCAGGGTCAATGCCTAATCAGTATTGGAGGCGATGCTGTTTATGTTTCTTATTACTCAGATGACTGATATAAACGTTTACGGGGCATAAAGCGGTTATTCTTTACAAATCGCCCCAAGAGCTTGTACTATTAATAATTTTAATGCTTTTAAATCGAACTTTGTAAACTTAGCTCTCTTGTAAATTTTAAAAGCAAGCTGTTTCTGTTATTTTTCAAGTCGAACTTTTATGCAGCTTGTATGCAATATGTATAGCCATTAGTTATTTGTTATATGTACGAGTACTTAGAACAGCTTACTTACAGCTGCCCTTTTAGCCAACGCTGCTAAATTAGAGTATTTAAAGTAAACTTACATTGTTATTTGTTTTATGTCGTGCAACTATAGTAGTTTGTGTATACATATTCTTAAGCGCTTTATGCTCTCTAATCTTTATATACATGTATATACACATATTAAAAATGATTAACAAATAAAATTTTGCTCAACATTGATTTTTTTTTAAATTTAGCTAATTTAACAATTTTAGTTATTAGGTGTCGTAGATAACAAAACAAACATGACCCAAAGATGCAACAGTGCAACATAAACCAGTAAACCAAAACGCATTAAGGGATAACGACGTAAAAATGCGCCAATACGTATGCCTGCTGAATCAAGCGTGGAATAGGCATGCTTAACGCGACGTGCAACGCGATTATCAAATGGATTTGGATGCATAACTTGTGGAAACTGTGCTTTTGCTGAAAAGTATAAAATAAAATAATAATACTTAGTTCCATAGAAATTATTTAAGTGTTACATACCGTCATCGGTGCTGTTTAACAACAACAAGTTACGCACAGGCTTGCCTTGTCTATTTACAGACATTTCTTGTACTTGAAGCTCTACTCTTTCCAGCTGTAAACGTAGCTCATTACGTTCGGCAGTTACAGACTCAAGTGCACTTTGTCTTTCGCATAGTGTTTGGGTTAGTGCTTTCAGCCGACTATCATTATCGTTCATATTGACTCTGCTAATATTAGTATTCGTACTTTGTTCAAGTTTATTTGATTCCTTACGCTCCTGCTGCAAAGTTGTCGCAGCCGCCATATGTTGGCTCAATTGCTGTCGTAGCGTACTTATTTCCTGCATGAGCACACTGTGTTCAGCCTTATGCGATAAGTTATGTTCATGCGCCTTATGAAGCTCTCTATTTAATTGTTGCTCTATATTACGTGCAGCGGCTAGTTGGTCTATGTGTTGCCGTTCCAAGAGCATATAATCATCCAATTGAAGCCGCAAATTCAACTGTTGTTCCACAGTTTGCTGCAGTTCCTGCTTGAGTGCATCACATTCAATTTGTAGCAATGTCGTCGAGTGTGCTGTATTTTGTTCATTGCTCTGCGCCGGCGTTGCATTTGCTGTTGCTTTTAACTCAGCTATATGCGCATCCTTTAATTGCAGTGCACGTTGTGCCTTCGTACGATACTCCTGCAGCTCAGTACGTTGTTTAGCTGTCTCTTTTATTTGCATTTGTAATTTCTGTGTAGCAATGGCACATTCTTGTTGTAAATTGGCTACATTTGTCTCCAGTTCGGATACAAAAAGTTTATGGTTTTCGTTCTCATTTTGTGCATCGTTTAATTTTAACATAGTCTGATTTCGCTCCTGTGTGAGTATACTCAATTCGTGCTCAAGTTCATGCTGTCGCTTTGTCAAGATTTCTACAACTTTACTTAGCTTGTAAATTGTATTATCCAATTTATTATAATCGTCTTTATTTTTTGCAACTGTTTCTATATTGATATCCAAAACATTGCCAACGTCTGTGCTACTGCCATCATTTACAAGTTCTGAGCCAACAATTTCATCCTCTAATTGTAGGCTGATGGCATTACCTGGATTAACATGACGTCGTGATGGAGAGGCTGAATTCGAATTCGTTTGGTGCTGCAGAGCCACCGCGGTATTTTTATCAAGTTTATTGAGTATGCTTTCTGCTTTATCAGCAAATCCAGTTATCCAAGTTGACATGTTTAAATTTGGTATAAGGCGCGTACTGAAAATTTTATAATTGGATTTGTTCATTTGTTAATTAACTAAATGTATCTTTGGAGTTTTTACATACAATTGTGCCTGCGTGTAATATTGAGAAAAGCGTCTTCAGTCAAACAGCTTGCTAAGTTTTCAGGTAAACTTTATCGTACAAACTGAAAGAACTATTGATAACTTTAAAAACAAATTATGAAGCTTTACCTGTGGCTGCGTGCTTTATTTAAAGATTGGCTAAATAAATTCTTGCTTCAAAATAAAAACAAAGATAAATTATGTACAACTAAATAAACTTAAAGACTGTGGGCGGTAGTCCACACAAGAGTTGAAAGCCCACCTCAATATATGATGGTAATGTGCTATCTTGGGAGAAGGATCTACACATTGTGGAGGGACTATCGAACCAAATCTAGTCGAAGGCTTGCATATTTTCAGAAACGCAGATCATTATTTGTTGGTCTCTTAGACATTAAGAATCACATATGTATGTATACTGTACAGCTGTTTCGTTGAGTTCTGCTTTCTCGAATTCCGTTTGCGACATATGATTCGTCTAAAATTTAGACTCTAAAAAAATAGTAGTTAATCAAAAATTGCTGATCGCATAACCCTCCACTGTTTATTTATTATTCCAAATGTATCGCCTGCACAGACTTTGCTTCTTTCTCTACAGTAACACCATATCTGTTCATAAAGAAGCCAGATGTGAAATGTGAGGATAAGTTGGCTGGATTAGTAAGGCAAATTGGTTGCTTTGCGGATGTTTCGATATAGATAATAGACGGCAATGTACATTGTCAATTCTATGATTGCTTTAATATGATCGTGCAACGAGGACTGAAGTGCACAGTGATATTTGATTGTTTTGCGAGATAATCATTTTCTTTCGTCAAATTTTCATCATATTCTGTCTGTAGCAGTTAGGCTTTCGTTTCTTGGTTATTGGTCTGCTTTTTTTAACAAATTTCACTAAACTACTAAAAAAAATCCCAAAGTTTTCAATTGAGTTATTCACCACACCTACACTTCACCACTTCGAATGCAACCCTGTACCCTGCACTAAAATCAATATAGACGCCATATTTTTTCGTAGACGCTGCGCTGTGTGAGTGAAAAAATAGAATAGTAGTTTAAAAGTTAATTATAAGGTTTTAATGAATCGTACATGAGTAGAATGTACTGTTGTAATTGAAAAGTAAGAGAATTGTGCACAATAATTGTTAAGAAAAAAGTGCAAAGCGTCATTTAGTGAAACGCAAGAAAAACGAAAAGAAGAAGAAGCCGTCTTTAGTTACTCGAAATTTGAGACTAGAAAAGTTCTCAAGCACACATAATGGAAGGTGTTGTTCCTTCTACTGCTCCACCACCGCGTGGTGGCGGCTTTCGCGGACGTGGCGGTGCACCAATGCGTGGCGGTTTTGAACGTGGTCGTGGGCGTGGTATGGGCGGCAGAGGTCATTTTATGAATAGAGGTTTTGCCGGACCTTCACCACCGCACGGTCCACATATGCCGGGTGGGCCTCGCAGCATGCGACCAAGAGGTGGACCGGGTGGATTTCAATCACGTGGTGGATTTCATCCGCGTGGGGCACCAATGGGAATGCGTGGTGGCAGACCACCAATGTATCAACAACGTAAGTATATTTATATATTTTATTATTCAAATTGTAAAATTAAAAAAAAATAAAATTTAAAAAAAAAAAAATAGCGCCTAAGCAACATACCGGCAGTGATAACAATAAAACAGTTTCGCCAGTCCCTGCGGCAGTAGCAAATGATCAGCCCGCTGCTGATGCCGTTGCAGACGAAACAAGTGTGCCGGCAACTGCACAAGCAACTTCACCGCCGTCGGGAACCGTCCCACCTGTCACGTCAACAAATTCACAAGCAGTAAACAATCAAACAGTGGCAAATACGGGACCGCCACCACAATATAGTCGCCCGATACGTGGTCGTGGTGGTTATAACTCCCGCGGTCGTGGAGGCTACAATCCACACTTGAATGGTGGTAGCGGTGGTATGTACGGTGGACCACATCATGGCTCATCTGGCGGGTCTGGTATCGAGCATGGTCAAATGCCAAGGCGTGGTACGCTACGTGGTCGTGGTGGTTATGGTCTAGGCATGTCAAGGCCGCCAATGCATCAGCAACATAATGCCAATTCGCAAATAGCACCGGTACAGGCTATAAAACGAGGCGCACCCGGTGGTCCTGGCCCTAAACGGGGTCGTTACGAAGGAGGGCCATATTCACAGCGCCCCGTTGCACCAAAGTATCATACACCAACTCATATGGGCGCCATTCCATCGCAGCCAAATTATGGTGCCTCGACAAATCATCATGCAGCACCACAAAGGTAATTAATTCAAAACTATACATACTTTAAAATAAATGTTCTATGTTATTTGTTTTTATTGTTATTTACAGCCACCATAGTTACGCAACTCATGAGCAGTCACAGCAAGTTGATCCCTACGCACAAACGGGATATAGTACACAAACAGCTCAGGCAAGTTATAATGGCTATGGCCAAAACAGTGGCTATGCTACACATACGACACAACAGAGCGCTGCAGTGAGCAGCGGATACGGCACACATCACAACGCAGAATATGATCAGAGCCAGTATCAAAATTACAAGTGAGTGCATTCATAAACAATATTATTACTGTTTTATTAAATCGAATTATTTTGAAACATTGCGTTTAGCTCTGCTGGATATGGCACTCAACAAGATACACGCTATCAGTCGTATGGGCACGAATACACGCAGCAATATGGTGCAGCCGCCTTAGACTATAATACATCCACAACTGACTATACACAGCATGGACAACAAAGCGTTGCATACGACGAGCGCACATATCCCGGCTATGGTAAGTGATTTTCTGCATTTATATACTACCTAGAAATATTTTATAAAAGATTAGAATATGTAATGCTAATCCATGTTGCACACATTCCATGCACAAAATGTGAACATTTTTGACTTGATTATGTCGAATTGATATTAGAAAACTTTTTTGTTTAGAATTTTGAGTTATATTACTATTATATTATTATATATTACTCAATGTATAATGTACAATGTATAAAATACATCACCGGTATGCGCCCACAAATTTCACACGAGAATTTCGTTTAAAGTTATTGTCACGACCATCATCATTGTTGTCAAATGTGATCTTTAGGTGCAGCTTGATTTAAACCTCATGTTAAGAGGCTAGCACAATAATTTTGGAATTAACAGAGAGTAAATTTAACAAATCACACACAAGTCACATTTTTATTGGTTTGTTGATGGTCGTTTAAAGTGGATTCAATATTAAAATTTTCCTTGCCCTCCTAAAATAGTTACACTCACCTTGTATCTTATACGTACTCGTGCTTCCTATAACCTTCGTACTTTCGTGCATTAGCTTACAACAACTTTTAATCCTTTTAATGAGCAAGTATTACAGAATCTTATGATAAAACAAATAGCGATTGATCATAACATCAGTGTGTTCTAGCACCCACAAAAATTATTATTCGACCGAGCCTCGGTAACATATATACCACCGATATAATATATTGGGGATTGTGCTTCAGTAGTTTAGAATTTACTTCCCCAAGACCTCTAGAATATATAAAAGTTCAGAAATTGAAAAGAACACAAACCTCCCAGAAGTCTTTTAGATACATGACCTCTTTACAGTTGAGTCCAAGTTTAAAAGTGAGATAGAAGAACACAACATTGTAGCTAGATGAAAGTAGTTGAGCAGTCATGGTGTATGGTAAATTATATGAATATTTCTTTATTTTGTTAGGTAGTGGCATCACACTTGGGTATTTATCATTTTGTGGCACCTTAACAGTTATGAAAATGCCCACCGCACGAAAAGAGGTACCCATAAGATTTTTACTCTTAATCTGTGAACATTTTTCAAAAGACGCATGTTACGTTCACCACTATAAAACATTGTACGCAAAATCTAAATCTTGAATCTAAGGGTGCTCATGTTAGTTATAATAAAGTACTAAGCGGAAGTGATCCGATAAATTACCGAGTAAAACAATTGTATGTTTCATTAGCGACTTTTTGACAGATCGTGCATGACTACTATCAAGTACTGAAATTATTGAATGCCATTGCTTCGTGTAACAACATGTGTGTGTCTACATACTTAAAAGACTAGCTTACACCATTTTGCGGGGAAGGCGTTTTCATGTTCAAATATTCATGCTAAGTCTAAAGTACCCGCTCAATTAAAAGTCTTATAGCCTCAGTCAACTTCCACACTTTTATTTTCTGATGGTCAAGTATCATTTTATGATTTTTATCAACGATCTCTTTTGGGCGACCTAAACATTCGGCTTCATTTGTGCTGGTATGACCAAATCGGAACTAAGCAATTAAGTTCTTCATTTTATTCGTTTACTTGAAAAAAAATTAAAAAATTAAATCAAGATACCCTGTAGCCCTTGGCCCTAAATTTGTAAGATACATATATTTCTTTGTGGGTCCGTGGGATATTTCACAAAAGTTTGCGTTCTCATACTTTACTGTGGGATACCAGAAATAGGTATAGATTTGTATGGAGGACCACTTCCCGTGGTCTGATCTGTACCTATATGAACTATTTTATTAGAAATAATACAAAATATTCGAAACTTGGCGTTTTTAGCAGAATTAGCAATAATACCATTTCTAACCTACATAGACCAAGAAGGAGGGACATTTTTGTATGAGTTCTACGGGTTCTATTGATCTGAGCTGGACTCATGTTTTGATGCTGATCAAGATTATACATATTTTAGGGGCTCTGCTTCGCTGCCTTCTGTCTGTTACATACATATGCATAAACTTAACATACTCAATATACAACATCCAATTGATCAACCTTTCTTTTTTTTTTTTCTTGAGCATATCGAGTATTTCTAGCCATATTTGTTCTTATGCATGGTTGTTTGAGTGCTAATGAGGAAACTAGTTGCTTATTTATCAAATCAACCGTATTTTTTCTGCAAATGAAGCCTAAAAACAAGCTTTAGACACCGTATTCACCAGACTTGGGCTCCTGTGGCATTTTTTCCGGTTTAAAAACTTTCTTTGTTTATTGAGTTCACGGAATAAAATATTAAGCAACATGTTTAATAAGCATTGAAGCTTCGATTCTACCAAAGTTTACGTTTTCTCTTGATTTCCTGACTCTTCTAAAAAGGCTTATTTGTTCTAGTTTAATGTTAGTTAATAAATGAAGTTTCGTTAACATTTGCTGATAGTTTATTTACTTTCAGTTAGCTGTTTTGTTCTTTTTAATAATTACTAGCTGTTCCCGACACGCTTTGCCATGCCCAGCAAAAAATGTTGATATAAATAAAGTCTATATTTATGTATTTATGTTCATCTTAGACACCTAAATAGATAGATATGTTGAATTTTCTTTATCGGTGGTGCATAGTGCCCTCCGATTTTGACCAAACTTAACACGATTACTTCTTTGTATCGTATATCAAGCTTTATCCCACTACCTCAAATGGATGCAAAGATATGATGAATTTTTTTTATTGCATACTGCTTAATCCGAGTTTGACCAAACTGAACCAGTGTACTTTCACGACCTACCTCTGTGAATTTCAACTCAATCGGTTCGACAGTTTGGTTTCCTATAAGGAACATACAGAGATACACCGATATATAGATGCAAAGATACAATATTAATTAATATATATAAATCAATATACAATAATATTATTTTTTATTTTTATCAAATTTTTCAATACGAACTAATCAAGTCAAAAAATGACAAATCTTAATAGCTAAAAACATTCTAAAACTCATAAAAAAATTATTCAATTTATATAGATACTCAAAGCTACCAACAGAATTACTCCAACGCAGCTGGCTATTATTAAAGTGAGGCTTAATAAATAAATTAAAAAAAAAAGTTGAATACCCACTACAAAAAAAAAAAAGATAATTAAAAAAAAAACATAATTAATAACGCTGCGCGTAATCCAATGGACGAAAATGCTTCAATAATGCCAAAAAGTGAGTACTGGCGAGAAGAAAAGGTGTTTAGATGTTTCTCTTAAATAAATTTATAGTCAGTCACGAAAAGTAAATTAACAATTTATAAAAAATCACCAACATTTATACATACAACAAAAAATATACACGCAGTTCTAGTTTTAAGCATAAAATTTCTATAGGCTTAAGTTGAAAGTGTTTTCAGCGTCTTCAAATATTTGATTAAATACGTTCATGTTTGTTTTTTTTTTTACTTTACTTTATACCCTACACTCGAAGTTGGAAAAGAGTATTAGCTGTTTATTGGCAAGTTCGTAAGCGCCAATATAGACTTTGTTTTTTTTAAACTGATATTATGCAAACAAATCTAATAATTTTTGATTTATACAATTTATTTTTATTTATACAATATATTAGATTTGGTTCGAGCACATGTCAATCCATATGAAACATGCACGAAATATATATTTTTTAAATTTATAATGAATGCATTATCTTTTTATTTGTTTATTAAATATTCAATCTTAATTTAAAAAAGTTTAACTGAAACTGCTCGCTTGCAATATTTCAATTTATACATTACTTCTCTAGATTTTATTTTTAACGATTTCATATTTAGGTTAGTTAAATATTTTCTTGCTTGCAAATTTAAACGAAATTGAATCGAAACAATAAGCTTAAAGTCAAGTCGATACTCTTTTTTGTGCTGCTTGTGAAGGGTATCTTCAAGGATCGGTTTTACTGAACTTGACGTATTTCTTGTTTCCTTCTATCTCTCTCTCTTTTCTTTATTTTATGTTTGATTCAGACAAAAGGAGTAACCTAAAAATTATTTAAATAATATTTTATAATATTTATGCGGTTTACTCTAGTAGTGAAAATTTTTTTTTTAAGTTATAATTTAAATTACAATTTCTATGCCTTGACAAGAATGAAATGATGATTTAAAACACAATAATATTTGTATTTTTTACATACTGTTCATCATAAATTAATGTAATAATTTTTATATACAAAATTATGTATAAAAACAAAAATAAAAATGTTAGATTTTATTGTGCGTCTAGCTAAAAATATTATTTCTTTAAAAAAAAAAAAAAACAAAACAAAACAATTTTGTAACAATGAAAACTATATAATTTTTGTACCGAATATTACTTTTTTCATTTTGTTAATTAAAAACTTAAAAAAAAATAATAATAATACTAAATAAAGCAAAAGAGGTGTTTATAATATATAAGTAAATTTATCAACAACAACAATACACAATTAAAATTCTTAGAAACATATATAAGTACATAAACAACACCTATCCAAGTCAATAAAATTATGTTCAAAAATGTGTGGGAATGAAGAATTTTATTTATGTAATGCAACAAATCAATACTCAAAGCGAAACGTATCGTAAAAACAAAACGAAAATAATAATATAATATTGATAATATTATCAACAGATCAAAGAAAACGTACCAATCTATATAAAAATATTTATATATTACTTATAAACAAGTAAATGAACAAATTAATTAAGACTGATTTGAAATAACAAAGACTGAATGAAGCTTTAAGCAAACTGCAACCTAAGACAAAGTACCTGAAATAATATACATAGCTTATGAAGTCACCCAATGGAACATTGCAATTGTATATATATATATACCCTAAAAGTTTAATGAAACTGAACAAACAAAAAAAAAAAAAAAAAACTTGAAGAAATCGACGCTTACATACATATAAAACTACTACAGTCTTAAGCAACTTACTAAATTACTTCAAGCAAAACAAAGTAAAAAAAAGATTAAGAAATTATTTTTTTTTTTAGAGGTGTGCATTATAAAAATTTGGATAAGAAATTCCAATTCAACAAAAAGAAAAACTGTAAGCAAAAATTTTTAAATAGCGTACAAATAATTAAGCATATATTTATTATTATACTCTTCACATGTCATATTTGAGAATTTGTAGATTGTTAGTTTGGTTTGATTGATATATTTTGTAAGCCCTGACATCTATTTTTAAAACCAGCTAAAAGGCAATTTAAAAATGATGTAACAGTTTAGTCAAATGTATCCAATCAATTCATCAGCTACCGCTATATATTTGTTAGCAGCAGGTTTTAGACCGAACCGGAGACTAAACCAATGCTATACGAAATAATATAATATTAATTATGAAATACAAGATTGAGGCGATGTCGAAATATACTTTAAAACTGATTTGCATATCTGTTGAAAAGTTTAACATTGGGTATTCACAACTAGTTGATTATTTAAAAGCAAAAATAAGTAATTTCCAACCAAATGTACTGAGAAAATGTAAGCAAAGTTCATAGTTACCGTAGGCGAAACATGGATCCGTTACACCACACCAAAGACCAAGGAGTATGAACAAAATGTGTCGAGCTAAAGTGGCGGCTATGTTGAGAAAAAAACACGTATATAATGGAAAAACCGTTACCGGTCCGGCTGCTTCATTGGACCTTATATCACTAAAGGAAAGAAACATTGGTTGATTTTTTATGCTGGGTGGTGAAGTAGAAGCTTTAAACGACAATTGGTTCTAAATGGATGACGCCAAACCACGCAGAACTCACCTCACATTATAATTTTTGCGCCGGAAAGTACCAAAGCGTAGAATCTCGTCGCTGTGCCATAAATTGGCTGCCCAGTTCGTGCTATTTAAATTCGATCAAACCGTTTTCTGTGGGGCTATGCTAAGGAAAAAGTCTATGAGGATTATTCAATATTGATTCTAGCCTTAAACGCCACACATATTTCGTTATTCTTGCCATTTCGGTGGCAGATCTCTAAAATATCAATGGTTCAAAAAAGTCAATTTTGTACAGGGTAGTCGCGGTGAATAAAATAATTTTTCATAAAAAATACTGATTTATGAATTTTGGAACGCTATAAAATAGTTTAAAAAATATACTAATGAAAGAAAGTACAAATTTTTTATGCAATAAGCTGTCCGAAATTACGTTCGTAATGCTCTGTGCTTACTTTTAATATTTAATCGACTAGCTATGAATACCCTATTAGTTTTTATTATTAAGTTTGTAAAAATTATTAAATTATTTATCTGCAACTTTCGTTTAACTGGTTTGGTTTCTAGTTCGGTTCAAATACCGCATGGTATCTATATTTGGTTCAGATCTTGTTATGTCCGTCTGTTTTTGTGCTGTGACTCAGTTTAAATATATAATTTTAAGGATAAATATATATTAAATTTATTTTCAATTCTAAAAAACTATACTTTACAACAACAAATATCGTTACGAGGCCCAAATATTTCTTGTTGTTGTTAAGCTGGGTCGCAGGGTAATGGTTAGGATCTGAATACACGCGGATAAGAATATTTTTTAAACTAAATTTATAACGAACAAACCAGGCATTTAATTATTTTACCAACGTATTATTTAACGTCAGAAAATATAATTAATTGATAACGTCATAAACCACAAAGTAAAGTTTCTGTTATTTAAAGAAATCATTAGGAATGCTGCGTTTATTTAAACAAATTTCAAGAACAAAAAGTTTGACAGAATTTTTAATATTCTTATCAATCTATACCAACATTTCAAGCATACACAGAGTAATGTAATGCACGCCAAATAGAAAGTTAAGCAAGTAAAAAAACACTACATAAACATTAACTTCAAGTCTTACAAATGCAAAAAACCCAATTTTTAAGTTAATGTTAAAGAATTAAACTTGTGTAATATCTTGAATATATTTTAAACGGCATATGCATTTGAAAAATGTAAATAACACAATCGCGTTGTATTCCTTTATCGGACAACACTTTATCTCTATCACGGGAACGAGTACCACACGTACATTTTTACATAAAAATGAAAAAAAATTGCGGATTAAATGCCTTGCTTTATATTGGCGGAATTAATGGTATAAAAAAAGGTTAAACATATTATCTGAAAACTACCGACTTAAAAATATGCAACTCTAACATTATATATCACATCAGAAGTGATGTTCCAGATATTTATTTAAAATAACGCAGACTGCCAATTGATGACTTTAAAGCGTAGCAAATAAAATATCAAAAAAATAAAAAATCTAAATAAAGCCCTATTAAAAGTACAAATTGTGTAGTAAAAATTGAACTAATATTCATGCAAAAAAAATATATACATACCCTACCCCTATATTTAAGTTTTAAGCTGTATACGAACAGCAATTTATAGAAATAAGCAAAAATATCATTAAAAAAGATAAAACAGATGTGAAGAGTATGAAAGTTTCGGTACCGAACTTAATATTTTCTCTTAGTATATATTTAAAAATCGGTAAGTTCAAGTTCAAAAAGGAACTACTACAATTATTTATTATTTGAAAGTACAAAACAAAACTCGTATCTATTCAAAGATGATGATGATGATGCTCTAGTTTAGACAAAGTTTTGCAAAAAATGGCATTCCTTTGGAATTACTTCATAACTCAAAATACATATAAGAAGATATGTGTGATGGCAAAATTTCGGGGATTCCTTTTGAATATATTTAATATTATAGATTTTAGTTGATTTTTTTCAGGCTCAAAGTGCTACTAAGCAATGAAAGAAAGCAAAGAACTTGGTGGCAGTAAACCTAGAACGAAAAAGGATTTAAAAGTTAATGATTTAACTTAAAAGCCCCAACAACACAACAGTGTATAACAAGTAATACATACGTATATATGTATTTATATATTGCAATTATATAAAAAAATATATATATTTATTACATTTATTATTAATATATCAAATGATTTATATATATTATTATACACTTTATAAATGTTTATTTTTTATGTCTTTTATTTTATTATTTTGTACTTTTGAACTATTAATTTAATTAATTAATTCACACATGTATTTTTTTATTTATGTGCAAAACGTACGAAAATGAATGTTTAAAAAAAAATAAACAAAAAAAATGGAACTATTAAAAATAATCAGTAGTTAAAAAAAACAAGAAGACTAAAAAGTTTAACAAATAATTACTACAAAATATGCTGCCAGCGAAAAGCAAAAAAAAAAATCGTTAAAACAAAGTATTTGACTGTGATAGATCAATGTTTACTATTGGTCGTAAGGAAAAGTAAAAAAAAAAAAAACTAAAAAAAAATATATTTTAATAATAATTAAGTGGCATTTAAAAAATGTCCAAGCTAAAAGCAAAGCAAAAAAAAGTATTGCAAAAGATGCATAAAAAGTATGAAATAGCGCAAAAGCAAGTCGCTGAAACTCACTTAAAAAAAAGCAAATTTCCGAAGTGGAATCAAAAGCAATTTTTAAAAAGCAAATTGAGTACAAGGCAGCCGAATCAAATTCGATTTTCTTTTAATTTAAAATGTACAAACAAAAAAATGATTATTTACTTTTAAATATGTTTGATTTTATTTTTGCATTACATAAACTTTATTATTTGAATTGTTGTTTATATGATTATTGTTAAGTTTCTAATTTTATAATTGAAGTTCAAATTATTTTCGTTGACTAATACTTTCGTAAAAAAAGAAAAAAAAATAAAACAAAATAAATAAAACAAAAAATATATATATGAATTATTGTCAAAAATTAAACGTTTAAATTATTGCTAAACCAAAAGCAGCGAAAATTGCTGCTAACTACATTTTATTGAATTACTTTTTTTAATTATGGCAAATAAAACAAAAGTTCAATTTTTAAAGCTAGCCGCGTCTGACGATTTTATCAGGACTCGTGACACTTTTTAACTAAGATCATAACTAACCATGGAATTGAAAAAAAATCATAACGAAAAGTGTCCTCCTAGACAAAATATTAAAGCAACATATAACCTATTTTTTAATGGGCTATATCAAATTAAAATACATTTTTAATTTATATTTTTTAAATGCTTTACTTGTAGCTTTTATTGTTTCAGCTGAAAAGAATATTTCAGTAATAAAAAATAAATTCCAATTTTTATTAAAAAAGTAGAAATTTTTTTTTTTCATTTTTTATTGATTAATAATTAAAAATTGTTTTTAAAATATTGAAAGTATTGAAAAGAAAAATTATTCTACATTTTTTATTTTAAATCTATTTCGATTTTTTAAAATATTTTTTGAACCAAGTAATGTGTTTAAAAGTTGATGCATATATGTATATATTTTCATTTTGTATTTCATTTGTATTTAAAGGATTAACATTAAGTATTTAGTAATACAGTTGATAAGTATTTTTATATACTTACTAGCGCACCCGGCTTGCGTTGGTATCGTGAGGAATCACCGAAAATGACATTTTTCAAGTCTAATTTTACAATATTTGAATTATCATGGCATGCTACGCAACCCTTTGCATTTCCTTTTTATGATATTACGCCACAACATGTATCTAGTGACTATAGATGGTCCTGAAGTTAGTTTTAAAAAAATCGCCATATGACGCTCACCTATTATCTCGAACGTCATTTTTTTTTAAAGCAATTATTGTACTGCTGGATATGAGTCAAAAATGTGTAGAATCTGGTCCGTTTCCAGAAACTAATGAATGGCGCCAATTTTACTTGGCCACTTACGCAACACAATGCAGGGGCTTCATTTTAAGCCATGAACATAAAATTCTGTGGTCCAATAGTAACGATTTACTGTGAACTATAATCGATTGCCACGTTATAGTTGAATGCAGATCGATGAGGATTAAACGTCATATTTCTACGTTGTTGATTTCGATTCCGTTCAACTTCATTTCGAGCTTCGCCTTGCTCGTAAGTTATATTTGCTCAACCTAAGTTGGCAGATCCAATTGGTGGCATTTTGAAGAACCCAAATTCAACTGAAAATAAAAATTTTACTCCCATAGAATTTCTGCATAACCATGTATATATCAAAACTTACCAAAAATCGATATTAAACTAGACTTTTTATATAAGTTGTCATTGCGCCCCACTCTTTCAACAAAATCAAAACTGTATAATCGTTCAGATCGAATGAACTAATAAATTAATTTTTTAATCGATAGATAAGCGCGAATATTCAAAAAGTTTTTGTCGTTTAACGACAAAAACTTTTTGCAAATCGTAGTTTTGTAAAGACAAAAACAGTTTGCGAATCATAAAGAAAATATTTAGTTTAAAAAAATCCTGTACCGCGATCTCGCATCGAACGGTTCTTCCCGTAAGAATCATGAATTAAATCAATAAAATCATATATCCACATTGGAGCAATAGCGTTTTATATATCAAAACCTGATTATTTACTTCCACTCGCAGCCAGTTAAGATTTGTACAATGAGGTGTGTCCATCCAGGCGTATTAGAGATGGGCATGGGCAGTGCTTTTTGTCATGGCACTTCGAGCCGTGCCGTGCCTTGACCAATAAAAAATACAGAGCCGTGAAGTGCCACGACAAAAAGCACGGCCCATGCCCATCTCTAAGGCGTATACCCAAATAACTGTGCTGACTATTTTGCGGAAAAGACTACCATCATATACTTTATTTGACGACTTATGGTTAATTTGGATGTTCCAAAGTTTCCAAATATCCTTGGCCATGTCTTGGGGCTTTTTGAAGACATTTGTTGTGCCATCCGGATAAGCAGCCCGAGTGCATTCATTGCCTTGAGGAACACTTGCCTTAATCCACCATACAATTGATAAAAAGGTCCTGTCTTGAACGAACTATTTTAGAAGTGACAAATAAACAGATCCACAAGTGTCTTGTGGGTCTGTTTATTTGTCTCATGATTTTGAAACCGAATTGGTGCTGTGGAATGGCTCTTTGGGCGATCAACAATCTACGCAGAATTCGTTTCTCAAGTATTCTGGGGAAAAAGTCAATAATCTTATGGGCCTTTATGAGTCCACCATATTTTCTATTTTATCGGGTTTAAGAATCTTTGTGATTACAAAGAATTTCTTTTATAATGACTATTTCCATCGGTATATTCAGAAACTCAACTAGGGATGTGAAAAACATTCAAAAAGAATCAATCTGAGTCGGTTATTTAACATATAGCCCTAGAAATCTAGGGTAAGCAGCTGTCATCTTGGATACCTCCTCCCACGCTACCTTTATTGTTGCTGCGTTGTATCTCCTCCTTCAATCACAAGACCTTTGACTTCAAATAAAGAAAGATATTCAGTAATGTTAAATCAAATGATCTACGTGGTCAATACTGATCACCTAAACCAGAGAGAGTTATACGATAAGGAAACCTCTCATACACTTATTGGAATGTTTCACGTGCAGTATGGCATCTCGGACCATTCTAGGTGAAACCACATGTCATCCACATCAATTTCATCCAATTTTGGCAAAAAGAAGTCGATGAACTTGTCGCGATCTTCATAACAAATCGGTGTTTTTAATGGTAATTACTTGCGTGAATTTTGGGGCACTCTTCATATTATAATGTTAAGGAGTTAATTTTGAAATATGCGGATTTATTTGCGCGGTGAGGAGGAGATATCAGAAATTTAAAATAAACCTGATTTGCAATAGTTATACTCTAACCTATATACCAATGGTCTTTATACAAGGGACGCAAAAGTCATTACCTCTCCCATTACTTTTTGGAAAGTTCGTCAAAATTTTATTTTTTTGTTTTATCTAATAATCTAAGCTAATATAAATAGATGGGAACTAAGGCTCTTAATCACTCTTCATTATTAAAAAAAAAAAAAAAATAGGATGCCACCGCCCTTTTCGAGGACAGCTAGCAGCGCCCTTGTCCTTATCGATTATAGTCTCCAAGTTTACGGTGTTCGAATAGACAGACATCTGACTTTTTCTATTACTGAATGCCTTGAGTGTAAAGAAATTTAGGAGATCCTAAATGTGCATCCTTTAAGGACCTATGATAAAGACAATTGGAAGATATTGGGACGAAAATTATATGTATAATATTGAAATACATGGCTTGGTTCGAAAAATATTTAAAATCTATTTTTTTTTTTAATTGTATATAAAAAATTCAATGTGAACTTTTAATTTAAATTTTTAAATAGCAAATTGAAAAATAATTTAACTTTTTTTTTGAAAAATTTAAAATATAAATTAATTATAAATTAACTTTTCATTTCATTATAAAATATGAAATTTAATTTCAATTACTTAACTTTTTTTAAAATAAAAATTCTATTAAAAAATAAAAAAAAATTAAAAATTTGTTTTTATTTACGTCCCCCTATTACTAACGCTTTATTTCACCAAAAGAAACAAAAATAAAACCATTAAAAAATTGAATTCATTTGAGAGGAACAACTAGAATTTTATTTTATTAGAATTAACAATATTTATTTTTTTATTGACGTAACTGGTTTCTTATTAATAATTAATACATACAAGTAGTTAGTTATACAATAAATAAAATGTGCTTCATGTATTAGAAAGTTGCTAAATTTTTGGCTGACTATATTTTATTATTTGTATTATTATATTATTAACTACTACTACATACATAGGTGTATCTTCAAAACTTTACCAAAAAAGATAAAACGGCGAACAAACAAAAGAGTTATTTGTTTGTTTTTTTTTTTGGTATATAAGACCTAAAGAGTCTGTTTAAGAATTAGAGAGCCTCCATTGATTTTTAATAAACACATCTATTAATGAAATATATATATTATACAAATTTTAATTAAAGATTCGAAGACGCCATCTTGATGAAAGTTTTCTAAAAATTTAGTGTTCGTTCAAAACACCAAGCGCTGTGGGTCGTGTGTTTGTTTAGTGACTGCATTAAAATTTTTTAGACTGCTTAATTTAACGCCTCTTGCCGAAACGTAGAAAAACATGATCAACGTCCGTGCGTTTGCCAAAGTTAGTCATTAGATCATCAGATTTGGATACAAGTGCTGTAAATATTAAAAGAAAAAAACAATCAAGCAAGTAAGTATAATAAATATTATTAGTAAATATAAATATACTTACTAGCAGCCTCATTGTTGATATACGATTTAAGCGCAGTTGTCAACTGATCCGAGTTTTCCAAAGCCATACACACCTTTTTTATGTGTGTAGGCATTTCCTCGAGTATGCCTGGTTGGCAAAGCGGTGCCATGGTGGCAGACTGAACGCTGTGCAACTGCAACAGCATCAGGATTATAGCGGCAAAAGCAAAGATACCAACTGTTTGCGATGACATGCTGTTATAGAAACAAAAACAACAACAAAAATGTGTAGATCTTGTAGCATTATTATAAATAATATACAGCAACAAGGATATTAAATTAACAATGCAGCTGTTTGTATTTTGTAGTATAATAAATACTGCTGCAGTGAGCAGCGTTGATATCCTTGAGCTTACAAAAAACACCTTACTGCTGCTGCTGTGCTATATTTACAGTCGTTGCCTGTTTCTTCTGTATCCTCAGGCAAATAATTTTGATTAAGTGTAAATGCTCTTAGTCTATCATAGAAATTTATATTGTCATGACATTGGCGTTGGGTATCACCACTTGCAAGTGTATGTAGTAGCTGTCTTAAAGTGCCAACAGCTTATACTTAAGTCATATTTTTATTTATTGCATTAAATTGCTAAAAAAAAAACGCCCACGCGTTGCCTATTATTCAATCGCTCAGGTAAATCGCGCTGTGCGTGGTAACAATTTGTATTCATTAACACTAAGCACAAGTCCATATTGCATTCGATTACTTGTATAAATGCTCAAATTGAATTCGAATGCGAATTTGTTCAGCATTTTAGACTAATTTTACGCTAATGTTTCACTGCGGTACAATTCGCACGCTCCGGCGTACTGCATATTTACATTTCATTTGCGTACGTGTTGCATCCACAACTGAAAGGCTTACAAAATCTGCATGTGTTCCATGTTTTATTGTTGTTGGTATGTTTATTGACAGTTGGATAAATGAACAAACGTCTGATTACTAACAGTGCATGCGTCGTTTAACTAAATATTATTGTTAGTATATATGCTATGTAACTCTTGAAATGTGTAGAATTAAATTTTTGTTGCAAAATCTGAATGTTGAATTAGTAATGCTTTAAAGCGGAATACTGTAGATTGTAAATAAGCTTAACGTAACGAATCAAGTTCCAAGTTTAAATGGCGTAGATATATATATGGTTGCATTATAGTATATCACATATATTTTACAGTAATCCAGAAAGTACATTTTCACGTTCAAAAAGATATCAACTCAATATTGCATATGCGGTAGGCATGAACAAAATATGTAATTTCCAAAATTAAAAAAAAAAAAAACCATAAAATTCCGGTGAAGTCCTAGTCGAATGCAAAAAGAACGAAATCTGTATCTATTACCGTTTCCGAGATCCTTTCGTTCATACGGACGGATAGCCGGACATGGATATATCGACAGCGTGCCAAAAAAATTAATAGCCTTTAAAGGCCAAGACACATCTGCATTTGAATGTCAACAACAATCTCAATAATTCATATCAGTTGGATCAGACATGGATACCTGAACACAGATGCTTCACCGCCAATAAAAAAGCTGACAAACAAGGCATGCAAGAGAGACATGTATCCGCTCACCATTCTCAAGCTTCAGTAGGCTTAGGTCAAACCGCTAATCTAACCCCAAGTGCGTCCAGCTATAATGGTTCTACCACCCGGCACATTCTGGCTCAAAGTCAGGTCCCAGGTGTTGAGCAGGATATTATTTTAACCCAACCTAATCTCACCTCTCCATACGAGGTCTGTGGAAGGACATTTACTACACGAACTGGACTTGGAGTACATTTTCGGAGGTCACAGCCTAATCAGTTATTAGGAACGTGCGAGGAAAAGATGCAGATCTTAGCCAGGTAGAAAATTGAGTTAGGATATGTTACGTTCATGAATGAGAGCTAGGGAAAATATTTCCACGTAGGAGTAGTGAAGCAATTAAAAAGATCAGGCATCAACCAAAGTATAAAGACGTGATAGCACAGTTAACACATGTAGTACAGGTTGAAACCCATTTTCAAGTAGATTAACCTAACCAGAATAGTTCTGAATTTATCGATCGTACAATGCTAGCTCCCTGAGTGACATAGTTAGCCAAGCTTTAGCAGTCTTTGACAGTCTTAACCGAACAGCACCCCGCTGTTGCAAGTAGCTTGCCTATCCCAATTCCTACACGGAACAGGAGACAGCAACGTAGAGTAGATTACGCTATAACCCAACCATTATGAGTCGATGTATCGAGCAAGTGCTTTAAGGCCCAACTAATTCAACGATGCCAGGGAAAGAATTTATGGCTCCGTACTGGAAAAATATCTTCTAAACTCCTTGCACAGCCTTGCCATCTGGGCAATATTATGTTCAAAACACTTCCACTTCCCAAAAATGTATACAACGCTAAGTAAACTTAGTAGACATTAACCACTTCGTAATCATGTTTAAATTCGAGCCATATTTTCAGAATGTGCACACGTCAAGAGACCAGTGAAAAAATTTTCAAAGCGTTTGGCACGCGGAAGTGTTCGTCGATTTTCAAGAACGTGCTGTTGCTTCTCCGGTTTCTAGTTAAAATTTCCACATATTTGAAACTATTTTCAATGCACTGTGATAAGAGTGTCAGATATATTTGACCGTCTGAAAAGGTCAATTTATTGACAGGATTGATCAAAATTTTATAATAAATGAAAGATGTTATTTTTTGTAAAACTTAAAGTTTGGTCTATGGTATGTAATTGTTGAGCATGGGAAAACCATTCCGCGCCAGTACAAAAAAACCTCTTGAATTCAACGAAAACCATTGAATATTCGAGATCTCAAATATTTCTTGCGGTGCTCTAACGCCTCGCCTCCGTTCTCTCCAAAAGAGAGAGATAGATCAAGAAATGATATTCTTTATTGTCCTGCATAACGTGTCACGAAAGTTGTGATGGATATAAACTATAGGAAGAAAAAATGAGTGTTTTTCATTCATTCTGACGACTAGACCGATTTTTATGATCTTTGATTTGTTGGATTTGTCTTCGCCTAAATAGTAGAAAAACTATTAAATCATTGGAAAAATTATGCTTATATATTATTTCTTATATATTTTGCATGGAACGAATTTTTTGATGATATCTCAAGAACGGATTGACAGAGTTCAACGAATTTTCAATGGTAAAAATGTAAATGAAAAAAATTTGAAACGTCATATTTTTTTTTGTATCCTTTTGAGGTATACATATGTAATGGTGTCGGGAGTTGTATAATTCATTGGTAATGAGAATGCTTTATCATTTTAACAATTGTTTATACTGTGCTCAGCCAAATCTGCCGTGTTTTATTATAAACTCCCCTTTCAAGATTTCTCTTCCGAAAAATATTTACAGTTTTGAATTCGTTAAAATGGTTCTTTTTTTTAGAAATATAGATATCGTATAACCAATGTCAATTAAATGCAGAGTGTCCTGAATTAAAAAAAATGTTTTATTTTGAAATAGGAGGAATTTTTTTTGTTTTTTTTTTTTTAAACAACTGCCCATGAATTTTCTAAGTTTTGCGGTTTTTATGGTTTTTAATACATGAGACATCATTAGATTCGTATTATTTATGGGAGTACTATAGCGTAAATATTTCAATTAATTTTTTTTTTCAAAGTTCTAATATAATTTATAATGAGAGTATAACTCTATATAACTTGATTTAATCAATGGACGGTGAAATTAAAACTAAGGAACAAAATAGTAAAAATTTCTAGCGAATATGTTTGCTTATGTTTGTAAAAAAATTGGTATGTCTCTCTGATGGTCTATCTTAAATGTTTAGTATTATAAAAACATATAAATTAAAAACACAATAATTTTATAAATACAACCTTATTTGTCCCCACAGTGTGTCCAGTGTACCTTTACCACCCATTGTTACTATTTCTTCAGTTTAAAATGTCCAAAGTAAGAAAGGGAAGGAAATGATTTTTGACATATTTTTTAAGGTTTCATTTTTAAGTTTAATTCTATTAGTAAAATATTGAAATATTTTCCTCTCACTGCTACCACTTCACTATACTTTTATGCCTTAAGATTCAGTCTTGTTCTTCCCCTCTATAATATTTACTCCAAGTAAACCATCTCCAAATATGTTACATATATATACAAATAACTAAAATTTACTACTGTTTCGGTTTTAATATACTTTCATATTACACAGTTTTTTTAGTACATATTTTCTAAGCATTTTTCTTGTAGCGACTACATAAAGCCCTAGCTATACAGGTAAAGAGGTTCTTCTATGAAAAAATTTCTTATGACAAGAACGACTCCACTACAATATTTTATTTTCTTAGCACTGTTAACTATTTCACTAAATAAAATTTTTATAAATCAAAAATCTCTAAAACAGAAAATTTTAAAATAAATTTTTACCTTGTATTTTTTTAGGGCTGTTAAGCGAAGTTTAGAGAATGGATTATCTGAAAATAAATTTAAACGAATATAAATTAAAATTATTATTTTATTACAAAGTTTTTTTTTTATTTATTTGGTTACTGCTGTCACATCTTATCACATATTACTATTAAAAACTGTCTCGACTAAAATTTTAAAAGCATAAGAATTCAACAGCTTCTAAAAGTTTCTCAGTCACTTGTTGCACCAAATACAAACTCCGGCACTTTAATGCACTTTAATAAGAGAGTTTTTATTATTTTCTTATTTTATGGCTTTCAACTTTTACTATTTTTTACAAAAACACACAATAAAATAGTTACAACCTTTCGAAAAAATTGCAGAAACTGCTTTACGAGATTTACACTTGTTGAATGCCAAAGCACGAATGATTCTTGTACGGCAGTCACATCCGCTTTTATTCACAACTGAATTCCTTTGCTGAACAAAATGGCCGTGTTTCATTGGCTGCAAACTGAACATTGCGCAGTTCTGGACCATATTTTTTTCACTCACTAAGCCTATTGGCTGTCGTTGTGTGGGTGGGTGTAGGGCGGTCGCGTATACATCTGTAAACATAGACCAGCCACCTACATTATTGTTTAATAAGTACTACCTACTCAACTATAAGGATTACAGTTTGCCATTACACAGTTTGTAACTATTAAACAAAAGGAATATTAAATACTTAGTACCTATTAATTTAGCTTTTTTAATTATTTTTTTATTATCTATTTATTTATTGTCTTTTTTATTAACTTTTTATATTGTAAATATTGGCACAGCTATTGACTAACAGCGATAGTTATTGCTGTTGGAACTTTAATTTTATGTAATTATAAACTTCAGATCGATGAAACGATTGGTTTTATGTCAAAAGTATATATTTCTTAAACATATATTTATGTGATTATATGTGCCTTAGAAATTTTAGAACATATGAAGGTAGTTTTGAAGACATCGCTATAAAATATCAAAATTCTTACAAATAGGATACTTGAGCTTCGACACAAAGATGACCATGTTAATCGAACTCAGTCCTTTAAGCTTCTTCGAAAGCATCTCATAGCGGCGCCATTTGAGGTGGTTTCTTTCTAGTTAAGAGAAATAAATCCGACAAAGCCATGTCGAGACTGTATGGGAGCTGTTGTGATACCGTACTGGGTCGTATACGGTCACCAAGTTGCATGTGTGGGCATTGTGAGGCATTGTCTTAATGTTTTATTTATCCTTAAACCTGGATATTCGAATTTTTAGCAGAAAAAAAATTCCGCTGGATCAATGTCAAGACTGTAGAAGGGCTGAGTAACTGTTGTAATATAGTTCTAAGACTTGACATTTACCATACTAAACTTCTCCACTTTCTGAGTTTATGTATACAGTTTTTTGTTAATTCTGCTAGAAACAGCAAATTTGGTCTACATTACCTTAATCCTTACAAAATATTCCATTTTGGTTCAGAGCGGACTACTAATTCTGCAAGAAACAGCAAATTTGGACTGACTTAAATTAATCCTTATAAAATATTGCATATCGGCCTAGATTGGACTACTAATCTTGTTATCGGAAACCCAAAAGAGCTGGTCACCTACAACAATTCAAGTCGATGTAAACATGTCCGTTTGTCTGGCTATGAACAACAAGAACTTGGAGACTATAAACGATAGAAAAACCTTCCTGTTTGGATATTTGATCTCTTATATTACCTCTTTAGTTAACAAAAATGCAATGTAAGCCCCTTTTTAGTCACCATGTAAAAGGTGTGGCTTGGTTCATTGTCCTGATGCCACTTATCCTCGAAGATAATGGTGCGCTTAGTCAGCCTTCTTATCAATTCATAGTTCGTCTGTGCTTATTTGAATACTTAACCGTCGCGACGTTCAAACTTCAATACATCCCCCACACGTTGTCGTCGGTTCGTGTATTTGACAGCCGTACCACACTCTGTGGACTATCACTCTCGAGCACTTTCCAAATCATGCCTAACGTCTTTCAATCTGATTTTTCAAGTCCAAATTAGATTTCGTTTGCGAACAGTTTTTTAAAAGTTCTCTTCTTTGTGAAACTTGTAACGAATTTCTTTAGGAAGATTCATTAAATTCACCTGTTCCTTTGAACGCTCGCAAACAATTTGCCCTTCTTAAGTTTTGAAACAGAGAACCCGAAAAATCGAAGTACAGAAGTTTTTTAACTTACTTGCTTATTTTATGTCTTCGCCTAACATAAGTATTAGACCGGTCAACACTGAAAAATGTTCCTGGGATTTTATGGTAATAATTGAAGGTTACATCCGAGGCACTGATTTGTCGTAACAGCTCTAGTTTTTTATTAATTGAAAATTACAGACTACATACAAAATCAGCATCAATTTTGTTTCCGCTTTCCATTTAATCTGGTTCTATTGTGCATATAGAGTGGATGGTATAGCTAGTATTTCCGCAGTACATAAAAGCGGTGGGCACTGATTTTGATTGCTAAAATTAGTTCCATTAATTTTTACGTCGTAAAAATAACAGTCTTCATGCTGACTTTCAGGTTTTATAATTTATATTTTATAATTGATAGAATTTCTTTTCCCAGAAGACCACTGTCTCAAAGATGCACACAATAGCAGGAATCCACTGCTTGTCTTGATCACATAATCTTCGTTAAAAATATGTTTATAAAGATACATCGATTTGTGAAACATGGGACACGAGAACCAGTTATGATCAAGGACCTCTTCTAAGTTGATGCATTTGGAGCACCAAAACTCTTCAGATCAGATCATGTGTCCAAAGGTCTCTATCCAAGTTATTTTAATTAAGCCTTAATGGCTCTGTGTCTCGATATATTTCTCGACCGCTGGCCGGCTTTTCCTAGGACGGCGTTCTTATAGATTGTTCGAAATAAACAAATTGCTCTTATGGCTCCAATTATGTAAGTTAATCTTTGCCTAAGATTTCTTTTTCATCTTTTTATTATGAATCAAGTCACCAAAAATAAAATAATATTTTTTGTTTTGTCGTGTTTCGAGAATTTTTTTTTCCAAGATGGGCTACACAGAGTGGTATTTAGTGTTCTCCTAAGCACAACAAGCACCGGTAAAAACTCGGATTGTTGAATAAGGGTTTAATCACCTACTGATAATGAATTTAAAAAGAAAAAACCAATGTTCGTTGTAATTAACGGACTGGAGTCTATTTTGTACAATGAGTTGATTCCAAATTCAAGATAATTTTTTGTAGAGATCCCTGTAATGATTTCGGAACTCTCCAAATCTTTTATATGAAATAATTACAAAAACGCTAGGATTCAGACAATTGTACACAACATTAATCCTAAAACAAGTTAAGGTTCCATAGAACGAATTAAATGGAAACGTTTTTCTGAGCTCGTAATTATTTCTGGGTGGCTCATAATATTTCTGAAACAGAAACCGTCATCAGTTTCTTACCTAAGAAATACAATTCTCATAAAAGGATGACTCCACGAGAGGGTATCAATAAGTTTCCTTTCTGGAGATGCCACGCACAGAAATAAAATGTTTTGTTTTTCCATGGGAGTTACACCTTCTAGTGATCACTTCGCAGTCCTTTTACTACCCTACTTCTGGTTATAACAAATATGCATACCAACTATGATACCAAGATCTTAAAAGTTTAAGATATAGAGCGCATACAAACACATAGGGACCAACGGGCATGTCACGATGGCTGTCTTACGCTTCCATGCTCCGAGAGTTGCAAACACTATGCCTAAAAGTATGCAAAGTTTTAAAATATTACCAAAGCCATTTCCGTTTCCGTTGCATTATCGGTTCCATGTTGAACCCAGTGAAACTTTAATTTGTATGGAGAAAATATTCCTAAACCACGTTCTGCCTGTTACATACATTTGCACAAATTTAATATACCCTATTTGCACAATGGGTGCAGGATATAAAAAATGTTCTAACATTATTTAAAAGTATCAATATGTCATCTAATATTTTACAGCAGACTTTGTGTATTAAAGTGTCGATAAAATACATACATATATGTATTTTATCTGAACACAAACTATAACTTTCGAATAGAGAATAGCCAGCTTAAGAAAAAGTTAATCACATTTTATGGTGTTACAGGGATTCGCAAAAAGAGACAATGCAATTATATTTACATTATACAAAGCGTGTCGGGCATGCAAAAGAAGCAGATATGATTAAACAGGCAACAAGCTTTGAGTATTACACAAATCAAATTTATAATAATGGCACAGAAAAATTATGACTAAAAGGAATTACTGTCGTCAGTTTCAGTGCGGTAGCTAGTTGACATAATGCATTATTTAATTTAGTCTTTGATGTTGACCAAACATTGAGTGTAAATGTATGCGGCATACACAGACAGCCTCCCACAGTCATTGAGATGTGTATAAAACAAAAGATGGGGCGCGAAGTAGTTTCATGCGAATAATTTTACTCTCGCCGTAATTTGCACAAATTTGAATACAAAAATTGAGTTTTAGTTTTGCGTAAATCAACCATATGCACTCAACTATAACATATTGTTATATAAGCCATAAGTGGGCGGCACAAGTGTAAAATGCCTGCGTGAAATCATTGAAATTTTACGCAATTTGAAAACCGATTTGCATTTAGATGAAACTATTTTATGGATTTTATCACATGTCGAGACGGGTTTTTTCTACGCTGTGTCCGTCTTTCCGTCTGTGTTTTGCTGCGCATTATTTTTTGGTATACATTTTTCAGATATCTGGTTGCATTCCGGTATGGAGATTTTGAAGAAAACATATAAAGTTTCAATATTGATAGACCGCGCCTACTTTCGGGTATTGAACCCAAACAAACCCACCGTCCTTTAGGTGTTTATATGAAAAACTTCTTTATTTAAATCAATATAAACTTAAAAGTCGTTGTGGTGACTTTTTATGATCTCCTACTTGAAATACATATGCTAATAGGCGTGTCTCCTCACATTTTGGGGTAGCGCCCATACAAACCCACAGCCGACTTATGAGTGTTTGTATGCAAAACTTCTTTATTATAGTCAATATCTGCTAACCCACCAAGAAAACGGTTAAAAAGAAATTATCAACGATGTTTTAAAATTAAAAGAATAAATTATTTCGTCTCCTCCATTATCATCTAGAGAATTAAAACTGAAATCCCTTACTTCAATGTATCAGGATAAAGAATAAATAAGATCGCATAGGCTGAACTTCGAATTTAAAAAATTCGCTTTAAAATTTCCAAGAATTTTTGTTGTAAAAATGAATCTTCTTTTCTGACAAAATGAAATTGAAATTGTAAGGAACCCTGATGGAAAATACTTCTGGCGAAGATCCAGAGCATTTAGAGGAGGTCACTGATATGACATTGAATGAAATGGCTGCGCACAGAGAGAGAGAGAGAGAACGTGTGAATAGAAGCTAACCGTTTGTATGTCCTTTCGAACGCAAAAACAACAAACCGTCTAAATGGTGAACCCTTTCTATAAGACACGCTCATACGTAATTTGAAACAACTGATGGGCTTTTCTTGATTCTAGGATCCATTATTCTGATCAGCATGCTATATATAGGTACCTAAGCAACTCAATAAATCGAGTCGTGAAATTGATTTCCGTCTGTCGAGAAACCCAATAAAATCGTCCTACCCATAAAAACAGTTCGCTTTTCAATTTATAAACTAATATGGATTTATTAACTTTTTCTTTATATTAAAACTCATTTAAACTAATACAAACAAGTACATATTAAACTGTTAACACCAACTTTTTTCGCCATGAATATGAATTTTCTTAGCCTAGTCCAGCAATTTAGCAACAATTGGATCTGGCGCGCTCATCGCAAAGCCCAGTTTCTGCATTGCCTGTCGAATCTCTGTAAAAACACTAGCATCGTCCACTGTAGCCGGCAGTATAACACGCTCATTCTTTGCAAAATCGGCTAAAGCCTTGCGCATAGTCTTGCCAGAACGTGTACGTGGCAAAGCGGTTACAGGTGCAACCAAACGAAAAGCGGCTATGGGACCAACCACATCACGTATCAACTTAACAATCTCGGCGGACAGTTTTGTTTCAGTTTTTTGATTATCCTCGACTGGTATATAGAGACACAGTGGCACTTGTCCTTTTGTGGGCTCTGGAACTCCAAAAACTGCCACATCTACTATCGCTGGATGACGCAGAACTGCATCTTCAAGGCTGGAAGTTGAAATACGATGACCAGCAACATTGATAATATCATCATCGCGTGCTGTTACAAAAACGTAACCGTGTTCATTCTTGTAGCCAGCATCCATTGTATCATAGTAGCCCTAAAAAATACCAAACACATAGCGTTCCAATAATATATTCGTGAAATAAGTTTAAACAATTTGCTTACCGGGAATTTTTGAAAGTAGAGTTTCTTAAAGAGTTCATCATTTTTGTAGAGTGTTGCCATATTACCGGGCGGTAGTGGCAACTTCATTACAATGCGTCCCAATTTTCCAGGTTCGCATTCGGTACCATCAGCATTAAAGACTTTGACTGGTGATGAAAAAAAACGTGACGCATTAATATATCATAGAAGTGTATATATCAAATACTACTCACTATTATATCCAACCAAAGGCAGTCCTGTGGAGTAAACTGGCGGATGTAGACTCTGTCTGAAGCCCAAACAAGTTGCTGTAACAGCTGAACCCGTTTCGGTTTGCCACCAGTGATTCAGTGCCGGCACCTTGAATGTCTTCTCAATCCAGTTCTTTGTTTCAATGTCGCAGTGCTCGCCAGCTACGAATATGGCGCGTAGCGATTTCATAGAATATTTACGTCCATACTTGATGTCAGGATCGGCACGTCGTATGACACGGAAAGATGTTGGTACCGAAAATATTGAGCGCACTTTATGCTGATCAATAATGCTGCAATTTACAAAAAATAAATGTTAGCAGAAGGATAAGAGTTTAAACAACCTTTTTTCGCCAACATACCGAAAGTATGAGCCTGGATCTGGTGTACGATCTGGTTTTCCCTCATACATAACACTTGTTGCACCCAAACAAAGTGGTCCGTAGCATATGTAAGAGTGCCCAACAACCCAGCCCATGTCCGATGCAGCCCACCAAATATCGCCTCTATCAATGCCGTATATAGCCTTAAGCGTATACATGAGCACGACTAAGTGTCCGCCGACTGTGCGTTGTACGCCTTTTGGTTTGTCCGTTGTGCCAGAGGTATACAAAATATATAATGTATCATTTGCCTCCACAGGCACACAACCGACTGGTGAGGCAATTGCCAAAACTGTAGTCCACAACATGTCTGTCTTTGGATCCAATGCACCGCTGTGTATGCCGTCACGTGTAAATATAATATTGACTTCCGGCTTCCAACGTGACATAGCCACAGCTGAATGTAAAATATCCAAATAAGGCACAATTTTACCCGGTTCTACGCCAGCATTAGCAGCAATAATCAGTTTTGGTTCAGCATGTTCGATGCGTGAGCAGAGTTCCCTGGCAGCAAATCCACCGAAGACTACAGAATGTATCGCACCAATACGTACAACAGCCAACATGGCCACAATTGTCTCGGGTATCAATGGCATGTAGATGACAACGCGATCACCTTTCTTAACGCCCAGTTTAACTAGACCACCGGCGAGCAATACAATCTGATCGTACAGCTCCTGATAGGTTACATGGCGCACTGTATTTGTCAGTGGACTGTCATGTATAATAGCTACTTTGCTGCCATTGCCATTGATGATGTGCCGATCAATTGCATTATAGCACGCATTCAAGTAGCCGCCGACATACCACTTTGTAAACGGTGGATTGCTGTTGTCTATCACCTGTTGCCAAGGACGATCCCAGTCAAGTAAATGTCCCAGCTCACCCCAAAACTCTGTAGGATTATGTATAGAACGTCGATAGGCATGCAAGTAGGCGGGATCGTGAAAATCATCCGGCAAATCATCTATGAATAAAAGGGAATTATTATTAGCAATCAATTCAAAGTATATAAAGTCTTTGGATTAAGATATATATATATATACTTAAGATATATATACTAAGTATATCTTACTATACACTATGGCATTTCGATCTAAACTTATTTAATAGTAGTCGTTTCAATATTTATATAGATTCTCATCATGGGATGATGTAGAGTAGAGAGAGTGGGCATAACGCATTGCCTATCCCTGAAAAATCGAAGCTAATCGGATTACCGAAATCTAAATTTAGCTAATTGACTAACTGCCCTCTTAAAAAAGAATCCTCACTAGGTATAAACTTAAAATTAAGATTGGTATACCAAAGAAAACATCAAAATTAATCCTCAGAAGGCTGTGTAACCGCCCTTTTTCTAAAAAAAATACAAGCCAGACTTTTGTCTCATTTATGTCCATACTGCAATTTTAAAATTATCCGGAAAATTGAATTTCCCGGGTATTACTCTAGACAAAAGACTTAAGTGGAAACCAAACCCACAATTAATGCTATCTGAGCAATTTGCACTTTGTGGAGCCGCAATGAATATCTCTCGAACTTCTGGAACTGCAGCATTCGGACAAATTGCAGCGTCCGTATACAAATGAACAAGCCGAGATCTAAGTACGCAGAATACGTAAAATACAGAACAATATCGACCACTGTATACCTTCTATAGGTGGCCTTCAAACTTCGTGTTTACAATGGCATTTGTAGCGTACGTTAGGAGGAATTCACATCTCAGCAGAGGAGACCTAAGGCTGCTCACATGCTATCTTGCCTGAGACATCATCACAACAAAATGGGTATCTCCATAACAAGTTTAATGAATTTTAATTCAAAATTAACCAATACCCACTGAATGTGACAGCATCTGAAGGTTAAAATTATCTCCAATATTTTTTCCAGCAATGTGGTTCAATTTGAACAACAAGAAGCACGTCCACAAAAAGTCAATGATTGATGTATTTGCGCTAGTGGAATCATTGCACAGCATTTACAATTGACAAAGGTTTTGTTTTAAACAAAACGACTCAATAAATTTATAGAACGAAACATTCGATGAGCGCATAATTTTGCAGGCATGCTGGTATATTGAAAAATTAGGAGGCACACAATTGAAGGATTACTTCAAAATTGTATTTAAACACAAATGGTATAATATAGGCATTCCAATAAAGCCAATATTATGACCATTTCCACCTTTATTACATGTTTTATTCCATTTTAAGCTTTCTACCTCAGAAATAAAGATTTGACATATGCAACTACACACCAATGAAATGATATGCAAATAGTTGTAAATTGATTCGTATTTTCTAAAACAATTTCGAAAAGTTTTCTGTAGAAACACATAAGCCGGGTTCCCTTCTACTCTTCTATGTTCTACCTTTCTATATTCAAGAAACTTTACGTCTATGAATTGGGAATATAACAGAAGGTTGTAAACTTTGCACTAAAAAATGCATGGGAATTTTTTGTTGAAATATGGCAACAAAGACGAGTACATTGATTCCCAATGGTAGCAAAAAAGCGGGAAAGGAAATTTTTAAAATAAACTCGTAAAATTCCGGCGAAGTCCTAGTAAGATCTCGTTATATTACTGTTTCCTACATCCTTTCGTTCATACGGACGGACATGGCTATATCGACTCCTCTATCAATCCAGACCATAATGGAGGTAAATTTTTGGGGACTCCGACCATTATTTCTACCTGTTACATACATTTGCACAAAACCAATCGGCTCTTGTATCTTCCGTACAGGGCATAGAAATCGAAGCGTCTAAAGCGAATTAATCGTTGTTGCAATATACTGTCCTCCTACTATTTTATCTGGACTCAGTGCTTGTTTTATCGTATGTGGTGACTGGAACGCTGAATAACCAGCGAACTCTACAAAGCGATGACATATTATCAACAGGTATACCAATATATTTGACAAAAGATACAGCTACAATTCCTGTTCTTTTGGACTTCGCAGTAATTTTCAACACCTCCAACTCTGTTTTCTCAATTTATGAGAGTACCGGTTGCCAAGTCAGTGAAAGTCATGCTCAGACTTCTACCGTACAATGCAGACACCAACACTTTCCACAAAGTATTGAACAAATGGTTACAACTTAAAATGGATTTTTCACAAGCAATATCCACGAAGCTGCTTAGCTAGTGACGCGAAAAACACCGTTCCTGAACCTTGTGCAGCATAAAATAAGGTTTAAGCGGAGATCATCAACTAGTATAACGAGATTTTAATAATTCATAGTTCTTAAGAATTTGCTGAATTAGAATTAGATAGAGCTAAGGCTAGAGCTTTTGCCACTTATTTGAGCTCACAATATCAGCCTTTCGAACCTGCAACAATTGCAGTAAAGGGATTTCGAGAAGCAGCGGGACAAACAGACTTGCATCAGTATTTTTCAAGGCAATAAGCCGGCCAAATTGCCTGGATTTGACGGAATTGATGGTAGAGCTGTCAAAGCAGTTCCAAAAAATGTGTTACTGTTTCTAACAATGATTTTTAACGCAATGATTTGCATCTATAACTTCCATTCACAATGCAAGTGCGCTGAGATAGTGATGATGCCAAAACTTAGGAAACTGAAGAACAATGCGTGGCATATCATCCGATAAGCCTACTGCTGTCCGTATCCTACAAAGTATTCTAAAGAATACTACTTGGTAGAGCCTTTTCTGGAATGACAGAGTATTATTCCAGAACAAAAATCTGGTCTTATGTTGAAACATGGGTGGGTGTCCGGAACAATACTAACGAGTGCTTAACACATTCATTGCAAGTAATATTATCGAAGCTGAACCAAAGAGAATCCGTTTATGGTTGGTGAAAAAATATTGAAATGGTTATGGAGATTTGTTATTTTCTGAAACTATATATGTATAGTATAAGTCTTAATTACTGTGCCAGGCTCACTTGAAGATAAAGCCACTATACCGACCACTTTTCGATTGATGTCAATAACTATTTCATAAAAAATTCGATCTGATGACTTTCTATGAATGAAAGCTCACGCCACATAAAAACCTACTACATCACTTTTGCAGGAAAGACTTTGTTAAAGTCTATATCAACTTGATATTCGATTTTATGAAAACTGTTCTATATGGATTTGAGTCGTGAGTAAATATTTTTAAAATAATATAATTTTAAAAATATTAAAATTTGAAACAGTTCACATAATAATGCAGGAATATTAATTATATAAATTTCATAAAATATTTAAATTTGGTGGAATATATTAAATTATATAGTAAATAATGATCCACTAAATTTAAAAGCTGATCCATGTAAACATCTGTTAATACTAATTACAGCTAGCATCTATCACTCCAGACAGTTGCCTGTATAAGAATGATCGATTAAAGTAGCTCTTCATGACCATTAAATGTCTTCTCCAAAGATGTTTAATAGTTTCACTGTTTATTACATCAGCATCAATTTCAAGAACGCTAACGAATCCTTTTCTTTATATGCGAATTTTTAATAAAAAAAATGAGGATTGAACGAACAAAAAAATAGAAAATAATTTACATCTAGGTTCGAGTGTATATATTTGTGGCAAGTTTTCAATACATATATACTTATATACTTTTCTGGATCTCTTGCAAATATTTTTTTTTTTTTTTTTTTTTTGGTTCAATGACCGCCAATGAAACACGAAACAAGAGCAGACGAAACGCGCCACCAGCAACCACAGTTCAATAGCTGGGTTCTAGTAATTAATATTCTTAATGACGACGCAATCGTTTAAATCGAAAGCTGCATAAATTTCCAACGCACACCATTCCTTGTTTCAAAACAAAAAATTTAAAATGTTCAATTCTTAATTAACATTTTCAAATAATTAAAGTGTGATTCTACTATAAAGACAGACGACGGACGGACTTGATGAACTAACTACACTTTGCTATTGAACTTTCATTTTGCATAACTTGTCTCAATAATTGGCACTATAAGTTAATGTATGAGTCTAATTTTTTATTTCACTATAACACCGAATATTATATAAGATAAATAATACAAAAAGGATACACTATTCACTAATTAATTCAAATTTATACACTAAAAATAAGGCACAGTTTTCACACGAAAATTTAAAAAATTGCTAACCACACATGATTTCCACTTTTTTTCTAAATAATACTAAAAATTAAAAATTTAACACATTTTTTTATGGAAAAAATTATTCTTTAAAATTATAATATTTTTTATATCTTGAAGATTTGTTAAATATTTATTGAAGATTTGTATTTAGTAAAGTTATTTATTTTACGTTGTTTGCAATTAGAAACTTACTGCCACCATCACTAATATTATAAACTGTACTAGGTTCCATTTTTTATTTAAATTTTGTTCTTTAAGTAAAAGTAAAGTGTTTTTTTTTTTTGGTTAGTTTTAGAAAGTATTTATTTGTGTATCCTGGTGTCTATTCAGTTTAAAATACGACTCAAAAGCACAACCGTCACGTTGAAGACAAGACTTTGAATTGATTTGGAAAAGTTCTATAAAAATATATACCTGAAACTTGTCATTCGCGAATATACAATATATAAAGCTCGGTTCGAAGGTTTCGCTTCGAAAACAAATTGGCAAAATCAGACTAGAAATATGTATGTAAGACTATATGTGCAATACTTGTGCATATTTACATGTGTGTGTGTGGAATTGTGTTTGTGTATTTTAAGAAACTCAAAACAAAAAGTGTAATAAATGGTAAAAAATTTGAAAGTTTTGTATATAATTTTCATCCGAAGATAATATGTACTAAATAATAAGTTTGGTATAAAGTATCATTTTAAGAACCGTCTTTTTCACTCAATTTAAAGACCTTAGCTATGGAGTAAGTAAACTACAAGTTTCATCTTAAAAAAAGAAAAATTTCTTTTCTTTCAAATTTTTTAAATAAAATTATATGCACAAAACAGAGCTTTTTGAACACTTGGTACGAAAATCCGAACGGAATAAAAGTTTCGTGGAAAAATCTGGTTTTTGGAAAAAATATTCCTAAAACGAAATAAAGGATTTTTAAATTAATTTAAGCAACATTATTTAGAAAATAACCTTTTTTGTCAAGTTCACGATATTCATTCGCACAACCAGACAGACGGACATATTTATATCGCCACCTCTTTTAATTGTCCGATTTGCATCTTTATGAAATATTTTATTAGGGTTGACGTAAAAAACACCAAATTTGGTAATTCTAGCTAAATTAACAACAACAACATTATCATACAAAAACCCAGAAAGGAGGAGCATATTTATATGAGAACTGCCCGTTCTTGTGTTGAAATCTGGACCTATATAGAATATTTTATAAGAATTAGTATAATGTAGACTAAAATTTGGTGTTTCTAGCTAAATAAACAAGAACAAAAATATTTACATATAAAATGTATATAAAATTAGATGATGGGGTAGAAAAATTATTCCGGTTGTTGCTGCGATGTTGCGAAATCTCCCAAAAAATAATAATTCAGTTTTATTCAATGTAATTTAAAATGTAATTGCATAATAATGTTTTTTTTTTTTTTAATTTCCTTAATACTTTATTTTCAAAAAAAAAAAAAAACTTAAAGTATTACTCCTAGTTGGAGCATAGGGCGAAAACAAATGACCTCCAACGACTTCTATCTGCTGCTAGGGCTCTAAGTTCACTCCACGAAGCCCTGGACCCGATTTCGGAATGGACAGTGCGAATCCATGTTTGCTTTGGACGACCTCTCTGACGGCTGCCTTGTGGGTTCCACTGGAAGGCCATCTTTGCAATATTGTCATCTTCTCTGCGCAGGGTGTGGCCTATCCAATTCCACTTGCGACTTTTAATTTCGATGTTGATTGGTTCGGTATTAGTAACTCTCCATAGGTCAGCGTTTAATAATGTAGTTCAGGTGATAATTCCTTTGATGTGAGTAGTATCCTTTGACCTTCGTGTGGTTTGAATATGCTAGTCTAAAGGCTTTATGGAGGGGTCTGTGAATATCAGATCGTGAAAGTGTAACCTTGTGTGGGTTAACGCATGCGTGAATGACTATTTGCGTGAATGTGTTAATTTGTGGTCACGAGTCTTTGTATATAAGCGTGCTGAGGTTAGTAACTTGAGTCAATTTAAGAAATATGCGTGTGTGGTTGGGAGCAGTGTGGTGTGTTTGGTATACTGAGATTTTATTTACGTCTCTCGCAGAGAGGCTAATCCTTGAAAGCATCACTAGCGGAGAACTATCAGAGGCTAATCGAAGCTAGCGTCTACGCGATTCTTAAAAAAAATTTTAGTCGAGAGGAGTAATACGTGCGAAATGGGAGAGACTGGATTACTATCAAGTTGTTCCTTAGCGTCAAATAGAGGTTTTTATCAACCGTAAGGCTGTATTAGGAGATATCTCTTTATGATTGATATTGAGAAAACTTAAGTGGAAGAGGACATTTAGTGCTTAGAATTCCAATAACACAGAACTCAGCACTTTTTTAGACGCTGTGCATTTTATTGATCATGCTTGCCCTCGTTAATGATGGCCGCCATACGCATGCTTCGTAGAATAAGATCGATCTTACAACAAAGCTACTTAATTTTATTTGAGAAAATAACTATATCTTCCCAATTAGTGTTTCACATATAAATAGAGTTATGTGGTTTTTTTATTCTTTCGCCTACATTTTTGTTCAATTAAAACTTTTTATGCAGAAACACTCCTAGATATTTTTTTTTTGGTGGAGAGAGAATCGGAATATATTCGCACCAGACCGCAGAACGTTGCCCAGCCTCAGAGTGTTTTTAGTGCGGACTCCATTAAGTGACATAGAGTTTGCAGAGATTTTCATTTTGCAACAATAACAACGTCGTCCGCGTATGCTATCACCTGATGTACTTCGTTAAAAAAGATATAAAACTAAGTATCCTCGAGGAAGAATAATAACTACGACATTTCGGGTTGATCAAGATTTAATCAATAGATTGAACAAGGTCGTTGAAAAGATATCAGCCTATTGGAAGTTGTTATTATACAAACGTGATCTGCTATATTCGTGATTCGGAATTGGGAAGAAGGCAGGTGTACTATAATATACTCGTCAAGTGGACTTCGCTGAATAATTAGGTTTATTTTATTATTCTTTTCATTAAACTAAACCTTCCCTTTACAAACAATCATGTATCGAACAAATAGGGCATACACGGCATGCAAAATTAGAAATTATATATACGGAGGCGCACAATGAACTCTTGATATGAAAATTATTCTTTTGACTTTAAGCTGTACTAATAGCTCCCGGTCGGTGCTTTTTGATGTCAGCCAAGTTTGAAGTTGTTACAGTAAAATGAATACTAATCATCACATCCTCTTGGGGATCGAATCTTAGCAATTTTTTAATTAGACAGTGAGTCAGTAGTGTCAACCACTCATGTAGCACATACATAGCTGCATTTAATAAGCTTTAATAGTGCACTGACACTGAAATGCAAATATTCCTTAAGTTTATTCAAAAAATAGTTGCCATCCACATCTATGATCGGCTTGTTTCTAACGTAATCAGAGTGACGCGTAAGAAGTTTTGTTTATACATGCTTAATATAATTATAATCTATAAGTCCGGCTTAAACTTTTTATCAGTATGATCGTTTTAATACAAGTTGCCATAAAATATTGTGCATTAAACCAGATCAGTGCTCAAATATATATATTATTCATGCATTTATAGCTTGTGAATACAAGTTTTATATATAGCATTTGTAATACTTATATTGCTTAATTTAATAACTCTATATAATACGAGAAATCTTACAAAGCTTAGGAGTCTTCTTTCTGCAACATAGACAAACAGATGGTTTAGATTTATGGGACGAGTAGCAAAAACCTAAACACATCCAAAGCTGTGCTCTCTTCTTTTTATATAGCCGATACGACAAGCACCTACACGTATAAGAATACGATATTAAAGTTCCGGTAAACATTTTCATTTGTTAGATTTCATTTTTTATTTGTTTTTATTCTTCATTTTTTTATTCTTTTTTGTCGGTGGTGGTTGTAAATCATCAATTTCCATAACGGTTGGAGATGGTTCCTCTTCCTCCACACTGAAGCCTTTAATATATGGTTTTACTAATTTGAAAATAAGTTTCTCATGCTGTACATTGCTTGAATCCAGGCTTAGACGTACAGTAACAGGATCGAATGAATGGAAAATAACATTTCCGCAACGTTGTGTATAATCCTGAAAAAAACAACAAAAAATCTGTAAAAGCAAATTCAATTTAATTTTTGTTAAAATATGCAATACCTCTTCATTAAATGTGAATATTACGTTGCTATTTGACTTAGCTTTGTTGTCATTGTCTTTTTTGCTGTCACTACTCAAATAAATTGTACCCTCTAAGCCGAATTTCGGTATAAGTACCTGCAGTGCATTCTTGCGCACGAATAAAACGTAACTGTAATATATTTTTATAGAATATTTTAAAAACTACTTTTCGTTTGATTAATTCCGTAACTCACCCCTCTTCTGTTTGCTGTTTACCACGGAAAAACAAATGCGTATTAAGTGCCACTGAGGCACGTCCGGCGTACTGTGCCATTTTATGTCTATAGTTCAAGTTAAGACAGACATCTTCATTACACTTGCGCTCGAGCAATTCAGCATAAGTGCTATCGGCTCCTATGGATGCGGCCAACAAACGATGCACCATAATATCAGAATAACGTCGAATCGGTGAAGTAAAATGTGTATAAATTGGCGCTGCTAAACCATAATGGAAAAACTCTTCCTTCTGCACGCTACCACTAATGAAGTACAATGCTTGCATCATGCAACGTGTGGTTAGTATGCGTATCATGGTGTTGAAATATGGATTATCCGATTTAACACATTTGTCCAAAGAACTCGCCAATTCGAGACCGCTATCAATTAGCACTTCAAAGCCCTGATAATGCGCAGCTTTAACTAGCGGATCAAAGTTACTCGGTGGTGGCTTTGGATGGCGACGCAGCATTGCACATTCTGGAAACTCATTGGCAATGTGTTCGGCAACGGTTATGTTGGCTAACAACATAAATTCTTCAACCATAGAATTAGTTTCTCGCATTTGCTTAGCCTCGACATCCAACGGTTCATGAGTTTCGCTGTCCACTTGAAAGCGAATTTCTGGTGAAGCTAGTACAAGCGCACTAAAAAAAAGCAATTTGGGTAAACTCTTGCTATTCAAAACAGTGTACACCGTATTAACTCACCCATTATCCATACGTCGCTTTTTGAGTATCTTCGCCAAGCTGTTCAGATTTCTCAAAGATTTTGCTATTTCATGGTTTTGCGCGCTGTCATCAATAATAATCTGTGCTTCCTCGTAAGTCATTGCGCTTTTTGATTTGATGACACTCTTATGGAAACGTTTTTCCAGAATATTCGCCTGTTTATCCAATTCCCAAACGCATGAAAAGGCAAAACGTTCTTGACCTCCAACCAAAGAACATAAGTTAGAGCTCAGCAGTTCTGGCACCATATCAATACGCTTTCCTACCAGATAAACCGTTGTACCACGTGCGGCTGCCTCCTTGTCCAGTGCATTGCCAGGGCGAATAAAATGACTTACGTCAGCAATGTGTACACCAACTTCCAATCTGCCGTTCGGCAATTCACGACAATGTAAGGCGTCGTCAATATCTGTGCAACCAGGTGGATCCACGGAGCAAATATATAAATTCCGTAAGTCTACACGCTTGTCATAATCATCTTGCGTTATCACCCAAGGCATTTTCGGCAGAAAGCTGAGTACTTCTTCAGAGAACTTACTATGTGGTACATCATGCTCCAACAAAATTACTTCATTTTCAGTATTAACATCACCCAACGGGCCAAGAGAGCGCACAAAATGACCTAAAGGATAGCGTGAATTGCGTGGCCATGAATCTATGGCTACAATTATTCGTTGATTTTGTAATTTTTCAGCTTGACGTGTTTCGATACGCACGCGTGGTATTTTACGTTCTGCAGGAACAAATATGTGACGCGTGGAATTTTCTACCAAGCTTGGTAGCAGTATACCGCAATATTGACGCCATTTGCGACGTATAATACCTACTACACGACCTGTTCTGACGCGCTGTGCTGCGGCGGCCGAACGCGCTTGCTTAAACAATTCGCGTTCTTTTGCAGTTCTTTCTTCAGACGGGACATCGTCTTCATCAGCGTTTGTTTCTTCCAGTACCATTTCACTAGGAGCTGACCATTCCGATTCTGGTAAAAGTTCTACAGCGACAATGTCTCCATCTACGGCGCGATTAATTGATTCACGACCTTGTATGAGTACCTAAATAGAGAATATAAAAATAAATAGTTTTGTGTTATTGCAATATAATAGACATAGACAGTTATATATACTGCAACGAACTTAAGATATTAGTAAAGTACAGAGTAAGTTAAACTTTATTTAAACCTTTAAAGCACATACCGAATTTTCGTAACTCTCCACAACCACATTGCCTTCCAAAAAATTCTCGCGAGAAGCCTGAAAAGATCCTTGCAACAATGTTTTCTTACGCAAGCCATTCGAAATTTCCTTTACGCTCAAATGCGGCGCAAATTGTGGCAAACTTTGTTTATCATTTTCGAAATTCCGGCGTGCCAACTTATCAATCAAGAACGGATAGTCTGTCAGTGATTTAACATAATCCTCAGCACTATTAGCTAAAATACCAGCATCCAATGCTTTAGCACGATTATCGGCATCGTCTGTTATCAATACAACACGCGTGATAGCACGCCCAGAGTTACGGAAACTTTTGTTGTTCTGTGCTTCCTTCAAATGATTATCATACCAACTTGTTGCAACGCGTATTGCACGATCATTACGATCGTTGGCGCTCTCACCAGGTTCTCGCTCAGCATAAGTGTCCCTGCAAATATAGCGTAAGTTAATGATTTCAAGCCTCTTATTAAATTACTTACTTGTGATGCTCGTTGACAAAAACATAAATACCGCGTGAGCGATCATGCACGATCTCCATTAGGCGTTTATAAATGGCCGAGCTTTTATGTCGCACCTCATTGAGTACTGTGCTCAACACAATTATATTGCGTATACCCTCTTGCTCCAGTACATCGATCTGATCCAGCGCTACATTTGTATCCAGTATAACATAATGTGGAAACCCGTATAGAGTGCTGTTCGTTTTGTGTTTTGATGAGAGTGAAACTAGTTCATCCTGCACGCACTGTTTACATAGATCCGAGCCGCAACCAATATCATCTCGTAGATAATGTTCGCGCACAATCTTTAAGATATTTCCGCGCTTGGTTTTTCGTGTGAATTCACGAAATGTTTGCATTTTAAATTGTAATCAAAACAAAACACCGGCTAAGTATTGCAATGCACACGTGTGTGGTGTAGGTTTGGTGAATTACTAAATAGAGTCAATACGGCGGAGTTGACGTTTTATTTCTCTTCCACACTTATTACTTAAGTAGCAACTTTGTAAATGTGTACAGCTGAAATTTACATAGGTGCAAAGAGTGCAATATGATAAATTATAACCGTTTACCGTTTGGTAAAATTATCAATAGTGTTCGTGTAGGTTTAGGTTCGAAGAAGAAGAACATTTTAGTTTCTTAGTTCAGGTTGGTTTCTTTGTATTGTAATTTGTAATTTATAATAAATATAAAATACTGGTGATTCGAAATGTTGATAAAAAATCACTGTTATTTTTTTACACTTTTACCTTGTGAATACCATGGAAGACAATATCATATTATATAAATGATTTAAAAGCATATCTTGTCTCCCTGGCGTAGAGGCTCCACAATAAATGTAGTAACATAAGTCAATACGCCGCAACCAAAAGTAAATAAAAAATTGTGTGACTTAAATGTTAATTAAAGAAACCCATTTGATTATTGTTGTTAGTGTCGCAACAGTTCACATGACAAACATACACATTTCGCACAATTGCCTTTGACTTCCCGGTACTGGAAAATGTTTTCTATGAACGTCTTCCTAGAAATAAAATGCTTATTGCACGTGAAGTGCAAACGCTATACTGCATGTTACGGCTGTGTCGGGGGTAGCAATGGACGTTCAATACGCTTTTGGACTTGAATTGTTGCCCGTTACGATGGTCTCACAAAGAAATAAACTGAATGAGTCTAGAGAGTCGACTAAGACCCTTCCCATTAAAAAACAATCAAGTATACATACAGGCATGCAGTCAAGCAGTAAAGCACTTCACTTACTAAATAAAGCTAAGGCAATCCCCGCAAATATAAAGTTTAGGGAGCTTCATGCCCGTCTACTCAATTTAAATCTGGATGTTTAAAATGTGGTGGCGTAGCTTAGCTACTTACAGGAGTTTCAATTTATTATTATATTTAGACTCAATGTGACGGTTGTGACGGGCTTGCGCCAAGCTAAAAACCAAGCAAAACTTCTAACATATACAAATCTAATTCACAAATTTTTATTACTCACCTATTATAGATTTAACAAATTAAACGCAGTAGTGGATAAAATGGAGGACAAAGCAAATAATCTGCTGCGTCTACCAAATGGTGACATCAAAGACGAAGTAAAAACGCCGTTTCTCATTGGAGTAGCAGGTGGTACGGCCAGGTACTAGCAACTATTAAAATTTTGTTTAATAAATAACTAAATCTATATTTTTTATAACACAGCGGCAAATCAACGGTTTGCAAGAAAATTATGCAACAGCTTGGTCAAGCTGATATGGATCACACCCAGCGCCAGGTAGTAACTATCAGTCAGGACAGTTTCTATCGTGAACTTACAGCTGTCGAAAAGGCAAAAGCACAAAAAGGTTTATTTAATTTCGATCATCCCGATGCGTTTAATGAAAACATGATGTTTGAGACACTGCAATGCATATTAAAGGGCAACAAAGTGGAAATTCCAAGTTATGACTATCGCACAAATTCACTGTGAGTTAAAAATAAAAGGAACATTTAAAATTAAACAATACTCATGCATTGTCGATTTTCAGTGACTTTGAAAATACGCTGTGTATTTATCCTGCCGATGTGGTGCTCTTTGAGGGCATACTAGTGTTTTACTTTCCCAAAATACGCGATTTGTTTCACATGAAACTTTTTGTGGATACTGACTCCGATACAAGATTGGCGCGGCGAGGTAACAACTTCGAAATATTGCTTTTAAAATAATAATTAATAATTTGTCGTTTATAGTACCACGTGATATAAATGAACGCGGTCGAGATTTGGAATCTGTTTTAACAGCTTATATGACGTTTGTGAAGCCGGCATTTGAGGAATTTTGCTCGCCCGTAAGTTATGAAAGTTTAGAACTATGTATTTAGACGAACATTGCAAATATTTAAAAAACTATAAAACTAAATATCTTCGCTTGCAGACTAAGAAATTTGCAGACGTTATTATACCGCGTGGTGCCGATAATACAGGTGAGATTACTACGCTTTATAATTTAATTGTATTTTCAAAGCTTTTGAGTTACTATCGTTCCTGTTTAATTTTTAATTGGGTTCAATTAATAGTAACAATTATAATCGATAAATAAGACAAAAACTTAAACTTCTTTGGGTTTAATTTTTCCAGTAGGTTTATAGCATTTATTAAACACTTAATAATATTATTTTTATTGAATTAATACCTAAATAAGTAGTTAAAAATGTTTTATTATTGCGTTTAATACTTGTTGGGTTATTCAACTAGTTTTTCTTTCTCACAAATTGTCTTTTCCTATTGTTTATCATCGAACGTTTCATATTAATTACGTATATAAGATTTTAGTGCTTGATTTTCCATATTTTTTTGTTTCTGTTGTCTATTGTATTTCTTGCAGTTGCGATTGATCTCATTGTACACCATATCGGAGAAATACTTAGACCCGGCGGCAGCACTAATAACCTTAACGCTGCAAATACCGCACACCAAGCTGTCAAAAAAACTGCAGCTGGCATGAAACGCGAACACTAATTAACAAATGCTTCGCACAGAATATAAAACTATAAATAAAATAATAATTATAATGGTTAGAAGCAAGCATTTTGTAAAATATGTAACCGTTAGTAATGTTCATAATGTTAAACAATAGTTTATTTAATCGAGGGTATTTAATTTAACAACAACAGGCAATAGGAGATAAATTTTACTTTGGTAGAGATATGGAAGTTTTGATATAATACACAAGAGCTTCTAAAGTTGTAGGCTTTCAATATTAAAATGAACCGATACGAAATTTTGTTAAATATTTTCTTAGAAATAGTGGCATAACAAATAATCAGCTCAACGAGTCGTATCGAATGAGACATATCAGTTTGATTTCTGTCTGTATGTATCAAAAATAGTCGTTCAATTTTAAAGATATCGAATTGAAATTAGTTTATGAAGCTTTCTTATGTTCTTAGTTTGAACATATATATAAATAAGCACGACTAAAGCAAGTTACACAAGCCCAACGCAAAACCTTTCTGTTTTTTATATGAAAGCACATTTATTTTCAAACAATATAAAGTTAAAATTTTATATGCCTTATCCACTTTTGACTGTAGTCACCACACAACACCCACAGCACCCACTTCTCCGTATTTTGTATAAAAAACCTTTTTATTACAGTTTTTATTAACTTAATATTGGGTATGATGACTTCTTGTGTACGTTGATTCGTCCACGCTTACTTGTGGCGGGCTCATACAAACCACCAAATTTAAAACAGAAAAAAGGGCAACAATAAATAAAAAGTAATTTCTCTTATTTTTAAAAGATTTACTTAATTAACTTAACTTGACATGTCTTTTTGTTTTTTCAAATCTTGCAACACAATTTTGAGCTGCTTCTAGCGTTAGATTTGAGCTGAAATTAGGCATTATATACAATATTATACAACTTTTGATAGTTAAGTCTAATAGATGATTTAAGTAATTTCATACTTTTAAAGATTTTACCACAAAATCTATGCATAATCCACTAAGACATGCCACCTCAAATCTTCAAAGACTTCACACATATTGTCGAACGTCTGCACTGTGTCACAATTCCTCGGTTTAAGTCTAAATTATGTCATATACAGTAAAGAATGTTTTTATAAATGAGTTACTTATGACTAACAACCATTATATGTTAGTTTTAATGATTTATATATGTCCCTATATAATTGCATGTAAAATATATATATAGTCTGCTTTAAGCAACTAAACAAATATATACATAAATAATTGTGCAGTTTTTTATAAGTTAGCTAAAATTGAAGCTTCAAAGAAAATTCATCTTGTTCGGTCTTAAGAGAAACATTGATATAAAATTATCTTTGCGACTGTAAGTATATTGTAAATATCCAACTTTGGTCGGTAGAAACCTGAAAATATCAAAAATTTATTTGAATCTATGAATTTGAATCTAAAAGTAAAAGAAAACTACTTTTCAGTTATTTAGATGGCCAATAGAAAGAGTTTTAAAATACTTGAAAATATTTAAATGTGAACTGATTCTTTAATAGAAGCTGCACCATATTAAATAATTTTGTTACTAAACGCGTAACACATCGCACATACGGGTAGCTAGTTTAACATATTTATATGTATGTACCTACACATATATCATATATTTATTTGTTATATATACAACATATACATATATACACAAAATTCGTAGTGCAGACAACAAAACTTATTTGTAGTTTGCACATAATATTCAACAATATCTACGCTCCACATCAAAACATGTAAGTAGTTTTAATTTAACTTAACAAATTGCTTAAACTGCTTTTAACTATATATATATAAATATTTTTTATGTGTTTTTTTAACGAATAGCTTTATTAAAAATATTCTATATATATACTGTAATGTAAAATTTAATAATTTATTATAACAAATGCTTTGATTTGATTTCAGTGGCTATTGAACTGATTGTGCAACATATACGCGATTTTCTTAACAATCGTACACGTCACAGTTCTGCCGGAGTAGCTTCCACTCTGTCCATGAATCTCAGTGCTGGGGATTTTTGTGCCGAAGGTGAGACTGCAATCATTTTGCTATGCAAAACTGCACGTCCGCACTAACACCAAAAAGAAAATAATAATAATTATTTATAAATACATATAAAACTAAATAAAACTAACATTTGTTAAATTTGAGTAGTAATTAATATTCTTTGTATTTATTCATTTGAAATGAAATGTATGCATGTATGAATGTGTGTTGATCTCAGATTATTGTGATATATGTTTTTCGAAGCAATCTTCAAAGAATTTAAAGACATTACCTCATTAAAAAACTAACATTTATGAATTGTTGTTAAAATAAAAAGATTAACCAAATGTAACAGTTTGCTACATAAAATATCGATCACAATGATGATTCAATGGGTAAAATAATTCAGTAGATTTTTTTCAGGCAAGAGTGAATATATTGGGATTATGCATTAATTCGTCGGTTTTTTTTTTCCAAAATTAAAGTATGAAAAAATTGTTATACATTCAATGTTCAAAATATTGTCCATCGGAAGCTAAGACGAATTCTATCCTAAAAGAACTTCTTCGGCTTGGCGTCCAAGAACGAAACGTGCGAATTTTCGATACCCTGTTTTGAAGTGAAGCGTATACCGGTGAGCGCATTTTGCATTGATCTGATCAAGTAGTAATCAGAAGGGGCCATGGGCTATAAGGCGGCTGAGGTAAAACTTCCCACCCTCTGTTTTCCAAACAGTTTTTAGTAGGTACTGCAATGGTGCATGATGGAAAATTATGGATTCGTGTCTGGTCGTTATTCCGCGATCGCTCTCTTCGAACGAATAAATTGTGTTCGGTAGAGGTCCCTTTTGATCGTCTCACCCGATTTCAAGAGCTCATAATGCAACACACCCCCTCGTGATCCCACCAAATACAGAGCGTTACCTTGGCGACATGAATATTCGGCTTTGCCGTGGATGTTGATGGTTGGCCGGGCTTCATATACGATTTCTTACGCTTGGGGTTATCTTAATAAATCCATTTTTCATCACCAGTGACAATCCGATACAAAAATTACTTTTTTTTTGTGGCGTTCAAGCAACATTTATCACATGCAGAATCGGCGTCAGTGATCCTTTAAAAGAATATGGAATCAAAAAGCAATATTCATATGATGGTAATGAACAATTTTTCGATTAGATTTCATCTTATTCATGTAGAAAATATCATTCTAATCCAAGAAGGGCTGATATTTTTTTTTTTCAAATCTATATGTAAAGTTTTAATAAAGAAACCCATAAAATTATGAGTTCCAAAAATCAAAATAAAACAATAAATAAAGATTTAATTTTCATAAGTAATTGAAAGATTTTGGCACGAAAATTATGTGGATGCATTTCATCTTCATACATTATGCCTATTTCAAACTCTTACAAATAATATGCACACTATGTAATGAAGTGGAATTTGAATGTTTCTTATGGGCTCCATCCGACCGATTTTTAAGATTTTTTAATGGAAAGTGTTAGACGAGAGTGTGGATGTTATAAGCTATGTTGGCATCGAAAAGAACTGTGGTGTCGCTTTCATAAAGTAAATTCGATACATCTTAACAAAAAAATGAGGGTGTTCAATATACAAATCCCAAAAAAATTTTTTTTTTGCTAGAAACAACAAAATAATTTTTGCCTGCAAATGTTTGTGAATTGAGAAAGTATATTAAAAATAGTGCATGCTACATAAATTTACCCCTATAATATATTCTCAATCCCACGAAAGTCACATCAGAAATGATTCTGCTCATTATTATGATGGATGTGTTTCCGCTGTCACAAAATTTAAAGGATGTTTTCAAGACACACTGCCGCTCACTCGAATAGGAACACAAATAATTTTATGATTTTTTTGTTTTCGAAAATATTAATCGGCTTTATTTTTTTTAATTTCCACGGAAATTGTGCATTATTTTTGGCTGAATTTAATAAGAAAATTGATGAAATATAAAACCACTTTACCATGAAGGTCTTTAATGTAACTCAGAAAAATTTCGGTTTAAGCAAATTATTCCGCATTTATCAGTGTTGTTTTAAACTCAAACAGTTTTCCAGATTCCTACATTTTCATGCTAGCCATGCCCAAGCATTCTCTATAATATTCACGTCTGTCGCTTACAGATCCCATTATAGTATATCGACACCCTGACCTTGAACCTAAGTGTAAACCTGTCAGGTGGTATGTATTTATGCATTATCATATTGTAAACACCATTTCAAGGGTCCCAACATATGTTTCATCTCCGGGAAAGTCCTTTCTAACACTTGTTTGTAGACTGCAGCTTTCATTTTAGAGATCAGAAATTACAATTCGCATGTCTCATAATATGAAAGCGTTTCACAGATCATTACACCACTTTCTCGAATATGGTGACAAATGTGGAGAAAATGTAGCTCCTTACGCAAATTATGAAAATAATAGTTATGTCCGTCTGAGCCATCTAGGCTAAATTTGTTTTCATACGTATTTTCCGGATTGCGTGCAAAGATTAATCGAGCATCCTTGTGAGCGGGATACAGTGATGATTTTTTTGAAATGAACAAATGTTCAAAATGTTTACATTTTTCTTGGAAGTTGAATCGACTGCCTAACGTTGCTCAAATACTACGGTGGCCATTGGTCCAGTTTCTGCGAAAATACTGGTGACCATTTTGTTTTGGTTCAAGTCCATAGATGCATGATTCGTCACCGCCTACAATCTCAAACACATATTTTAAGCTTAGCCATTGTACCTCTTGAGTAATTGTTTGCACCATTCGATGCAAACACTGTTTTGATCTTTTGTCAAATATTATGAGATCCCAGAAGCACGAATCTTATTCATGATAGAATGATCATGTCATATTTAATATATGCTGTTGGAATTAATGCCTAAGTTTGCCTCAATCTCATGGTATGTGACATGACAATCTTGCATTGTCAGTTTTTGCAATAATTACTTATTTTAGATGACCTACACGAAATTAGTTCTTGGGCGAAGGATGTAGGCTGTTAAAGTTATCATACCCGCATTCCACAGTGGTAATGTATACATAAATAATTTGGTCGTCAAGATGAAGTTTACAAGACATTGTAAACAGCACAACTACTGCTCGTACACCAAAACGCGGGTTACATTATAAGTAATCGAACTTAGATTATATATAGACCGCATTTCGTTTTCAATCTTTATTGTTCATATGTTTGGAACGAGAACCAAAATATCAACATTTATTTATTAAAAAAATGAGTGCGTCTGAGTCACACAACGGAAGTGAAACTTCCTAAGGCATCCCCGTGTATTGCAAACTGTAGAACTTTAAATATCTCTCCATTCTGATTTCATGGATACTGCAAACAAGCGCATGGCAGCAAATGACCACCAATTGATAATTCAGTGTTTTGGTCATGTGCTGTTATCAACATACCCGTTGTAAGACAAATGTTCAATTTCGTGACGAATTTTTATTTGCCAATCTCTGCTGAAGAAGTTTCGCTTCAAATAAATACAAACATTCCGAAGAGTTTTTTTTATTTATTTCGATTCAGTTACTTTGCCTATATAATATATGTACGTGAAACCCTATTGTTGGAACTTCGATTAACTATAGTTTAAGTGTTTATACGCCATAGAAGCTTATGCATGAACAGCATGACTGCTGGTTAGTACAACAGTCGACAAAAAGGACCTGAAAAATATCTATGATGTATCGGTTATATGACAGATAAGCCGAGATTTTATTAAGCCGTGCTTGTCACTCCTTTCGCCCTATTTAGTTTCATTAGAAGTCCTTTAAAAATGAGTTCTCTTACAATTACTCTCTGCAACAGGTTACACCAAATTATAAATTGAACCTAAAGATGATTGATTTGAAAAATGTGATATTCATATTGTTTGGTCTATTTTGCGTCCGCAAAACTAAGGTGATGAAGTTTTGGGTTTCCCCACTTACTAATACTACAAATCATTAAAACGTTCACTTTACTTATCCTTTTTATCCATTTAAAGCAAGGATAAGAACACTATTAACAAAACACGCTACTGTTTCTCCACCCATTTCAATATACTTCACTTTATAACTTGCTGCCGTTTTTCATTAAATAATGCTCTAAATCTTATTAACTGAATTAATTTATTTTAATATTAATTAATTTATTTATTACTAACAAGATCCAAGCAACTACACGGCCATACGTCGCTTTTCGATACTCTGCAAGCAGCTGACTATGCAGGATAATGTATTCTTTGAACGAAATCAGAACCTACCGCATCACTGAGAGTTTGAAACCAGTTGGAGAAAATATAAAACTTCTTAAATACAAAAACAAAATGTTTATTTATTCGTAGTACACAATAAATTAAAATAAATTCATTTTATTTGCATTTGTACATTGCATTAATCTTGCGAATATCACCTTTGGAGAAGCCACGACGTTGGCCCATTAAACCTACTTCAGTGGATTTTTTCAGTGCCTTTAGCGTGGGCTGGCCATTCTTGGAGAAGCTAGTTGGCGAATAATGCATTACACTGCCATAATCGTAGGGAACACCAAAGCCAGACTCGGTTTTTGGTTTTGACTTCTCAAAGTTGAGCAGCATATCGGGTTTTATGTTCTCATTGAGTACCTTGACATAAGAATCTCGTTCATAGCGATTTTGTTCATGGAAAAATCCCAACGCATGCATCAGTTCATGAATTGCAGTACCATATGTGCGCAGACAAGTTGGAGATTGCAGATTAACATATTGACGTCCACCCAGTCGGCCAATGCTAGACCAACAGCCGGTACTGTTGCTTACAATGGATATATAGTCACGTTCGGTGCTGCGTTTCTTGAAACGTATACAGGTTTTCGTATGGTATTCTTTAAAAGCATTTGTGATGACATGTAGTTCTTGTGTTGCAAATTTTCCTTTAATCTCATAGGGTACAATTCCACCGGGCCAATAGGAGCTTCTAGTTAAAATACCATTACGAAATTCAATTTCCTGCGCTGATCCGTTCATTGGTATGAGTATATCACCCTCTAAATAAGTGCCTAACTCTTCAGGATTTTGTGCGGAATCGACTTTATGCTCGGAGACTAAAATACCCGTTTTTGCATTATCCGGCATGCCATAGATGGCTTCTCCATAAACAGACAAATCGATTAGTTCTTCATCCCTCGTCTGGAGTTGAACTTCATTACCGTTTTCTTCGCTCCGCACAATGACACTGCTTAACAACAGAAAAATATACTGTGTAAGCAACATTTTTACGTATTGTTTAGCCATTGTTTATTTTTGTTTTGTTTCTTATTTTAATTGTGCGGAATTTATATACAAACAGAAATGCTTCCAGTTGCAATTAAGCGTTGGTGATAAAATTAATTTTATATTAATTTGTATTCGTAAGTTTTTTTATTACCTTATTAACATGCCAAAGCATAGAAATTCCTTTATTTATATATTGCTTGCATAAATTATGCATTGCTGATAACTTAGTTACATATATTTTACAAATTTGTTGACAAGTGGCATGAATATTATTAATTTTTATCGGAGGGAATGCAAATTCTGAGGGAAGATCCTGGCAGATAATGTTTGGAGTTGGGATTCGTTTGCAAAAGTTCACATTGTGAGGAAAGTTATTGACTGCCATTCACTTGAGGATGGCCAACAATGATTCTTGTTACAAATGGCCGAGCAGCTCACAACGTTCACTAGGACACGTATCTTTTAGTTAGCCTCTGAAAAGTCGTTCGAAGGTGAGCTAACTGTGAAAAGGCGACCCCTTTGAATTGGAGTTGATGTGCTGGACTTGGTGCCCACCACCTGTAACAAACATCGAGGTGGCAAGATTCTTACAGACAAAGTCCGATGGAAAAAGAGAAAAAAAAACTATAAATTTTTTTGGATACATGGTGCACTCAAATAGTTCGGCCTGGCTCGTCGGCAATCGGTGTGGGTTCTTAGTTGCCATGACCAAAATTTATCAAAAGATCTATGCCTTAGTGTTACTCGAATAAATAAAAAAAATAAATTTTGAGTGCTATAATTCTAAACAAGGAAGCAACTGAGAAAACAAACATAGCAAAGAAGAAAGAAAATAAACAGGTAGAGCTGAACCGTCGGAGATGATGCTGCTGATGGTGTAATGCAGCCTGAAGATGCCCACCCTACCATGGATCACTAAAAAACCCTAATTATAACTTTACTAGTGATCCCCTTATGTAAACCAAAGATCTAATTTTCCATCATTTCACCAGAATCAGGCTTCAAAACCCTCATTAACGCATAACGAAAAAAAAATATTACTATACACTAGTATACAATAAACACATAAAAGGGCGGATTTCCAATTCAATGATTAATATAATTTGTTTAAAAGGAACATATTCTGACTCAATCTTAACCTTAAACAATTTAAATTTAAAGAATATACAAAAAAAATATTCCAAAGAAAAGAAATTATTTATACCAATAGTATGCTCTTTTAACCCTGGACAAAATTTACAATGACTAAGTATATGGCAATAAGTTCAGAATTCTAGCGGTAATAAAAAAAAATTAATAAAAAATAATTGGCGATAATCAATATTAACGCTTTTGGCAATTTATGTTTGAATTATATAATAAAACAAATGAAGAAAAACTCACCAGATATATCTGCAAACCATCCATCGAAGAAAGGCCTTCCGTCGAGTGTGTGTGGCTACTGGCAAAATAATTAAAACAAACATAAGCTGCCAAAACTTCTAAACCAAATTAATTTTTTACAAGTTAGACCAAATGAAATTATTACCATTAACTATCCAAATTTAACATTTTCTTTTCTTTGGGTTCAATTAGCAAATTTAAATTAATAAAAGAATTAACATCTATATAAACCAAAAATTCAATTATCTGCCCACATTAAATTATAGCTACATTTAAAGATAACAAAAAAAAAATTATATATATATAGTACTTCATTATTTCATTATTATTCATTAATTAGTTTCGTATGGCACTTTAATAAACGGAAACATTAAAAATTACAGCCTTTTCTATTTAATCGCCGCACCAGTCACCCCCGTTAAAGCGGCTAATGCTGCACCCGATCCTTGTTGCACCTTCGCTGCGTCAGAACCGCCTTCAGCGTGTAGTTCGTAGCTCGAATGATCCCACTTGGTAGCATACCAGTGACGCCACTGTACAAGCACCCAAAATTCAGCTGCACGCTGCCAATGTACCTCCAGATGAAAGAGGCGGTAAACTCAAACAGGATTGTTAGCCGCAAAATTCACTTCTGATTCGGCCAGTTGTAGGAACAAAATTTAAATTTTGTGTAAAACAGATAATTCAGGCAGCAATATTAAATTGTTTTTTTTTTCTTTTCAAACAGCCAGTTTGAGCGACCGAATTTAATTTCTTTTTTTTTTTTTTTTTTTTAAAAACAGATATTTTCAGCAGCAGAACTCAACCAGACAGTTCAAGCCACCGAACTCAACTCCTCAGTAGCACTCATTCAGCGCCAAAAGTCTCCCACCAAAATCAAAAAAAAACAGTATTTTTCCAATTGGATTTAATAAAGCGTAAAACACAGTAACTGTCTAACTGGATTATATAAAGCGAAAAAAAAACAGTAACTGTCCCGATCGTTCTTTTTTCTCTTTCTCTCTTACTTTCCAATCAAAAAAATCTCTTCCTCTTCGTTCCCACACACCACTATCAACACTCACAGTGCAACCAATGGCAGGGACGGACACTCACCATGACCCCAGGTCACTAGCGACAGGACATTACATTTTCCCCCCCACCAAAATCATAATTTAGGGTTGAAAAACGATCCAAATTATGATACACCTGGAGCGAAACAAATGTTACTATTGCCGAATGTCTTTGCAATGATATTTGCCTATCAAATGGCCTTGGCAATCTTCTATCATGTAATAGCTATTACCAATTTTCTCCCGAATTCGAGCTTTGATGAATGTGGGTGCAAGTTTGGCATTATATCCCTTGCAAAAATTGCTCTGAGAAAAATTCCGACGAAATACCTCTTGACCTTTTTTATAAGATATGTCACGACTTCGAAGATTATATGTCTTTTCATTTCGTCTTTGTTGATTGAGTATATTGGTTATCGCTTTGCTTCTAATGATATCTAAAGAATCTTCTCGATCAAGTTGTATAGTTCTATCTTCTAACAGGTTTAGCTGACGCAATAAGCTGTAAGCGTTTCCATTCAAAATCATTTGTTGCCCAAACATTATTCTATAAGGCGAGGAACCTATCGCAGAATGCACTGTTGACCTAAGTGCACAACACACGCTACTGAGTTGTTCATCCCAATTAGATTGCTTTGTTGTAATATATGTCTTGATGCCAGCGATCACAGATCTATTCACCCTTTCAGAGGCATTTGCTTGCGGTGAATGTACTGCAGTGAAAACATGCTGTATACCATACTTCTGCATAAGTAAAGCAAATGTTACAGATCTGAACTGAACTCCGTTATCGGTCACAATGCATTGTGGGACCCCAAAGCAATGAAACAATTGTTCTTCCAGATAATTTAAAATGCTGTCTGCTGTGAATCTTCTAACCGTTTTCAGAAAAGGAAACTTTGTGAAATGATCAAGAACTACAAGGATGCCCACATTCCCTAATCGTGATCTAGGATACGGACCCAGAAAGTCGATATATAGTTTTTGAAACACTCGATGTGTGACAGAAGTTTTACCCATTGGAGGCCTCAGAGTTTGATTGGGATGCTTGGTAGTTTTACACATCTCACAGGCATTGACATACTCTTTCACGTCCCTTACCAGATATGGCCAGAAATAAAAACGTCTAATCTTTTCAATCGTCTTACTAATACCACAGTGCACAGCCAGTGAATCATCGTGAGCCACCTTTAGTACCTGAGGAATTAAATCTTTAGGCACCCAAAGTTTCCAAATTGCGTCATCAAATAACCTATCGCCAACAGGATGCTCAGTACGTCTATACAACCGATTATTGACTACTTTGAGATCTGGCAATTGACCAGAATTGCGTTGAACCGTCTCTAGCCGCTCTAAATATTCTGGTGTTTTGAAATATCTAGCGACGTTCTCATCGTTTAATATATCAAGAGAAGATAAATTTTCACAGTACGTTCGAGATAAAGCATCAGGAACCACATTATCAGAACCTTTTCGATGTTCAATTTTGAAACGGAAACCTTGAAGCTTAAGTGACCACCGTGCCAGTCGTGAACTGAGGTCACTTTGGGACATGAGCCATTTAAGGGAAGCATGATCAGTCACCACGGTAAATTCATATCCCTCAACATAAGGACGAAACTTTTTAATTGCTAGTACAGCCGCTAAGCACTCCTTCTCCGTTACAGAGTAATTGCGTTGCGCTTTATTTAATTTCTTTGACATAAATGCAATCGCAATTTCATCGCCAGTTCTATTTGTTTGTACTAATACGCCTCCTACTCCGGTGTGACTTGCATCACAATGGATAGCAAAAGGTTTACCGAAATCAGGACTATGCAGTACTGGTGCTGTACACATGTGTTGCTTTAATAACTCAAAGCTTTTTTCTGCGTCACTTGTCCAATTGAATGCTTTCTTGCCTTTCAGCGCATCTGTGAGCGGTGATGCCACGGAGGCATAGTTACGAATGAACTTGTTATACCAACAAGTCATTCCAAGGAAACGACGCAATTGCTTGTGGGACCTTGGCGTTGGAAAATTCAGAATTGCTGATATTTTGTCAGGATCAGTACGAATAGTTCCTTCTCCCACCAAATGACCGAGATATTTCACTTCCTTTAAGCAGAATTTACTCTTCTCTACGTTAATTGTGAGGCCACCCTGCCGAATATGTTCTGCAAGTTCCTTAAGCACTTCCATGTGACGATCAAACGAATCCGACACAATGAGCAAGTCATCCAAATAAACGAACACCTCGTTTCTTAAATATGGCGGGACAATCTTGTCCATTAGCCGGGACATGGTTTGTGGGGCGTTACAAAGCCCAAAGGGCATAACCCGATATTGGTAAAGTGGTCTACCTGGTATAGTGAACGCAGTTTTATCCCTAGAAGATGGATGTAATGGAATTTGCCAAAATGCATCTTTCAAATCTAAGCTTGAGATATACTCAGCCTTTGGGAGACGACTTAAAATTCCATTTATATGTGGCAATGGATACGCATCCTTTACAGTTACTCCATTTAATTTTCTGCTATCTAGACACAGACGCACCTTACCAGGCTTACGGACGAAAACCACTGGTGAAGACCAGGCGCTCTCGGACTCCTCGATAACCCCTAAAGAAAGCATTCGATCCACTTCCTCATAAATAAGCTTCTCTATTGCAGGAGAAACTGGATAGTGTCTTTGCTTTACTGCCTTTGAACTACCAATGTCAATGACGTGATTAAGTAAGGAAGTACGACCTAAACCATTTACTGCAAAAGATGGAAATAACGCAATTACGTTTTCCAGCTGCTGCTGCTGTGTAGCAGTAATCGGTAGAAAATTTGGATTTTCTAGAGCTGCCATATCAAAACTGGGTTTCACAAAGTTAGGAGGAAGCAAATCAAAAAGAATCCAGAAATCAATACCAAGGTATAAATTCTGAGCTAGAGTAGGGATCAAATAAACTGAGATCGGCTTGATTATACCGTTGTAAGAGATTTCAGTGTTTAATTTGCCAACTACATTCTGCGTTTTGCCATCAGCGGTTCTAACCGAGCATTTGAATGATTTAAAGTGTACACCCTTGTTCAAAATTTGTTGCGCAAAATCACCACCAACGCAAGTGATCGAAGCTCCAGTATCTAATAAACCGATGACTGATCGATCCAACAAGTCTACCTCCACATAGGGCCGTTGGTCACTAGGTTGGTGTATAATGGTAGAAATAACTCTAGCTTTTTCAGTTTTTACTTTTTTCCAGAACAAACGTCGTCGTTCTCTTGATCGCCTAGCATCACTAACTAATTTTTTTCTAACAGCGCTACTTAATGACTTTTCAAATATGGATGAACTAATTGGTTTTTTTACGTTCAGCTGTTCAAAGTCAGTTGTGTCAGTAGATGCATCACATAGTTTTCCGTTTTGTTTTATTACATTTGGCCCGAAGTTGGAGCATCGTTGCTCTCGGTCATCGTACCTAATGATCGGTGTTGTTTGCGTGCACTTCGTTGAGGTGCACGCACTGTGTAGTTTTTTATCCCATTACAATTAGGGCAGTTCGGTTTGTAGACATCCGAAGCCCCGCAACCATAACAAAAAACTCGTCTTTCGGCCATGCAGTCCGGATAGCGATGTCCCGCCACGCCGCAATTCCAGCAATTAAGAGAAATAGCCGAAATATCTTCATTATCGGAATCTAAACCAGCTTGAATCTCTTCAATAGGTTTTCGAAACGAAACAGATCTGGATGACACAGCACTTCTCTTGATACTTTGCATGAAGTGTTCACGCTTCCGTACATAATGTCGGAGTTGGGCTACGGTCTCAATCTCAATGTTCAACAATTCATGCTGAACTTCAGGCAAGAGATTTCTCCTAAGTATCTCCACCAACGACTTCTGAGTTAATGGAGTTTCCAACCTGTCTGTTAGATCTGATATAATTTCGTAATAACTGTCAAATGTTTCGTTCACCTTTTGTTTGCGCTCTCTAATGAGTTCGCGAATGTCAACATCTGAACGAGTATCCCTATACTGACTGCGTAATGATTCACAAAGTTGATTCCATTGGACAGAATCCACCGTCTTGTGGTACCGCCAGAACCATTCACTGGCTTTTCCTTCGAATAATATGCTAACATATTTACAAAGAAGATTAAAATCACCTCCCAATGTTTGCAGCGTCAGGGTTTGAACTCGGTAAATGAAACTGTCTACAGTTATGCCATTGGTGTTCCCTGTAAATTTAATCTTCCAATTACTTAAAATGTGGCTAACCTTATCAGGTTTTGAGTGAAATTCAGATAAATCATGTGTCCCAGTCGATGCTGATCGTGCTGGATTATTAATATTATTTGGATTAACATTTACACCTGATACCCTACCAGTCGTAAAAAGGAACTGTTCTAACGTCTGTTGAGACCCGGCAGGTATTGAATGCGTATTAGACGGTGCCATAGGGGGTACCATGATTTGTACATCTGGTGGTGTTCTGTTTTCCTGGTCAACAGTATTGTTATGTGTCGTCATAGCCGATAATAGAGCTCGTTGCCGTTCAACAGCAGCATCCATTTGTGCTTGTTTTTCTCCCATGGCCAACAGAATAGGGTTAAGCACCGTATTTAACGTATTAGATATAAGGCCAACTATAGCCTGCTCTTGTGCACTTGAAAACGCCACACCCGATGTGGTGGGAACATCATCTAGCGCACCGGCAACCATTTGTGAGGTATTTAAATCCAATAAATCGGATTGTGCTCTCGTGGCTAGATTATCCACACGCAGCTCTACAATAGACTTTGCGTTAGTCTTCTTCTGAAACCTGGTTGCGTATGGAATCGGAGCTGCTATCTCTGATGGGTTTGCATTAGTTTTATCTCCTCCTTCGAGGGTTGCACTGACATTGCCTCCACAGATTGGACATTTATTTTGATTCCCAGCTGTTTTATGCAAACATGATTTATGGAAAACATGATCACAATGGGCTAAACGAACTAACTGAGCATGGTGTATAATGGGATTGTTACAGACTTTGCAATGGACAATATCAGTCCGTATATCATCTGTACTATGGTTCAGAGGCATGGTTGTAAAATCAGAAAGTTCGCCAAATCAGATTAATAAGAATTTTTTTTTTTTTTTTTTTTTTTTTAAAATTTCGATAAATTCAAAAAAAAAAATAATACGCAAAATTATAGCCTGATATCTGGATCAAGTCTGAAATTAGATAATTGTACAAAAAAAAACATTCTCCGACAGAATAATTTTTTTTTTTTTTTTTTTTTTTTTTAGTTCAGCTCTAGAATGAAAAGATATAGCGTAGCGAAAGATATAGAGTAGATATAGAGCGAAAGATATAGAGTAGACACCAACAATTAGGACATTCCAAACTCGTCAGGTTATATACCATACTGACAGTATACAAATCTCTATGACCGAGAATTGGATGAAAGTAGAAAACTAAAATGCCTTTCGTCACTTGGCTATGAAAACTCATGGAATGTTTTCGTAGACTCCAAATTCTGGAAAAAATCATTTAATTATCTTCAAAACACAAGATAACCCAGGTATTAAGAAAATAAAACTATCCTCATAATACAACGGTTTTCCTAAACGCTTCTAAAAAACGAAATAAAGGAAAATCCAGTAGTATTCACAGTTGGCATACCTGAATACCTTAAGAAAATAAGATAGGAAAAACAAATTTATATAAACTTCGAAAGAACAAGAAGCAACCAAGCACAGTGAACACTTCGTCTGGCTATATTACATACTCAAGAATGTGTGTATAGACTCCAAGACTATGACTATGGTTTCATAAACGCTTAAATTCAGCGAACTTATAAAAAAAATCTATAGTCATCCCCGTGTCGCAGATGTACTCCAGAAGCATGAAATATTGTAATGAACCGAAAAATGATGTGAGAGCACGACAGGGCATAATAAAAATTTAAAAAAATAAAAATTACGAAAGATAATTCAATAAGGAAAATTTTAGTAGATGGAATTTATTACGCAAACGTTTGGCCCCACGTTTGTCCCAATTTTATTTATTATTCTACCCGTCGGGCCCCACGTTGGGCGCCATTTTTATTTATTGTAACAAACATCGAGGTGGCAAGATTCTTACAGACAAAGTCCGATGGAAAAAGAGAAAAAAAAACTATAAATTTTTTTGGATACATGGTGCACTCAAATAGTTCGGCCTGGCTCGTCGGCAATCGGTGTGGGTTCTTAGTTGCCATGACCAAAATTTATCAAAAGATCTATGCCTTAGTGTTACTCGAATAAATAAAAAAAATAAATTTTGAGTGCTATAATTCTAAACAAGGAAGCAACTGAGAAAACAAACATAGCAAAGAAGAAAGAAAATAAACAGGTAGAGCTGAACCGTCGGAGATGATGCTGCTGATGGTGTAATGCAGCCTGAAGATGCCCACCCTACCATGGATCACTAAAAAACCCTAATTATAACTTTACTAGTGATCCCCTTATGTAAACCAAAGATCTAATTTTCCATCATTTCACCAGAATCAGGCTTCAAAACCCTCATTAACGCATAACGAAAAAAAAATATTACTATACACTAGTATACAATAAACACATAAAAGGGCGGATTTCCAATTCAATGATTAATATAATTTGTTTAAAAGGAACATATTCTGACTCAATCTTAACCTTAAACAATTTAAATTTAAAGAATATACAAAAAAAAATATTCCAAAGAAAAGAAATTATTTATACCAATAGTATGCTCTTTTAACCCTGGACAAAATTTACAATGACTAAGTATATGGCAATAAGTTCAGAATTCTAGCGGTAATAAAAAAAAATTAATAAAAAATAATTGGCGATAATCAATATTAACGCTTTTGGCAATTTATGTTTGAATTATATAATAAAACAAATGAAGAAAAACTCACCAGATATATCTGCAAACCATCCATCGAAGAAAGGCCTTCCGTCGAGTGTGTGTGGCTACTGGCAAAATAATTAAAACAAACATAAGCTGCCAAAACTTCTAAACCAAATTAATTTTTTACAAGTTAGACCAAATGAAATTATTACCATTAACTATCCAAATTTAACATTTTCTTTTCTTTGGGTTCAATTAGCAAATTTAAATTAATAAAAGAATTAACATCTATATAAACCAAAAATTCAATTATCTGCCCACATTAAATTATAGCTACATTTAAAGATAACAAAAAAAAAATTATATATATATAGTACTTCATTATTTCATTATTATTCATTAATTAGTTTCGTATGGCACTTTAATAAACGGAAACATTAAAAATTACAGCCTTTTCTATTTAATCGCCGCACCAGTCACCCCCGTTAAAGCGGCTAATGCTGCACCCGATCCTTGTTGCACCTTCGCTGCGTCAGAACCGCCTTCAGCGTGTAGTTCGTAGCTCGAATGATCCCACTTGGTAGCATACCAGTGACGCCACTGTACAAGCACCCAAAATTCAGCTGCACGCTGCCAATGTACCTCCAGATGAAAGAGGCGGTAAACTCAAACAGGATTGTTAGCCGCAAAATTCACTTCTGATTCGGCCAGTTGTAGGAACAAAATTTTAATTTTGTGTAAAACAGATAATTCAGGCAGCAATATTAAATTGTTTTTTTTTTCTTTTCAAACAGCCAGTTTGAGCGACCGAATTTAATTTCTTTTTTTTTTTTTTTTTTTTTAAAAACAGATATTTTCAGCAGCAGAACTCAACCAGACAGTTCAAGCCACCGAACTCAACTCCTCAGTAGCACTCATTCAGCGCCAAAAGTCTCCCACCAAAATCAAAAAAAAACAGTATTTTTCCAATTGGATTTAATAAAGCGTAAAACACAGTAACTGTCTAACTGGATTATATAAAGCGAAAAAAAAACAGTAACTGTCCCGATCGTTCTTTTTTCTCTTTCTCTCTTACTTTCCAATCAAAAAAATCTCTTCCTCTTCGTTCCCACACACCACTATCAACACTCACAGTGCAACCAATGGCAGGGACGGACACTCACCATGACCCCAGGTCACTAGCGACAGGACATTACACACCGTTAAAAAAAAAAAACTTCAATGAAAACAATGGAACCCTATGATGATGACATTCACAAACGATATAAGTCCCTTTGACGAGCGCCTACCGGAAATACGCATCAAGGCTAAATATTTTTATATAAGCCTGATTTGTGCGCACCCCCAGAAGGAAGAGAAAGACGATAATGCTTAAGACGAGTTCTTTGAGCGCTTGGAACATCTATACGAACACGATGTCAAAATCATGCTTGGCGATTTCAACGCCGATAGAGAAATAACACCGGAACCACCACTCAATAATGACACTATAGTAAACATACAGGACTATAAGGAAGTCAGTGAAGAATAAGCTAGGAGTATGCACCATCTTTTGTGGAAGATATGGTCTGATGAACGCATTCTCTGTCCTATCTGTTTGCGACAACTACCGCGGAACAAGTCTCCTTTCCCACGAAATTAATATTCTATCGGCTTAAGCTATATATACTGATAAGACCATATCAGTGGGGCTTCAGACCAGTGTTCAAAAAATTCACATTACGCCAAATCTTGGAAAAAACCAATGAGTTTAACAAACACACACACCCTATTTGTCGACTTTAATGCCGCTTTCGACACGCCGATATGATCGAACTTTTTCAACGCCCTGCACAAGGTATCCTGGCAAAGTTCGTTCGTATTTGCTTGATAACGCTATCACACACACAAAGCGTTTTCAGAATAGGAAAGAACCTCTCTGTAACCTCTCTAGGAAAACGAAAATCAAGATCTACATGACGCTCATACTCCCGGTCCTAATGTATGGCGCAGAGTTATGGACTGTGATGGAGTTAGAGGAGACGGCGTTGGAAGTCTCTGAGAGAAAGATTCCCTACGATTTGTAGTCCTATTAGAGTCCTATTGAACCGCGAGCTGTATGAGCTATTCGAGAAGCTTGACATAGTCTAGCGCAAAAAATTTAAACGGCTGCACAAGGTTGGTCACCTCATTCCAGCATGCTTGGGTGCCCGACTTTGATTGGAGGACGTCGAAAAAGAAGATGACCGCGCACGCGTTGGAATGACCAGGTATGGCCTGCGCGCACAAGACAACAGCAGCTGGTGCGCTTTCCTGCATGCGGCTATGACCGATCCAAGGCCAGCTAAGTAAGTACTAAAGTCTTTAAGTAATACTAGTTTTATACATTAATGGATTCAATTTTGAGAAGTCTAGGTGAAGCACTTATAGCAGTTTGAGCTAATATTTAACCAATTGATGCCAATTTTGAGTGTGAAGTACCGTAGATTAGAAGTAGCTATGTCGGTCTATACGTCGGATCCTTCCTTTAGTTTTGTTAGTTTAGAGATATTTGAATTAAAACGTTGACGGAAAACGTCGCAAGCAATATTTTTATTAGAAATAAATCATTTAAAAATCATTAGTATGTACGAAATACTAGTACAAAAGAGTTTCTACGTAACTTCAATAAATTATTTTTTAAATTTTAACGATATTAACGATATTATTATAAGTTAACGTTTTCTCGTTTTTAAAATTGATCTATTGCACAAGCTGCAGCCCTGTAGACAATGAACAAGTTGGCAGCATACATTATCAACTACCTGTTATTACTCCCACACTTAAGCACATACACTTGCACAAACGCACCTGAACGCAGCAGCTAACTCATTCTCACTGACTGTTAGCAAGCCTGAAATTTAGGCTTTGGCTAACTGCGCTATCTCGCTTACACACATCTATATTATAAGTTCTGCTTTAGCTAGGGCTTGCGCGTTTTTTTATCTTTCGTTTTCAGTCTGTTGAGTCAGTTTGTTTCGTTGGCCGCGTTTGGATATTCTTGTGTGCTGCGGGTTGATTTTTTTCAACTGTTTCGACGTATTTAGTTTAAAGTTGGTTAATTTGCTGCTGTGCGTGCTAACATTATTATTATTTATATTTTCAAGCTACAATAGATGCGTGCAGAAAGTGATATTTATATATTAATGATTTTGAATTTATCTAATTAATAAAGCGTTGTTCCTAGGTAAAAATCGAAAAATTGTGTAAAAATGTAGCTCAAGTGAATGAAAAAGAAAAAAAGGTGGCAATAGCATAGTGAAAAAACCCGTTCTAGTACAAGTGTAAGCAACCACAAATACATACGTACATATGTGTATGGAAATGTATGTATGTTTATACATACATATACACAAATGACAAACATACAACAACGAAATTTCGCTGAGTTCTTATTTTATGCACATACGTTTAGTACATAACTGCAATATATATGTACATTTATGTTTGTTTATTTGTTACACGCTCATCACTTTCGTGATCATTAATCTGACACGGCGCAGTGTGAAATATTTTTAAAGCCGCAAGTAAAATCCTTCATCCAACAACGACCGTGGCGCAAACGCAGGCGCAAAGTCGTTAATATTATAAAATACAAAAAAAAAATAGTATAGTTTTTATTTATTAAAAAATATATATTTAAATAATTTAACAAACGCCATGTCTGCGGAAAATCAACTCAACAACACAAAAAGAAAATCATCAACCAAGAGTCTGAAATGCCTCATTACATCAGAATGGATATTCCTAATTGTTTTAATTAGTTTAGCAACAGGTAAGTTGATATAGTGAATACACATATATTTTAATCTATATATCATACTTGCATCTGAATGAGTAATAAAAATGAAATAAGAAACGATCTATATAATCAAAAAAAAAAAAGGAAAAGAACAAGAAAATCGATTTGCTAAAAATTGGAACGAGATAAAAATGTAGATTTGGTTGAGTCAATGCTTAAATGGCCTTTAGATACTGCTTAATCAGTTTCTATAGCGGCTATAAGTATTTTAACCCAATTTTATTTTTTTTACGAATGCGTGAATGTGTTAAAAAGGAAAATAAAAAATACGGTAATGCCGGTTGAATCAAAGCTTCAATGCCCTACGCATACTTTGCACACGCACTGTCTACTTAACCGGAATAAAAAACAGTAATCATAAAAATCGATAAACTAGGCAACCGATTTTTCGATTCTTTTTTTATTTAGTGTATTTTGGCTAAATTAAACTGAAACATGGCAGGTTTCGCGACGACCATATAAAAAAACTTAATTCATTCGAATGCTTCTAAGCTCCGATTTTATATAATACGCTACTAAACAAATAAATAAACACGTGTTCCGTGGTTTTGGGAAATTCTACCCCTTAGGCATGAAAATCGGTGATCAAAATGGGAAATTTTGTTTTTTCACTGTTTTCTTTGAAATATGGGTTTTATACTCTAACCAATAAAAAAATTATATTGTATTTCGCAGTTTTTAGAATTGCACATTTTTTCCGTCTTTCTAGGCATTGATATATTCTCCCACTAAAATGTGAAAAGGGAGTTCAAATATAATATGCAGGAACTTCTTTAATATTTCATGTATTTCATCTTCAACCGTCGATCGGTCATGGCCTCATTCAGGAATACACCATCTGCTGTAGTCTTGTGCGCGCTTGCGCCACTTGTTTTGAATGTCAAGTACAGAGAGATCTTTCCATACCTGGTCATTCCAACACGTGTCCGATCGTTTTCTATTTCATCATCCTCAAATCAAATTTGATCTGTTTCTTTATTCAGCTTCGTGTAGGACTTGATTTTTGTCTTCCGAGAGAGGGCTTTACTTCTTATTTGTTTGCTCAGCCCCAAAATATCAAATATATACCATCACCAGGATACCGTTGTTGTTGCTGGTTATCTCGGATCCAAGATAGACGAAGTTTTCTAAAACATTGAAGTTACAACTATCCATAGTTAATGACCGACTAAGATGAAAAGAAGACTTACTCTGCGGTATATGGCGCAAACAGCGGGGTCTTCTTTCTTAAAGATGGGACAGAGAACACTGAGATTCAAGTCATTGTTTATGCGTTCATCGGACCATATCTTTCATAAAAGTTGGTGTATACTCCCAACCAACTCTTCGCCGCTGGTCTTAAATAACTCTGCTGGCAGCCCATCAGAGCCTGCTGCTTTGTTATTTTTCAGCTTTATAACCGAAAATCGACCTCGTTATAGTTTGGTGGCTCTACTATAGTGCCATCATTAACTGGTGGTTCCGGTGTCATTATTCTATCGGCGGAATTGTGCATTTTATCGCCTCTAAGTAGGTTACAAAAATTCCTCTTCGATAATCTCTGTGATTCCTGAGCATCTGTAACCAGATTTCCATTTTCGTCCTTACAGAAAGTAACTCAGGGTTTAAAAACTTCGAGCAGACGCTTGAACTTTTGATAAAATTTACGAGCTTTATTTCTGTCACGCCTTTCTTGGGTCTGAAAATCCTTTCGTCCTCTTTCCGTATCGACAATATCTTTCTCTAACAACTCCCGATTGCAGAGTTTGCTAATAGGAAGCATTCTTCTCTGCAGTTGCATTGCGACACTTCTAGTCGTACTATGAATTAGTCACAGGTTTTGTATAACCAATGACCTCCTTGGCAGCAAGCACTATCCATCAAGCTGGTGATATGTTTCCACTGCTCACAATTATGGATTTGTTGCTAGAAACATTTATCTTAAGTATAAATTGTGGCAACTAATTTAAGTTATAAACTGACAGATAAATTAAAAATACCATTTCACATTATGTGTGTATGGTATAAAACATCTACGCCGAGTTTAGGGGCGGTAACTCACTTTAAATTCAATTTGAGTTTTTTATCAGGCGTTTTGCTTGTTGCGTTTTGCTTGTTGCGTTTTGCATAAAACAATTTTAAAATATATTTGTAAATAATAGCTTCTAAAAATAATTAAAAATATTTTGTTCGTGCTGTATATCGTTTTATCAAGCACTGAGAAGTAGTTCGTAAAAAACCTGTATCTAAACCAAAACTGTTTCTATGACCATCACAAACTGGACTAACTTTGAATACTTAATGTGTAGAAACAAAAAAATCAGAACCAAATTGTTTAAATATTTTAGTTTTAGCAATAGAAACGGTTACAAAAAAACATTTAAATATGGCAGGTGTATGTCTAAAAATATTTTTTTATTATATAAAAGCATACGCATTCAGTTTCAGTTCAATGTCTTACAGTATGATCAAGTAACTGGCGTAGATGGAAATAGAGAGGGTTCAGTTTGGGGTTTTAAGTTTATTAAAATTACACTCAGGAAATTCTTAAATAATAAACTTTAATACATTCCCATTACCTGACTTGAGCATATTAAATTATATCTTGCTCCCAAAGAGTCTACATACCCATTTTTAGTAAGATTGTGAGACTAGGTCCCGTATTTACCCACAGACCGACGGATATTGCTAGACCATCTCGTCCTATTGTGCTGATGAAGAATAATAATAATATTTCAGATATTTCCAGCTTCATGTAAAAAGAATGTACTTCATACTTTACTTCCCATGCATACCTACGTCCTTACTCTAAATTTTTGTATGAACAAATTAGATTGGTTTTCTTAATTTTGACAGAAACATCAAATTTGATCTACGTTACGCTAATATATATAAATGAAAATTTTTTATCTAGGTCCAGTTTAACCACTAAAAGGGATAGTCCTCATACACATCTGTTCCACCTTTCTGTGTTTTAGTATGAAAAATAGTTAAAAACTGTTGTAGTCATATCTGGGACTACTCATCATCATCATGGGCTACTTTTTGTTGAAATTGAAAGCGAATGTCCCACCCTTCATATAAGCGCTAAAATTTGTCTTTGCATCCATTTGAGGTACAGCTATAAATTGGTATACCTGGTAATGGGATCTGGGGAATTATTCCTATTAAGTTTCGTTAAAATTGGAGGAGCTATAACAGAGTTATCTAAGCCATATCATTCCTCTGAAAGTATAAAACAACAGATCTCAGAAACTATATGAGCTTCAATTTTGGATATTACAATTGCCAAACCAAAGTTCTGGCTTGATTCCTACTTTTACGTACATAAAGTTCGCTATATAAACCTTAAGTTTGTATAAGGAAATATCTAAACTAAATCCTTTAGATTTATTGATATAATAAAAAATGCTCGTATGACCGTAAAAATTTATGATTATTTTTGAGGGTTTCATAAGTTTTTCTAAGGAGTAATGTTGTTCTCTCTCTAGAAAATATTTATATAGCTTTACGTATTTTATAGTTTCTTGTTCTTTGCATGAATTTATCAAAAGATTTCAAATCATCTGACCTAGTCTGTTGTAGCTCATAAAGTGCCTAGATACCTTTTAAGGGGATGTTTAAGAAGCAAATGTAGAATGTTGCCATCAAATTGTCAGATCAGTGTGAAATATGTTGAAAAGATAATGGAAAAAGGGACATAGCAAACTATAACAACAAACAAATAGTAATAAAATATAGTCATGTGTTTTTCTCGCTCTTTCTCTCACGTTGTGTCTTTAAATGTACATATTTGCATACGCATGCGCACAGAAATTAGAGCAAACTGCTTTCAAACTTTTGCAGACGGCTATCAAGCAAAAAAACCGGACAGCTGTTTTTTTTAACGATTGAGGTGGTCTTTTGGCCAGCTTATTTGATTCAAATAGTTTCGTACTGGCTCAACTAACAACTGAACAAGTGACATCAGTTCACTACAACTCATAAGAACTAAAGGAACTGCCATGAACTGCTAAAAGAATTGCGTTCTGCGGAAATTTTTTAGAAATAATTTGCCTTAGAACAATCAATAGTTTATCAGAACGGACTATTATTATTTTCTACACCCGTATACATATATTTAAATATTTTTCGTCGTATGTATGTATTATTTAAATATATATTTTTTTTTTAAATTTCCCGAAGCAAAAAAACATTTTTAGTTGCTTGAGTAATTCGAAGTCATTAATTTTTTCGCACCGGTGATAAAGTCGGTTTTGTTCGTTTGAAATGTGTGACTAATGAAGTTACTCAATTCCAAAATTGTGAGAAAATACGAGGTCGACCACTGCCTCAATTTTAATCATGAAAAGATTTCGATTGATTTATTAAGTGATTTTAGTCACATTAATTTGGTTCGTGAAATATTATTCTGCTACTTTGCTGTGTCCAGTGAAAAATATTGATGTAATGTAATTTCAAATGAGTGTTTTAGCTGGCCGGAATGACCGAACAAATCGCCCACACACTTTCCGTAGGCCCAAATTATCGACCAAAATGCGATGGATTGAGTCCATAGACAATCCCGATTCCGATTTCATGAACCGCAATAATAATTTTAGCTCATTTTTGATGAGTTCACGGACAATTTTGATGTCTTATTCGTTCACTGAAGATTTCGGCCGTACGTTTATCGTCATTCAAGTTTTCCCGACCATCTTTGAAACGTTAAGTCGTAAATAGTGGTACGAGATGGCAATTATTCCCATAAACTTGTTTCATCAATTCGTAAGTTTCGGTAAAAGTTTTCCCAAGTTTAAAAACATAAAACAAACATTTAATACTGTCACATTAGACGCTATAACTCCACTTCCACTTATCTAGATGTCATGAAATTTTCAAGAGAATATCAATGAAAGATATCCCTTTCCAATAAAGGTCCTCACCAAGAGGTGACACCAACAGTAAATGCCCTGGAAAAAAAGTTCAATTTCAATTTTGAGAAACACCTTGTAGAATTTTGCAAAGTATCATATAGTCGAGCAAACCACTCGTTCTTGTTAATTGTAATTTCTCACGTCCCAAAGGCACATAACTTACAATCATTTGTATCCACTACTTGATTAATAAAAAAGATTTTCTCAGAAAAATATGAAAATGAGCTGTTTTTGTTATGACATGTTAATACCAGATATATTCATAACAATCTGTTCTCGAATATTTATTGTATACTTAAATATGTGCTTGATGAAGCATCCGATCTACTTTTTTAATGGAAAGCCCTACGTACAAATACGTGTTTTCTATAATTTTTCAATAAATATGTAATTTTTGCAATAATTTTTAATAAAAACACACGTAATTTTTATTGTTTAAGTCCTTTAAAATATGAGATTCTCAAAAAATTTCTCACAGAATTTATACACTTACAAAATAATTTCGTTTATAATTATTAGTTTGAAAGCCAAGCCTGAATATAGATACTCACATAAAAAGCAATAATTTTCCATCAATGTTTACAACTTTATTCTGACTTCAAAAGAATTATGCATAGAATCTCTCCAGAATCAAAGAATCACTTAACTCGGCGCCTTTGACTTCAGCAACAAAATGTTAGATTTTCTGTATTCATACAACTAAAATTATGTTCAAATTCTATGGAAAACGTTTTAGAAGAGAAAAATGAAATAACTTAGGTACAAAGAAATTACCTGCTCTGCTGCATGCATGAGAAGGTAAGGTATGGTAAGGTGTGCCATGAAAAGAGGGTGTGTACGAAGCGAAGTGCATTACAATGGCCAAGCGGAAACAAGAATACCTACAAACACGTGACCTGTATATGACCCTGTAATAAACTATTTCAATGCTGTTGTGCATTTATTTTTTTATACTAATCAATATTTGGAGATATTGTGCATAGTTTGTATATGTATATACTACAGTATATGCATATATTCTACGGATTTGTTATGTCATTTTAAACATGTTGATTTATTAAATTTGCGTCGACATGCACTTTTGAATAAGTTGAAATTATATAAAATATTTTAGTAGAAATATATATTGTTTATAAATTAGGCGCAACTGTTACCCACAAGCAATATTTAGTTGAAATTGCGCAGTTATTGTAGATAATTTTATCTTTAGTTTGTTATGAACCTGAAAATGTTCTCAGGGAACAACATTTGGTACAAGTACAAAAGAAATTCGGAAAATTCGGTACAAAATCCAGAAATCATAATCTCGGCCTTAACTGTCGATAGGAACTATATATTTGATTGAAACTTTTTATACACTGTTCACATAGGGAAAAAGAGTATATTAAGTTTGTTCAAAGGCGGCGAGGCAGACCCCATAAAGTATATATATTCTAGAGCAGCAACAAACAGTGAATTGAAATATAAATGCCCGTCTGTCTTTGTTGCTGTCTATATGAAAATAGAGCATTTGAAGCCTATAAGAGATATAGCCTTAAAATTTTGATATTTATTTTCTGCTATTCATGCTTCAGACAACTTGTGTTCAATAAATGGTGGTAAATAGGTGACGTGTGCATTTTTTAAACTCACGGGTCTTTTTCAAGGTAATGTGAATATTTAGTCACTGGTCGCGTTGATATATGCTGCTGCTAACTACCATGTGCGCACAATTCAGGCTTATATTGAAATATTTATCGCGGCTAGGCGCTCGTCGAAAGGCGTGAATCTGGAGCCGAGGCTACGTAGTGTTCTACTAACCACGAAACCGCATCCAAATTTGCTTTTACTTTTATGGCAGCTATGATAGATATTTTTTTTTTTAGAAATCCTGCCCTATCTGTCACATTTCCTGAAATACAGTGATGTCAGCCTTATATTTCAAAGACATCAACCAACTGTATATTTACCCTAGCCCTTTTAAGGGTGCGCACATTCCAGGTGCATATCCTTAAATTGTGGTCTTTAAATCGGTTGCGGGAGTCGCAATCATAGTGTTCTATCCGAGGTTTCGTTTTTGATTTCACTGAAGTGATTCTTCATTCTTTACCGTGGCGGGTCCTAAGTTCAGCGCACCAACTCCTAATCAAGGGGGTCTTTGTCCCCTTCTTAAAGTTAACTCTTCTCCGATCGGCTGTTCAGAAGCTACCCAGGAAATTGTGAACTGCTTTGACCGTTTGGACTAGAATCATTGTAAGCAAACACCAACAACTTTTCTCACAATGTGAAACACATCCTATCTTCCTTGTGCAATAAATGAAAGTTAAACGAATGTTGAAAACCTCACCATTATCAAAACAAAATGTTCATAGTATTTAATAAAATTTATAATTTCAACAGCTTTGAGCACAATGTCGCAAATTTATAGAATCACGTACATAGCCCAATGACCCCTCCTTATCTACGCTAGTGCTATATTCTAACCTTTGATTTACCAATTTATGAATGTGTGTAAAACTGGAACTCCAGTAGTCGAAACAATGTTATCTACATAATTCATGTTGTGAAAGTTATAAAGAAACATCGAACGATAATGTTCTTCTTGATTCATGGAAATAGCATTCATATCAGTTTGAATACGCCTCTTAATACATGGTTATATATTTTATAAAGATACAGAAAAATAGAGCGAAAGTTTAGATTGAGGAATTTTAAAATTTTCTTTAAGCATGAAAATGATGTCATGCGAGTAATAGATTAAAACTTCTCTATATAGCTATAAAGTATGATTTACAATTTTTCCTTCAACTTTTAATAAATCACTTTAAAATTTTTTCCATTAATCGATTGTGCCCAATGCAACGTATTGAAGTATCTATTCGAGCAGATGCATGCGTAAATGAGTGCATGGACGGACGGACTAACTGACGGACGGATGCAGATATATGTACATACTCGTATACACCCATTGATGGGCACTAAATGACTGTTTCTTTTTGTAAACGACCGACGTCTGTTCTATTTTTACAGTTCGGTGTTAATTTTTTATGTTTATACACTTCCCATTTAATGTTAGTGTGAATAGTTAATATATTTAGTCGTGAAGTTTGCGACCATGTTTATATGGGGCGAATAGCTTGAAATTTGGTTAAGATACTCTACATAAAAAAAAATATGTACACATTTAAACAATAACAATTTTAATATTTGACTTATTGTATAGAGCCTCATTTAGGCGAGAATCTGTAGTCAACCTTTTATTTTTTTATGAACATTGTTTATGGTTTTCAGTTTGCTTATTTTACGAGAAAGGCTAAGCTATTTCAATAAAGCTGTGCCGCTGTATATATAGTAGAATAATTTTATGACTGTATCTTTTTTTAAGAGTATACTAGAACTGAGTTTTATGTGATATTCTGTCTGTTCTTTTTTTGTCCATTTGCAGAGTATTAAAGCTTCGATTTTGCCATAGTTTATGTTTTCTCTTGTTTACTATTCCCACAACTTATGTATTAAGAACAGCTTAAGTAAATGGTGGAATACACTTGCAACCCCACAATGGAACTAATGACTGGCTTTGGTAGAACTCGTATGTACATATGTATATATTTAGGTTCTTCACACGCATTAAATCAGTGTGCACTGCTTTTTGTCACAAATAAACGAACCTGTAAACCAACTCTGAGTTGTACACCATTCCGTGCGAGTATTCAAATAATAAAACCTCTTAAATGAGATATCAAAATATTTTAGAAGTGTTCTGTAGTATAAATAATCTTTTTCTTTCTATTTATTTGTAAACGCAGTTGTTAGTTTTTTAAAGTTAAATAGATATAATATTTATCTTACAACGTTTGTGGAAAATGTCGAACTCAGCTCAGTCGCGAACTAGTTACTGAATAAATAAACAGTCAGATAAACAAAAAAAAAAAATACTTATAAATAGATATAGCTTGGAGTATATACATATAAATCGTTTTTTCTTATTGACATAAACATTTACACTTAATGGGGTCTCTAGCGCAACAGTTTTTTCAGCGAAAATTCCTAAACACGATGACCGTTCTCGAAGATTTTTGTTAAACGTAACACATATGACTAACGATATGACTAACACATCAATAATTTAAAATTTTAATACTCTCTACTAAAGTTTATATTAAGGTTGCCCAAATGTATGCAAGACGCAGAGATTTCTCAATATCTGGTCATTACAATGCGAGCCTTAATAACTTAATTTTTGTCCTTCGACAGAGACCTCTACTGTTAATATGTTTGCTAAGCCCAAAGTATCATCTATTACCAACAGACTGAGGTTGTTGTAACTGTTTTTTTTTTTCAATCTTAGGTGAAAAAAATTTCTACAACACTGAAGTTTAAATACTCCATTTTCACAGATCGTCCAAGACGTTATGACGGCGTGCGCGAAGATTTCAAATTCTTCGTTTTGTTGTCATATACCGCTCAACCCTTTAGTCAAGCCTGTTTTTCAATCTCTAACAACATCTTGCTTCATCACTTTCATCTGAAACAAACGAACCCGACATATTCTGTATGTTTCGGTGTTATTATTATTCGTGTTCTGCGCTTCATCACCTCAAAGAAGGTTAAAAAATTACTCCTCCGTAATCTCACTGATTCCTGTACATCTGTAGCTGATATAAAAGTTTCCATAAAGCATCGGGTCAAATCACAGTCGTTGTAGAATGAACGTAACGAATGCCTCGAGATGTATGTCTCACAACAGTTCCAAAATTCCTTAATTCACCGTCCATCGCTTGAGTTGCATGATTCCATTATTCTTTTAATTAACCAAAATCTACGTCAAGATTCTTAAGTTTTTTTAAGATTAAAGTCCTGAGTCAGTTATATTCTTAACAAATATGAAACACAAGAATCTTTATGGATCATTCTTTTTTTAAGTTATTGGACATACTTTTCTCCAATCAAGAATTGTTTGCTGCCGCTGAGAAATAGATTTTGCTCTTCAGTCTCTTAGCGAAAATTAATTGTTTGCTTTTATCCTATTTATCATTGGAAATCGATCGTTTACCTAAGTCTGGGACTTTGAAATACGAAATCTATGATTTAAACATAGATTTTTATATATAAAGCTGCTCACCAACCTCAGATCTCATATTTAGAACCGGTTACAGAATCGGAACTGAATCGAGAGCTTTTGATGAAGGCTATAAAATTAAATGTGCGCATTGGAGCACTGCACAATATTTTCTCCTACATAATTTAAAACTTTTTTGTAGTAAATTTACATAATGCAGTCTATATACTATATTCTTAACGTACATATATGTAGGCTTATATGTATGTGCAAAATAGATAAATATGTAAATAAGAAACTGTAAGTAAGACTGCTGCTGAGCGTGTTGAACTCATGGAAAAGTAGTAATAAGTAGGAAGGGATGAAACTCTCTGCTAAATGAATGTGTGAGTGACTAATTTTGTGTCCATTTAGCATTTAAATGCGATTAGTAGTTCCGCGTGACTTACATTATATCTTTACCTCTTTTGGCCTTGTCAACCTTTTGGGTTCAATAGGTCAGAGCATTTCTTTCCGCAACAACAACGAAAACAGCTACTCTTTATTTATATATCTTATTATTTTCTTTTTAGGTGTCTTGACACATGAAATATCGACAAGTGAAGCTTACTTCAATGGCTCCGCCTATCTGCGCTTGTTGACGCCAATGCCAATTTGGGATCACTCTGCCATCAGTTTTCGATCGTGTCGCGGTGGAGATATACTCGCTCAGCAATATAATAAGAATTCAATAGTCATCTCAGTGCTCAATGAATTTTTAGAAATATCACTAGCCGGTATGGCCGTAATCGGTCCAAGCAATCGTTTAGAAGTCAAATTGCCATTTAAGTTGCTGGACAATCGTTGGCACACATTGCAATTTAAGTACGAATATGGTAATCTGAATCTGCATGTGGATCGCTACTCAACAATATTTGGTAAGTAACGCTGTTGCATATGCATATAACTCAACGAAGTTCAACTTTAAACGTATTTATTTCTTTTAGCGAACTCCACTTACAACAGCCAATTTCTGACAAATAAGGACATTGGTAACGAAGCTGCCATATTGATTTTGGGTAATTCATTTTCGGGCTGTTTACTGGACGGCCCGGGTCTACAGTTCATCAATGGCTCAATGACGGCACAGAATGTTTACTTTGGCCGTTGCCCGTTGCCGCTCGGTGCTTGTAGTGAAAACGAAATGCAGGAAACACAAAACATGGATACAAATTACTGTTTAAATGATCCTTGCATGGGTCATGGCACTTGCACTTCGGTTGCTAACGGTTACGAATGCCAATGCACGGCACGCTATTCTGGAAAGAATTGCCAAAAGGATAATGGCTCACCGTGCGCTAGAAATCTTTGCAAAAATAATGCCACGTGTAGAGAAGATGTGCGTGGTGATTACTCCTGTCTTTGTGGTCCGAACAATAGTGGCAAACATTGCGAGACTGAAGTTAATAAACATCCATTATGCCAGGCTATGCCGTGTAAAAATAATGGCGCTTGCATTGTAATCGCTGGCAGCAATAATGTCGAATGTAAATGTCAGGAGGGCTATACGGGCAGCCGCTGTGAGATCGATATTGACGAATGCCTTTCACAGCCATGTCAGAACAACGGTTCGTGCATTGATCGTCTAAATGGTTTCAGCTGCGATTGCACGGGAACTGGTTACAAGGGCCAATTATGCGAAACGAATATTGATGAGTGTGAGAGCAGTCCCTGCATGAATGGTGGCCGCTGTTTTGATACTTATGGCTATTACACCTGTCAGTGTCTTGATGGTTGGGGCGGCGAAGTGTGTGATAAGCCTATCAGTTGTCAGACACAACAGTGCCTAAATGGTGGCACCTGTGTTGATAAAACGATTGGTTTTCAATGTATGTGCCCGCCGGATTTTGGTGGTGAACTATGTCAGCAGGGTGGTCCAGCGTGTCCACAATGTCCGATAGACTCGGAATGCATTGCAGGAAAGTGCATATGTAAGCCAGGAACTGCGGGTGAGTACAATAACTTTATGTAGCCTATTATACCGCATGGGCGCAAAAGCATGAAAAAGGCTTTGTGCTTAAAATCAGCGTTGCTTTCTCATATTCTTGCAGTAGCTTGTTTTGGTTATGGTTTATGGTATTAAAAATTCTATTTTGACTACATTTATGAATTAATTTTATCATTTTTAATTCGAAACAATAACTTCTCAATGGTTTAATTTGATTGGGTTTGTTTTTCATTTTTAACAAAAGAAAAAGCTTACGAAACTTATGATTATAATGCAGCAATCGATAGTGAGCCCGAGTCTTTGGATAAACTTTGTGCCGGTGAAAAGAAGAAACGCTATATATCACCGGAATGGTTAAAAAGAAAACGTTGTGAACTGAAACTGAGTATGTGGTGTGACGAAAGCAGTTTTTAATGCATATGCGTATAAAGTTTGGTGCTAGTTTCAAAAAATGTATTGTATATATATATAGTAATAAGTACCTCTAATGCTAAAACTCCAAACCAAGCTGCTTCCATAGAATAACCAAATGGGCGGACGCATACACATAAGAACGTATACGAACATAGACACGCATTCATTATCCTACATTAATACATACATATAAACAAACAAACAATTACACAATTAATCTCTTTTCTGTATATAAAACTAAACGCTGATTCTTTCTGGTTTTGCTAAATTGAAATTGGCTAAAATGTAGGCCCGATTGGCCATTGTGTACCTACAACGACACCAGAACCAGAAACAACTACCTCAAGAACAACAACAACCATAATACCTACAACAACAACAATTAATTCCTTAAACAAGCAGCAACAATATCATCCAGAACAACAACCTCAACAACAACTGCAACTACGTTCAGCCCAATTGATTGCATGTCCTTTTGAAAAATGCTTGAATGGTGGTACTTGTAGTGGATCTGCTACAAACTATACTTGTATATGTGCTAGTGGATACACAGGTTTGGCCAAATATGAATAAAACAAATAAAATTTTAATGTCGTTTTGTATTACATAGTTGTATTAAAAATGTATTTAAGTAAATATAAATGTAGTTTTTGGTAGTTTTCTAGAATTGGCGAAACGCCCACATTTGACCCAAAAGTACTAATATAACACTTAAATATTACAGGTTATAACTGCGAGCAACCGACTGGCGAAGGTGCTGGCGGCCAGCCAAGTGGCGTACAATCAATACAATCCATTAATTGCAACAGTCCCAATGGCAAGTGCTTGAATGGTGGTACATGTTCTATGAACGGTACGCATTGTTATTGTCCGAATTCCTATACCGGTGATCATTGTGAAAAAGTGGATCCTTGTTCGCCGCTCAATTGTGCCGAACCTATGATATGCGCGCAAAATAAATGCATTTGTCCGGAAAATAAAGTTTGTAATGCATGCGCATTGCAGCCTTGTCGTAACGGTGGCGTTTGTAGTGATGTATCTAACGGCGCCGATTACAATTGTCAATGTCCATTAGGCTGGACCGGACGCAATTGTGAAAAGGATGTAGATGAGTGTTTATTGTCACCGAAAATCTGTGGAAATGGTATTTGCAAAAATGAAGAAGGTTCTTACAAGTGCTATTGCACACCCGGCTTCACAGGCGTCCACTGCGATTCGGACGTAGACGAGTGTCTTAGTCATCCGTGTCAGAATGGTGCAAGCTGCAATAACAAGGTAAATCATTAGTGCGCAAAAAAACTATTAAGTTGTCGTAGTCTTTATTACCACTTATTAAAGCATAATTAGCTATTTTTCTTTAAATACGGAAAGCATCGGATATTGAGACAAGTAAGTCTTTAAAGTCCCAAATCTGTAAATGCTGTATTTTAGTAAAATATCAATATAATTTTTTTTTAAATGTACAATACCTTATATCCATATCAGCATCACATATTGTATCCAAGAACTCGGAGAATTTTAAGAACTGTTATATTTTCTCTTCCGACCCACTACAAGCCGTAGTCTTCATACAAACCTAACTGACGGCGAGTCTGCAATCTTATCTGCCTAACAGAAAGTGGTTCACTATGCTTCCGATCAAGATCGAGATATCGGTTCTATTTAGTTTGATAAACATGCCAAGTAGAAGCTTACATTTAAAAGAGAATTCGTTACTAGCCTATCAAGTCGAGCATCTATATTCTACCCAAATGAGATGGGATTCTGAAATCCATATCGACGGCGTTCAGAAAGTGCATTCCAATCAAAGGCTTTGAGTGTAGTTTGACTGAGCAGAGCTCTGTTAGATTTAACTTACTATAAACTTGTTGTAAGCCACATATGCTCGTTGTAGCAATTGTTTGCCTTAGGAATAGCTAAAGGGAGACGTTTCTTAAATAACTGAAAATAAGATTTTTATGACGTAGATAGTCCCGGTCGTAGGAGCATGAACCCTGATGGAAACTACTGAAAGGCATTGAGAGTCTTGGACGGAAAGATTCTTCGAAAGGTTTTTGCACCAATTAGATCCATCAGATTTTATACAGATTTGCAACATACAAGCTGATTCATCGATTTTCTTACTACATTCATTCAGTACATGCAAAATCTCTACCGCCGTCTATGCTTGTTTGTGGAAGAGTAATTAAAGCTTTAATTCCTTGAATATATATTTTCTCTTAACTTTTTAAACGTTAACTAATTATATTTATTCGTGTTTCACAGATAAATGCCTACGAATGTGTCTGTCAACCTGGCTACAAAGGCATAAATTGCGAAATTGACATTGATGAATGCATTCCCAATCCATGTTCGAAGGGATCAACTTGCATCGATATGGTCAATAATTTTACCTGTTCCTGTATACTCGGGATGACTGGTCGTTATTGTGAAATTGATATTGACGATTGTGAGCCGGATCCGTGTCAAAATAATGGGCGTTGCATTGATGAACTGGGCGGCTTTCATTGCGATTGCCAGAACACCGGCTATGAAGGCAAAGTTTGTGAGGTCAACATTGATGAATGTAAATCGCTACCTTGTCAAAACGGTGCTTTGTGTATTGATGGTGTAAATGACTATGAATGCAAATGCTATCAAGGATTCCAGGGCAAAGATTGTGAAATAGACATAAACGAATGCGAAAGCAATCCATGTCAGTTTAATGGTGAGTGTCTCGAACGCTCCAATAAAACTCTTTATGAATTGAGCAAAAGCATCGATCTGCCGGACATATTCAATCAACCATTTAATTTTGCAAATGCCAATGGGTAAGTTAGTAACATAATTATTAAAAAATACAAAAAATATCAAAATAACACTAATACTTTTTTTCTATATTTAGCTATGAATGCGTTTGTGTGCCCGGCATAGTGGGCAAGAACTGTGAGACTAATATAAACGAATGTGAGAGCAATCCTTGCAGCAAGCATGGAACTTGTAATGATGGTGTAAGTAATTTCCATTTAATTTGCGGTAGTATAAAAAAATTTTGTTTTTTATTTCAAGATTGGCACATATACCTGCGAATGTGATCCAGGTTTTGAAGGCCAGCACTGCGAAATTAACATTGATGAATGTGATCGTTTAAATCCTTGTCAGCACGGCACATGCATTGATCAAATTAATGATTATGATTGCGATTGCGATATGAATTACGGCGGTAAAAACTGTTCCGTGGAGTTGACAGGCTGCAGCAGAACACCTTGTCTGAACGGTGGCAACTGTAAGCCATACTTGGTTAATGAAACCGTACACTTGTTCAATTGTAGCTGTGCACACGGCTTTCAAGGTGAAACTTGTGAAAAAACTACTACATTGTCGATGGTGGTTAGCAGTTTAATAACTGTAAAAACTAAACGCGAGGAAGGTTACGATATAAATTTGCAATTCAAAACTACACTGCCTAATGGTGTGCTCGCCTTTGGCACTTCCGGCGGTCAGAATGAGCCGGTTAGCTACATACTTGAACTGATAAATGGACGTCTTAATTTACACTCATCACTGCTTAACAAATGGGAAGGCGTTTTCATAGGCTCCAAACTAAACGACAGCAATTGGCATAAAGTATTTGTTGCAATAAATACCTCTCATCTGGTACTGTCCGCCAATGATGAACAGGCTATATTTCCGGTTGGTTCTTATGAGACCGCTAACAATAGCCAACCTTCATTTCCGCTTACCTATCTCGGCGGCACTATACCAAATTTAAAATCATATTTACGGCATTTAACACATCAACCATCCAGTTTTGTCGGTTGCATGCAAGATGTTGTTGTTAATGGTAAATGGATATTTCCGGATGAACGTTCTAAAAATATTACCGCTGACGATGCCGATACAAAGTTGTCTAATGTACAGAGTGGATGTCCACGCACAGAACAATGTTACCCGAATCCATGTCACTCGATGGGAGAGTGCACGGACCTTTGGCATACTTTTGCTTGCCACTGTCCGCGTCCATTTTTCGGCAGCACTTGTCAATACAGTAAGTATAATAAGGTTTTAAGCATTTAATTTTAGTAAATTTCTTTTGTTTTTTGCAGATATGACGGCAGCTACTTTCGGACATGAAAACACAAGACATTCAGCGGTTATAGTTGAGACAACAGAAATTGCACGCCGTGCCATACGCTCCATTTTAGACATATCCATGTTTATACGTACACGAGCGCCATTAGGTCAAATTTTCTACTTGGGTAGCGATCCAAAGAAAGTACCCACCAAAAGTAAGCACATGCATATATTTTATGAAAAATTATTAAAATTGAACTTTGATTTAGACATTGGAGATTCGTATGTCGCTGCTGAATTACATGGTGGTGAACTACTTGTGAAGATGCAATTCAATGGCACTCCGGAGGCGTACACTGTAGGCGGACAGAAATTGGACAACGGCTATAACCATCTTATCGAAGTTGTACGCAATCAGACACTAGTACAAGTCAAATTGAACGGCACTGAGTACTTCCGTAAAACGTTATCCACCACGGGTCTACTTGACGCACAGGTTCTTTATTTAGGCGGTCCAGCGCCAACACGCGAATCGATACAAGCATCTGGCACAGAATCGTCAATGACAAACGATGACAAGGGTCCAGCGAATAAAGACGATGCTGGCAAAGACAATGATAGCAAAGATTATTTTAAGGGCATCATACAGGATGTTAAGGTTAGCAATGGTTCATTGCATATGATTGTCGAGATGTATCCTTTGAATGTGACGGATGAAACAACTAATGCAAAACCTTTTGGCGAGGTATCCATTGATCGTGCTTCAGTGCTTCCAGGCGAGGTTTCCGATGATTTATGCCGTTCAAATCCGTGCAGACATAATGCAGAATGTCGCAACACTTGGAATGATTACATATGTAAATGCCCAATTGGTTATAAGGGCAAAGACTGTCAAGAAATCGAATTCTGTCAATTGGCTACTTGCCCCGGCGCGAGTGTTTGTCAAAATCTAGATGACGGCTATGAATGCCTAACTAACATAACTTTCACCGGCAAGGAAAAGTTGCCATTAGCATTTTCATACTACAAAGAGCAAGTAGTCGGTGATGAGGAGACGTTTAAGCAACAGTTGAAGCCCACCATTGAAATCACTTATCGTACGCGCGCTGGTGGCACTTTGATCTTCATTGAGAATCAGGATAGCTTCCTTGAGATCGGTGTTAATGAAGGACGTGTGACTGTTTCATGGAACATTAACAGTGGCAACTCAAAACACTTCGACAAAGAAAAGCCAGATGGTGAATGGAGCCGCATATACATTCGAGCGCATAATGGGAAATTAGAAGGCGGTTGGAAAGGCTGGGAAAGTATGGTGGATCCAACACCAGCATTTTCTGCTGACATAGATCAAGCAAATTTCCAGGATTTATTATTTAGCAGCTCGCATGTCTATTTGGGTGGTATGCCGGAGAGTGATGATTCGAAGAAATTGCCAACATCATCAAAGCAAGGCTCAAAGTTTAAGGGTTGCTTAGGTGAAGCGCGTGTTGGCGATTTATTGTTGCCGTACTTCTTGAAGGCAGAACTTTATCCGTACAACGAAAATGTCTCCGTTCAGATGCTGACACAATTCCGTTTGAATTCTTCGCGGCCAGCTGAAGGTTGTGTACTGTGCTTTGACAATGACTGCAAAAATAAAGGTTTCTGCCAGGCACCATCTGAACAATACCAATGCACATGCCAGCCGGGATACGAGGGAGATGATTGCGGCATTGATATAGACGAGTGTTTAAACACAACATGTGAAAATGATGCGATATGCATCAATAAAATTGCCGACTTCTTTTGTCAGTGTACGGCTGGATTTGAAGGACGTCATTGCGAATTGAATATTGATGAATGTGCCTCACAACCTTGTTTAAATGGTGGAACTTGTACAGATCTTGTGGCGGCATTCCATTGTAGTTGTCCAGATGAATATACTGGACCGCAATGTGATGTGCTGAAACAAATGACCTGTGAAAATTTGCCCTGTCGAAATGGTTCCACCTGTGCAAATATTCCAAGTAAGTTCGCCAATTATAATTTAAAACCTATTTAAATATTAAAACATATTTATAGATGCAGCAACGGGCAATAATTACACCTGCACCTGTATGGCTGGTTTTGAAGGTCCACTCTGCGATAAGCTATTTTGTGAACTAACTCCGTGCGAAAATGGTGGCTTATGCATAACCACCGATTCACTGGTAAATGCATATAACATACTAAATGCGTGAAAATATATTTAATTTATTATATTATTTCAGTTACCCGTATGTAAATGCAGTTTGGGTTACACTGGACGTCTGTGCGAAATAGAAATTGATGAGTGTGCTTCAAATCCCTGCAAAAATAATGGTCAATGCACTGATCTCAAAGGCGGCTACAAATGCGATTGTTATGGTACAGGCTACGAAGGCGTTACATGCGAGGACGATATCGATGAATGTGTGCGAACGGATGTCAAATATTGTGGTGCATTGGGACAATGCTATAATCTGCCAGGCACCTTTAAGTGCATTTGCAACGAAGCGTATTGCGGCGCTTACTGCAATTTTACTGATCCATGTAAGCAGTTTGTAGGCATTTGCGCGAACAACGGAATTTGCATCGAAAATTGTCATGAAGAAGCGGATTATCTGTGCAACTGCACAGAAGGGTTCGGCGGCAAGAATTGCACTTCACCGGTAAGTAAATTAAAGACAATTTTCTAAGAAAATTGGAAACTAAACAAAAACATTTTTTTTATTCGAACAGATACTTGCAAAAGAAGATGGTCCTTCAACGGCGGATATAGCCATTATTGTTATACCAGTTGTTGTTATACTTTTACTCATTGGTGCCGGTTTGTTGGCCACATTTTTAGTTATGGCACGTAACAAGCGTGCAACACGCGGCACTTATAGTCCAAGTGCACAGGAATATTGCAATCCACGTCTCGAAATGGATAACGTGCTAAAACCGCCACCTGAGGAACGGCTCATTTAATTAGACATATAGTACTTAAAAATAAGATATTTAAAAAATCAAAACATTCCGCCCAATTTAAATTAGTTTACTTCGTTTTGAATGTTATACCTTACACATAACTAATTAAATCAATTATTTTTTATGAAGGTGCTCAAAAGTTAAAAATTTTGTAAATGCTTCCAAAAGAAATAATCGCCAATGTTGCGATTTTAAATGGGCTAAAAGTCATAAGAAGAGCGCGCAGTTATTCGAATTCTCTTGAAAAAAAAATTAACGAAAAACTATTATTATAAATTTAAATTTTAATAGAAGTATAACTCATTTTTGCGAGAAAAGTTGTACTTAAGAAAGTCCTACTTCATATTTATTGTTAAAGCTGCTTATATATTTTAAACGAATTGAACAATTGGCTTTTCCATTTGTTAACTACGTTAATAGTATTAATTATCGAACGATATTGTAAGACAATTTAATCGACGACCTTTTTCTTCGAACAAAATACACTACACTACAATACAGTAAGCAATAAATAATATTACTAATTTGACGATAATATCTAAGAGAACGTTATTGTATATAACACTATGTCACAATCATCATTTATATATATATATTGTATATCGTCAAAATTTGTATTACTATTTATAACGGTTTTCGTAACTATAAGCTATATATACGAAAAATATTATAAATTAATGTCTTCCGTTGCCTCTATTTATATATGTCCGCGCTAATTTCAGAAACTACTGTGAGAAAATTTTTGGTTTGGGTTTCAACAATAGGCAGGCTAATTCACGAAGAAGCTTTACTTATTTCATTTATATATATTTTGAGGGATTTAGTAGCTAATGTTATGTGGTATTTGTTGATCAAGTCGAAATAAATTATGCCTGTTAACATTTTTAAGTACATACATAGTTCAAAATTATATTAAAGCCACCCTGCAGACATTTTTTATATGCTACACTGATTATTTAAAGCCCATAATGCATTTTTAAGTAATCAGCTCAATTTAAACTAAAGTTTTATTGTTGAAACCACAAAATTTTTAGATTAGGAAGTCTGTTAAGTCGATACAAACTGTAACAAAGAAATTTTTCATACGAAAATCAAAAATAATCTTATATGATGCCATATACCGAATTTTAAGTTTAAAATTACTGTTAAAAAAATTTTTCTTACATAATCCGAAAAGCAGACGGTTGGTTTGTATTGAAGTTATATTTCTTTCAAGCATATAACGACAATATTTCGTTGTAGCCCAATTCAAAGAGACAGACAGCCGGAAATGGCGTTATGTGATATTCTTTAAGAAGTCACAAACTGTGTAGCAAAAATATTATACCACTTAATATATTTGAAACTTATTAAAAATAGTTGAAAAAAGTTATATTTAGAGCAAAATTTATCAGCTATATAAACGTCTTTAACAATTTTTTTTTAATTAAATTTATAACCGCAAAATAAGTACGGAAAAAACCCTTTGCTACTTTTAATTATGTTAAGAAAGCCGTTAAAAAGCATAATACAATAATGTTTATTAATTTTTTTATTTAATTTTTTTTATTTTTTTTGTTTGTGACATAGTGTAGTATGTAGTTGTACATAATTCTATGGCAATATTATTTTTCAAATTTAGAATTGGTATAAATTGAAAGAACTGGATTTATTTTGTATGTAAACAAGCATAAAACTGATCTTTTTAAGCGTAAATTTAAGAAACTGTATAATGAATATATATATACCTATATATTTATGTATATACAATATAAATGTTTTTCAATTTTGCTAAAAAAGGAATATTAACCTGGTTATTATCAAAGATTTCTAATTGTTGGGTAAAATTTTATTGCGCATATTTCACTTGATCTTTACGAATTTTTGTGTAGTTATTGCAAATTTATGCATTTCTAATGACTACTTCTTTTTAAACTGTGCTACTATATATAATACTATCTAAACTTTTGGTGTTGGAGCCCGCGAAATTCTATAATTTATTTTTAAATAATTTTGTAAAATTACGTAAAATTTTTATGTTTTTCTTGTTATATTTTAAAGCAGCAATTTAAGTCATACGCAAATCGGTTATTCACATACGAGATCTGAGCACAAAACATTTTGTTCATGTGTATAATTATATCATTTTTTTTTTAATTTTTGATTTCGTATTTTGAAAGCTACGGTTGTACCGGAATCCATGCTTTTCATCTACTTGCTGTTTGTTTTTATATAAATCGTTCAATAATTTCTTTGCAAAAAAAAATTTTTTTTTTTAAATATTTAATCTAAATGGTTGCTACCCATTTAAATTTATTGCTGCTCTGCATTTCGGGATGATAGTAGGCGCACTCCAGCTTGTTTATACAATTCTTGCCGTAGCGACAATGCTTTGGATGATAAAAAGTGCAACCGGCTTTTGCGCAGTGTGGAAAATACTTGCACATTGTTGCAAGTTGATTGTTTGCAGCACTAACTGTAATGGATTTGTAATTCTGTACGGGTATTACATGCGAAGCTGGAAAATATATAGAAGAATAAAACATTATTCCGTGTTTTTTTTTTCAAAGTATAACATTTTAACTTACACAAGGGCGGCGCTGTTAACTGTGCATGACTGAGGTCACGTGGCCCGCTATGAGCGAAATTGCAGTCGACGCTCATGCAGGCAAGATCAAATTTGCACTTTGGATGTGAGTACAAACATTTATCGGCAAATTTGCAATTAGGAAACGACTTGCATGGTGCTGTTGGATGATAATAGTCGCAGAATTGTTTCGTGCAATTTGGATGGTATTTGCAGCGTTCCTTTGGCTTAGCTGCTTTGAGACCCGAATCAACAGCAATGGAGCTCACTGTTAAAGCATATAAATAAATCAAATTAATAAAATACACAATGTCAAATGTTTAGATTTGTTGTTGTAAAAGCTTATAAACTGTACCAAAATCAATATATGTATATATATAATGTATATAGTATATATGTATATAGAAAGAAATAAACGTGATAAAATGTAAAAATAAATAACTATAAACCGAAAAATTAAATTTAAACCATACCAAACCAAAATTTATTGCAGAAGGTTAATAAAACGAAGTGATATTAATCAATAATAATACTAGAACTCAGCATCTTTCTAAAGTTTCAAAAGGGGTACACTTAGTCCAAATAGCTTAATCATCAGCATGGAGATGTCATCAGTGTCTAAGTACAGTAATCTTCTCTCATGTCTTATAGAAGATTGGGTCGAATTCAATCGCGCGCAGTAGCACTAGGAAAACTAGTATTACTTGCTTATTGGCGTCTCTCTTATCCTAACGTTGTAGAGAAGTTTTGCAGTGGTCTATATTGACTATATTGAAGTCCGCTTTTGTAGCGATACTACATAAGCTGGTAGCTTTAGCTGTTTTGGTTAACGGAACAAATCTTTTAAAGCACACAAGCTCAAGTGTCTAGTTAGAAGTTATTTCTTTTTTGAAAAAAATTCTACTTACGCGAAGGTATATTTTCATATTTTTTATCCTCGGCAGTGCGTATAGATATTCTGCGGCATTCTGTTGACGAAGCACGAGGTCTTTGTTCGCTGTCTCTGCTATTGGAACGTTCTCTTTTGGGCGATCTTGAACGCGTTTTTTCTTCATTTTTCAAGGTGTATTTTATTGGTATATGTTTGCTCTTCACAAGCTGTTTGTTCTTTTCAGTGGCAGTACTGTCCGAACGCTTTTCAGTATCTACGTTTCGTGGTTGCTTTACCAGAGGTATTGGTGGCGTTGTAGAGCGTTCGTTTTCATTGCTACTATCACGCTTCTTCGGTTTTATTGCTCTGCTATCGACCTCTGCACATTTTGTGTAGCCATTAGCTGCTACATCGGCATATTGCCTTTTTGTTGTTTGTCTTTTATTTGGCAGAAGTGTTTTCTTGAGATTAATATCATCATCCTCATCAGTGTCATTCTGTATGATTATCTTTTTTATATCGCTGGACCGACTCAAAACCTCACTGCGTCTTACGTTGCGTGACGCATTCGGCGTTGGTGGTGGCGTATTGCTTGAAGTTGGAGAATTAGATTTTGAACGTTCTCTTCTATGTTTGCTTGTAGAAATCCGTGATTTAACAGCAGATAAACGTTGTCTACTACCACGTTCGCCCGTTGTAGAGGACGGTTCAACGTTATTAATGCTCACGGCCACGGTTGACGAAGAAGACACCTGCGGCGATGGCGACAGTGAACGTTTGTGTGTCAGTGAATTACGTTTTCTGTATTTTTCAAGCACTTTATCACCTAAAAAAAAAACAAATTAATTAGCTAATTAATTTAAATATATGGGTATATACATTACCATGCAGTGTGACCACAAATTTTGTATTTCGTTGTATTTGTTCCTTATTATCTTCATCAGCCTGATATTCGTCTTCCATATCGATGGAGTCTAGATCATCATCGTGTCCTATGGCCAGCGGGACATAAATATTGTACTCAGATTGTGGCTCATCAGCACTATCCACAATCATTTTAGGCACATATTCTTCATTTTCATTAGAAACATATTCCAAATTATAATCATTGCGTTTTTCTTTGCTATTATTGAGTTCCACACGTAAATTGCGTGTAGTACGCCGAAAAAGTTCAGCACTTGGTTCTATGCGTTTAGCGCGATTGGTCTCACGATAAGTTTTGGTGAACAATAATTTACCACGTTCGCCGGCACCGCCGCTATGTACGGGCCCAGTACTTGTTGTATCTGGATCTGCCACCTTCTGCTTACGCTCAGATTTGGAAAGAATCGTTGAACGCTGCGCATCTGCCATTGCTCGTAACAACAAATTTTTGCATGCTTGTCTGCTGGGTGACACTGGCGGTCGTGGTTTTACTTTAATAATAGAATTAACAGGTCTATCGATTACATCTTCATTATCTGAAGCTTCTAAAGGTTTACTTGGCGCTACAATAACGTGCGACACGATGCGCTGCTTAGAACGGGCGGACGACTCATCCAATTCAGAATTGGACAATTTTCTTGGTCGACGCTCAACGACGGTATTTTGTGGAGACGAACGACGTTTTCTATTTAACTCCTGGCGTCTTGAATCACTGCGGTTCCGCTCTCGACTCGGTGTTCGTTTTCTACTACGTTCTACAGATTTTTGTTCGCGTGTACTTTCATAATCACGTTGTTTTTGCTTTTTATGATCTTGTTCTCTCCGCAAATGCGTTGGAACATAAAGTTCTTTATTCTGTCGCGAGCGTCGCTCTGGCATTTGCGTAGCTTTGACTCCGACACATTCTGGCATTTGTGTAGCCTTCACACCAAGTCGTTCTGGCATTTGCGTAGCCTTGACTCCAAGTCGCTCATGTACTGAACGCCTTTCAGTATTTTCCACACTCTTTGCACTCTTCTCTCGATCATGTTCTTGTTGCGGCACTTGCGTAACGGAAGTATGTAAAACGCTAATTGATATATCAAGTGAATTTTGATTAAGTTCCGCGTGCCGACCGTAAACTATGGGACTCTTCGGTTTTTTTGCTACAGTAATTGGCGCTGTGTTTTGGTCTTCTGTACTCTCTGCCAAATCTGCATAATCTGCACTTTGAGGTTCATCATCTTTCAAATTAAGAAAATCCTCATCATCACTATCCTTATCGGTAATCTCACCAATTTTACGCAGATGCTTTTTAGCAGCATAGATTTTCTTTTGAATTTCCGCAAGCTCCGCCAAGTCCTTTTCACGATTTCCACTAACATGAGCACTGGTACTATCTTTAGCATTATAGTTGGTGGCTTCTGTAGTTGATGTTATTTCACTAATGGTTGGTATATCGAAATCGTGACTTTCTTTAGCTTGGGACGTATCCACATCCATTTGTTGGTCGATGCTGGGTTTACGTTTTTTCTTTTTTATGTCCTCCTTCATGCTGGTGGTGACATCCATAGTTTTCTTTGCCTTCTCCAGCAACTCTTCCGCAATAATCGAATTAATGGGCGCTGAAATACTAGCATCAGTGGTTGTTGTTGGCTTCTCCGCAACATCTGTGGATTCAATTTCATCTTGTGACTTCTTCCGGCTCTTTTTGTCCTTTTTCAAATTTTTCTTATCCTTTTGCTTGGCAGTGGTTTCCGACGTACTTGGATTCGACTTGCGATGTTTTTTGTTGGCATTTACTATAAATAAATCACAAAAAATCAATCAAGAACATGTAAACAAAACAGCCAGAATAATATTTCATTTTTTTTTTTAATTTATTTACTCACCGCTTGACGAAGGCAAAGTCACTTCCTGTAACTTTTGCAGCACTTCGTGTAACCATGTAACAAAAAGCTCTGTTTGTTTGCCCAGAAACAAATTCAGATCAGCGGCCATTTGTTGTTTGGACCTTTTATTTGCAACCATAATCATCACGTAATCGGGAAGCTCATCATCAATGTACGCCGTCGAGCCTCCTGTGCCCAATTCCAATAATTTAGCTTTGACTGCACTCTGCCAATGCATAATGAAAATATAAAAATAGTATGAAAATGTAAAAAAAAAAAAAAGAAAAAAAAATTTATTTGGTCGCCCATTGATTTTCCCCTTGCATACTTACACGCATTTTTTGACCGATCTCATTGCTGTAGTTATCCATACTATCGGCAAATAAATATTGATGTTATGGATAATATGGATAAATAATATTATTACTACTATGCTTTGTTAATTTCACTGTTTTATATACAATTTTCGTTTTCTATATTAACAAATTCGACCGCAAGATAGAATTCGTGAACAGCGCTCCACAAATGATACAAGGTGACCAAACTAAAGATGGCACTCTGTAATCGATACCTGATAGTTTACAGTGGTTCACCATAAGCTGTGATATAAAAAATTGTTGGTTATTTAGCACATGAAGTAGAAAATATTGATTTAATAAATTGTTCGAACCTCATGATATAGCGGATTTTTTTGTTCATCATATTTTTTTGTTACGATTTATTAGTATTCGATTCAAATTCAAGCATGTATATATATAGATGTTTTCTGTACTTAATTTGAATTCAGAACTATTTCATAAATTATCATAATAAAAATATATGTACCATTTACTTGAATATCTCTATTTAGACGGTCGTATCTGACAAATTTAAAATAATGCACTGAAAATAGTTCCAAATGTCTACAAAATTCAACTAATAGTAACACCAAACTCAACGCAAATTGTTTAAACAATGTTAAAACGGAAATATATTCCCATTTTAGTTCTTTTCGGAGCCTTATCAACGAGTATTATTCAAAAGTTTGATCGATAATATCTGTGCTCCTTTCAAATGTTTTTTTCCGTCTATACAATGATATCGTTCACTTACTAATATGCGACAGTACTTTCAACTTTATTTAAGAGAAAAGTATAATTTCTATAATGAATATAAGTTTTTGAGCTACTTAGGTTTCTATCATAAATAGTAGTCACTGAGCTATGAGTTTTGGAAATAAAAAAATATTTATTACATAGACTTAGACTTCTTTTGGCTGCAATTGGTGTAACAAAACTAAGCCATCTGCAGAACGATCTACACAAAAAATATAGTTTTTAATTCCACAAACTAAACAAATGCAAGAGTAGTTTAACCAGAGCTCTCAAAGACAGCACAACCACTTCATTGCTCTCTTGCCAACTGAATTAAATTTAACGAAATTTTATACAAATAGCAATCGATAGTTTATTAATCGAAAGTGCGTCTCAACACCTTCTGGGATTTATCTGCTCATTTCTGCATAAGTGTTTTTTAGTACTTTATTTGCGCTTGTCTGGTAAAATGCACTGTGCAAGTTCGGTTATACTGTGTCGAAAAGAAAGAAATTTTGTGGTTTAATTGTGAAAAACTTTACACACAAATATTATGGAAGATCGGCATCATAGCCATCAAGATGCTTTAGTTCCAGGTGCGTACTCCACGGAATTTACAAAGTGTTAAAGTTAATGTGTTTTCGAGCGTCTAGTGCATGGCATGCTGCGGTCAACACGAAACTGCAGCCTCCTTTCATATGGGAATATACTTTGAGAAGTTTACTAAAAAACTCTTTTATTTAACATTTCTACTTTTACTATTTGAATAACAAATAGTAATCACATATACACGTTTATGTTCCTTGCAGAGTTGTACTTCCTGATATCGAAATTTCTAAGCGCTGGTCCACTACAGGAGACTGCAAAGGTCAGTGGTTCCTGGTAAAGTCTCCGAACCGGAGTGCAATATTTGTGATTGAAATGCGTTTGTTTACAAACATTTACTAACCGAATTCGCGTTGTCTGCTTTGCAGGTGTTGGTGCGGGAACTCGAGGAGAAAAAGGTAAGTGCGTAAATAAAAGTTTAACTCATCAAATGAGCTTGCCTCAACGCTCAGCTCAAGGAAGCAAATGTGTTTTACTACGAGGGACAGTTTAACTTTTAATGGATGGTCGATTTGTGTGTTTATGTTTTTTAACTTTTTTTGTTTTGATTCGGTTCGGCTGCTTGTTGTTGTTGCTTTTGTAGCGCAGCCGGCTGCGTCACTATAGCCGTCTGTTTATATCAGAGCTCAACGCTATACTGATTGTGAATACTCGACATACTAGAGAGTGTATTGTATGAAAAAAAAATTTAAACAGCTTTTGACTGCATTGTAAATCGGTCGGTTCAAAAGGAGCTGGGAGGATTCATTAGACTAAACATCATTTGACATCTTCCTCCCCTTCACGAAATGCAACATATACGCTAAACCCAGACGGTTCTTTGTTTTTGTTACAGGTTTTACCCAGACGCACAGATTGGCTGGGAAATGAGCATGACCAAACATATGATGAGCTGGTAAGTAATTTCCTTAATGTTAAATTGGTATTTATTATAAAATAGCTGCATAAGTGTATCGTTTTGCTTGGAAATTAACTTACACAATTGTATATAATAGTGTGTGTAGTGCGCGTGCTTGTGTTAGTATGTACATACATATTTATGTAGGTGCGCGTCTTTGCTTATTGTGTGTTACTTAATCCAAATGATTTTAATGTAATAAATTTTCGAAAATCTTCAAGAAAATAAATAAATTTTTAATCATTTAAATTAATAATTTATTAATAATATTATATTTTAAATTAAATTAAAAATGTGAAAAAATTAGATATTAATTAGATATTTTAAAAATAATAAATATTACAGAGAGAATACTTAAAAAATATTTAAATATTTAAACAAATATCAGTATTGAAATAGAAATTATACGCGCAGAATATTTTTCAAGATTTTTGGTTCGCGCAATTTGTAGTATATAAAATTTCATATAACAATGACATTCATTTGTATTGCTTGCGTCTAAGGCGTGTGTTAGAAAGAGTACACTATAGTGTTTTTGCAAGTTAGTGGTTGCAATTCTTTCATAAGTATATACATATGTATGTACATACATTTGTACCAAAAGAGATGTGTGTATGTAATGTAGTGAGTAACATGCAAGCAAGAATGCATTTGCATCCATTCATATCTACAAAAAAACACATATAAAATAAAATGATGTAAACTTGTAAAAACAATTTCCGACATTTTGGTGGACTTTTTTTTTTTTTAAATTTTATAGAAATTGTTTGTACATGCGTTATTATACTTTTTTATGTTGTTTTCAACCTTTAGTTAAAAATGATTAAATTAGGTTTATCCAAATTTATGTAACAGCCAAAAGGAGGAGTAGCACACCCTATTTTTGAATTTTTATACGCTTTGTCCATAAGGGAAAGGGTATATTAAATTTGTGGACAGGCAGAAGGAAACAAGGCAGACCTAATGAAGTATCGGCATCAAAAGGCTAATATACATACATATATGGACATGTCTGGCGGTCCGTGTGAAGCTTAGATATTATAATAGATGGAACCTTCTAATTTGGATATTTAGAATCACGTGTCAGATCTCACTTGCATTCATTGAATGAGCTTAAAATCTGTTCCACAGTGTTTTTGTATGAAAGAAAATTTGTTGTTAGGGTTTATTCAACTAGAAATGCCGAGTTCGGTGTATTTTTGTCAGTCCTAAAAAAATATTCCATTGGGGTCCAATATAGACATAATCGTCTATCTGTCTATTAGCAAGAACTTGGAGATCTAATGTTTGTATATTTATGTCGCCTATTTCCTGCCGCATTCTTAAATTTTCTAGACATTAGAACAGAAGACATACGATTATTATATTAAGCATTGTTCATTATTAACTTTTATGTACTCTAAACTTACTTACTTACTTACTCTAAACTATTTAACTATAATTCTCATTAACAATGTATCTTATTTAATTTATAAATTTCTTTTAGGAACATAAATACGCGCATATCAGCGCTAATCACTTATTGGAAATATGTGGACGCATTGGACCAATAATTGACAAAGAATTACCGCCAAGTGTTTCTGGTATCAATACATTACTCGGTTCTGGTCGTCAAAGTTTACTACGTACTAAGGATACCGTATATAAACCACGCTCTTTGTTGGACTATTGTAGTCGCCTACATGGAGCTTCACTGCCAGATTCAGCATTAACAAAACCAATACATAACTTTCGTATGTTCAAATATATCGAATTTTGTTCTAACAAGTTAATACTATATAACATCTTTTGTTTCCATTTCAGAACGCGTAATCCTTGGTCGCGAATATGGAGGGCCAGTACGAAGAAAAATGCTGGTACCGACCAGTCTTTACAGCAATTCAACACTATTGCGTAGGACAGTGGGCCATCTTTCATCGGTCTACTGTGTACTGTTCGACCGTACCGGACGTTATATTATAACTGGGGCCGATGATTTGCTTATTAAAATCTGGTCTGCAACAGACGGTCGTCTTTTGGCGACACTACGTGGTGCTTCCGCGGAAATAACTGATATTGCCATAAATTTGGACAATACAATGCTAGCTGCAGGTTCGCTAGATCGCATTTTGCGTGTTTGGGACATGCAAACCACATCGCCAATCGCAGTGCTAAGTGGGCATACTGGCATGATTACATCTGTAAACTTTTGTCCCTCGCCACGCAGTGATCTAAAGTATTTAGTAACAACAAGTACTGATGGTTCAATTGCTTTTTGGCAATATTCTACACCGCGAGGACAAAAAATTACTTTTGCGCCGAAACCTACACAGTTTCATGAAAAGTTGCGACCTGGTCAGGCTCAGATGATGTGTACAACGTTTTCGCCAGGTGGTATGTTTCTTGCTGCCGGATCTGCAGATCACCATGTGCGCGTATATTTAATGAGTGAAGATGGGCCAAAGCGAATATTGGAAACAGAGGCATATACAGATGCTGTAGACTCAGTGCAATGGTCACACCGTGGTCTGCGTTTCATATCGGGTAGTAAAGATGGTACTGCACACATTTGGACATTCGAATCACAGCAATGGAAGAGTGTTAAATTGTCTATGACTGAACGTTTGTCTACGTAAGTATTCATTAAAATAATTTAAGCATTCAGCTATGATATATTTAATAAATTAATATTTAATTTCGTTTTAGGTGCCCCGAACATGAAGAAGGTAAAAAGCTGAAAGTGACAATGATTGCTTGGGATGCCTCTGATAAATACGTAATAACGGCCGTCAATGATTTTACGGTATGTTTCTTTTGCGTCTGTACGATATTTACTTTAAATATTCTTCTTGAATATTTCATTTAGATAAAAATATGGAATACAAAAACTGCAAAATTACACCGGGTCTTACGCGGTCATAAAGACGAATTATATGTGCTAGAGTCTAACCCAAAAGATGAACATGTTCTTCTCTCTGCTGGTCACGATGGACAAATTTTCTTATGGGACATAGAACAGGGAATTAGTGTAGCCAATTTTTTAAACGATATCGATGGACAAGGCCATGGCAGTGTGTTCGATGCAAAATGGTCACCGGATGGCACAATGATAGCTGCAACCGATTCCCATGGGCATATATTAATTTTTGGCTTGGGTATTGGACCTGAAAAATACAAAATTGTAAGTTTGTCCTATTTTTTTGCTTTGTAAACTGTCTTTTCAATTTATTTATTTATTTTGTATACTCCTTTTTAGCTTCCCACAGAGTTGTTTTTCCATACGGATTTTAGGCCACTGCTTCGCGACGCTCAACATCATGTTGTGGACGAACAAACGCAAGTAATGCCACATTTAATGCCGCCACCTTTTCTTGTAGACGCCGAAGGAAATCCACATCCCACAAAGTATCAACGATTTGTGCCAGGACGTGAATATTGCAGCTCAGTACAACTAGTACCAAATTTAAGTGTTGGCGCTGATGGAGTGGTTATTGAAGACTATACCAACGCCTCACAAAATGCTGAAAACAACGCGCAAGCACATAACTACTCTCACATAGATCGCATGATTGCGGCATTAGCGAATCGACAAGGTAATTCCAATGATTCTGTAAATAGTGGTAATCCAAATCATTCGCAATTGGATCGCATGATTGAGGCATTAGCTAATCGTCAAGAACACGCACCAGATTCGAATAATCCAGGATCAAGAAGCAATAGTATTGGCAATGTATTGGGCGGCATAGATCGTTCTGCTGATTTACCTTTGGCATGGCGACATTTGAATGATCTTCTTAATGCACCACGACAGGGCACGACATGGGGCCGTCCTCCGAGTCAGCAGCCGCAAGCAGAACCTACATCTTCTCCTTTGAAATATGTGCGTCGCATCTATGTGCGCCCAATGAAATACTCACAATTACAAAATCTTAAGCAGTCCACTTTCCATGCGGGTCAGTTTGAACTGCAAGAATACAAACGAGAGATGCGCCGTCGTCCTATTATGATTAATACAGCAAGCGCATCTGCCGCAGCTCAAGTTTCTGTAGGTCGGCCGCGCAATGGACGATCTAATGGCACCTCACGAACTGGTCGTCGACGTAATGGGCCGCAACAAAATCAGCCTGCATACCGCACTCGAGCGGTACGTGATCAAGAAGTTCTTGAGGCTGCAGAACCGGAGCAAGTTCAAGAAGAAGAGGAAGACGATGAAGTCAGTAGCAACTCATCTGGAGATTCCAGCTATTCGAATGTTGATGCAAATCTTGAGGATTCTTCGGACGAGTCCGATACAGAAAGTTCGGATTATTCGGATTGGGTTGCTGACACACCAGGTCCAAATTTGGAACCACCAAAACGTTCAAAGCGCAAACCTCTGTCGCACCGTCGTGCAGTTAGTGATGACAGCAGTGATGACGATGCAACTACCATCCAGCAAGCTGGTACTGGAAGTCAAGAAACCAAAAAAGGTCGTCGTAATAAACGAGCGCTGATTCCACAGCCAGCACCAAATGGCGAGATACCCGAAGTGTATAGGCCAGCTGAATGGCTTTCCGAAGTGATTCCACGTAAGGCGCCTTACTATCCCCAAATGGGTGATGAAGTTGTTTACTTCAGACAAGGACATCATAGCTATTTGGAGGCAGTAAGACTTAAGAACGTTTATAAACTAACAAATAGTGCTGAGCCCTGGAAAACACTTAACTTGCGTGACCACGAACTGGTTCGTGTTATTGGAATGAAATACGAAATTCGACCACCTCGTCTATGTTGTCTGAAATTGGCCATGATTGATGAAGATGGCATTATGCCTGGCAGTTCATTTAAAATAAAATATCACGATATGCCGGATGTATTAGACTTTCTGGTGCTTCGACAAACGTTTGATCTGGCAGTTCAACGCAATTGGAGTATAGGAGATCGCTTCCGTTGCATGATCGGTGACGGCTGGTGGATGGGTCAAATTGAGTCGAGGCGTGCTTTATCATCAGATTTTCCAGACTCCTCGTTTATGTGTTTTCGCGTTCGTTGGGATAATGGAGAATATGAGTACATGAGCCCATGGGACATGGAACCTATTGATGAAGATCGACTGCCAGATGAAATTGGTGGAGCCGTTTCTGTATTGCCAGAAGAAATACGTGCTACATTGTATCAACCGAAATCTGAAGAATGGCATAGAGGTGACCGTGATGGATCATGTCGTCGTATTATTACTGGATTGGAACAGGTATGTTTATATTTAACTTTGCAAAATGATTTATTAAAACACGTTTTTTTCAGGTTATGCGTATTTCGATTGCTGAGCATTTTCTTGCACCTGTTGACTTAAATATATATCCCGACTACGCATATCTTATTGAGTATCCAATAGACTTGACTACTGTTAAATCGCGATTTGAAAATCATTTCTATCGGCGTATTACATCCGCTCAATTCGATGTTCGCTACTTGGCGACAAACGCTGAAAAGTACAATCGCAGGCATACAAACATTGTGAAGCATGCACGTATTATAACAGATCTTTGCCTGCGTATCATTAGAGAGCCCAACGATATTGATATAGCTGCAGTTTATCATCAGTTAATGGATGTGTACCATTCATCCGAATCGGAAAATGAAAATGAGTCGGATGTTGGACCATCGACCAGCACGGGACCAACAACATCGGCTGCAGCGGCAGCTGCTGCGAGAAAACGAGTCTCGTCTGCTAGACGGTAAAAAAATTTCTATAATTACAATTTGTGTGTTTTAAAAATATATCTCAAATATTTTAGCTCGAACAGAATTCGTTCTGTCGGTGACTGGCGGTCAGATTGCAGGCAATTATTGGATATGCTTTTGCAACGACCGGATTCTTTGCCATTTCGTGAACCAGTTGATACCATACAGTATCCCGATTATTTGGAAATCATTGCCACTCCCATGGATTTACGAACGGTTAAAGAGGATCTTTTGGGTGGCAATTACCAGGATCCGCATGACTTTGCCAAGGATGTCCGTCTTATATTTCAAAATTCAAAGAATTACAACACCAACAAACGTTCGAGGGTGAGTCAGAGTGATACTAACCATAAAAGTAGCTATATCATCTTCGCAAAAAGCCAAGATCGTCATTTATTATTGAACAAAGTTCAGACAAAAAAGAAAACAAACATGTATTTGATTGTTTGGATAATCGGCAATATTAAAAACGCATACTTTTTGTGTTCCAATCGATTGCAATTATATGTGACTAACTTCTGTCTGCACTACTCTCATTAAAATCACAGCTCATTTATTCTTTTTTCTTTTGCCTAACATGCCTTCAAATAACCATTCATTTCTATCATATCAAAACATTGATCTTTTGTAACAATCCAATGAATGACGATCACCCTCAACAAACATACAATATAGGAACAGTTAGCGGTAAGGTTTTCTTTTGGATCATTTTCCTTATTTGACCTTAGGCATTCGATTTCTACATAATTACACTTTATGTTGTCTTCTCTATTTCAGATCTATTCAATGACATTGCGATTGGGCGCCCTTTTTGAGTCTCAAGTCAAGACGGTTATTAAAAACTGGAATGCTGAAGTCAGACGTGCTAATAAAAACAAAACAAAAAGTGGGAGTGGTGGTCGTGGATCGAGTAGTCCTGCAAAACGTACTCCGCCGGAACGTAACCGTGGTGGAGGTCCATCGACTAGACGGAAACCAAAAGTTACAAGTCGAAGACTGGATAGTTCTGATGAAGACGACGATGATGTAAATGATAGTAATCGTCCTAGTGGTGCCTCTCAGCGCATACGTCGTCGCAATGGCATTGTTGCAACTACTTCGAGCTCAAACCGCGTTACTTCCTCCTCTTCGGCGCCGGTCGCACTACCGCGCCGAAACAATGGCACAAATGCAACAGCAGACATGAGTCATAACGAAAACTCAAGTGATTCTGCTTCAACAAGTGCAGAATCAGATGATGATTCCAGTGAACATGTTACCTCAGATGCAACAAGTGCTGAAGAATCTACACCAGAGCAGCCTAAACCGAATCGGTCTAGAAGAAGGCGTAATAACGAATCTGATGAATCTCAAGATTCGGAAGATAGTTACAATCCTGCTAAGGAAAATCGCCGTGGTGGAGGTCGATCCAAAAGGAAAAAGGCAATGAACCATAAAAGAGGAACAAAAAATAAAAGAAAACGCACCGAACATTTGGATGATGATAACAGTGAAGATGATGCACGTAAAAAACGGAGGACGTTACAGCAAAGTAATGATACTAGGACACGAAGGACAAGACGAGTAATACATACCTCTGATGACGAGCCACACGCTACTGCCATTACTACCTCTAATCATGAAGAAAGTACCCAAGATACTGTCATCAATACGCCTAGAAAGAAAGGACGACCTCCAAAGCAAGCTACCAATGGCACTAATAGAAGTGAAGTGGCAGCTACTAACCCCGTTTTTCAGAGTCCGTCCCGTAATACCCGCCATCAATTAGCAAGCAGCAGCAACTCGAGTCGTAGGCCGCAAAACGCTGCTGAAAATGATCACAGCTACCATTTACCGGTTCGCAATGGGCGAACACAAGAATCGGATACAGATTCGCCAGGAGTATCTGGGCGACCAACAAGACAGAGTGTCAAGCGCGCCATACTTCAATGGGGTCGAGGAAGTGATATGGAAGAGGAACATGATGATAGCGAGGAAGCTGAAGAGGTAATAGTAATCAAAGTTTCTGGAGATAATAGTATCTAATGTTATATAAATTTTTATTTGTTTCAGATATTACCAACGCCTACGAAGGACGATATGCCATCAACAAGTCGAGCGGCAATGGCTGCTCGCGGTGTCGTTGCTGTACGACAACTACGAACTAATCGCAATACAATTGTAGAACCAAATGACAGCGACGAAGACGACGATAGCGATAATGAGCCACTTGCCAGCAATCAGCAAAGTAAGTTCAATGCAAAATAAATGTTATCACTTTTAAAAATATTTGTGTTACAGAAGTAGCTGCCGTTCCCACAAAGACTACCGCGCCACATCCAATGGTGCTACAACGACGCTTGCCCAGTCCTGCAAGACCCACGCACATGACTCGATCTCATGCAACATCAACCACATCGAATGTAGCAACCTCTTCAAGCGCACGTACGGAATCTGTTATACCAGATGCAACACATGATCATAATTATTTAGGCAATGTTGCAACCACAAGTTCATCTGCCACGCGAGCACCACGTCGTGTGCTATCGCGTCATCAACGCAACGCTGATGAACTCGATATTAGTTTGGATCCACACGATAATTCACGAATACTTGCTGCTGTATCCAACCATAGGAGGCCCACATCGACGACGACAAACACAGCACCTATACCTACAAATGAACGTCCCAGACGTACCCCGCGAAATTCTGCTCCCCGTGTTGATGAAGAGGATGATTTGGAGGAAGATGAGAATGAAGACGCTGCTGCATCTGATGAAGGTACAGATGGTGGCTCAAGTTCGCAGGATAGCGAAGAAGAGACAACTGACTCGGAAGACAATCAACCACTTACGTCATATGTGCCACCAAATCGTAGTAGCAGGCGATCAACAAAATCTGGTACAAAGAAATCACCTGCACGACCACGACGAAGGGTGCGTTCCGATACCTCATTTCTCTGTGATGATGATGACGAAGACTACGAAAATAATCGTTCGTCACGTCGTCACCAACAAAATAATACAAAAAGCAGTCGCCGTAACCAACGAGGAAGCGCGCGTAACCAAAAACGTCCGCATTACAATGAGGACACCGAGGAAGAAGAATACAATAACAGGAACAAGCGTATAAGAAATAATGATGTCTATCCAACAAATACCTCGAGTTCCCAAGAGCAAGCACGACGTGCTGCAGTCGTTGAAAATAATGATGATGATGATGATGAGAGCTCAATAGACAGCGATGAGCAGCTAGTTAGTGTAAGCAGTAGAGGTAGGGTGCGAAAAATCGCCGCTAAAGCGAGAGGAATTTTCAAAGAATGAAATTCGTGGATTTGCAGCTCCTACAGACTGTTGCTACTTTTCTACTTATATTTAAGACACACACAGCATCATCACTTAAAAACAAAAAATGGAAACATACATGTATACTCTTTACACTACGTTTGAAGGGTATAAAAAAAACGTTATTACGTATTCTTATATACATATAAGTTAAGCATACACACATATTTTGAATTAGAAATCCTTTTCTTGTTCACAACTAAGCTAAAAGTACTACTTTTGATTTAAACAGTTTCTTTATTATACTTAATATCTTCTCTTTAATTTCTTGGTTGGCAATTCTCATATTTCATAAATGTTAAGTTACAGATACAACATTCACATAAAACAAATAAAGAAAAACCATGCAACTTTACATTTGTCGTATAATTCTTAATTACGTCCTTTACAAAATTTTACAGTGTAGTGCTATTTTTGACGAACTCAGTGGCCAGAAGTTTAACTTTCTGCACCGATTCCTTATTGCCAAATCGCTCTTCGAAATCTAAATATTTTTTGAATATAGTTCGCATCTTTTTAAGTGGAATTTTTTGCATAACAGCACGTTCTAGTACAGCTCTGTAGGCGAAAAAAAAAAAATAAATTTATACAATGTATACAATTTGTTAAAATGCGTGCAATACAGACCTAGCTGATTCTATCAGTTGAGATTTAACAAGCATATCAATATACTGTGTCCATACATCAACACGCTTAGGATAGGATGTTACTATTTGATCAAGCAGTGTTTGTGCCATATCATGTTTTTCATATTTTTGATTCAAGTTAGCGAAGCTGACAATTGTGTTTATATCTATAAAATTTAAAGATGTTATTTAATATTCAAGGAAAAGTGTTTATAAAATACATACGCAACCACTCTGGAAGTGCGCCTAGTGCACGATGTAGTAATTGTTGTGCACGTTCATCCATGCCTACGGTAAAAAGCGCATTTGCTGACACGCGCCAAACATCTGGTTCCGTTCTGTATTTTTTCGATATGATGTCAATAGTATGATTGAGCTCTTCGATTTTCTTGGCACTGCTAAGTATCTCCACGATTCTAAGATACACCTGCAGCTGTTCGTTGCGATTGAGTGCCTCCTTCAATACTGCATCGAAGCTTTCTTTAGTGCCATAACGCAATTCCAAATTCAATAATGCAATCCAAATGTTAAGTAATTCATTGCTGCTCCTAAACGATATAGTCTTCAAAGCACGTTGTGCAACTTCGCGTGCTCTATCTATTTCGGCACTTTGGAGATGAAAGACCATAAAATTAATCCAATTTTTGCTGTTGTTTGGTTCGCCAAGTATAAGTCTATCGAATTGATCCACGGTTTCAGGCATATAATGTTTATCGGCCATTTTCTCCTCCAGTTCGCGTAGGCACCGCTCTTCATCACGCTGTTGCTTTAACTTTTCTTTGGCACTTAGACGCTTTTTCTTTTGCACAGCTACATCTGTTGAAGTATCATCTTCATCACTTGATTCAATATTCCGTTTATTTGCATCTAATTGTTTTAGATCTGTACTCCAAAAGTTTTCAACGCCTGGTAAATATATCGCTTCTTCCTGCTTTGTCTGCTCTTCACGTTTTGTTGCAATAAGTTTGGTAGGCGTTTTATCCTCAAAGAAGAGTAATTCTGGTTCTAATAAAGCTTTAGATTTTTTTGATGTAGTCTCTTCAACTTTAGCACTTTTTGTTTTTGACTTCTTAGCCAATGTAATAGGAATTTTATCAATATCTGTTGATAATCTTGCTTTTTTGGGTTTACTTGACTCTTCAACTTCTGGTGCGTTTTGTGCTTTTCGCTTTGTATCTTTCCATAATTTCCATATAATCTCGGGAACTGCAATAGGCAACGTACTATGTATAAATGCCAACTTACAGAAACTGCCCTCTTGTAAAGGATTGCCACAAGAGTTTTCAAAGTCATTATAATGTAAGCGTGTTGGACAGTAAACTAAGGGATTATCGCGATTCTTGAGCGAACAAATTACAATGTTTTCCAATTTTAGCAAAACTTTTGCATTGAGTCCGGACTTGCCAACAAGATTTGTAGGCAAATCCTTGGCATTTGATATATGCGAAATATCCACGGCTTTGTTGCTGACTACTAGCAGCTCATTGGAGTAATCAATCCAGATAATAACACACTGTTGAACATCACCAACACTAGGTAGTTTCGAGCCAGTAGTAAATGTTGGTTTTATGACAGCCAAAACTGCAGTTTTTTCCACTTCGTATAGCCAGTCACTGGTTTCCGGGTGCACACCTTTGAAAATTATATTCAATTTATCACCAATAGCATATTTGGCAATTGCTACACGCTGTTTCTTCAGCGATTTTTTAATTTCGGCCACTTCCGCCAGATAGCTATAAGAAATTCATAAATATAAGCAGCTATTTTAAATACAATAATGCAATTCCTGATAATTACCTTTCTAAAAATTGTGCTGTGCTGCTGAGTTGTCCATCCCAAACGTCCGTCAATTTAGCGGACACCGTTATGGTTTTTGTTTCAGTTTCTTTGCTTAAAACTCTGACATAAGCAATCTGTTCAGGCGCCAACTCAATCTTAGACTTCTTAATAAAATTCATTAACAACATTTTCAGATGTACTTTTACCAATTTGTTATAGTTACGTATGGGCACAAGTATTTCAACCACATCGCCAACAATATTTTTTATGTATGCGCGCAGCACATCATTCACTTGCACAGTGTGCCAAAACTTTGTCAAATTGTTACGAAAGTAATCGACATCCCGCACACTGAAAATATTCTTTACTATACAGACTGCTTCGGCTTCAGTTTTCGACAGTAAAATTTTCTTTTTAGCAGCTAACAAATCGACATGGTCTGAAAGCAAACGAGTTGGCACTAAACCCTTAAATTCTTCCGTTTCACCTTCACCATCGGCTTCATCAGTTTCGGGAAAAGAAATTTTAATTTCCAAACCAGAGTCAAGTGAGTTGACTACTTCAATAGGGCATATTTCACCTAACGTAAATGTTTCTTCGGGCAAACTGAGTATAATTTGTTCATCATTTGTACTGGAAATGCGAAACTTCATTGTTTGACCGTTAAAGAATGTTTCCGATTCCACTGCCATAAACCCACTGAGCTGCTGTTTGTGTAGTACTCCTTTGAGATTGTCAAAAAATTTTACGAGCACATAATTTGGCTCACATTTTACTACAGTTCCCACAAAATTTGCATTGGGCTTAGCGGCCGTTAGGGCAGTGAGCACTTTACTGCTTTTTGACATATACTCTGGTCTGTTTGTTAGATAAACAATATTTCTTTTTGTATTTACAGCCATAACGCGGCAACGAACCTTAGCATGTACTTCCAGTTGTTTAATGTTAGGTGCAAGAAACAGTTTTTCAATAATGCCCTTCACTTTTCCAATTTGCAGCCAGTAACCATCAATGAGCTCATCGCGTTTCTTGACCACTGCGGTCACAAATTCACCCGGCTTTAAATCTTCTAACTTAAAGACCTTTTCGTCGACAATGTTTGTATCGTCCGTACATATGTACAGTGAATCCATGACATCATAGTCTAAAATACGCACTCTGTGGCTTGTTTTTTTTGCATACTTTACCAGGAGCGCATCTTCATCATAGTTGCCCTTATAATTTGTCTTGATACTTCTATATGATAGTAAACCTTTCAACGTATTATTTAAAATTAATATCACGCCGCCAGTGCCCAAATGATGCGCTTTAGCTTTCTCCACTATGTCCCCAGTTTTAAACGTTGCAGTAGTTTCCGTCGCACCCTGCTCATTTTCATTATTTTTTCGATGATTCAAGGTTAGGTAAACTAATTTTGTTAGCGGCATAACATACAGTATACGTGCAGATAGTTGTGTACCAGCTTCATAATCTTCAGGTAGTGCCAGAGTTTCGCCCAAATGATGTTCGTTAATATATGCCGTGAATGCTTTGTTCATGATAGTACCTTGCAGCCCATCTTTAAGCACTTTCACAATATCGAATTGTACAATGCTCGAAGGTAATAAGTAGTCAATATTTGGATCATTTTGACTTTTAACTTTTAGACTATCGCTTTTAACTTCTTTGCAGATACAGGTACTAGCAGAGTCGTCGTGTGTAATTTTATCTACTTTAAGATATATCAATTCACCAACAACATGTCCCACTTGCGACTTCTCGATTGGTACGAAAGTGCGTAAATTGCGCACACCGGACTCAACTATATAGCCGTGCTCCTGCACTTCTTCAATTGCACCGTTGAATATAAAACCTTTTTTTAACTGCATGTGCTGTAAATCACTGTGTACCTCAGATGGTTTTAATGACAGATTTATTTGTCTCTTGCCATTGGCTGACTGCTTTATTTCTTGTACTCTTGCGTACACAATTTGCCCAACGGCAAATAAATCTGTTAATGGTTTGTACTGAGTTGTGGCCAACTCAGTATTTTGTATAAATTCCTTTGTTATTTTTGTGTATGCATCCGATATATCTAGCGCTGTAACACGCGCCCGCATGCGGCCGGGTAGTGCAATGCTCAAATGTAACTGATCCACAGCACGTACAACTCCCATTATAATCATGCCATCTTGTATTGTATCGTAGTTTAATAACTGCGCCGAAAATGATTCTAATGGTGTGTCAGCATCTACTAAATCCGATAAAACCTCCTCGCGCACTTTAGTTTTCGGTTTTTTTAATTTTTGCTGTTTAGCACCAAAAATCTGCAATTAAAAAATGAAAGATATAGCGAGAAAATTAACATGTAAACATTCCATAACTCACAATATTTGTCCTAACTTCCTCCGACCTAGTTTCATTTTGCGCTATGCCGCCGCGCGGAAAGCTTTTCTCTGTGATAACCATATTTGTTAATTAAGTATTTTACAGCAAAATATTCAAGCAGACGCAGTTTGCTGCATGAATTTATTTTGTATTGAATAAAATAAACGCGGCACGGCACAAAACCACGTGCAACGTTACCGATTGAGTTTATCAATAAAATACCAAAGCAAGAAATGTAGAAAAAAATACCAAGAATATTCGACATTTGGTTGATGTATGTCAGCTGTCTTATACCTTACATTAACACACCTTGAAGAGAGTAAATGCATTAATAAGTAAATTATTGCAATGAAATTTTTTAAATAAAAAGTATATGTATTAAGTACAACTTAAATGCCATAGTTTTAATAAAAAAAAATTATGCGCAATATTAATAAAATTATAATAATTTAAGATATCTGGTATTCTGAAAATTATGTTCTCCAGATATTCGTACAGGTTGTTTGTATTTAAGACTTCTTTTAAATGAAGCAGTCAGCTGTTAGCAGAAAGAGAACAGATGAAATGTGAATATTTGTTGGACTAAAATGTTTCATCTTATATATGTATGTATATATAATTCACCTTCACCTAACTAAAAAAAATGTTTATTGCAATGAAAACCAATTAATAGTAAAATTTGTTTATTTGTATTTATTGTTCACTTAAAATATATATTATATACAATTTTTTGGCTATTAGCTTTCTTCACTTAAAAATATAGAATCAAATGGAATCTGTTCAAATAATTTATTTGAAAGTTGACGGAAAATCAAACCGAAACTTTTGGCGTATCCAATTTTAAGTTCATTAAAAACTGTCTCCCAATTATCATTAAGAAAACGATTCATTGTCTCTGACAGAAGTTTGTCATTAAACAAATTCTCAAAATGCATATAAACTCGTTTCGGACTGAGTGATACTTGATAATCCTTTAAGCGCATATATTTTATGCCATCTTTCTCGAATTTTTCACCAATTAGACGATGTTCAATATTTGTGTTCACCAATGTCATATTAGCTTTTCCACTACCGGTAATTGGTAATAGAAGTATACGACCAGACATATCATAATCTCCAACCATTTCAATGCGATCCGTTTTACTGTCACAAATGATCAAATATTTTTCCAAATCGGTACTGTTATAAAAATAATAATTAAATTATGTAGAGTATAGAATTTATGTGTTTGTTGGCCTTCTTCACTTACGTGTATTTTAATATTTTACTCGTCGATATCATGTCATGCACTTTAATATTTTTTAAGGTCTGCCGTAGTGTGAATGGAGCATTTCCGGCATCAATGACTAGTTTTTTGATAGAAAGTGGCTCCAAAGAAGGTATTTCAAATTGTTTATTGCCTAAAATTGAATTTTCAAAGTAAATTTATATTATACTTTGCACTTGGTTTAATTTTAATTATTATTACCAGTTTTTAGAATCTGTATAGCCTCGTTGACAGCATCCACTAGACATTTATCAAAATTTGCATCCCGTTTACATTTCATAAAGTTTTCCGCTGAAAATTTAAAATAATTTATAAATAATTAATATATGCAGTATAAACCAATTCTTTCGAGCATTGTTTTGTAGTTGCTACATTTTGGCGAAGCGGCATTCTTCGATTATTATTATAATTTTTTTAGGCTTTTCAATAACTGTGTAAAAACCTGTTTAAATTTAAATTATGTTTCAATGTCAAGACTAAACCTTCTGTTAAAACGCATTCGAACTTTGTTTCAATAAATAAAAGCATTTAAGATGAATGAAACTGTCTGAAAAAGCCTTCGTTTAAAGTTGTATGACCTGATGTAGTACTATATTTTTATATACACCTCGCGAATTGTTTGAAAGGGGGCTAACGTTAGTTTATAAGACAGTTTGTGAACTGCTTAAAGAAGTTCTAAGTGCATATTTCACAAATTCTAGTAGTTTACGAACACATAAATAACATCATCAAAAGATTTATTTTAGGGAATGTTTTGCTTAAAACCTTTAGTCTGGTAAGAGCTACTTGCATGAAAACTGTTTCTGAAGAGTTTCATTTTCTTTCTTCCATCATCATGACCAAGTAGACGAGTTCTACTATTATTTTTTGTTTTTAGAAACGTTAATCGTAAGTAGTTTTCTATGATCTTCACCATGTAATTCCGTAAACTATAACAACTCGTTATATATTCTAAATCTAATAAAAAAATTAAAATCTTCTCAAAATCATTTAGGCTTCTTTGTGATATCGACAAAAGCTCACACCTCTCTAATGATAAATTTATCTCTTGACGACAGCTGGACGGTGGCTAATTTTTCCGTAAGAACTACAGTTTTAAGTTTAAAATCGTAAAATTGTTTTCTCAAACTTTTTTCCCAGCTATAACTAGAATCACTCTAATTTTTTTCATTATAGCTGATGGCTTACAAGTTTTGGAGGCCTAGAGTCACTAGCTCCACTATAAATCTTATTCTGATTTGTTTCCATTCAATATTATTTCCATTATTCTTTTGTTTTCACTTCATTAATTTATGTAATATGCACTTTTGAAATCTTCTTAAAATAAAATCTGTGTATCATAAATACGTATGCATTTAGCAAAATCTTGTGGAAAACTAAACTAAAGCATATATTTGTACATATTTGCTTGATACGCGGAAGCCCGTTTTACGCATAATACTTTTTAGCAACATTAAGCGGAGTAATTGTACAAGGGAAACAACCCGACGTCTACATTTCACGGGTTATAAACATAAATAAGTTAAGTAACTAACCAGTTTAAAAAATCACATATGTAAGACAAACAGCAGTTTTCATGTTTCAATACTTTTTAGTTTTGTCTTTTTTTTTACACGAATCTTTCATTAGATAATATTTATGTTTAATTTGTTTTTTTTTTTATTTGAATTTAAATCTAAATAGTTCATTGCCGATTTTTAATAAACGACCTTTCTCAAAAGTTGTATCTACTTACGCAAATTTTTTGCCGCAAATGCAATTTGAAATATTGCGGCAAAGATAAAAATTTGTATTGTACAATAATGGCGCATACTTGAGTTGGTTGCCAAATTGCGCTTAATATCATAAGCTATTGATTTAAATTTTAGTTAAAGCACAACAACAACGATCGAGCGACTAGTTAGCTACTCTGTGAGCTATTATCAAATGTAAGCGATTAACTTTTAAAGCTAGCATTATATAGAAAGCTTTAAGCAAACTTCAAAATCGCTTTGTAAAGCTTAAATAATATCAATTGATTTATTCACATCGATGTGGCTTTATGTTTATGATCGATCTTTTATGGTAAGCTCGGTTTTGACATAATTTAATTGAAATAGCTTTTAAAATGTGTTTTATGTCTTTACCAATTGTAATGGCACGAAATGCAAGAAACAGTGGCGTATCTAGAAAGAGTTTGACAAAATACTTCTAATTTAACTTGTATATATCCAGATTATAAAAAAAAATTATGTCGGAATGGAATACAATACCACTTGAGGGTACGACTTCAGTAATTCTTTTAAATCCAACATTATTCTTGTCTTGTTTTGTCTTGTATTAAAAAAATTTTCGTTTCCATCATATATGGTGTGGCGTTCCTGGTTAAAAATAATTTTGAGGACTCTATACTAGTGGCTAGTGCGATATATTGCTTGTTAGCATATATTAGACGCCCAATTGAAAAGTATTTTATATTAAATTTTGTCCCCATAAAATATATAGTATTCGGTTAGAACTAGTAACAATTTATTATTACTTACTTAAATGGCCTTCGGTCATAGCCGCCAGCTTCTGTAGTCTTGTGTGCGCTGTCTCTCCATACCTGGTCATTCCAACATATGCCCGGTCGTCCTCCAATTAAGTTGAGACACCCCATATAAACCATGCGTGCTGAAGCTTTTTCATGCATTCGAATGTTGGTTACCTAATGCAGTGCAGGCGTTGGAATTTTTGCGCTGGACCATGTCAACCTCATTGAATAGCTCTTACAGCTCACGGTTCATACAGGACCTTATTTTGTCGCCGGCTCTAATAGGAACTAAAATCTTGCGGAGAATCTTCTAATCAAAGACTTCTAACGACGTTTCGACTGATCCAATCACGGTCCATGCCTCTGCGCCATAATGTAGGGCCAGGAGTATCAGCGTCTTATAAATATTGATTTTCGTTTTTCTAGATAGGGCTTTTCTTCTAATTTGCTTGCTCAGCCCAAAATAGCATTTATTTCCTTTATATTATGCGCTTCATCGGCTCTGAGTAGGTTGGTATATTGATTTCTCAAAAATCACAGTGATTCCTGTTCATCTGTAATCAGATTTCCATGTTCGTCTTTACAAAAAGTTTACAACCGTTTGTCAGACGCTTAACCATTTATTTTCATTTCTGTCACATAACCTCTCAACATCCTCAAACTCACGTCTTGCTTCCTTTTTTTCTTGTGTCTGAAAAAGCGTTTCTCCTCTCTCCATTTCTCTCGACAACGCTCTCGAACAGCTCGCGTTGCTCCCGACTGCAGAGTTCTCCGAAGTAGCATTGCGACACTTCTCGTCGTACCAAGAAACAGTAACAGGTTTTGTATATTCAATGACGTCCTTGTCAGCGCAATCCATGGAGTGGATCACATATATCTTGATGAGACGGAGAGGTTTCCCGGAGCAGTAGGGAGCGTATGTTTGAAAAGGCTTCTTGCAGCTTAGACCTTCCAAGCGCTCATGGAACTCAACGTCAGCATCGTCGTCTTTTGCTGCCGCCCGGGTCTGCGCACAAATCAGGCTTGTATTAAAATATTCAGCTTTGATGCGTTTCGCTGCTAGGCGTTCGTCAACAAGCGTGAATCTTGAGACGATGCTACGTAGTTTCCTACTCATCACGAAACCGCATTACAATTCGTGCTTACTCTCATGGCCGCTATAGTAGAAGTCACACGATGCTTTTTTAGAGTAACCCTGTCCAATCCATCGCATTTTCTGAATTGCAGTGATGTCAGCCTTGTTTCTTTTGATGGCATTAACCAGCATCCTATTACGGGTGCGGTCATTGCGGTGCATACCCGTAAATCGTTGTCCTATTATCGTCATCATAATGATCTATCCGAGGCTTCCTTTTTGTTTTCATTGGAGTAATTTTTTTTCGGTGGCGAGTCTCAAAAACTTTCCTCAAAATGTGAACTTCTGCAAACGACTCCCATCTTCCACTATAGATTATACCTTTTATGTAAAGTATTGGTTTTAAATCTATTCCGAGTTAAAGCTAACCATTGAACGAAATCATCGATACAAATCATTAAAGCAAAAACTAAATGCCTGCTACATCTTCAAAGAAACCTTTTGTTCTGTAGTTTAATTATTTTTTTTATTTTATATTATTTATTTTATTAAATTTAATTGAATTGAAGTGCACAACTATTATTTAAATTTTGAAATGTATCTTGCGAAACATTTTTATTTTCTTCTTGTAAGCGCATTATTAATAATTTCTGACGCAGAGCATACGGTGTCAACGTTTCAGTTCTTTTCCACTCATTTTTTTCATTTTGACAGTTTCGTTGTACATTTCTTTCGTATTTATTAATCCAAAATTTTTTACAAAATTCGACCGAATCAATTTTGTTTTGTTGCTCTAGACTAAAACAGTCGCCGGGGTTACGCAAACGAAAATCTTGCAGCTCCAACACAGCTTCATATGTAAATCTACAAAATGGTCGCTCAATAGTATTATCTAATTTCTTTGCCATGACTCTTGAATCCAAAGGCTGATCTTTTGTCCAAAATTGCTTGCAATGTAAAAAATTTTTAAAATTTTTTTTAAAATTTTGTTTATTGACTATGAATGCACAGTTTTATATTTACCTTTATCGAAGCAGTGTTACTAAGATGTGGATTTAAGACTGGGTCATCGCTTTGGCTCAATTTACTTGCTTTGCTGCTTTTTGTTGACAAACAATTCGATAATCGACTGACAGTTGTAGATGTTGAATTTCTACGACTAAAATTTGTATTACAGTCTGTAGTTGTTGAGTGTCCTAATCCCAATGCCGGCTGCTTGTCGTAATTATGTTTACGACAACATTTTACAAAGTTCTTTTGGGAGAACATTCTCACGCGATATCGTTAAAAAATAAAAGTCATCTGTTTTCAAGTTGTATTTTTGTTACGGTAACTAACTGTCTACAGAAGTTCCCATAGAAACAATAAATTTAATAACTGAGTCAAGAAAAATTGCGCAGTAAAATGTTAAGAGTTTTTATAGCTCGTTATAGCCCCTGCTTACTAATTATTCAGTGTATCATGAAGTAAGAGTATTCTGGTTTCAATTTACGCATATGGTTCTGTAAATTTTCCAAAATTCGAATTAAAAATGTTTTAATATCACTTAGTTTTAATAAAAATGAGAATATTAATGCGGCGGAAAGTATTGCACAAATTGAAACAGACATCAGAGAACTGATAAAGAACGCAGTTTTATACACACATACGTATATTTTCTATATTCTTGATCAACTCAATGAATGATGCTAATATATATATGTATAACTTATAGCGGTGTGTTATTATACAATAATAAACGTGCAAAAATAAGGAATGACTAGACTTTTTAGAAATAGTTCTACACATAAGTAGCTCTCCTGCCTTATATACATTAAAAAAGCAAACATTACAAACGGTTCGAAAATTAAATAAAACTATATGTAAAAAAAGTATTCGGAAACATTTTTTTAACGAAGATAGCTTCACAGTCATCATGTTTATCGAAGCATGTCAGTTTTTTAAAAAAAATCAGGTATTACCTATGACACCTCATATTTTGTGCAAGCTTAATTAAATTTGGTTTTTGGCAGTAATTGAAAGCATATATAAAGCCAGAGAGACGGACATACCAAAGAAAAGCACTGTTACACCTCTGATGTCTTGTGATGGATTCATGTTTACTTCGCGGCCACTAGATGTTCTATATGTCTGAACGCATTTCTTGTCGCTAACACATAATGCAAACTAATCAAAAAATGTTTGTAGTTGGGAGTACTCTTGTTTGCTTATTAATACAGTATTACCTTTCTGAGTAAAAAGTATATAAATTTACAATGGGAACAGAATATAATAATATTCTGTATACATAGTTCAAACAAATTATAAGATATATTAGTTTACCTAAAACGCTGTTTATACGAACCTACGATGATTCTACTTCCGACTGAATTACGGATCCAAATTTCTACTCACTTGTTAAGCTAGTAACTTATTACGCACATACTAATGCAAAAAAAAAGGCATTTTTTTTAACGGATTTTTTCAAATCTTTTCACTATATTCTTTTTGTAAAATACGCAAATAAATGTTCAAATTCTTAGTTACTTGACATTTAACATAGAAAAATGCACTTTTAAATTAAATTTATTTGTTATTTTTGGTGTATTCTTTTTTCATTTTGAATTTAATCGATAAAGCATAAACATAGACCTTTACATTTGCACAAAAAATAATAAAAAGTGTAATGTGTTACAGCAAGTAACTGAAATGTGTGGTTTTGTGTGCAACCAATTATTTTTTTTGTTTGTTTTTTTGTGTTTTACTTCCATTAAACAATATTACAGTACAGCTGAATAATTTTTTTGTTTTGTTTTTTGTTTTAATGTTAACAGTGTTCGCTAACGCTTATGCTTTTATTCTAAATTGATTACATACTTTGCTCAACCATCAATGTATTTGATTTCTTTTATTTATTTTTTCTTATTTTTATTGTTAGCACCGCGAGGTGGAGTTAAAGGACGCCCTGAATTTCCGAAATTTGGATACACAAATCGACGTTTGTCAGCTGGTTTCAATATTTGGAAAGAGCACATTAATGTATCGTCCACTGACATCATGGCACCTAAAAGCCAAAACATAAAATTGTGTTAAATAAAGCAAAAAACATAAAAATTCTAAAATAACCAACCCGCATTATCGAACTCTCCACAATAATTAGGTGCTGAGAATAGTGTTACAAGTTGACGTTTAGCAAAGAATTCATAACCATCTTCCACAACTTGATGAGCGCGACATATTAAATCAAAATCATGCTTTTGCAAGAATTTTCCAACAACCTGTAATTAAATTGCATATCAACTATTAAATGTATTTAAAGAATTAAATGAAAAATATTTTACCTCGGCGCCAAATGTAAAACTCACGCCACGATCATTTTCACCCCAACCCATTGTATCTTTATCCGGATCCGACCATAAGAGATCACACAATAAACCCTGATCGGGAACGTCTGTGGGTCGCATTATACGTCTTATTTGTTCCATTGATGATAGGTCGGGACTTAAACCGCCATGACAACAGAAAATCTTTTCATCAACTAAAATATTAAATTGTTATATCATTTTTAATTTTTTTATTTATTGAAAAATGTAAAACACATTTATTTACCAATAGCAGCAACTGGCAAACAATTAAAACAGTCTGTGAATGTTTTCCACAATTTTATTGTGTATCTCCGCTTGCACTCGTCGTAAAAGCTGAAAATATTAAAAACGTTATATATAGTATAATAATATATATGTACATTATTACAAATATATTTGACCTTGTATTTGCAATCGCTTACCCATAGATTCTGTTAATGCTAGCACATTCATGATTACCACGTAATAAAAAAAAGTTTTCCGAATATTTTATTTTGTACGCAAGCAGCAGGCATATAGTTTCCAGAGACTGTTTACCACGATCAACATAGTCTCCGAGGAATAGGTAATTTGATTCTGGAGGAAAACCTCCATATTCGAATAAACGCAATAGGTCGTAATATTGTCCGTGTATGTCGCCGCAAATTTTTAATGGTGCCTCCAGTTCTAAGAGTATCGGCTGTGACAGAAAAATTTCTCTTGACTTTAGGCACAAACTGCGTATTTCACTTTCGGACAATTGTACATTTTTTCCAGGACGTGCACCTCGCACTAAATAAAAGAAGGATAAACCGAATCAATTAGTACTCATACACACACGCACACCTACACACATGCACCTGTCTAGTATTACATTTATGTAAATATACTTATACATGTATGTTGATTCACTTACCTTCAAGCAATCTGGAAATAATACTATCAATATTCATAACGTCTGACATCTCCACAAATAAGATACAGTCACGTCGCGCAGCTTCCAAATGATTTGGAACTCTTTGACAAGCCTCACTTTTTCCCTTGTATTATTTTCGGTATACTACGTTATTTTTCTTCACATGCAAAAAGAGGCGATTGGGGGAAAAATGTTGGCTGGATACTATATTTTGTGCGATGCATATAACAATATTTCGAATAAAACTCAATCTGTATAGGTTTGTATGAATGCGAATTACAAAACTTGCTGACTTTAATCGTTTCAATTATATTTTATCATTATGTGTATATTGTACTTAATTTTTATTGCAATGAGCACAACTTCGCAGTCGCTTAAATTTTACCAAAGACTATTTTTTACCAACCGTAACTGTAAAAAATGTACGGTTGCCGCTGTTCTGGAATTTCAATTCACTTGTTTTCGCTGAGAATCACAGTCGTAACCAAAATGATGGCAGAGAGTAAACAAAAAATTATCTACATGCGACTAAAGAAGATTTCGTAAATTGTTAGAACAAGGAATGAGATAAAACATTTTACTGGTTGCAAATGTTAAGTCAAACGCAATTGATTGCTAGTATTGGAAAAAAAATATGTTCCTAACACTTCATAATTGGTTTTAGTCTTTTTTGAATGCAGATAATACAGGTAAGCTAAAATATATATTAAATGTTTCACATTTATCACTAATAAGTCATAATTATAATTCTTTCTCTAAAAATATATTTTCAAATATCGGTTGAGCTTAAGGTTTTTCGAAATTTAAGTTAACGTCGCCACATAAAAAATAAGCAAAGTACCATCGTTTATTTTAAAAGTAGCTCCCGCTATAGTGGAAAATTCGGCATTTTCGAGAGTGCATTTTAATGAGCCCATATCTCTAATACTGCAAGCACTAATTGTGTTCATGTGACGTCGATTAATCATTATATATGGATTGACTACAATCGAATTGTATATTCAATTGGGATAGAGGCGATGCAATCTGAAATGTGTATAATACATCAACAGGTTTATTTGACTGCATCCATGTTCAAACATATAATTTGATCTTTTACACTATTTCTTTTATGTAACGCTGTTATAAACAGTATACACAGACGTTTAAGAGTTTAGAATAAATGAATTGCGATAAATTAAATATTGCAAAGAAATTTTATAGTGAAATCTATACTATATAAAAAGCAGCGACGCAGGAAAGCGTTTTTTCAACTATTTGTAAAAATTGATCCGCAACAATCAGCTGAAAATTGCAAAAGCCTAAAATATCCACTCTATTCCATGATGTGGATTGGAGAACTCTGGCGCTTTGAAACATCTGGAACTATTTATCAAAATGTTGACTACATAATTTTCCCGCCTTTATGAAATAGAGACAATTGTATCAACAATCTTCAATAATGTACATAATTCTGGCTTGCTATAGTAAAACAAATGTTAATCAGCTTTGTTCCAATCTCAATGTTAATAAAATGTATTTACGACGTTTTTTCAAGTACTTTGTATTCGTATTTAACGCCATTCTCTTCCTGTATGCCGGCTGGCGTCTCCGTGTCCAACACTTCCTTAAAATAATCGGGTATTGGCGGAAAGAACGTATCACATTCAAAATTCGCTTTTATTTTGGTAATATACAGACGATGGCAACGAGACGATTCCATCGCTTCCTTGTAGACTCCACTGCCGCCTACAATCCAAACATTTTCGACTTTTGCGCTGAAGTCTGGCTCTTCCAGGCGTTTCATTGCAGCTTCAAGATTTGGACACAACAATACATTTTCAGGCAATTCGCTGGGTTTTAGTGTCGTGCTAAGTACTATGTTCAATCGGTCAGGTAGTGGTCGTTTCCTCTCCGGCACACCAAAGTACGTTTTTTTACCCATTATAACAACATTCTGCTTGTCAGCATCGCGCCGGCGCTTCGTTGTGGCACTGAAGTATTTCAACTCAGATCTAAATATTTAGTTATGATATTATTGTAAATGTTTCAATGCATGGTTCAAAACTTACTTTAAGCGCCAAGGCAAGTCTCCCTTTATGCCAATACCGAAATTCTCACAAACCGCGACGATTAAATTAAACTTAAGCATTATATTTGCGAGATTTGTACGTTGATTGTATAACTCTTCTGACTGACTTGTACTCTTGTTATCTCCTCTACCGGATCTAATTATGAACTCTAAAATCAAGATCGCAAAAACAACATTCACTTCATTCAGCATACAAGCTTATATGAAATATACCAAAAAATACCAAGAATTCCAAGGTTTTGTTAAATTTTACATTATACATTTTAAATAGAAACATATCGCGCGATCTATCTTTATATTTCACAAGGTCAAGGTGAAACGTTTATCAATCAAAGATCACTTTCCTCTTTCAATAGAATGGTTCCGATGGCATTAATTTGTTTAGATACTTTCAAAATTTTTGAGGAAAACAATTCTTAAGTTTATTGCAGAATAATAAATCTGAATCTTAGTCTTCAATATAAGCTGCAGAATCCACCCTTTACATAAGTCTTCGTTTTGGAACTATGTCGTTTAGTGGGTATGTCATAGTTTAGTTTAGTGTTTTAAACAGGCGGGATTGGTTAAAACTATTCTTCTCTTCAAGCTGATCAAGAATTTATTTTACAAGTTGGGACTTCTTGCTTGTAAACTGCTTCCTACCCTTGCAATAACAGAAATTTTTGAGAAAGTATGCTCCAACTAGGAGTAATACTTTAAGTTTTAAAAATTAAAATAAAGTATTAAGGAAATAAAAAATAAATGCTCTTGTTTACAACTATTTTCTGGTGGCGGACTATCCTTCTCTCCTTGAGACTTAATGGAATATAAGAGTGAACTTAGAAAATTCTTCTACGTGACATTCGGATTTAGGAACACTAATTGTCTTCCAGTATTCCACATCCACCATTATAGCTAAATTTCTATGCCTGAAACTCGATAGACGGCTTACTTCTCTCCGCACATAAAGCTAAAAACAAAGCAGATAGATCAAACTCATCAAGATGCACTGGCTGCCAAACTTAAGATCGCTGTGTTTAAACAATTGCTATTCAAAATAACAATAAATCCGGTGCGGACCTATGGCATATAGCTCTGGGAAACGGTTTCTGATTCTAATTTTAATATCTTGATAAGATTTCAGTCGAAGCTTATGCGTAGCTTTGATTTGCAGCATAATATGCCATTATTTCGGTTATCCATTATTACGAGTACCTTTTGTTTATTTCTCAAGAGCACATTAAGATTCAGCAATAGGTACTGCACACACCTAGAGTCTCATGAGAGCTAATATGTATTAGACAATAATCTACAGATGAGCAGGCTTAGTTGTCTCCACCATCGCAACTCAATTTCAGAATCTCAGATGACTGATGATTACTCAAACTACCATCTTTCCACCTCAATTCGCAAGATATTTTACGGATCTCATATTCTGTTACAGGAGTACAATGATTGCGTAAATCTCTCCGCTTATTTCTTGTATCATTTAAAGCCAATATTCTTGAGAAATTTTTAAAGCTGTTCGATTGTCCCTATTTCTAATTAATATCTTCCTTCTTCCATATTATGTATGTATCGAGAAAATTGTAGCTTTCCAATTGTTTTCATAAAATATTCCAACGAAATTTAACTTACATTTAACAGATAAACAAGTATTTGGTTTAATTACGAATACATAAATTTTAATACGTTATATATTTATAGATATAAACGTGCAGTCACAATTAAACATCAAAAAACTATTTGTGCAAAGAAGTCATTTATCAATTAGGTCCATTCAGCAGCCAGTATGTTTCCATTTCACCCTTGCCCTTGACCTTGACATAGCCGCGTGATTCCACTGTGTAGCCCTTTTCTTTGACCTTCGCTGCAGTGTAATGTGACAATTGAATTTTCCAGCTATCGCAGCTGCTTTCCATGCGAGATGCTGTATTGACTGTATCTCCAAAAAGACAGTAGCGCGGCACCTTCAAGCCCACAACACCAGCAACAACGGGTCCAGAGTGTATACCAACGCGAATAGAGACATCTGGCAGATTGTGGTCTTTCACTTTTTTTATAACACGTAAAGCCAAATCGCAAGCATGTTCAGCATGTAGCGGATTTATATCTGGTGCTCCGGAAACAGCCATATATACCATGCCGACTGTTTCTACTTTGTAAACGAAAGGCGAAATTATTTCCTCATCCAGTGCGGAGAACACTTTATTTAGTGTGGTCACTGCGGACATGGCGTCTTGTATATTGCTTGCATCGCCGGCGTAGACATTTAAAACTTCAATAAATATGACAGAGACCTCTTCAAAGCTTTGGCAAACGTGCTCTTGCCCAAGGCGCATACGCTCAGCAATGGGTCGTGGTATCATAGAGTAGAGTAGCTCATCGCCTTGTTTTTTCCATGAGTCGGCCAACTCGAGGGATTTCTCCAACTCATCTGATCTTTGTTCCTCTTTTTCAAACATAATCTCTAGTTTGGAACAGTGCTGCCAACCGGCCATAACCAATTCACGACTTAAGCCATGCGGATTTAAATCATTTATATATAAACCAATGCCATGTAACTCATCCAAATTTTCGATAAGTGGACTACAAAGAAATATCAATGAATCCACATCCTTAATATAGAACATTTGACCTTTAAGCAGTATTGAGCGTAGTCCTTGCGATGTGCTCGCTTCCTCAGATGCAGTCTCGGCTTCTTTAGCTTCCAAATCGATGTTACCATACTCTGCCGGATCGAATTCTAATTCATCATAGTTTTCAAAATCCATAAAACTTTTCGCCACGTATTCGTATGCTGCTCGATTGCGACCCGTACGAATTAGTTCAAACTCAAATAGAACGGTGCGCATTTGCAGCAAGGACTCCCATTCGATTTTTGTGTCCTTTGGCCGTCGGCACTTGAACAAATCCATAACATGTGCGCCAATAAAGCTCTTCGGATTCGCGCCTGGATTATGTAAAATCCATGTCTCGACAATTTTTTCACCAGCATGCGTTATACACATATCATGGTCCAGCACGAATGTGAATGGAAATAGATCCAGAAAAACATTCAAATTGACCGTGGGCAACTTCAGCTGTGACGGATGCGCAACGACATTAACACGCTTGGCCATATACTCGCGATTATCAAAATCAAGACGATAGCGTACAATAACCGATAGAGGTCCTTCGGTCAACTTAATTGGACCCGTAGTACCACCAGCTATATCATTTTGACTCTCAATGACATACGCTTTAATATCTAAACCGTAAAATTCCTTTGCAACTTCAGTCATCTGACCGATTAGATATTTAGACATACCCGTACGTCCACTGCGATACAATATAACGGCGCCGTCGTCGTCCATTGTAGTAAGTTGCATACTGGGTGATTTCATTTTCGGATATGTAAAACGCATTTGCAAGTGTATATTATCAATGGATTGAAGAAAATCGCAGAAATAACGACCCGTCGAACGTATCATCTTGTCGTAACCGAAGTTACTAAAAAATCGTACAAAACAACGGCCAAAAAAATTCATGCATTGATCAAAAGATTCACCCGTGCAAGCGGATAAAGCAGCAGCAAAATCGGGCATCAATTTATCCGGATAGATTTGATGCGTTTTAAAGGAATTATGCTTACAATCAACAATCTGACATACTTGTTTCCAGATTTTATCGCCATATTCTTGTACAACATAATGCTGTACACTTTCATATAGCATTCCGTACATGGTTGATGATATTAAATTTTTAAATTCTGCGGTAAGTTGTGGCGAATGCTGTGACGACGTATATTCAACTTGATTTAATATGCGGTTGACAAGGACAAGCTTTTTCTGCTAAATCAAATTATAAGCTGCGTACACGCCACCCTACGTCTTTTTATGAAGTAGCAACAACGTCTTGTATTATTTCTTCTAAGAAGAGCAAATTATGATTTATTGAGTGGCAGCTTAATTTCGTTTCACGCTCCGTTGGGATTTATGTATATGTATATTTAGATATATAGTTATTATTTATATTTATTGTGCAATTTGAGCTTGTTTGAATTGCTTTTCGTTTGTTTTAAAATTGTTGAGATTTATTTGTTTGATAAATTTGTACTGCAGTTTGCTGACTTCCTGCCAGCATTAGGAACTTGTACTTTTGATTTAAACTTAATTTGTACTATAAGATGCTATTTAATTATTTTGTTAGAATATTTCCGTATTATGCACGCGTTTTTGCACAGATATGTGTATATGTATGTATAAAGAGTTCAATTTTTTTAAGCAAATACATTAACTTTTGCTATTTTTAAGTTTCATATCGAAAAGTTTTTTTTTTTTTTTTGTTTTATGTTCCGTTTTACATCTCGCTATGGCAGCTGTTTATTTTATACTAATTTGATGGGATTTGTTTGTTGTCTCTACACATGATTTATTCCATTATTTGAGTGCTTTTACTTGTGTGTCCTTTATATTTTCACTCGAGCGGTTAACAGCGTACGAATGAGGTACGTACGAATTGAGTTTGGTCTTTTATACGTTCCGAAACATGCTTGCTCGTACACCCAACCACCCCACACCAGCCCACTCGTATTTTTTTATAGATACATAGATATTGCATGTGTATCCTTTTGCGTGCTGTAGTTACTTTCGATGCTGTGTGTATTTACTTCAGTTTCCCGGGTGCTGTTAATTAACTTTTGCTTCTTGTAAACACGTAAAAAAGTACTTTATTTATATATATTGACAGGTTTTCCTTTTGGTTTAATATCCGTTCGGTTTTCGTTATACCCAGGCGTCTAATGAACTTCGCCATAAAAATATAAAAAATGTTTTATAAAAAACAATTTGATACCTCTCCCGATAGCAATATACTCTTACTTTTTATAACTATGTTCTATGTTAGCTAAAATAAATACTGAGCAACAGGTATGTATCTTTTATCTATGTACACATAAAAGATACGGAAGCTTGTAGTTAGCGCAGGCTCAAAAAATTCTAAATGAAATGAAATATGAATGAATGTATTGAATATAAGATTTCAATATTTTTGTTAGAAATAACTGTCAAGTAGTAATTTCTGAATTTCCTATGAATGATTTGCTGCATGAGATATACTAAGGATACAATACACCTACAATGGTAACAATGCTTATCTATTTTAATAACTTCAAAGTGGGCTTGACATTCAACTTTTAGAACAATTCGATACCAAATGACGGACTAGTTCCTGTATGTATACACACCGCCAAACGAAAAACCTTAAAGCTACTCATATTTTCGCGCCGATATTCCCATCTATTTTTATTAACCTGGCTTCGTACAATTTACCTAGTAGTACAATTTAACTAGTTTTGGAATGCAACATATATTAAGTGACCATAGTCTATATGAACAAAAATTTGACTTAAATTTTATATCAAAGTGAAGACGTGTATAAAGACTTCTTAAGTACCTCCTTGTCCAGTTTTGTATAAAAAATACTATAGCATGCTTTGGATATACATTTTACATATATCAATAGCTCATGTTTTGTGGTAACCATCATACATACCCAACGCCCAATTTTCAGTAGTTAATGTGCGATTAATCATCTTCATACCAACCCCCCTAACTAAAAATATTATATACCCATTCAGTCCTAATCTATATGCATAGATAAACTAGACGTTTTAATTTTTTTGAAATATGTAATGGGAAAATGCAAGTTAGGAATTCGTTTGCGTTGACTATTAACGACTTAATTAGTAGCTGAAATTAATTGGTATACCTAACTTGCGTGTGAAATAGCAACATAAAGAAAAACGTGTGCTGCATTTTGGACTTCGAATTATTCACGCAATTGCACATAAAAGGCACGCAATTTTGTTATTACGTATTTGTTTTTTGCTTAATACAATAAATTTACTGCATAATATTCATAAAAGTGTTATTATTACTAAAAGTTTATTTTATACTGAAAAAACCTCAATTTGACAATAGTTTTGCGTTTTAAATATATATTGTAGTTTTATTTTTCTTTTTGCTTGTTTCAATTAATTTTTGAGACCTACTTTATTGAAGAGCTTATCTTTGGCAATTTGTGCCATTAAGCCGTGTATGAGTTCAATGGTCGAGCGGCTGCAGTCGCGTGTAGCTTTTGAGAGTTTGTCCTCAGAACGTTTATCGTTGCTTTCGGTACCTGCAAGTGTATAGCGAGTGTGTGTTAAGACAATTGAAAATGCTTACATATACAAGAAAAATGCACAAACCGATCATAAAGTTGGTGCGTCCCAAACTATTTTCGCTTTGTTCCAGTTTTTCTGACAGATCAAGTATCTGACCGGTTGTATAGTCGGTGTTGGTCAGCAAACCGGAACTGCCTAAAGTGTTGACCCAGTATTTGTTCCACAAAGAATCGAGCAGTTTACGATCCAAAGACGACTTGAAATAACTCACTTCAAGCGGATAGTATTGCTTGCAGTGTACGCCAAAGTCTTCAATTTTGTTCAATGGAATTGTTTGATACTCAGAAGGCTCTTCGTTTGGCGGCTTATAACCTTTCGGATAAGTGCGAAATGCACCCAAGCACACTTTGCCCGCAGAAACAGTGCGTACCGGATCAACAACAATGGCGACGAATGGCTCCTGATAGGTCTGATTTAGCATCTGGGTGGAGACATCAATGCCAGATAGCCAACAGCCGTAACCGGGATGACTGTGATACCAACCAACAGCGTTTTCCAAACGACCTACCACCTTGGCCAAATCAATGTAGGCTGACATGTACTCGTATGCCTGTGACTGCGCGTTCACCCGTGTCTCTGTGCCTTCGACTGGCAAGGCAAATGCGTCCATAACAATCTGTGCGCGGATTACTGCTATAAGTTATGCTTCAAATTTATTGCAACATTTGATCTTACCATTGTGTTATCCTCAATCTTGCCTAACATCAGACCCATCACCTCCAGTGTACCGCCCGAACGTGCGTGCATAACCATTTTAAGTAGCGCTAGCGCTGAAATTTTAATATCCTTGAAAAAATGCGGATCCTTCTCCCACGGTTTGGCATCCAGAATTTGACGTTGCTGTTCTGCATCGTAGCGAAAAATTTCATCGCAACTGGGCAATGTCTGAATGTTGTTCTCCATTTCCCATGTTTTACGCGCACCTTCAGCATCCATTTTGTTTTAATAATAATGAAATAATTCGTCCACTTGTTTTCTTTGTGCTGCCGGTAACAATGTATCCAAAGTATGAATTTTGATTGAAATAATTAAATTGAAATGTCTAAGTGCGCTAACAAAATATACTACTTAATACCAATTCCAAAAGACAAAAGTATCGTTTATGATATTTTTCGCGGCGTACAACACATAATTGCAATACTTCTTTTTCAATTTAACTGCCGAACTGCAGCGGCGTCATACACAGCGCCGGCTTCGTACTTCGTCAAGCGTCCCATTTTTTACAACAAATTGCTATCGACAACGACGCAGCGTCTATTTTGCATTTTACCGTATAAACAAGTTGTTTGTTAATAAGTAAAGTTGCATTTAATCAAATGATATTGAATAATGTCCTTGCAAGGAGCAAAGCTTATTCTTCTCGACGCAAATGGCGTACATGTTAAAGAGCACAAAGCAAAGGGACGAAAATTTTCGTTCGGCTATTATCACTCCTGCGACTTCATTTTGTCGGACAGACGCGCGAAGGGTTTACATTGTGAAATAAATTGTGATGCATTTGGAAAAGTAAGTAGATCAATGCGCGCCACAAGTAATAATAGTCTCAATTACAATTAAAAATTTAAATTAGGTGAGCATACAGAACTTGTCAGAAGATGATCCTATTTTAATCAATGGACACGAAATTAGCAACAAAAGTTTGTTGCATACCGGATCGCGCATTAAAATATTAGACGACGAATATCTGTGGGAATTTCCCAGAAACACAAATCGAGTATACGAGGAATTACAAGCCGATGCATTGGTTACGCCGGAAAAACAAATTGGAATAACACAGCAAGCGTCAAACTCTTGTCCCGATTTTAGGGTAAGTTTTTTTTTTTTTTTTATACACCTATGTAAGTACAGTACCACATTGCTTGTTTTTAATTTCTCACAGCTTAAATGGAAAGTAAACGAGCGGCTTACAATTCATAAGTGAGTAAAGATTGCGCTAGCGCCATATGTTACACATATTATGCTAAAATGAATATTTTACAGTTTTGTACATAATATACATTCCGATGACGAGGGAAATATTTCGTCTGAATCGCACAATTGCGAGCCAGCAGTTAATGCTGAAGAGAGTAAATCGCCAGAAAAGGAAAAAGGCAAAGAAACGCAATCGGAAAGGAAAGACTTGAGCTTAGCATCTAAGAGTAGTAGTGAGACCCCAGATGTAGCAGATATGGAAAGCAAAATTTCAACTGTATCGTGTGAAGAAGGCGTGTCACAGTTGGATACCATTAATTCAAGTTGTGCGTCTATGCGTCGCAGCAAAACTCCTGAAAACAACATATCGCTATCTGAGGCCGAATTTGTTGATACACCGAAAATAAATATACTCAATGTGACTACAAATAAGGAGAATAATACAAGCACTAAAAAGAAACTGCAATCTAAATTATTGATGTGCACACATTCAGATATGGTTCTCACTTCGTTTTCGCCGCGAACAACCGGCGTTTGTGTGGAAAAATCATTCACAAAAGTGATAAGACCAAAAGTTCAATCTACAAATAATACACCTAAGAGTGTGTACAGCACACCTAAAAGTGTTTTATCTGAGTTGAATGAGGACGACAGTAGCCTTGATTTTGTCGATGTTTCAACACCAAAAACGTCGAAGAAGACTACCAAATCGATGCATTTAATTGACTTAACCACACCAAGTCGTTTACGACCCTTGCTTAAAGGCGGAAATTCAGAAAAGAAGACTCCACTTTCTGCTGCAATGAGTACTCTACATACGCCAAGTTCTGCGGAATCTGCAATTACTATTGATTCCTCCGATTCGTCAGTTAGTGCTGTTGAAAGTGTCATTTCGAAACTGCAAAGCAGTACTTCCGAGTCCGGTAAAAAGTTTGCAGTTACAAAAACTCCGTCGAAGTTAGTTCCGAGAACTCCGGCAACACCCAAGCGTACGCCGCAGTCACTTATGAAACGTGTGCTTTTAACCAGCGCGAAAAAACAGGCGAACGCAAACCTTTTTCAGGATTCGCCGACTACACCAAAGGCACGTACTTCCTTATTTCCAAATAAGCGTACAAGTCTGTCTACACCAACACGAAAATTTCAATGCTCAAGCGATAAAAAACCAGTTTCGTCGGCACAAAAAAACACCAGCCTCAGACATAATATTCCCACTTCAACGCCCATTACCGCTAGTAGTTCTTCTGCAATGCGTAAATCTTTAGTTGTGCGTAGTTTAAAATCGTCTGACTCGTCAAGCGCAAGAAAATCTTTGGCTATAGAAAGACGTTTATCGCCAACTGCGCTTGGCAGTAAGCTCGTTGCGAAAGCACGCAAATCTTTGTGCTTGAAACAGCGATCTCCCTCTAATGTAAGAGCGCATGGTACAATGCATAAAGTAAATACACCATCGAGTATACTAAAACGCAACATAACTCGAAAGCCTCATGTTGAAGCAGCAGTAAGTGAATGCAAAAAAGCGGTGATATTTGCTAAAACTTCTGAGGAAGAGGAAGAGGTGTCAACAGACGAACTTAGTCGCACCTTCATAATTGAAGATTCTATTGAAGAACAGCCATATAAAGTCTCTTTGCGAGTATCAACTCAATCATCGTGCATTGAGGACGGAATGGACTCGGACAGTCCAACGATAGCATTGGTAAGCAAGATTGACGAACTACTAAATAAATCGGATGAAAGTAAAAGACAAGAACAAAACAAATCAAAAGAAATTGTTGAATCTAAATCATGCACATCACCACTTAAACTCAATGCAATTAAAACGACTGAAACACTAAACCAGATAGAGGGCGAGATAATAGACAAAAAATTGTCTAAGCTAGCAGACAAGGATTTGGCTACGATAGAAATTGAAGATTCGCTTAATGTAGAAGAAACAAGTTTTAATGTTAGCCAATCGTCAACGTTGCCATTGGAAAAACTGTCTAACGATAAATCTGATAGTGCTGCTGTCAATAATTCGGAAAAATTACAACCTGAAATATCAGATATACAGAAAGTATTGAACGTTGCAGTTAAGATACACGGAGGAAATACTGAGATTTCAATTGAAGCAAATAAAACTTCAGTTGCAGCTACACCAGTCAAAACAATTAAAGTTGAAACTACTGCTGAAGCGGATCAAGATGAAGAATCTTCCATCAAATTGGATGATACATTCGAAGTTGCAGTTACACCAGTCAAAACAATTGATGTTGAAATTACTGCTGAAGAGGATCAAAAAATGGAATCTTCCATCAAATTGGATGATACATTCGATGTTGTAGTAACACCAGTCAAAACAATTGACGTTGAAACTACTGCTAAAGCGGATCAAGAAGTAGAATCATCTATCAAATTGGATGTTGCACATACATCAGTCAAATCAATTGAATCTTTAACCACATTGGATGTTGCACCTTCACCAGTAAAAACAATAAAAGTTGAAACTAATGCTGAAACAGATCAAGAAATGGAATCTGCTATCAAATTGGATGTTGCAATTACCCCAGTCAAAACAATTGATGTTGAAACTACTGCTGAAGCGGATCAAGAAAGTGAAACTGCTATCAAATTGGATGTTGGAGTTACACCAGTAAAAACAATTGATGTTGAAACTACTGCTGAAGCGGATCAAGAAAGTGAAACTGCTATCAAATTGGATGTTGGAGTTACACCAGTCAAAACAATTGATGTTGAAACTACTGCTGAAGAGGATCAAGAATGTGAATCTTCTATCAAATTGGATGTGGCAGTTACACCTGTCAAAACAATTGATGTTACCACATCTGCTAAAGCGGTTCAAGAAATGGAATCTTCCATCATATTGGATGATACATTAAATGCCTTATCAGTTACTAATAGAAGTGATCCTCTAGTTCAAAACACAGAGGATTCCACAAAAATTGAAATAAATGATGAAAGTGCTGGTCACATCGATAATGCACATCAAAATGATGCTAACGAAGTAAATAGTGAAGCGAATGTGGAGAAATTGGAAACAGAAATTTCTACAACCGATGTATCACTTGATAATGAACAAGATTTTGGCAAGGCTAAAACTATAACAAAATCAAACGAAGATGAACTAGTAAAAACTTCTACGGATGAAGTTGTTGCTATAAAAGATATTTCTGTAGTTAAAACTGTTGAAGCTAATAGCATATCCAAGCAAAACAAAATAGATACATCTGCAAGCCAAGCAGATTTGACCGATGTAGCCCCATTAGTTGAAATAAAACTAAGAGAAACTCTTGAAGAAGTAATTGATGCTAGTGAAATCGGCATTGAGAGTGAACCACGAGTACAACAACATCAAACTAAACGTCGAGCCTCTTATTCCGCAATCAATAAGAGTGCGGCTAATTTTGAAACAAGCGTAGCATTAACACCTAGACGTAGCAATAGACGAGCTTCTCTGTCAGCTGTCACTAAATCTGTGGAACCAGTTAAAAGTTCATTAATAGAGCAGAGCTGCATACCTGGTAGAGCGGTGTCCCAAAATCTGCTTGTTGTACCCAGTCTATCAGTTAAGCACCGTTCTATGGGTGCCAATGCGCTAACTACATTGGTAGACGAAACTTTGGGTGACATGAACATCATTGAGGAAGAAGAAAGTATTGATCCACGTAAGTTTCTTTTGGAGCTTTAGTAAAAATAACTTAAAAAACTAATGTCCAAAAAATATTTTTTTTTGTAGTTGTTGCTAAGGAAGATGCTAGTACTGACATTAAAATCATTGAGCCACTAGAAGATGTAATCAGCATAGATGAAATTTTAGATTCTAGTCTCAAAGAAACAACTGCTATTACTAAAAAGCCAAATATTTTACCGGAGATGGAGATTAAAAGGCAAAATAAACGTCGAGCTTCTCACTCAGCAATAAGCAGCTTTGATTCTGAAAATACAAGCAAAGTACTAACACCACGACGCAGCACACGGAGGGCATCTTTGTCTTCTGTTACCAAAACTGTAGAAACAGAACCAATTTCATTCGACAATCTGCCTACTACAAGTCGTAGAAGTAGGCGCTGTCCGTTGGGCGATGTTGGGTTATCTACGGCAATAGATACACCCCGAAAAACAACAGTAGTAGACGAAACTTTGGGTGACATGAACGTTATTTTGGAGGAAGAAGTTAGCGAACAACGTGAGTCTATAAGAGAATTATGTGATGATGTTTGTTTATTATATTTTTTTTAAATTTTTTATTTCAATAATACAGAGGATGTAGAATTACCTATAGAATCAGTTGAACTGAATGCAACGAAAGGTATGGCAATTGTTTTTAAATATATTATAGACCAAATTTTAGTTATTTTTATTGCAGATATTGCTATAGACAACCATACAGTAACAACAATTAGTTACCAAACTGAAAATACACAACTTGTCTCTAAATTACCATCCGAAACGTTAGAAGATGTCGACAACATAAATAAATCTACGGAGCCTCTCACCAAAAAAAAAGATTTAGCTATTTCTAGCAGTGACGTAAAGCCAACACAATTATCTAAAGAATTAATACCAGCTGAACCGCTTGAAGAAGTGATTGATGCTAGTGAAATCTACGTTGAGAGTGCAACTCAACTTGAAGGACAAAATATTGAACAGTCTACTACTAAATCTACAGTCAAAAATTTAATTACTGAAGAAGCCAACAGCTTAATATTAACGCCTAGGCGAAGCAAGCGACGTACGTCCATGTCAGCAACTAACGTTTTAGTTGAAACTAGCATTCAAAGTCCAATGATTCAAAGTACTTCCTGTGTGCTTACAACTCCACGCCATAATCGCTCTCAGTTATGTGATGATACGCTCTCTTCGGCAATAAACACACCGAAAGGTACAGCTTTGATCGACGAAACATTGGGCGACATGGAGATTATAAAGGAGGAAACAGAGACTAACGAGCGTGAGTATATGTGAGCACATGTATGAAACGAATGTTTTTAAAAAATTTGTTTTTTATATTTGAACAATACAGCATCTGAAGTGGAGTTGCCTAATGAATCCGTTGAGTTTAACAAAAGCACTGGTATGTCTGCACTTTCACAATATTCGTATTCGAATTTAAACTTTTCTTTTCTAGATGTTGCATCGGCAGACAGTACTTCTATTGAGGACAATATGGAAACTAAATCACCTAAAAGTAAGTTTCTTAAAGTAAAGCTATTCCGGCAAATGTATGTATTACTTAAATAAACTTTTTTTTTTTCATAGTTTCAAATGAAATCAAGCAAACAAATCCTAATGCGAGTGCTATCACTGATTTAACTAATGAAAATTTCGGTAATGAAGTTCAACCATTAGAAACGGAACTGCCTTCTACATCAGCTGGTAAGAAACAAGAGGATTGCAACAAAATAAATTTTGACGGTATGCGAGAGTTACTAAAAACACCAAAAAGCTGCAGTACACCACGTTTTAAAGGAATGCGTGAAATGCTGCAAACACCAAAGGTATGTTCAACCCCAATCTTGGGTGGTATAAAGGAACTCGTTCATACACCAACTTCTTATAAAACGAAAAGTCGTGTAGAACTTATTGCAAATGTTGATCTCGAACTGAAAGATACAAGTGTTGATGAAGAACTCGACCAATTCTTTAAGACCCCTCGTGCTAAAAATATAATGATTCCAAACGAACCTGCCAGCGCTGTACTAAAAGCTGACGATGGTGTTCAGTCGTTTAAGTATGATTGTAATGCAAGCACTTCATCAGCAAAGCTAGGATCTCTTTTCGAAACGCCGGGAGCGCTTACAAGTTTTGCTACGCGTTTGAGTCGCGTTGAAGACTCTGACGACGAAGACAACGAGGAGAGAATTGGCGATAAACAAATTGAAAAGACTTCTCAGTCCGATTCAAATATTGAAGACAATGAATCATCGAAACGAAATCTAAGTGCGGAGGAAGCGTTTGATGAACTTTTTGGTTTACCTTCCACTCTGAAGACGCCTGCTAAAAAAGTGTACCAACGTACACAGAAGGCTACAAAGGCATCACCATTTTCGGAGAGTAATGTGATTAGTGACTTGCCAAAAACTGATATTCAGGAATGGGTAGACAGCTTGGAAAATGTAGATATTATGGAATCAAAAGTTCAAATGAATGATACCGAAACCGGAATCAGTATTGCAGCAGAAAGTTTGCACGGTGACGATCCATTAATGATATCAAAATTGGGAAATAAATCAAATTATGCCAATGAGGAACAACAGGAATCTTTGATAAATGATGTTAATTTAACAGCAGTTTCGGAGCAGCTAATGGATGTCAGTGCAGTTTCATCCCTGCGCGACCCACTTACTAGCACAACGGTTAAAACTGACCGCAGAGCTAAGCTAACGAGAGAACAAACTGAGAGCGAAGATTTTCTAGATGAAGGCAGTAATATTTCAAGGCCAGTAACGCCTGGAGACTCTGAAATGAGTGGTTTACAGTTATTAGACCAGACAACGGACTCTGTTATGGAACCGTTGATGATGAGCTATACGGACTCATTGAATGCGACGCTCGAAGAGGAAAATCCTGTCAACATGAATAACACCAGCAAGCACTCCGAAGCTGAAGATACTGTAAATGATACATCTGTGCTGGATCGAACGCTGGAGCAAAATAACCAGAATACAACATCCGAAGTTTCAATAGTGAATACAGATGTGTCAGCAGAAGAAAGTCTTAATATCACTTCAAAGCTGGAAACAAATCAACGCCATGAGTTATCGAGAGAAGAAGTGGCCAGTAGTATTGCAGAATCATCAATGGTCAACAATGAGCAGTGTACTACTAAAGATACAAATGTAGATGAAGATGTCATGGTGAAATCATTAGAGCAATCTATCAAGGAGGATCAAGCAATAGAACAAAGTAAACTCTCTGTAGTTTTAACTAACAGTGATGATGGCGAAGCTTCAGTAAGTGGCGTCTGTGAACAGAGTAATTCAGATGAGATAGAGAAAGATAAGAATATAACGGCTAAAGAATTCGAATCAGATATAGATGCTTCAACAGATATTACTCTTAATCCATCTTCTGAGATTGGGAAGCTTAATCAAACAATTGATAGAGATGAAGTGTATGATAACAGCGAATTACAGATTAAAGAGTTCGACCAGAATATATCTTCTAAAGCTTTTACTGTGGATCAATCTTCTGCGGTAAATCCGCTTGATCAAACAATTGAACGAGATGAATCTGCAATTTTAATAGAAAGTAGTGAAGATGAAACATCAATGGCGATGAGCGAGCAGATGGAGTGCGACAAGAATAAATCTGTTAAAGACACAAAACCACATAAAGATATTACATTTGAAGCGAATCTGAATCAGACTTCTGAACAAGATCAGCTTGATGAAGCAATTGATATAAAAATAGGCAAAGAAGGTATTCCAGAAACCTCATTAGTATTAATTGTCAGTGATGATGAAGAAGAATTAACTGCAGCTACACAAGACAAGAGAGAAAGCTCGTTAGAATCCTTAAAAAAAGAGGATGAATCATCAGAGCGCGTTGGCGCCAGTACGCATATTCCAATCAGTGAGAACAACGAAAAAGATATTGAAGTAAATGTTTCAACTGTACATGTAGAAAAATCAGCCACGGATAATCCAGCCTTAGACACAATAACATCCAAGGATGTAAATATTCCAACGTCCGAACAAATGTCAACTTTAAATGTGAAGGATTTTGAACAAGAGAAGATTATATTACACAAAATGAGTTCAGAACGAGATTTAGATGTCGTCACTGAAGTGTCGACTGAAGTGCACGACAGTTCGTTGTGTGAACTTGTGGAATCTGACATAGAATTGCTTGAACCAGAAAAACAACAGGAGACGCAGCCTTCAGAAAATTTCCTTTTAGACGTAGAATTAAGTGAGAATCCAACTACGGTCTGTGAAAATGAATCAGCTGATTTGAAAATAGAAACTGTTACCAAAGACACTAACACAATAGAGATACTTCAAGGCGATTCTGTTGAGCAAACTACTTACAAAAAATCAGATTTATTTTCAAATGACGATGAGAAACTAGAAAAATATAATCGCCATGAAGTAGTTCAATCTGTAAGCAGTACTCAGACAAATGAAAGCGAAAGAAACCTGTCAGATGCATCTAAGGTGATATCTACGATTAATGAGTCAGCTGCCGAATTAGACACAAACACTATTGCTGGCTCAGTTGACGATTGCACATCCCTAACCAAAACGGATGAATCTAAAACTGAAGCTATAGACTCTGGTTTGCAATCTGAGCAAGTCCTACACATGCAAATTGAAAATACATCAAATATTTTTGATGACGAACCCACAAGTGTTGACTTAGCTTTTGATAAGCATATTCCATTAGATAACGAAGATCAAGACTGTGCAGATCTAAAAGAAATGCCACACAGCGAGTACTCTAATGGTAATACTGAAGAAATTGGAGAAACACCAGCGAAAACTGTGGAAGAGACACAACGTCCAAGACGCAAACCATCTGTAAGTGAAAAAATTGTAAGGAATACTCTCAACGCTTCTTCTACAATTACGACAACACCAGAACCAGAGAAAGAAAATGCATTGCACACAGAGGAGCCTATAACTGTTTCAAATGATGATGAGAAGACAGAAGAAGTTAATCGTCATGAAGAAGTCAACCTTGCAACCAGTATTGAGTCTGATGAAAGTGATAGGAAGCTATCAGATACCACTAATTCATCTGAAGTAGTATCAAAGATTGATGAATCAATAACTGAAGAGTTGGACACAAACACCATTGCTCCTGCAGTCGAAGAGAGCACAACCGAAGTCATAACGGACGAATCTAAATCACAAGCTGTAGATTCTAGTTCACAATCTGTACAAGTTGAGCCAGTGCAGCATATAAAAATTGCAAATAAATCAAACGTTGCTGAAGACGATACCATAAGTCTTCACTCGATAGCTGACGATAACCGTTCTTTATTAAATAAAGATCATGAAGACAGTGCAACTGAAAAAAGTGTTGGACCAGATCTAAAAGAAATGCCACACAGCGAGAATACTAACGATCATACTGAAGAAATTGGAGAAACTCCGGCAAAGGCTTTAGAAGAGACACATCGTCCAAGACGTAAACCACCTGTAAGCGAAAAAGTTGTACGAAATACTCTCAAGGCTTCTTCTACAACAACGACTACACCTGTGAAAGAAAAAGCATTGCACAAAGAGGAGTCTACGGCTGTCTCGAATCGCCACGAAGACGTCAAGCCTGCAAGCAGTATTGAATTTGATGAAACTGAGACAAAGCTGTCAGGTATCACTAATTCGTCTGATGTAGTACCTAAGATTGATAAGTCAATAACTGAAGAGTTGGACACAAACACCATTGCTACTGCAGTCGAAGAGAGACCAACCGAAGTCATAACGGACGAATCTAAATCACAAGCTGTAGATTCTAGTTCACAATCTGTACAAGGTGAGGAAGTGCAGCATATGCAAATTGCAAACACATCAAACGTAGCTGAGGACGACCAGATCTGTAGAACTGTAAAAAGCCTAGAAGTACAACGTTCGGGTACCCAACCAGATCGAAAAGAATTGTCACACAGCGAGGACTCTAATGATAATACTGAAGAAATTGGAGAAACACCAGCGAAGGCTGTGGAAGAGACACAACGTCCAAGACGCAAATCATCTGTAAGTGAAAAAAATGTAAGAAAAACTCTCAACGCTTCTTCTACAATTACGACAACACCAGAGCCAGAGAAAGAAATAGCAATACACACAGAGGAGCCTATAACTTTTTCGAAAGATGATGAGAAAACAGAAGAAGTTACTCGTCGTGAAGAAGTCAACCCTGCAACCAGTATTGAATCTGATGAAAGTGAGAAAAAGCTATCAGATACCACTAACTCAACTGAAGTAGTATCTAAGATTGATGCGTCAATAACTAAAGAGTTGGACACAAACACCATTGTTGCTGCAGTCGAAGAGAGCACAACCGAAGTCATAGCGGACGAATCTAAATCACAAGCTGTAGATTCTAGTTTACAATCTGTACAAGGTGAGGAAGTGCAGCATATGCAAATTGCAAACACATCAAACGTAGCTGAAGGCACGACCGCAAGTCTTCACTCGGTATCTGACGATAAGCATACTTCATTAAGTAAAGATCATGAAGACAGTGCAACTGAAAAAAGTCTTGAAGAACCTGTTTCGACTACCGAACCAGATCTAAAAAAAATGACACACAGCGATAATTCTAATGATCATACTGAAGAAATTGGAGAAACTCCGGCAAAGGCTTTAGAAGACACACATCGTCCAAGACGTAAACCTCTCAACGCTTCTTCTACAACTACACCACAGAAAGAAATAGCATTGCATACTGAGGAGCATATAACTGTTCCGAATGATGATGAGAAGGCAGAAGAAGTTACTGGTCGTGAAGAAGTCCACCCTGCAACCAGTATTGAATCTGTTGAAAGTGACACAAAGCCTTCAGATACCACTAATTCATCTGAAGTAGTATCTAAGATTTATAAGCCAATAACTACAGAGTTGAAGTTGGTTACCAAAGCAGATATAAAAGAAAGGTTAAACAGCGAGAATCCTAATGATAATAGTGAAGAAACCTCAGTAAAAACTGTGGAAGAGACAATACGCAAACCATCCGTAAGCGATATGGTTGTACGAAAAACTCACAAAGCTTCTGCTACAATTACGACTGTATCAGAGGAAAAAAAAATACTACCAACACAGGAGTGTAAGACTGTTTCGAATGATGTTAAAAAGATGGAAGAAAATAATCCACAGGAAGTAGTCAAGTCTGTAACAAGTACGGAATCTCTGAAAAGTGAAGCAAATCTATCAGATCCAACTATTGCATCTGAAGTGATTGATGAATCAATATCTGCCGAGTTGGACACATACTCCATTGCTGCCGCAGTTGCAGTTGAAGAGTGTACATTCGAAGCCATAACTGAGGAATCTAAATCAAAAGCTATATCTGCTAGTTCACAATCTGAACAAGTTGAGCAATTGCAAAATAATGAAATTGCAAACACATCAAATATTGTTGATGACTCAGCATCTGGCGCTAAGCACATTTCATTAGATATAGATCATCAAGTCAGTGCAACTGTAAAAATTCTAGAATTACCTGTTTCGGTTAACGAAAAAGAAACGGTTACATTATCCTCTTGCCTTGGAGAAAATATATCAGACACAAATGAAAAACCACTCAGCGAGAACTCTAATGATATTAGTGAAGAAATCCCAGCAATGACTGTTGAAGAGACCAAACGTTCAAGACGCAAACCATCCGTCAGTGAAAAGGTGGTAAGAAAAACACGCAAAGCTTCTGCTACAATTACGAGTGTAGCAGAGGAAGAAAAAGTATTCCCAACACAAGTGTCTATAGCATTCTCATCGTCAGAAACTGTGAAATCTGTTACTAGTGAGCTTTCTGCAATCACATCAAAGAACGAGGAAGAGTCAACGCAATCACAGCTAGAAAATCGTCCGAAAGAAACTGATAACGACAAAAATTTGGACGAAGAGTGCAGTCCTTCAGCTGCTTTTGAATCCAAAACACAGATCGACACGCTACCGAAAACAAAAACGGAGTCTGTCTCGGAAGAGTGTCCAACTGCATCGAATGAACAAACTCGAACACTTGGCCATCAAACGACTACAATTGAAACGATTGAAGTGGTACCCGAAAAGACAGAATCGAAAAATACGACTGAGTTTGGCACCAATGCAGATGCAGCAGCTTTAGTAAGAAAAGGGCGCAGAGGTCGCGCAGTTTCAGCGAGCGTTGAGATCTCTTTGGATGCCCAAGAAAAATTAAAACATACAGAAGTAGCTGAAAAGAAGCCCACAAGGAGGGGACGCAAAGCTTCAGCAACTGTTGATTCTGTGGCGGAAACTTTGGAAGCAGAGATAAAAGGTCGTCACAACTTTGAAGAGATTGAAGGTGAAAAGATGCTCAGTCGGCGTAAGCGCAAAGGATCTGCAAGTAAGTCAACAGAAAGAGAAATTGAAATGGTTCAGAGTCAAAAAGATAATGTGGAACTGGAATCACTACAAACTGTGACGCTTGAAACTGTGAAAGAAATTGAAAGCAAACCGGCAAAACGAACGCGGAAAGCGATGAAGTCTACTTCCGAAGCTATTGATGAAGAAGTTGTCGATGATTTCGAAAACATTGAAGTGGCCACAAGTGAACTTGATTCGTCTGCTCTAACTTCTTCAGTAACATCAGCAGTTGAACGTGACTGTAAAACACCTACGAGTATTTCACATGTAAAAGATCTGGACATTATCCAAAGTCAAGAAGACACAGTTGTACGGGAAACTAAAACTTTACCAGCAGCGGTTGAAGCGGCGAATCCTCTTGAAGCCGATACGAAAGATAGTCACAAAGTTCAAGAAAATCCGGTTGAAAAGAAATCCACTTGGCGCGGACGTAAAGCGTCTGCTCAAGAAGAAAAAGTTGAACTAGAACCACTACAGGCGATAAAACGTACTCGAAAACCAGTGAAGCCTACTTCTAAAGCTATCGATGCAGCAGTTTTAGATGATGCCGAAGAGACTTCATTGTCCAAAGATGAACAACACGAAAACCAAAGTCGACGCAAATCTCTATCTCCGGTACAAGCATCAAAAAGTAAATCAGTTGAAGAACTCGACAACAAAACACCATCAAATTCAAATGAAAAAGATCTTGAAATTAAGCACAGTCAGGAAGAAAAAGCTTCAGCAACTGTTGATTCTGTGGCTAAAACTTTGGGAGCAGAGATAGAAGATCGTCACAACGATGAAATTGTAGGTGAAAAAATGCCCAATCGGCGTAAGCGTAAAGGATCTGCAAGTAAGTTAACAGAAAAAGAAATTGAAATGGTTCAGAGTCAAAAAGATAATGTGGAACTGGTATCACTACATACTGTGACCCTTGAAACTGTGAAAGAAATGGAAAGCAAACCGGCAAAACGAACGCGGAAAGCGGTGAAGTCTACTTCTGAAGCTATTGATGAAGAAGTTGTCGATGATGTTGAAAAAATTCAAGGGGCCGCAAGTGAACATGAATCGTCCGAACCAGCTATAACTTATGGATCGTCCGAACCAGTTATAACTTCTTCACTAACATCAGCTGTTGAACGTGACCATAAAGCACCTACAAATATTTTACATGAAAAAGATCTTGACATCATTCAAAGTCAAGAAAACACAGTTGAACTGGAAACTAAAACTTTACCAGTAGCGGTTGAAGCGGTGAATCCTCTTGAAGTCGAAACAAGCGAGTGTTCCAAAGTTAAAGATAATCCGGTTGAAAAGAAACCCACTCGGCGTGGACGTAAAGCGTCTGCTCAAGAAGGAAAAGTTGAACTGGAACCACTACAGGCGATAAAACGTACGCGCAAACCAGTGAAACCTACTTCTGAAAATAATACTGAAATTATCGAAATTCAAGAAGATATAGTTGAACTGGTGGAAAGCAAGCCTTCTTCAACAGTTGTTGAAACTGTAGTGGAACCTTTGGAAGCACAGTCGAAAGATAATCATAAATCTAAAGACAATGTAATGGAAAAGAAGCCCACTCGACGTGGACGGAAACTGCTTGGAAATTGCTCGCCTGATAGAGAAGTGGCCAGAAAGTACAGTCATGAAGAAAATGTTGAACAAGAACCACTACAAATGGAGGCGCACGAAATTATTAGCAAACCGGTCAAGCGAACACGAAAAGCTATAAAGACTGGTACCCCTATTAATGAAGAAGCCTTAGAATTTTACCAAATCACGTCAGAATCCTCCGAACCGGTTCAAATATCTGTGGAGCCGCCTACTAAAAGAGGAAGAAAAAGGAAGTCTTTATCTCAGCCGCCAGCTTCCAGTTGTAAGCCAGCGAATGAACTTGAAGACAAAACATCAGAGATAGAAGGCAATAATGAACTGGAAAGCAAACCTTCAGCAACGGCTAATTCTGCGTCTGTGTCTTTGGAAGCAACAAACAAAATTGAAAAGAAACCTATTCGGCGAGGACGCAAAGCATCGGCCTATAGGTCACCAACAAGAAAGGAAGTTGAAAACATCGGTAATCAAGACGACAAAGCAAAACAAACATCAACAAAGGAGAAAGTGCTCGAAACTATAAATGCTATAGATGATGAAGCTTTCGATGACTCCGAAGATACTGCAGGCACCAAAAAAAAGGAAAATTCCGAGCACGAATCACCGAAACGTGAGACAAGGAAAAAACCTCGTCGTAATTACGATGAGACCTCCGATGATGAGACACCTGCTAAGGCTGCAAAGGGTAGCCGTGGACGTACAAAGCTGCTGTTAAAACATTCAACACCTGACCAGATGAAACAATTGCCAGCTGAAGTAGCTACTAGCTCCTTGCAGACGCCCATACCAAACGCTACAACACTTGTTAGTGCAATAACAGCAGATGCAGCCGCAGAGGAAATATCAGCCAAACGCGAAGGTCGCAATCTTCCCAGACGTAACTACGATGAGACCTCAGATGAAGAGAAAAAGAATGCGACTGGCGCAACTCGTTCAAAACGTGAACGTAAGCCTACTTCTAAGGCACTGCAGTTAGAAATAGAAAGAGCGGTCACACCAAAACGGCAACGTGCGCTGTTAAGCGAAGCTGCGACAGGCACGCCACAAAACCAAACGCCAGGTATTGGTCGGCGCAGAGGTAGACCGGCGAAAGCTAAGGCTGACGATGAACCACCGCAGAAGAAATCAACTCCAATTGATGAGAGTGAAAGCAATTCTATAAAAAGCGAGAATACAGAATTGAGTGGTCCGTTGCATATAAGTCCAAAATTAACTGTTGGTCGATCAAGAGGTGGACGTCAACTGTTGCAGCAGGAGAGCTACAAAGAACATGATGACGAAGATGTAGCACATGTAGCGAAAAAGCGAGGAGCACGTGGGGCGAAAAGTAAGAAATCTGCACAGCCACACGATGACTTGTCTGAAGGCGTTGAAAAACAAACCACAGCAAATAAAAGAACGCGCGCACCTAGCAAGACCAAAGTGGTGAATTTACCTGACGATGACGACGACGAGGAAACAGTAGACGGTGTGGAACCACCAAGCAAAAAACCAAATTCTACCGGAACAACTTCCAGAAAAACAAAAAAAGCAGCAACAACATCTAGCGAGGAGCAGCAAAACGAAGAAATATCTTCCGCAACCACGTCACGCGGACGTGGGCGTAAGCCGACTGAAGATGAAGCAGCTGTAGAACAGCCAGTCACAAAAACGCGTAAAGCGCGAGGCAAACAACAAGCTGCCCTTGAAGTTGACGACGAGAAAGATGACGCTAAAGATACAAAACAATCGGCGGCACCAAAACGTGCTATCGGGCGATCTAAGGCTACTGCACCTACAAATTCAATAGATGACGAAACTAAACATAAGGAAGAAACTGCAACAGATGTAGCAGCAGAACCGATTACTACACGCATAGTACGTGGTCGCAAGGTTCACTTCCAGGCGAACGAGGAACTAAACACAGCTGAAACGGTTGTTGCGGAAGAGCCGACAACAACAAAGCGCGCCGTGCGTTCCAGACGCAAATAAAGCGATCACTTTGTATTTTTCTTTATACATAATTGAAAATTTATTATTATTACATACATAAATAATTTTGAAATATTTAATTCAAATATTTAACTTTCGCTAATCGCTTTTTCTTTAAAGCCATTTGTTATGTTTTATATCGTCGCTTTTGAACAAAAGAAAATCGTTTTTTTTTACTTTATATACTACATTTACGGAATAAGTTAAATATACTTTAAAAACAAACTTATACAATATATATATTCATCTATTAAAAACCTTAAATATAAGTATAAAAAAATTTAAAAAAATGTTTAACTATTAACTACACCTTACATATGTAAAAGTGAGGAATCACAATATTAAAAATGAATAAAAGGTTAATTAAGTAGTAAAACAAATTCTCATATTGTCTCTTGCATATGTTTTTATATTTATTAAATAATTCGCACATAATATAAAATTGTATTATAAACTAAAAAAGCCATACAGTATTATCATGTATGTATGTATATTTGATTAACTCACGAGACGAGTCGAAGTAGCTATGTCCGTCTGTCTATGTATTGTTGTGCAAATTTTATAAATAACAAGAGAAACATATTTGGCTGTTTTCCGAATTATTTTTTCAGTAAGCAGATAAAGTATACATATGAATATGCCACGCCTACTAATTGGTATTATCGCGAAAGAAACCACCACCCACTTATGATTTTTTTTTTTGCATAAGCCGCTTTAAATATGCTAATATATGTATATATATAATTTGTTAATGGGCGCATCCCTTCGTATTTTGTGGGAATGCACTTTTGGCGGCGGCTTCATATACAATTATTTATGGGCGTACTCCACCGCACATATTTTATTCCATTCCATTTAGCTGGGCTTCAACCGTTGATCGGTCATTGCCGCATTCAGGAAAGCGCACCAGCTGTTGTAGTCTTGTGCGCCAGTTTTGAACGCTCAGTTCGTAGAGATCTCTCCATACCTAGTCATTCCAACGCGTGCTCGGTCATCCTTATTTCGGCGTCCTCCAATAAAATTTGGGCCCCCGTGTAAACCATGCATGTTGGAGCACTTTCATCCATTCGAATAAGGTGACCAGCCCAGTGCAGCCGCTGCAATTTTATGCGCTGGACTGAATCAACCTTATCGAATAGCTCATACAGCTCGCGCTTCAAACGGGACCTAAACTCGTCGCCGACTCTAATAGGACCAAAAATCATGCGGGGAATCTTCCTTTAAAAGACTTCCGACTTCAAAGACTCGTAAAACTCAATAACGATATCTGCCTCTGCGCCATACAGTAGGACTGGGAGTATCAGCGTCTTATAGATCTTGATTTTCGTCTTCCGAGTGAGTGCTTTACGTCTAACTTGCTAGCTCAGCCCAAAATAGCATATATTTGCAAGCCTGATTCTTCGCATAATCTCCAGGCTAACGTTGTTGTTGCTGGTTATTTCGGATCCAAGATAGACGAAGTTCTCTACAACATTTAAGTTCTCCAACGTCACCGACCATCCAAGACTCGCCGAACCTTTTTTTCTGAAGCCACACTGATATTGTTCTATTCATATATGGCTTCAACCTATTACATAATACTCGCGTCTCAACCTTATAGCCGATGGAGAGGAGACTTATTCCGCAGTAGTTTGAGAAAACAGCCTGGTCTCCTTTTTTAAAAATTGGACAAAAAACAATGACATTCCAGCAATTGGGTATACATTCATCGGACCATATCTTGCATAAAAGTTAATGCATACTCCTTACCAACTCTTCGTTGCCGGTGTTAAATAACTCAGCTGACAGCCCATCAGTGCCTGCCGCTTTGTTATGTTTCAGCTTTTTAATAACCAAATCGACCTCGGTATAGGCCGGCGACTCTACAACCACCAGCCATCATTAGCTGGTGGTTCCGGTGTCATTGTACAATCGGGGGAATTGTGCGCTTCATCACCTCCAAGTAGGTTAGAAAAAGGATTCCTCCATAATCTCAGTGATTCCAGTTCATCTGTAACCAGAAAGTTATACCGTACATGTTTAAATTGGGTTTTGAAGCGAAATTTTCGCGTCTGAAGCGAAAATAACTTGGTGTCTTTCCAGCGTTCTTCAGCATCTATTTTAAAATTAGTTTCTATTGTTTTTTTTCAATTTAAAGATTTATTTTTTATTTAAATATTTGGTTTGTTCGCACAATGTTTTCTCTTACAATGCTAATTCGTTTAAATATTTTGTACATAAAACACATACAAGTATAAAAAGCAGTAAATATATGCATAATAAAAGTACGAGTCTATTTGTTCGTATTAGAATATACATATAATAAAATATACATTTTGTGGTTCTACATGGTAATTTTGTTTCTAAGGCATTAATAAAAAAAAGATCTCGCAAATATATAAATAATAATAAACAATAATAAAACAAATCACAAACAACAATTTTTTAAAAATTGCTTAAATTGTACTTATTAAATAAAAACAAACAAAAGAAAAAAAATACTTTTTAGTTTAGCGCGTTGGATAAAATTTATGGAAAAGCATACATTTTGTACCATAGAATACTCGAAATTAAAAGTATTCTAAAGAAACAAATATCATAAAAGCACTTTGAGTCATTGAACACATTGACGTATTTCAAAAATTAAATAAATCCTAGCAAAAGATACATACGAGTATAACATTTGTAAAACTTAAATATATGTAAAATGAAATTGTGTAGTGTCTGTTTGTATGCTTGTTCATATCCTTAGTATGTTAAGTTTTTGTGTAAATTCAAAGCACACGAAATTTTAACTGGAAGCATTCGACCTGACGACGGATGACGCTTGTAGATTTTAAAAATTAGACTACGGTCAAATTTGCATTATAAAGTTTGTATTTGACAGACAGATATGAAAGACAGCCAGACGGCAATCCTATCAAAGAAATCCGCAGTATCAACAGTCATGAAATGACGCAAAAATTTGAATATATGGCGGTACTGCGTTTGATTTCGATACGGGACTTGCTTGATAACCGTCTGTCTGTCGTGTCTTTTCATATTCGCGCTCTATTGCTGTCAAACGCATAATTATTGCATTAGTAGTCTAATGATAGATAGTATAGCTGCTACGTCAATTGTTTAAAAAACTTCCTATTTATGTACGACTTTAACCCTTTTCCGTACTTTACTTGCTTACATACAAGCGGCGTCACTAGAGTGGTATATTTAAAAAAAAAAGTTTCATTATCCGTGTGTTCACTTCGTCAGCAGTTCGATTGTGCATCTTATGTTATTTATCCATGCTTAGCCACTGCACCGTTTACATCCAGTTACTTAAAATTTAAACTAGATTAGTTTAAATACATACACATATTTTTTGCGCTTTGTATTAGCGGTTTACGTTGTTTTATGCCTTCATTAAAAGATGAGGTTCAGAACGAAATGAGTCGGTTAGATATTGCGTTTTCATTGTCCTTTGAAAGTATCGTTTCTCGTTAGGCGAGTTGACATTGTAGACTATAGGTCGTACGCCTACATTACGCCACAATTCGGCTATGTGCCTAAAATAGAAAACAAAAAAATCAATGTCAATCAAATAGCTGTGCCAAACCAAAAAGTCTAATCGAACGCATCACTTACAGATTGAATTCCTCTTTGCTGAGAAAAACTACACTAATGCCAATGACCGGCGCAATTATGTTGCGCAAGATTGCACCGTATACTGATGTAAAGAGTGTAGAGGCCTTCAGTATCGCTAACGATACAGTCTTCTCATGCCAAAGACTACAAATTAGTTCCGGTTGTAACTTTCTAAGCTTATACAGTGTAATCGGTGATCGACTGACAATGATTGTGCACTGGCTTAAGTCCTGGTGTAGCGTCATAAACCGTGTAAGTTTTTCGAGCATATGTGCACTGTTGTCATGTATGTGTAGAAAGATTGTGAGGCGCAGTTGTTCCGTCTCAAGGAACTGTGCTAGTTCATTAAGCGTACATACGTCTTCCGTTTCGAAATGCGAGCTGCTAAGTAGAATATTGAATTAGATTTTTTTTTGCTCAAAAGCGAAAATCAATTTACAAAATACCCCATTGGATGTAGCTCCGTAAAATTGACTTTTCGTAGCTCAGCTAAGGTGTGTAGAGCAACGCCACCAGTTAAACCAGCGCGTTGTAGTTGCGTCCGGCTTATTAAAACAATTTCACCGCACGCGGTTAAGCCGGCATCAAGCATTATATTGCGATATCCTCGTTGTGCGCACTGTTGTTGTTGTTTAAAAAAAAAAAAAAAAAAAAAAAAAAGTAATTACATATGATACGCATTATTGATTTTCCTTGTACTGTGTGCGACAGCTGACAAAAAAACTACCACCTTTGTATACTCACTTTTTTTATAGCTGCTTTTGAGTTTTCCGGTGCATCGTAGCCGGCTGCCCGGTGACCGATCGGCCAATTGGCTATATCATCTGAAATTTCGCCAGTTGCCGGTCCAAGTAAATTAACCAATTGCTTTTCATTTGGACTTCGTAGCTTAATAAATTTGGATGCTATACACACAGCAAGCAGTGTTAGTGTAATCCATGGTATCGACGCCGATGCTAGGTTACAGAAAAACCAAAAAACGTTGAAAAGCAACGAAATTAAACTAACGGAGCAACACAAAAAATTATAAAGCATCTTGATTAGTGACCAGCACCAGCGCAGCCAAGTCATTCGCAGTCAGCCACAATCTGTAGACAAAAATAAAATTTATTAGTACATATAGAAATAATATAATTCTAATCGGTTTATTTATTTAGTTTTTACTTTTGCTTGCACCACCAATTTCTAGCTTACTTAACACTTGCTACCACGCCAACTTCTGATTTATTTACTTTTGGATCTACGTGCTGTGCTAATTTTTTTCTATTTCTTCGAGTATTTTAGAATTTAGAGTAAAACCACTGCACATAGCACGCCCCACCAGCTATTCCACACCCACACACTCCACGCTAGAAATTCACCCCCGTTGCTGTACGAATTTTTCGCACCAGAAAATACCAAAATAAAATTTAATAACAAAAGCTCCGAAGAGGCGGGCTTTTTGCGAACTTTCTTAAAATTTTGAATAAAGTGCGTTGTGCGTAAAAAATTATAATATAAAAATATAAATTAATTTGTTTCTTATTTTTTCTTTTGTAGAATTGTATATTTGTTAATGAAATTTACATTAAACATTTATGTTCGCCAGCGGTATTCTATGTAAGTATATGAAGAAACTAAATACCTAAACTTGAAGGTTTTATCTCTTATGAATTCCGAGAATTGGTCATTCATACAGACTGTCAGATAAACATTTTTATATAGACTTGATTTTTAATGTAGTTAAGTGGTGATTTACTTTTAATCATTTCCTTCCACCTACTCAATACACCGTATTGCCCTTTGGTTATAGACGATATAAAAACTAATGCATTTCTAAATGATGATATTCCATTCCATAAAAAAGAAAAATAATTAGTCCTGCGCGTTAAATTCAATTCATACAAATTCAATACCAGGCGGGTAGATTTACACGATTTGTATTTTATCTTGTAAGACTGGTGTAAAACTTTTACCGGCCGAAATCTTCAGTGAACGAACAAAACATCAAAATTATCCGTGAGCTCATAAAATATGAGCCGAAATCGTCATTGCATGGAATCGCATTTTGGTTGATCATTTGGGCTTCAGGAAAGTGTGTGCACAATTTGTTCCTCATCAATTAAAAGACAAGAAAAAGCTTCAAATATAACATTCGAAAGACATCATTAAATATGCCAAAAAGGATCAAAACTTCCTTTTCAACATTGTTACTGGTGACGAGACATGGTGTTTTCAATACAACCCTAAAACAAAGCGTCATGAAAGAAAAAATCACGTTTGGAAAAGTCAAAAGTCAATGTTGAATTGTTTCTACGATTTGAAGGGCATTATTCACCAAGAGTTTATTCCACCAGACCAAACAATTAATGGGCCATGAGGCGTTCGAAAAGGTCATTACGTTCAGCGAGATAAACCACTAATTTAATATGTTATTGAATCGAGCTAATAAGTGTATTCACTCGAAGGGAAATTACTTTGAATAATAATTAAACAAGTACTCAAAAATCGATAGTAGTTTTCATTTTATTCCAAAAGCTCGGGAAATTATGAGACACACCTTGTATATATTGATGTAAATAATTTTATTTCCTTGAGTTGCTCATTTTAATATATGTATGTGCACTATATCTTACTAAGCAAACGTATCCAGCCGCGTATTGGTGAATAGGACAGCCGTGTGTAGACACCCGGATAATGAGGATCAGCGCAACCGACTCCCCATGAAACAAGACCGATGAGTATGTTATTTGCCACTATGGGACCACCGCTGTCACCTAACAGAGTTACATAAATCATAATAGAAACAATTTTACCTTCCATGGCGAAAAAAGTGTTTCATTAAACGCATTAAATAATTTATTTTACCTTGACAGGCATCAGTATTACGAGCGGCTGCACAGAACATACTGAAATGTAAAAATAATATAATTTATGATTAGCAATAGGCATCGTACGCCTGTACTACATTACGGCTTACGCTTCGGTTACACCGCCTTGGTATTTTAAATAATCGTTGCACTTCGTCTGGTTGATTGTTGATACTACCGTATACTTTAATACATTGGAGAGCACATGCTCTGATGAACTCATATGGCCCCAACCGGAAACAGTTGCATCTACATTTTCCACGATTGATCTACTCATCGGTATCAGTTGAATGGGTGCCACGTTGTTACCATAGATTAATCCATTTGTTGGCGTACGCAACAACGCTACATCAAAGTTCATTGTATCCGAGTTATATGAGGGATGTTTGTAAATGGCTGAAACTTCTACTACTTGGCCACCTTTTAGACGCTCAGTACTGTTAGTTTAATATTTAATATTAATTTTATTATTTTATTCACAATTTTTGCATAAATGTTACCTGCCCATGCGTAGGGAGAAAACCTGTGGGGACTGTTCAAAGCCATCAATACAATGCGCGGCGGAAATGGCCCAGCTACCATCAAGAACTGCAGCGCCACAAATGTGTATAGTATTTCTTCGAAGCGATAGCTTTAATTATTTTTTTTAAAAAAAAGGAGGTCAGTTCAATAGTTTATACACTACATATTTTAATAAGACAACCTGATACGGAAACTGTCCAATATTCGCATCTCGACCATTTACTATTCGGTTTTGTGGAATAATTTTACTGCCATGGCCATTCCAAATACAGAAAATAGCTAGAAGTAGTGAAAAAAACACAATCTTCATCATACCGAATACTCTTTTAAACTGAGAGCAGCTTGTTGTTGAACCAAGGTTAGTCATTTGCACATTTGGATTCTTTCATTATCGTCGGAGGAAATACATACATATACGAATTGGCTTTCATTAGAAACAATTTCATTGCCAATGTATCGACATGTTAAGATATCTATTCGACGCAAGAGATAAAGCATCGGCTTTCAACACGACTTTATTGTATGATGTGTCGGGGAGCCAATAACCAAGTGCTACTACACTTTGTTACAATTAATTTTTAGATATAGCATATTAATTTTATCATGAATTCTGCACAGATTTGTTTACTGCTATTGAGGGTTATCTTAACACAAGTACATGATATTGTATTATAAAATAAACGCTCGTTAGAAACGAAGCGCAAGTGCGCTTTACACGAAATTTCAAATCATATAGCAGTTACATATCCTAAATATATTTAATATATATACATATAGTTATGATCGTATAAATCCAAACAAGGAAGATGTTTTGCTCTTTCCAAAATTTTCGAAGTATCGCTTGTAATAAAAAAATATCTCATAAAAAAACCTAAAAGTGAATGTGATTTAAAAGTTTCCCGGGGTTTCTGATTTATTCTAATGATCTAAAAATTTGATTACCAACTACCAGACAGACGGATTATTAAGTTTGACATTTTTCTATGGGTTCTATTTTTCTACTCATAACAAAAAGTGTGCATAGTCTTATAATTTAGTCACAATATTTTCAATGCCTAAAATGACGCATCGGACATCTTACAAAGTAGCAGTGATCAGCTCGTCAATGCAAGAAGTTTTAGCCATATCCGAATGCTTTTGTATATGCTTTCTATAACCATAATCTTTCAGATTTGTTTTTGAAACTTGGTTTATAGATTTTTTACGACTAGTAGCTGCACATTAGTTAGAATCATCGATTTATGGACAAGCAATTAAGTTATTGCTGCAACTAAGCAATTAAAAAAAGGGAAAACAAATTTTTTTTTTAATTTTATGCTTTTTAAATTCTAAAATCGCATCAACCAAAAAGACTTTCAAATGCAGTTTTCAACAAATTCAAGTTCTATCGTCTGCACATAGCATTCACTTTTCTACCGGTCTGGATCGGAACAGTTGCCATTCACCGCGTTATGTTCATTAGAATACAATCTGTTGTTGTTGTACGGTACGGTACGGCTTAAAAGAAAGTTCGTGTATTGATTTATTTCTAAGCAAACAATATACTGATGTTTTTTAAAGTTAATTTAATATAAGTGACTTATTAGTTTTTAAGTAGCCATTCAATGGAGTATTGCATCAGTATTAAATTGTAATATAAGTTTGCTAATATTTTATTGTTAGATCAAACGAATCGCAGCGCGCGTGTATGTGTGAGTGTTTTTTGTTTATGAGCATTAAATGTTTTTTTTTTAAACATTTTGAAAAGTAAATAACAACAATATATGTGTGTATAACAACAACAAAAGGTTTGTTTAAAAAAAATTCATTCTTATTTTTCAGTGTTTTACTTTTTGTTTAGCAGAAATAATTGTCATAATCGGCTTAACCACTCTATGCTGTCTATTAAATTGTCCAATTATCTCTAATACATCGCATAGGACACTTTTAGTTTGAATGGCATCTGGCATATTCTATTTAAAGGAGGCACATAGAATTTTTTTTGTTTAAAACTAAAAAAAAAATTATAATTATTGTACCAAAATTTAATGTCTTTAATATAGTAAATACCAAAAAAAAAAATAAGTTTTGAAACATATTCAACGCAGTTCATATTTAATTTTTGACACCCCCCCTAAGCACTGCTTTTCAAATGTTAATGTTTAATACTGTTTTAAGTTCATACCAGCTAAAAAATACAAAAGTCGTGGGGAACTGAGTGACTGCAGGGGGCAATAGCTACCGACTTTTTTTTTCTAATAAACTTTTAATTGATCTTTAAACTTGTTTCAATTAAATTAATTTTTGAATGCCTTTCTCACATCATAGCCTTACTGTATACTCGTATGTTATGTGTTTTTAACAAAATTCAAATTATCTTGATGACACGTACTTGTTTTTATAAATTTTTTTCCGTATAATTAAATAATTATTGTTATTTATTGTACATTGTACATTAAAATAAAAATTAAATTAATCGTTAGTTTTAATCGAAAAAAAAAAAACATAAATTACAAAAAAAAAAAACCAAGTGAATGGAGCAAACCGGTGAATCATAAAAAACTTCTGCTATTAGTTTTGTGTAGAAAAATTTGTATTGTTAGAATTATTTGTTGCTATTTTTTATGCTACATAATATTAATTCTTTTGAATGGTATCAATCTTCTTTTTTAACTTAGTTCCAGTATAGGTTAATAAGTTTATTTAATAAGATTATTCGATTACCCGTCGTTCTCTGTTGCCGGTATAACTTGCCGGTATTGTTTTACAATGTACCCATAGGATAACACTCATAATTGTTATGAAACATGTCCTTCTAGTTGCTTGAACCAAGATATTATGAAGGCTATGAAAGATAGAAGTTTTGACAATAACACTCTCTTAATCTTTTATAAAGGAATTTAATCAAAAGCTTAGAAATCAGTGTATAGAAATTATAAACGAATATAAATTATAATATTTAACCAGTTACTATTAACTCTTACAAGATTTGTCGTAATGTGAATATTTGGGTGCCGGTGTTGAATAACTCAGCTGGCAGTACATCGGAGCCTGCCGCTTTGTTATTTCTCAGCTTTTTAATAACCGAATCGACCTCATTGTAGCCCGGTGGCTCTACAACAGTAATATCATTAACTGGTGCTTCCTGTGACGTTTCTCTATCGGCGGTATTGTGCACTTCATTGCCTACATGTAGGTTAGAAAAATTACTTCTCCATAATCTTTCGTCTTTGCAGAAAGTAACTCTAGACGCTTGACCAATTTAAAAAAATTGTCGAGCTTTATTTCTGTCACATAGCCTCTCAACATCCTCAAACTCATGCGTTTTTCCTATCTCCGTTTCACTCGATATCGCTGTGTAACAGCTCGCGTTGCTCCCGACTACAGAGTTTGCTGAGAAGAGATAGCAGAGCATGAACATGATCAGAATATAATCAATTTGGTTGCGTGTAATTTGTTTTGGACTCAACCATGTAGCCTTGTGGATATTGAGGTGTTAAAATCTATTGTTGCTAACTACCATGTTCCCACATGCGGGCCTCGATGTTTGTGTGTGTGTGTCAGCTTCACACAGTAAGCTCAGCTCCAAACGGATGTTTAGAGGCTACCCAAGAGGCAAAAAGAAACATTGTTGGCCATTCACAACTGAGTGGCAGTCAACAACTTTTCTCACCATGTGAACTTCTCCAAACAACCCCATCTGTCAGTACTCCAATTTTGATGGAACCCTTATGGAGATGAACCAGAATAACCAAAGAGTGCGAGAATATTTGTTTTTAAGAATAGATGTTGTGCATTTGAAAAGTTTCCAAATACATCTATTTTTTATATTCTTAATCATCATTGTTCATCTTTGTCGATTCTATTAAAATTTTAAAATTGCGAAAATATTAAAAAAAAAAAAATTAAAATATGAAATTTGGAACACTGTAAATGGTCCGGAAATGGAAGAACTTTTGCCAAAGTCACCATATATTTATTGGTGCAAAATTGATTGGTTGCGATATTTTGCTAATAAAATTTTATATCAAATTACAGAAAATTGCTTTTGCAGTTTAAGCATTTCTCATTCTACTCACATTTCATATATTTTTTTAACTGGTACTCTAAGCTAAACCAACTTGAAAGAAATATATGTATAGTCGTATGTACGGGTATTTAAAAAAAGAAAAACAAAGGTTTTTTCGCACTATAAGATTCTCAGCAATTGTTTCACAATGTAAAGAAAAAAATGCATTAGCAAAGCACATAAGCGCGTGCCCTTATTTTGTAAATGTGCCTTGAACCCCTTATTTAAGCTTCTTATTGTATTATGCACATATGTAGATATAAACGTATATATATATATATAGAAGGGTATCTTATGTTTGCTTAATTTACAAGACGTAGTGAAACAGAACCCAAGAGTTGTATACTATATTCTTGATATCGTTGAAACAATGACAGATAATCCTGATCCATGCACAGATGCAGAGCTACATATTTAATAATCTGTAGTACCAAACAATATTTCGGAGACATTTACATTACATGTTCTGAACTAGCTCGAAGGTAAAAATAGATGTAATATTTCTACTTTAAATCTAGGTTAACTGGGGCTCAGGTTAGTTTCTTCATACATTTTTTAACTTAATAAACCTTTACCTATATGGGATCTTTTATACAGTGTGTGCACTTGTAATTGTTTTGCCTATTTGCATCAATTTGTGTTGGGTGCGCTGCTCTTTGGTTGCCGGCGACTGGTCACTTGACAGACTAAATGGCAATTAAATCGCACTCGTTCTACACAATGAGGTGTGATAATTCGTACATATGTACATACCTATATATAGAGGTACCCCTCACAATTTTTAAATTGAGTTTTATTATCATAATTACGTTGCATACATATATAGACACGTTTATTTATCAGTTTGTCGAAAACTTTCTATGTTCTTTATCAGATGAGCTGATCTAAACGTTTTCGTCTGCAAAAGTTTTGAGATATAGTGTTGAAATTTAGATTTACTTTGATAAACTTTCATTCTCTGTGATACCTCAACTTTACAAAAGGAAGACAAACTGGGGGCTTAGCAACGCTAGTTCGCTAGTTGTTTATAAAACGTACAAATATTATAGTTTAACGTCATATATCCTTGATTTTGTTAGCTATTAACCAAAAACTTTTTTAGATGTTTCATACTGTTTCTCTTGAATATTACTTGATAGAAACAATGGATTCATTCGATTTATCTTAAATTTTCTGTAAAAAAACTTCTCAACTTAACGTCACAACAGAAATTATACTATATACATTCTCGTACAACAATTTCACTCCAAATATGTGTAAAGAAGAGTATTATGGCTTCCATTATGCCGATTTTATCATTTCCGCTTGTTGTTAGCTTTGTTTTTAGTTTTATTGTATTTGTCTGCGACCTCCGCAATTTAAATACGTATATATCGATTTTTAATTATATATAATCTAGAACTAGACCTTGACTCGTTTTATAAAATCGTTCTAAAGGTCATCCTAACTATTGTAGCTAGAATATTTTTTATACCCTGTACACAAAGGGTAGAAGTGTATAATAATTTTAGGCAGTGAGAAGGTGGAGACCCCATAAATAATTAAAATACATGCTTAATCTTCAAATCAAGTTTATCAACTGATTTTAAAAGCAGTCAATGCTATAAAAATAAACCCGTATAAGTTGTAATTTTATATCCATATTTCTGAGCAGTAATTCGGGATATGGCGAAAATATTAAAGGCTCTTATCCATTCGAATGAGGTGACCAGCCAAAAGCAGCTCCTGGTATTTTATGCGCTGGGCTTTGTTAACCTCATCGAAAAGCTCATACAGCTCGCGGTTCATACGGCACCTAAACTCTTCGCAGACTCTAATGGGACCAAAAATCCTGTGGAGAATCTTCCTCTTAAAGACTTCCAATGCCGTATAATCTGACTCAATCAAGATCCATGTTTCATGTTTCATGATCTTGATTTTCTTCCGAGAGAGGGCTTTATTCCTAATTTGCTTAGCCCAAAATAGTATCTATTTGCAAACGTTGTTCTTCGCCTGATCTCCAGGCTGACGTTGCTGTGGTTGGTTATTTCGGATCCAAGATAGACGAAGTCGAAATTCTCGCCACTGACCGTCCAAGAAGAGAAAACACCAAGTACTTTGGCTTGTTCTCATTCACCGCTAGACCCATGGGCCGAGTGTGTTTTTCAATCTTTAAGAACGCCTTGCTGAGTCGCCGTTCCTGCGTACATATTATATCAATATCAAAAGGTTCGTAGAGGTTTTTCCCTACCCTAACAAAGCTTTGTGTGTTAGACAGCGTCATCATGCAAAGACGAAGGGTCTTTGCCGGGATAACTAGTGCAGACAGGACAGCCAAAGACTTCGATCGTTTCGGCGTGTCAAAAGCAGCTTTATAATCGACAAAAAGTTCTCCTTGTTAAACTCACGGTTCTTTTCCAAAATTTTTCGTAATGTGAATATTTAGTCACTTGCTGACCTTTTTGGTGCGAAGCCATACTGATATTGTTCCGAGTTAGTTGCCGCAAACAGCTGTGTCTTCTTTCTTAAAGATAGGACAGAGAACACTAAGGATCCAGTAATTGGGTATGCATTCATCGAACCATATCTTGCATAAAAGTTGGTGCATACCCCTAACTAACTCTTCGCCGCCGGTCTTAAATAACTCAGCTGTTAGCCCATTAGAGCCAGCCTCTTTTTTATTTTTCAGCTTTTTGAAAACCGAATCGACCTCGTTGTAGTAAGGTGGCTCTACAATAGTGCCATCATTAACTGGTGGTTCCGTTGTCATTGTCATTGTGCATTTTATAGCGAAGTAGATTAGAAAAATGACTTTTCCATAATCTCAGTGACTCCTGTTCATCTGTAACTAGATTTCCACTTTCGACTTTACAGAAAATAAGTCCGGGTTTAAAACCGTCGGTCAGACTCTTTACCATTTGATAAAATTTTTAAGCTTCATTTCTGTCAAATAACCTCTCAATATTGTCAAACTCGCGCCTTAATTCCTCCTTTTTCTTGCGTCTGAAAAGGCGTTTCTAAACTCTCCGTTTCTCTCGATCTCAGACTCACTCGCGTTGTTCCCGACTGTAGAGTTCGCTGATAGAAAGCGTTCTTCTCTGCGATGTTGAAATCTGCTGCAGCTAACTACTATGTTCCGACCGATCGACTGGCCTCTCTCCATTATTGGAGGTAGTGTCGTGTATGCTAAATTTTCCGATGGCACAATTTTGACATCGTGTTTGTGACAGCGCTCGTATAGTCGTCCCAAGCGCTCATAGAACTCCTCTTCGTTCATTGTCGTCCTTCTCTTTCGCAAAATTTTAAAATAAACTTGAAAAATTCCGGAGCATTCCTAGTCGAATGCAAAAAGAAAGAAATCTCTCTCTTTTACCGTTTCTGCGATCCTTTCGTTCATACGAACGGACATGGCTATATCGACTCCTGACCATAATAGGGGTAACTTTAGGGGTCTCCGACCATTATTTATACCTGTTACATACATTTGCACAAAACCAACTCTTAGCGGTACAACTTTTCTCAAAGTGTTTTTTTCTTTTTGTTTAATAACGAAGATTAAAAAAACTTTATCAACTTCAAAGTTTTGTTTATTCTTCTTGGTTTTCTTAACCACTAGATAAAGAATCACGTATCATCTTCCCATAACCGAACCTAACGAAATAATTTATATATATTCGAGATTCAAAAATACAGTTTGCATTTTTTTATCATATATATTTTTTTATAGTTTTAATTGCTATACGAGTAGACAAAGACGTATCCGAGGGTGGGGCCTAAGGATGTCATGGCCCCCCTTATTTTTTGGAAATTTTTTCAAAAACTGTATTTTAAAACATCATTTCTCAATATTTGAAATATTTTTGTTGTACTGAATTATTTGGACGAATCCTAAGGCTCCTATTCACTTTCGATTAATCCCCTCTACGGAGGCAGCTGGTGACGCCCTTGTACATAGATATTCGTGTACGTGTACCTAAATTGTTTATATATGTACACACAACAATTCAATTTAGAACAGTATTCTATGGTTTTGGAACAGTATAATAGCTGTTTTTGCTTATCGCGTCGTTATAAATTGGGTGTGTTTTTATTTATGTATATTTTTTTTAAACTAGCTGTTACGCTACGGTGTATTTGCAGTTAATTGCCATTGTATGGTGATGTTTGCTGATTTCAGTTAATTTGCCAAAGTTTTGCTCAGAACGAAATCAGTTCGTTTCGAAAGTTTAAAGTGTAACTTTGAAAATTTAACAATATCGAAGTTTAAAACTGATTTTAGTAAAAATTAAAAATTCACCATCTAACAATTAAAAGATTTTTGGTAAGTCGATTTGTATTATTATCATTTATCTAAATGCAAAGGTCCAGAAGTCACTTAGAATAAATAAAACCATTCGTACATAGAATATTTTTAATTTCCGTGACCATTGGTCATCTTCAGCACTTGACATTAATTTTCATTCGACATTTTTCATTAGATTATCAGTTCACCTCATCTCTGTTATCTCACTAGATTTCGCCAAGGTCTTTGATAGTTTAGGAGCTCATACAAAATTAGACGAACTCACCACATGGAAAGTAGAAGTGAAAATTATAAATTTTTTAGCCAACTTTCTTTTAAACAGAAAAAAAATTGTACTTTAGAAAACCTTTATAGAACGGAATCCCTCAGGGATTGTCACTATCGGTCATATTGTTCTCAATAGCCAACAACCAGCTTAACAAAACAATAGCCAAACATAAAATGTTAGCATTTTCCGCATAGGCCGATGAATATACAGTAGGCTGTCCCGAAAATTGTATTTTTAATTTTCCTTAACCCAAGACCTCTCAAAATTTTAGTAATTCGTCCTAGATTACCGAAATAATTAAAAAAATTCAATAAAACTATATCTTTAGAGTTCTACCGATCTTTGATATTTTGAGAAACTTCCATTTTCGTGGTGATACTTCGATATCCGTAATTTGGACTCCTGCTCGTGTTTAAATCATAAGAAGGTTCTCATCAAGAAAGAATTTCTATGTTTGAAGCAAAGATATGAAAGGAAAATGGTTATAAGCGGTGTTGATTAAAAACAAACGGCTTGATTAATGATACGAAAACAGAGACAAAATGAAAAGTCAATAAGGGCAGCAAAATGTTCGTGCTCTACACAAGCAACTAATTCTGCCCCAACAAATTGTGATGAAGATCCGTTGTGTGAATCTTTCTTAGATACTTCTCCCATAACAAAGACATGTCATGACTGAGACACCATCGACTTAAACAGCTAATCGGAATACATTGCCGTTGCCAACAGTTGCTAAAGTCTGTGATAGATACGGTTTATTGACACGACTCTGATAAACGATCGTTAGCGTCGCAAAGAAGGTTCAGAAGAGCATATTTCTATCTGAGCAGAACCTGGATCAATTTATTTGTGTTACTGCAAAGGAAATTCTAACGTAGAAGTCACCTTTATTAGAGGGTCAAGGTTGGAATTTATATGACGTGATTTGCGTTGGATGTAACGGAACTCCAACTAACACCGATTCGAATATTTAGAGGAGTATTTAGAGATACCGTCACAATGTTTTTTTTTTGTATGCTTCAAGCCAATAAGTAACCCATTCGTCATTTATTCTTGACTTGAGATGGTTGCAATTCGGGACCTAGAGAATATTCCGGACCTATTGGAAAACAATTAGCTGCTTGCGAAAATAAAAGCATTTTGTCTTTTTGTGCATTGGATGGTAATTTGCCCGACTTTCCAAAAAATGTGGTTGATTAACTAAGTTCGGAGCAGAAATATCTTTATAAGAAATGTTAAGCTGTTTCAACTGGTTCCTGTAGTCCTGAGCTAGCAAATCGCAAGCCTGGAAAAATGGCGCACTCGAGATGGCTAATCGTATACTCAGCCTTAACGTAACTACCCACAATCCATTAGAAAATTTGCAATGGCTTGTCAACTACTTGGTTAAAGTGTAGCTCCGATTTGGTTTCTAATCAAGCAAAATAATTCTTTTAAAAATTATGTACTCTCCAGTTTTACCCGAAAATATGAGATCTGTTATTGATTCTGTTATTAAAAGAAATGCTTGTTTTTGTGAACCCAGAAAACTTGTCAGTATGTTGTTTGATGATAGAGACCATATTCGGGAGCTGGCTAATCAAAGCTAGAGAAGCTGAATGTAACAGTAAACACAGAATATTTAAAGCACCAAAAAACAACTTTGCTAGAGATTGCAACGAAATTGTTGTGTGACACAAGTGTTACAGCCCCGCCGGGTTTTCGACATATTTCTAATGAGGAACTTCAAATCATGGCAAAACAGCTCTCAAGATGATACGCAATTCTAGTTTTTTTACCTTTACCGTAATCTGTGTAAAGTTATGCAAATTTTTTCACCTCTCGCGATGCTATAGCTCAAAGAGAATAATTTCTTACACATGTAAGGGACTCACTATTATGCAATAATATTGACCCATTATTTTCTGAGATACTTCAAGGGTGCAACTATTCTGGTGCATCACTTTCTATACTCGAATGTAAGCATCTCCATATATGTCGGAAAAGAGAATGCAATTTTCAACTGTAATTCAACAATTTTTCATTACAAATTGTTGACTCTCAAAATAATAATAATATTAGTTTCCACAAGGTAGATGTATATATACCTATACTTGAAATGAGTTACGTTGAGTTAGTAACAGTTTATTTGAAGTAACACTAGTATCGCATCTAACGAATTCAGTTTCTTTAAAAAGTTGAAAGCGTGACTGTTTGATATTCTACGAATTCGTAGAATAATATAGATTTATTTTGCTACTTTCGTTTAGTAGTCAACTTTTATCCGCTACGAATGTATTAAAAGAATTAAAGTTTTTTTTTTTTTTTTTTGTTGTAGATATACATATCTAACAATTTTCTTAATTACGCTGGGAAGCAAAAAATCTATTAGGTTCCGGTATAGTTATTAATAATTCTAACATATTTTTGTGTCACTTTATTTGCTAAAATTCATACCGACAAAATACGGATGCATACTTCTATTTTCAAATAAAAATTGTCTTACCATATAAATGTTCGTGTTACTCAATTGTATGGAATTATTGTCGAAGTTATAGCTAATTAACTTTGCTTGTGTAAATTGACAGCGTCATGCAATAAATGTATAAAGATACAAACGAAATGTTTGCACGCCCATAGACCAAGACGTTGACATGCACGTAGTAATTTTGTTGTAATTGCAATAATTTACACGTAGTTTTCTGTTTAAAACCAATATTTACTAAGAATCCCTTTTTGTATGTTATTGGAAATCACATTTTATGAATACCACAATAAAAGATATTTTTTAAATATTAGCACGTTCAAATTAATCGTTGTTGTTGAGTGGAATCAATGCAAATGCCAGGCACGGTACCTCATTAGCAGTATCTACAATTTCTCACGTTTGATTTATTGAATAAATAATGTCTATGCTTTACATTGTGTGATATTTTATGCGAGCCTTTCAATAGCAAAATCGCATTGTACTTAGCAACGACTGAGTCACTATTGAAAGGGAGACATTTATACTAACAAAGCAACAGTTAGAAGTAGCCGACTTCGGCAAGCGTTTTTCCGTATTCGTGTGAAATACCGAAGGTATTTGATCAGCTGAAATTATGGCTTTATCGCTTTGTTACAAATTTTCTTTTATCTTCTTCATTTAAATTGAACTAAAATTTTGGCTTTGAGCATCAAAAACCAGAATGGAGAACAAATTGAATTGGGGCGACCCCTTTTAGTTGGTCGATATGGATTAATTTATTAAAAATGTTTCATACAAAAAATTCAGAAAGGAGCGTTCAGTTTTCATGCTTACTAACTCATAGAGATGGGTTGACACGTTCGTGGGATAATAATGAAAGACTGAAGATTGTAACTTGAAGGCGCTGTATTTTATAGTTCCCCAGTTTTCGAGGCACAGGACCTTATGACGCCAGGGACAGACAGACATGTGTTTATCGACTCTACTTAGATGAGGTTTGCGTCATCTCCTTTTTGTCTGTTTATTTGTAACAATAATGGAATAATCAATTTGATCAAAAAATGCAAAATTCAATTTCTCGACAAGAGTGTGTCGATAAGCTAAGTTCTTTGTATGTCGATGAAGCACCATCAAAAATTCCATTTAGGTCGCCCAAAATCGGTTGTTGTTCCACAAAATATCGATGCTGTGCCTTAACTGATGCGAGATTGTCATGTGACATACCGTGACATTGAGGCATCCCTAAACATTAGCTCCACCAGCGTATAAAAAATGTTGCCTGAAAATCTTGCCATAACAAAGGTTTCTTTGCGTTGGATTCCGCATAATTTGACAATCGACCGGTGGGTGTTCCAAAACGGGCCAAGTTTTTAAGCTTTAAAAATATCGAATTGTTGGGTCATCCGCCGTCCATCCCAGATTTATCAGCCAATAATTTCTTTCTTTTTATTCCCAAACATCAATAATAAACTGCGTGGACAGGTTGCCCTATGAGACGCCTGGTTTATATGTGATAATCACCAACTTTTTGTTTTAAAGGAAATTCAATTATGTAGATTTTAAATTGTATGAAGTCCATATTGTTATCTAATCGGATCTTGAATCTAGAGGAGAAGATGTCAATTTGACATTTTAAGACTTATCACTATTCAGATTAATCTTCCATCTTTAAGCCCAAACTTCAAAGCTTTGCAGGTATTCTTAAAGATCGTCCGATGCCTTGTATTCGTACCTTGAGCTATAAAACACCCTTACATGGTCTCTGGAAGATCCGCTGTAAATATAGAATACAGAATGGGTCCCAAGACACTACACTGCGATTTCCCAGTTAAGACTGCGTGAGTGGTTGACGCTCTTCTATGAAGGAATGTAACATTAAAAAGTAGGGCGCCTTGAAAGGATCTTTAATCTTGGCCAGTTTTATACTGTGACACATACGGTCGATTACTTGCTGCACGTCGATAAAGGTGCTGTAGCAGTATTTTTTTACGCATGTGGTTGACATCGCGTTGAAGCTGTTCCGTTGTGCCATGTTCACCACGAAATCCGAATCGGTGTACGAAACCAGTCATTCGGAGTCAGTCGGGGGACGAACATTCTTTCCCAATTTTTGTTTTTGTTTAGATTTGAAGTTAAAAGGACTATACACCTTTTAGCTTCAAGTAAAGTAAATGGTCTGATAGGCAGATCCATTTGCAGTTGGAACGTTTTACTGCACCTAAAGTATCTGTAGTTGCCTTCACAACCCATGTTTTGGAGGTGAATTAGTTTACAAGCTTTCTTTTTTTTTTTTTGAATTACATTGTTGAACCACAATCAGCATGCATGGCTAAATTAATAATTCTTAGCAAATAAATAAATGCTCAACTAATAGTTATCAAAAGGTCCAACTCCTCAAAGCGCAACAACTGTAGCCATGCTCGTAGTAATCAGTATTTGTATAGGGTTAGCCTAAAATTAAGTATAAACTAACGATTGTACTACTCGAGTAATTTTCCAGGTTAAATAAGCATGGAAAAAAATAAATAACTATGCTGACAACAATAAATCATTAACATATCTAACGAAGCGGCAATGATAAGCAGTTATATGTAGTAAGCGAGGTTCCGTAAAATAGTACTAATATTTAAGCAATTGTCAAAATATAGTAAACACTCTACCCCATTTGGGATTCACGTGAATAATGAGAATTTCCTTCTTCAGATAACTTTTTATTAATTTACGAAATTTAGCCTTTCTGACGCTAATCTTTATAAAATGTTCCATGTAGATTGGATCAATAGAGGAGTAGCCTCTTACAAATCTTTCTGTCCCTCCTATCTGGGTTTTTGCATGGAAAAAAAACCTCTTGTTAATTCAGCTAGAAACGCCTAATTTGTCAACCCTTATCAAGATTAAAACGAATGACTAAAGGGGGTAGGAACTCTTAAAAAAGGTAGTCGATATAAAAATGTTTGTATGTCTGTACGTTTGAACTTAGAGACTATAAAAGATTGAGCCTTTACGTTTGGGTATTTATGATCTCCTATTCTCTCCTCGGATCAAGTATTTAACATATATGTATTTTGTTTTTCCGGTTTGTTTATCTAAATGTACCATATTTTAAGTATCTTACTTTAATTACAAAAAAATATTCTATATAGGTCTATATCGGACAACTGATAGGGACAACTCCCATACAAATTTGGCCTCTTTTATGAAGTTTTTTAAGAAAAACCTTTTTTTTTTGTTGTTGTTTAATTTAGCTTAAAACAACAAATTTGGTGTATCCTACACTAGTCCAAATAAAATATCTTACATATATAGGTATATATCTTGTTGTTGTACGAGTATTAAAGGTGTATCTGTTTCGTGACTGACGATAGTTAACCAATTGTCGTATATCTTTCAGACAAACCTCGTTGTTTATGTGGTTTTAACTGGCCTAATGCCAACCTAGATGTTACCATCAATGCTCACTGCACTTTATAGCTGTGCAGAGTTTTATACAGACTGATACCTCGGTTATATTGTATGAATAAGTATTTAAATATTTCACAATAATTATTGCAATATTTTTAAACTAAAAACATAATTTTATTTTCTCTTTATAGACGACTGTCATATAAATGGCTCCAAACCGATTATCGAACTGATTCCCGAAACTGCGAGAGAATAATAGAAGCAGCTACTAACTTAAATATAATATTTTTTAATAATTGAAATTCGCGACAACGAAGAAAATAACACAAGCTACTTGTGAAGTACAACACAAGTTTGACTAAGCCTTTAATGAGCTCAGTACAGTATGACATTTAAATTGTTTCGCCGCGGCTCTGCGCGCTGCATTGGGCTACTATCGGCTTTTGTCACTATATTGCTTTGTCTGTACTACATTTCGATTGGTCAGCCTAATACTTTGCCCGCCAAAGATGGTGTATCGTCGGCAACGGGGAGTGGCCTTAATATTGGCTCCGCAGGATTGCAGCAACAACATTTTAATAAAAAATTTGCAGGCCCTTGGCATAAACCAACGCAAGCACATCTTGCCGCTAAGTTAGTTAATGAATTGAAGCAAGCTAAATCGTTAGAAACCCAAGAAAAACATCAAAAGTCATCGAATACACAGGGCGTTATTGGTAATACAAGCACAGATTTTGATGATGAAGCTTTGATCACAGTCAATAATCCCGACTGGTGGGGTAATAAATGCTATGTGCTGCACGAGAGTAAAACGAATGTAACATCAAGTGATGAATATGCAAAATTTGACTTTCAGGTAAGTTCATGCAATAAGTTTTGCAATGAAAAATTGCTCTAAATAATTGTTAATTTTAGCCCGAATGGATACGCACCAAGGAATATTGGGATCGTGGCTTCGAGGAGCGTTTCGATGCGCAAAAGAAAGATAAGCAGCGTCCACCATTGAAGGTTTTCGTTGTGCCGCATTCACACAATGATCCTGGTTGGCTGAAAACGTTTACAAATTATTTTCAGTCAGATTCACGGCAGATATTAAATCTTGTGGTAACAAAAATGCAGGAGTACACAGATATGACATTCATCTGGTCAGAGATAAGTTTTCTGCAGCTTTGGTGGGATCAAGCGCACCCCACAAAACAACGTGCTCTGAAACGTTTAATTAATTCCGGTCGCTTTGAGATCACTACTGGCGGTTGGGTTATGACGGATGAGGCAAATGTGCACATCTACCCTATGCTGGATCAATTGATTGAGGGGCATCAATGGTTGCGTAATAATCTGAATGTCACGCCAAAAATAGGTTGGTCAATTGATCCATTCGGACATGGCAGCACTGTGCCGTATTTGCTATCAGGTGCAAATTTTGATGGTGCCATTATACAGCGCATACATTATGCATGGAAACAATGGTTTGCGCGTCAGCAGAACGGCGATTTCATCTGGACGCCTTATTGGCAGCATGAAAAGCCCAAGGGACAACAACGTGGACACTTGCTTACACACAATATGCCATTCGATATATATTCCATCAAGGGCTCATGTGGACCACATCCATTTATTTGCTTAAATTTCGATTTCCGTAAAATACCTGGCGAGTACACCGAGTACTCGATCAAGGCACAGTTCATTAATGACAACAACGTTGAGGAGAAAGCACAACTACTGTTGGAGCAATATGCACGCACGGCGTCGCTGTTTCCGCATAACGTGGCATTAATACCGGTAGGTGATGACTTCCGCTATAACAAGGAGCGGGAAGTGGATCAGCAATACAGCAACTACAAAAAACTAATCGATCATATAATGGCAAATAAGCGTTTATACAATGTGGACATATCGTTTGGTGAGCATTTGGAACGATAAAAAAATAAAGAAGAACATTTTTCATTTCATATTTCTCTTACAGGCACGCCACGAGATTACTTCAATGAGATACGAAAACGCACCGGTTCTTTCTCCAGCTTTAAAGGTGACTTTTTTGTTTATTCTGATATATTCTCGGAGGGTCGCCCGGCCTATTGGTCGGGCTACTATAGCACACGTCCATTCTACAAAATACTCAGTGCTGAGTTGGAGCACAATCTGCGCGCAGCAGAAATACTTTTTACAATTGCATACAATACTGCACGTCAATACCATGCCGATAATGCGATCAAAGTATTCGAGAAGAACTACGAGAAAGTGATATTGGCGCGACGAAATTTGGGTCTTTTCCAGCATCATGATGCTATAACAGGCACATCGAAGGCGGCTGTAATGCGTGACTATGGTATGCGTCTGTTTGAGAGCATACAGGATGTTGTTAAAATGCAGGAATCCACAATCGAATTACTGCTACAGAATGACACCAGACAGCACAATTTTTTACTCAGCGAATTCGAGCGAGATAACTTTAATAAAATGCCTCGCAAAATGCCAATACAGCTTAGTCCAAACAGTGGCGGCTCTGCGGCAACAGAAAATTCTGCAGAAGCGACAGATAGTGTAGAGCGTGATGGCAGCTTTGTCGTTTACAATTCGTTGGCACAGAGGCGAATAGAAGTCATAACGCTGCGCACTCAACAGGCAAATGTAAAAATAATTAATGAGCAGACGGGCGAGGTGTATCGTCATTTACAAGTTAATCCCGTCTGGAACATAACCGATGTTTATGACGTAAGCATGGGTTCAGCATTGAGTAACACGGGTCGCATACGCACCTCGACGCATCAGTTTGAGGTTATGTTCACTGCTGAACTAGAGCCATTGTCTGTGAGCAAATTTCGTGTTGTGCAGGATAATGTAAACTACAAATCAAATATAGCAGGAATTTACTGCGATGATTGCAGCGAATCTGCAACGCCGCAAAGTGCAGACAGTGTAAATTTGGAATTCGATGTAAAACCAAAACCTGCCGGTAAGTTAGCGCAGCTAAAGACAGAATATAACTAAAAATAAAAATTATTTTTTTTATGTTTTTAGGTGATGTACAACTCGAGAATAATCATATGCGTTTACTTTTCGATGAGAAAACTGGCTTTCTCAAAACTATTACACGCAAAAACGACGAACAAAAACTTTTACAGCCCATGCAATGCGCTATAAAATTCGCAGCATATCGCAGTGCACAATTCCATTCAGGCGCGTATCTATTTAAGACGGATCCGGAACAGAGTGAAGCTGAAAAAGATGTACTCGAGCAATATGTCGATGTGCACATAATAATAACGTCCGGGCCTATTGCAAGTGATGTAACAGTTATATATGGACCTTTTCTGGCACATACTGTACGCATTTTCAATACGCACACGCCTCTCGATGCTGCTATATATATCGAAAATGATATAGATTTTGAACCACCACCCAAAAATCGTGAAACCGAATTATTTATGCGTTTTGTGACAGACATTGACAACATAGATCACTCACCGTTGAAAAAGGATATTCTAAATGAACCGGAAACATTGCATGAATTGCCGGTATTCTATAGTGATCAGAATGGTTTTCAATATCATAGGTAAAGTAGTTTAAACCTCACAATATAAATGGATTTTAAGTAATAATAATTTATTACAGACGCATAAAAGTGCCCGCCATCGGCATTGAGGGTAACTACTTTCCAATAACATCGGGCGCTTTTATACAGGATGCGCGTACACGTCTAACGCTGCTTACGACACATGCGCAGGGTGCAGCTAGCTACGAACCGGGTCAACTTGAAGTTATGCTCGATCGACGTACACTCTATGATGACTATCGTGGCATGGGCGAGGGCATTGTTGACTCACGTCTTACGCGTCACAAATTTTTGTTATTAATCGAAAATATAAATACACCGCATACGGTTGCAGCAACACAAACTGACTCAACGACAAGCAAAACAAACTATCAAACACTCAGTCTACATGCGCAACAACTAGCAAATGGTTTGCGTTATCCACCGAATATTTACTTTATTGAATCTCTAGATGCAGCTGCTGTACAACTAAAACCATTGGTGAGCTTGTTGCCGCATGGCGCTTTACCCTGCGATGTGCATTTAACTACATTCCGTACATTGTCCGAGGAGCAACTACAACTGTTTCCTTCAACGTCAGCATTACTTGTGCTACATCGTCAAGGCTACGATTGTCAGGTACAGGCTTATCAAACGAATCTAACGAAATTGTGTCCCTTTACACAAAGTGGTTTGGGTGCGGTGCAGTTCGGTGCCTTACGCATGCTAAGCATCGAAAGCACAAGCCTTACAGGAACAACGCCAACTGCAGAGCGTAAACGTTTAAAATCTCTTGCGGAGATAACAATCGATCCTATGGATTTGGCCACATTTAATGTGACGTTTAGAGCTTAAAAGGGCCAACAAAGGTCAAAGGGAATTTCGAATTTTTAGTTAGTTAATATTTTAGTTGTGTTTTGTTAGTTTTTTTGTTTTTAGTGGACAATACTAAAGAACGAATGAGTTTGTACCTCACGATTAGTTGAATTTAGTTGTTAGCTTAATTTATGTTGTTAGTTTAGTTAAGTGACACATTTTACACAGACTCTGAAATTATGGCAATTTTGCACAGTTTCATTCCATTTTTCTGACACTCCCACCAGTATTCTAAGAGCGTTTTTCTACAGAATCTATTTACCTACAGGTACACATATACATATGTACACATATTTCAATGAAGTTCCTAAACTATACATACATATAGCTAAGCATAAAAGTGTTAATTTCTTTCTACATATTTTAAAACTTCATTTTTAAGCAATTTCGACAAAAAAAAAGGTTACCTCAATAATTTTTTGTTTATACTTTTATTTATAATTTTTCAATTTAAACTAAAATTGTGATTGTCTAACAAAAATGTAGCTCAGTTTTAGTCTAATAAACAAATTAATGACTGTCCACTACTGCTCATTTAGCTTAATCTAAAATATGATACCCTACATATAAAAATACTTTAAAATTGACTATTTACAAGTTTATGAAAAACGTTCTTGTTTCTTCAGCTAGCATCTTACAAATTATATAAGGATCTGTTAGGGTTTTTACTTTCGGGAAGATATTGGAAGACTTTCGCAATTTGAAATTGAAATGCATAAAAATGGTAGAATCATGTCAAAAATATTTCCAAAATTGAAAAAAGAACATAAAATCCCAAACACTACTATAGAACACATTGCTCAGATAAGAAGTGAAATTTTAAATTTTTTTTTTAAATTCAAGCTGCTTTTTTTACTTTATTTTTTTTTTGATATTGTTAGATCAATAAGATCGATTATACGCTATACATTTGCTGTATGATGGACGTAACAGTCTACATCTCATTCAGCTGAGTCATAAGGAAGAAGGTTGTAAAAATTAAACAATGTCTCCTTGAAAGTATGAAGCGTATAAGTAATTTCTCTTTAATCGTAGATGCACCCTAGAAAAACTATTTAAATATACACTTAGATTCTAAAAAAGCTTAGAATAATATTTTATGCATATTTTATTTAGCAAAATATTTCATGTAAAAATCGTTTATTTTTTTTTATTATTAGCAAATATGTAAACGATATTATTTTAGTGAAAATATTCTTAATTATAAACGAAACTCATTACAAGTTTAAGTATTGTAAAATGCTAATGCATAAACCCCACGAATTGATATTTAATGCAATTTTTAATTTTTAGACTGAATAGCTTAATTTTTAATTTGGTTTTGTTTTATTTCACAGCACCTTTTCTTATACATATAAATATTTTTTTTTTAATTTGGCAGCTAAAAGACAAAGTCAAGAAATGAGTCTCAGTTAAAAATGTAATTTACGGCAGCATACAAGAAAAACAAAAATCAAGTTTAAGCCAAATATAATTGTATTTTTATTTTATATTCATTAAAATATAAGTTTAAAGTGAAATAATTGATATGGTCAACAAGATATCTGTGTAAATAAAATATAACAAAAATTAGATAAAATAATAGAAAATAAGTTAATAATGCAGAATGTAGAATGCATAAAGAAAAACAAAACAAAACACTATAGTTACTATTGTACAATGTAATAAACAAAACAAAAAAAAAAATTGATTGCCTGAAAAATGCACGCTCCATACCAATAAACAACAAAAAAGACAAAAAGAAGAGAGTTTTAAAAAGCAAAAAATAATAATGCACCTACGAATAGTCTTAAGCAAAATAAAGAAGATTAAAAATTTCACGAATGCTATACATAGTCGAAATGCTCGACTATATAATACACTGCATATTTTTGTACTATGGAACGTATATTTGGAAACAATTCGAGCATTATTAAAACGTGCTCCTGCAAAACGCTATCGGAGCACGTTTTTTGCGAATTAAAAAGTAATACGGCTAAAATTAAACGCCCATTGAGAAACTAAACGTAAATGTATAAAATGCAGTGTATAAACCGAAAATTATAGATTTTTTATTTAAACGATTAGCGTAAAAATTGTAAGACAAAAGAAATAATGAAGTATTAAATTAAATCAATATAAATAAAATGCACTAAAATTTAGAAATTTTAACAAGTATTGTTTCGTTTGCAAATCAATTATAAAGTATTTCTTTTTATGTATGACGGAGCGATTCCCTAACGGAGCACGCAGAAATCACCAGATGGAGAAATCTCCAGACGGAGGATTCCCCATACGGAGGAATCCACAGACGGGGATTTCCCAAAAGGAGGAATCCGCAGACTTAGGATTCCCAGTCTGCAAATTCCAAGAGTAAACGCATGCCAGAATCGCTAGTATTTAAATAACAATGAAGTGCGGTACCAAATAATATACTTTGGTTGAGTCTTTCTTATATATGTATATTTTGTAAGTAGTTGAAAATTAAAGTTTTCTTAATTCAAATTTAAGGTTAAAATTTTTTACATTTGTACACTTTATATACAGTACATAAGTTTAAACTAAATTAATCTGGTAATACCTCGTACATATTGGGACCCTTCTTCAGCAGATATCCGTGCAAATTAGCAGTATCTACTAGTTCTGTCACGCCAATTAAAATACCAGCACGACGTGCGATTTCCTTGAGATCATCAAAGTCGAAAATACGGCGATTCAAAGCTTTCGATCGCAGTTGCAATATCTGTACAAAACGTCTCAGCTGTGTACTTTTGCCGCCGCCACTGCCACTCCCTCCAAGCGATGTTGTCGCACAAACAGCAGCTTCGCAATCAAGACTCGTCTGCGCCATGCTTTCCCGCACAATTTCAATCATATCACGAACATGCGCTTTGTTCACCTCATTAGATAGATCAATGCGTGCACGCGCTTGTGCAAGGTGTATAAGGCCCAATAGTTGTCTGGAAAGAAGAAAAATAATTTCGTCTTTTAAATGAATTAACACTTCGAATATAATGTAAGAAGTCTTTTTTTAATAAACATGTTTTTAGGAGGAATGTTAAACACGTTATATTAGAAGGTTCACAAAATTCTTCCCCCTTAAAGAGTCGTTACGCATCTTCATTCAGTATTGTTTGATGCTTCTGCGACATACAGCAGAACCAGGACTATCAGCGTTTTGTAGATAGGGTAGACTTAATTCTCCATTGTCACAGGTCCTTGAACCAAATGGATCATGTTTTGTTTGATGCATGGCACGCATCGAGCATGTTGGACGAGCGAACGTTACGTGCTACCAATATCGACTCGGACTATCTTGTCGCACAACAGCTCGCCAAAGTAAAACCACTCCGTCTTCTCAAGATAAATGTAAGCAGTGGAGACACCTCAACCGCTCCAAGGATAGGGATGTCAAGCAGGACAGTGGTTATACTAAACCTAAGAGTAATTATCCTACTGTGTGGCGTAGAGGTATGGACCGTAATTGAGTTAGACGAGACGGCGTTGGAAGTCTTTGAGAGAAAGATTATCCGCAGATCCTATTAGAGTCGGCAAGAAGTTTAGGCTCCGTATGAACCGCTTGCTGTATGAGCTATTCGATGAGGTTGGCATAGCACATAAAATTCCAGCGGCTCCACTGGGCAGATCACCTCATTTGAATGGATGAATGGGCTCCAGCACGCATGGTTTACATGAGGAATGACCAGGTATGGAGTGATCTCTCCTGGTCGCCGTAGTCAAATGAACGAAACCGATATGTTTAATTAGAGCTGAGCATAAATTTTAGCCCAATATTTCAATTACATATTTTTTTTTTGTAAAATACAAAATTATTTTGAGAAACCTTTTATACGTAATAAATAGAATACTATACTTTATGAGGTCTGTCCATTACATAACGGTTACATCCTTTCGATCATATACGGTGTGCAGTGAAAACTTGTTTATACTGCGTCATAAAAATTATAAACAATATTTCGAATTTCATTATTTTCTTTTAGTTGAAATTCTTTCAATCAGGAAATTATATTTAATAATTAGGAAAATCAGACAAAAAAACTTATTTGCATAGTTAACTCAGTTGTGCCAAAATAATAAAAATAATTCTGCCTCTAAGTCTAAGAACATGTTTTGCAAAAAAAAAATAAACATAAACAATAAGTTGTTGTTTTTATATTTTTTGGCGAATTTTTGCCAATCATGTTCTTAGATTTATCGAATTATTTTTATTAAAATGGCACAGGCTTAATTATGCAAAAACAAAATAGTTAATTGCTACGGGTAGTCCCGCAATAGATCAAAGGTTAATACATAGTATTATTAGAACGCGATAGTTGGCGAATAGTTTATTCCCAAATTTGGCACATTAAATTTTTTGCATATTAGTTCAGTAGACCAACCAAGTTGAACTTGAGGAAGTAAATAAATAAAACATAAATAAAACACTTCAAGTAACATGGATTACTCAGTTCAAAATAAACTGTGGGCGACAGAAACTATTGATAACAGGTGGTCGTCGGTCAACGCATATCGAACACAAACATGTTCGCTTCATACTAATACGCAACGGCAGCTCAGCTTAGCTTTCAGTCGGCTGTGACATGTTGGCGCGTATGGTTTAAAAGCTGAAAGCTTACGAAAGAAGTCAGGAAAAACGGATTTTTCTTATTCTAAACATTTAAATTTTAATATAATATTTTATTTCTATTTATTTGTGAGATAATAAACATAAAAGTGTATAAAAAAATATAACAGTTTGTGTTTTAAAAAAACAAAATTTAAAAAAATAAGAAACTCAAAAATACGCAGCAAAATGTGCAATGCCGCGAAGAATAGCCATTGGAAATCCTTTCTGTGGATCTTAGCTATGCTATTTCAGTATATAAATAATGTGCAGAGTTACGAAATGAATAGTAAGTTAAAAAAGATATAATAGGCCGAACAAAGTGGAGTATGTAAATAATAAAGTTTTAGCTATAATCATCCTTAAAATCGGAACCACAGTAGCAAAGTTATAGCTATGTGAGCGATGACTATTTAAATTTTTATATATAATACTATTCTCAATATTCCTTAATACCCGTATGTCCTTTTGAATATTCTTTTATTCCTGGAGTTTCCTGAATAATAGAATCCATCAGTGTATGTTCTGCAGTTCTTGTAGAAAGTGTTTTATTATATTTGTCAAAAAATAAAAAGAAATTTCCATAAATTAAAATTAAAACTGAAAAAACAGTGAATACGAAGTACATAATTCATATTTCGGGAATATAAAAAAAAAAACAAACAGTTTTGAATGAAAATGTCTTTATTGTTTTTCAAAATATTCTCCATGAAAATTTATGCACTTTTGCGTTCGCTTAAACCAATCTTCGAAGCTTTTTTTCCACTCCGATGGAGAAACATCCAAAACATGGTTTGTGAAAGCATCCACAGCATCTTCAGGCATTGAAAAACGTTCACCACGCAGTTTATCTTTGTTGTTTGGGAATAAAAAGAAATCATTGGGTGATAGATTAGGACTGTACGGCGGAGGATCCATAAATTCGATTTTTCTCAAAAAATCGTGTGTGGGCCGATCAGTGATGCTGGAGAGTGATTTGTCTTCGGTTTTGTGAATTTCTCCGAAGACTTCAGGCAAACAAATGTTCATGCATCATTCATAAATGACCGTCCTACATTGCTCAAGCGGAACAGTGGTCACATGAGCCATTCGGCCAAAGAATTAGACGACCATTTGCTTCGCAGTCCTTTGTGCGAGAACTACTCTTATTGGATTTGGCTCGTCTTGGAACATCCACACGGTCGATTATTGTTCTGTTTCTGATTTCTTAAAGCCGGAGAAAACCGAAGTATTAAATTTTTTGCAGTCAATAAAAATATTAACGCATCGCAAGTTCGACACAATTTGTCACTCCCGATATCCACCCGGCGATATCGGGAGTGACAGTGGGCAACCATAACGGTGTCTTTTACCATGGTGTTCTGCGGCTTTAACATTTTCCAGAACTCAGAAAATATTTTCTATTTCAGAAAGTCTCCAATGTTGTTTATAACTCATAGAATGAGAGCTTTAAGAAAGTACTTTCATAGATTTCGGAGAAAATTTTTTTGATTACGAATGAATCTTTCAACTGTGTAATTGTTCTATCCACTCTGCACAACGCACAACCCACAACCCTTTTTTTTTTTTTGCAGCTTCTCAGATCATAGTTTTGGAATGGTTTATGTCAATGGACCTTGCTCTAAAATCTGATGAATTCTTTAATGTGAGTTTTTAGTACAAGAGGCATTTTCAAGAATAGAACTTACGAATGAAGTGACTTTTAATTGATCTTAAAAATTCGATAGATCTGTTTTGATAAATAATCCATGTGGATAGTGAAGTATGTTTTAAAGGCAAAAAAATAACTCCTTGATCTTTGAAGAATAGAACTCGTAAAGTTGCAAATGAAGTATTCAGTTACTAAAGTAGTAAAACTCAGAAAGGTGACAGATTAGTATGGTGGCTACCCCTTTTAGTGGTCCGTTTTGGACCTAAATGGAACATTTGATAAGGATTAACGTAAGGTAAACTAAATCATATTTTTCTCGCAAAACTTACAACTTCAATGAAATGTGTTCAGACCAAAATTCAGAATAAAGAGTTGGTGTGCATAGTGTGCATTAGATAAGACTGAGTAGGAAAACTTAGTTGAAGAGTAAGTGAACTGAAAGCAAGTAGCAAACTAAGCTGACACCTCTTGCGTGGAGGACGTAATTAAGTCATTATTAAATAAGTGTATTCGAAGAAGATAAGCAAGATCTATCATCATCGCATCACTTTGAATCAATGAGAACAAGAGTTTATGGGATTAGAATTAAAATATCTGTCGACTTTTCCAATTAAACGGGTTTTCTTTTGGTCTCATTGTTTGTTCGGGCTAATCTCTGAAACGGCTGAGCCGATTATGACGGGCATTTCATAGACAGCTAGAGGACTTTTCAGAGATTGCCAATGTTAATGTAGAGAAAATTCACATTTCTCAGCAGCTTTGCAACGCAGTAGAAAAATATTTAAAACATATTCAACGTATACGTGGAGAGAAGAGTTTTACCCATTGCAAGAGATAATTTAAGGCGACGTGGTATATATGGAAATTTGTCAGGAGCAATATGAACTACTATGAGGTACAGGTATTGATCTGAAGTGTGTTCGTTTTATTTTGGCGCGTACAACGTCGGGGGAAAGCAGCTAGTAAAAAATAAAAGTTATATAATTATTTATACTTGATAATTTTATACCACAAAAAAATTTATAAAAATAATTTCCCAGCACGCTAGACGACGTTTCAACTTTAACACGAATACTTGCGTTAGCCAGGCAATATATAGATATCCAGAGAATAAAAAAACTTGAGCAAAAAGAGACGTAAACCCCATATGAGGAGGAACGAAGCTAACACCGATTTGATTAAGCAAAATCATTAAGTAATCGCGCTACACGAAATTTAAGCCAATTATCAAATAGAATTCACATGCAGGACAATAGGGGCTAAATATAAATATTATAGTTATATAGTATCTGTGATCTGTTTTTTTAATGCGATCGGACGATCATGAACGTTATGTAATAAAAAAAGGTTATCGCACGAGAGGAGAAAAATTGAGTGAAATGGAAGATAACGGATAATGCTCACGCAGTAAGCCATCTTTTAAAGAGTGGGTGTGTGTGTATAGTACATTTTCAACTTCAATAGTGTGCAAAGTGAAACGGAATTCAAGAGGGGGAAAAACAGAGTGAGTGCTTGAAAGAGGTGAGGTGCTACTGAAAAATGTTCTTTAAGAATTAAAACCAAATTTAAGTATTTGTCAGCTGTCACTGAAAATCAAAAAAAAACATTCTACACTCTTCTATATTCGTTTGAAGTAGCTAAAATTTGTCTTAGGAGATAGGGGCGGAACCCAACCCCTCTTAAAGCGATAAACAAACATCGAAATATATTTACATCAATTTAAGGTAGGGGAGGATATTTGGTATACGTATTAATGGGATCGGAAGAAAATCCATTCATGGGTTTGGTCAAGGTCGGAGGGGCCCCAATCACCGTATAATCGATAAAGAAATTTTAACATATCTTTGCATTAGTTTCAGATACAGGGACGATATTTGGTATACGTATTAATTGGATCAGAAAAAATCCGATTCTGAGGAGCAAAGATATTAATAGCAATGCATTAAATGCCTCATATCTTTGCATCTATTGGAGGTACAGCGATGAAATTTGATATACATGGTAGTAGGTAATGGTTATGGGTAATGATAATGGGTAATGGTTATTATAATAGTAATGGGTAATGGTAATTGCAATGCGTAATGGTAATTGTAATGGGTAATGGAAATGGGTAATGGTAAAGTTTAAACTGTTTATAGATATAGGGTTCAGATACATGTTGTGACGTAATATAATAAAAGAGAAATACAAAAGCCTGTATAGCAGAGCAAGTGGGTCATCTAAAAATCGTTGCACGCTATGATAAATCAAATATTGTAAAATTAGAATTGAAAAATTTCATTCTCTGCGATACCTCAACTTTAAAAAAGGAAGACAAATAACGGGGGGCTTAGCAACGCAAACCGGGTCCGCTAGTTATAATATATATTATCTTGATCATCATCAAAAATAAATTCCATGCAGCTAAGTCTATCTTCCCGACCGACAAGATCTCTAAAAATACAAGTTTTATATCGAAGTCGTGTACTCACGATTGCAGCATTATTGATTGTTATTACTCGATTTCTTTAATAAAAAATTAAATATTCTTCTTTGAAATATATGTCAATCTATTTGTAATGGGTCTACCATTAAGAACATTGGAAGTTTAAAATGAAATAAAACCAAAAGTATTGAACCAAAAATATAAAACTGGATATCTTCATTTGACAGAAAATTTAAGATTTAAAGAGGATATCATTCAACAGAACTCCAAGAGAAATTTCCCAGGAATTTGGAGAACATTTCTGAAAATAATCAGAATTTAATCAAATTCGGCTAAGAATTAGTCCAAAATTGAAAAAATCTTAATTTGAAAAAAAAAAAAAATGGATAAAAATGCGATTACCTCTTAATCGGAACGAAATTTCTTTCCAGCGAGCTTTCCCTTTAGGTCTGAGAACAGAAAAAAATCGCTGAGGGATACGTTCGGAGAACACATCGAAGCCCAATTCATGCAATTTGGTTTCAATAACACACGAAATTCCTTCTTATCCATTTTTTCAAAGCAAACCAAAGTTGCTTCACGCGAAATGAGATATATTGCACAAACTAATAGTACGATAGCTGTCAAATTTATGCACTTTTATGAAGGTTAGGGCTAACTAAAAATATGGACATAACACAAGTAGCGCCACCAATGTGTCAGCCTACGAACTGTTAGCCGAACTGTTATATATCGAACAGTAGCAGTTTTGCTTATTTATGAAGACATTCAGACAGAAATACGGACCATTCGGGAAAGAAGATTTTTTTTGATAAAATTCAAGAGTTAATTGCTTTACGATTATTCAAAAACTAACCAAAAAATTGACAGTTTATCATGGGAGATAAGCCGAGTTTTGCGGAACGAAGAGAAACGGATACATTTTAAACTTATTTAGTTAACGGTTCAGAACCTGTTTAATGGGCGCAAATGGTTTGCACGTAATGCAAGGAACCGTCAAACTACGGAAATCCCTATTGAATGACCATTTAAAAATAAAACATCCAGAAAAACACGTCTCAAAAGAGTAAACAAATAGTATAGCTAAAAATTTTTGACATGTTTTATTGTTTTGTTAAAAAAAAATGCTTAGTAATTATTTTTTTGGTTAGAATAAAATTAATATTTATCAAATGTCTAGACTTTTTTTTTTACCAAAATAATAGACTGTTTAATTAATTGATAAAAAGTGAATACATATTAAAATAGAAAACGAATTAACAATAAATCAACTAAAGTTCAACAAAAAAAAAAGAATAAAAAAAATTATATTATTCATTACTTTAAATGAATTAGTATGAATCTATATAATATATATATTTATACCTCTCTATAAATACCTTACCTGCTTAACAAAATTAATCAAGCATAACCATACACTAAGCTGTGTACGTGTGTGTGTGTTTAGAAAATAAATAACTGTGTTCAGAGATGCACTTTTTGCAAAGCATGATGCATGATGATGCTTTAAAATAAAAAAATAACAAACTTAGTTAAATAGTTTATGGGCAAGCGATCGTACGTAATTGTAAGGGTAAGGGTGCATCAATGAAAATGAGAGGAAACATCTTGACCGTTTGTATATTTTAATAATCATAACCACATTAGCAAAGCTAGCTCACATGGCACACCCATTTATTGCGTATAATTTCACCGGAAAGAAAAATAGAAACTTTGAGCATATGACTTCGTAATCTTCTTAATTTGAATTGCATCCAATTGCGGAAGCTAAGCACACGGACGGAATATTTAGTAAATACTCGTCATACTATATACTAAGGCAAATATGTGAAATACACTTCAGCAAATCTTTAGAGCAAACAAAACAGTAACTTAATATTAAATGGCTGATCACTTTGCTAACTGAATTGTATAAAAAGTAAATCAATAGTTCCAGTGCTGTGACAACAAACGTGGGAATGAATGTGATTATTAGCTAGTTGGACTTTGCAGTAGTAGTTCCCCAAAAAATGCATTAAACTGTGTTTTGTAATAGATATGGTAAGTAGTCATTCATCTAGAACCCTAATAAAGTAAGCTGACTAATTTAAGAGAACAAAATATATGTCATTTGGATATTAGCCGGAACAAACATTTCCGCGCAACACTTGTATTTATTTTTGGTTAGAAAAATATTAAAAAATATAGTAATTAAATCGGTCCAGCCGTTCTTAGCTGCTCAACGGCTTAGGCAAGCCGGGAACTTTCAACAAGCTGCTTCTCAGCGACGTTGTATGCGCGCATTTCCATAAATTAACGAACAAAGAAAAACTTTGGACACGATATTTTGTTACTCTCCCTTTTCTAGCCTCTGTATAAAGTATAGCTTACCTATAAATTTGGTTAAAAAAATAAATGTTTCTCAAAATATTTTCTAAAATTCTAGAATCCGATCGCAACGCCAACTACGGGTTACAATTACGAATCTAAGCCATCCAGGCACGTTTCAAACACACACAAAAACTTCCACTATGTCACTGAACTCCATTGACCTACCAAGGACTGAAGTCCATTGATCCCCAAGCGGTCTAGTCCATTGACTCACCAAAGGGGTGAAGTCCTTTGACGCTTCAAAAGAGTGAAGTTCATTGACTCTCCCAAGGGTCAAGTCTATTGGACCCCTCAATGAATTAAGTTCATCGACCCTATAAGGAGTCAAGTCCATTGACCCCCCAAGGAGTCAAGTTCATTGCCCGCCAAGAAGTCAAGTTCATTGAACCCCAAGGTGTCAAGTCCAATGTCCCCCCAAAGGGATCAAGTCCAATGACCCGCCAAGGGATCAAGTTCATTAACCCTCCAAGGGGTCAAGGCCAAAGGGACCAGTCAAGTCTATTGAACCGCCAAGGGGTAAAATCCATTGACCTCAAGGTGGAAGTTCATTGAGCCCCACAGAGTCAAGTCCATTAAGCCCTTGGTCAAAGGAGATAATTTAGACCGACCAGAAATATTTTATATTTTTTTTTAACACTCTCCTCGGCGATGCTCAAAATTTGGTACAACCGAGTTTATTTTATTGAAACTACGACCTTGGCCGGAGATCAATTTCGCGTCTGGGGATTCCTGTGTCAGGGATATTCCCTTTCTTGGGATTTCGCCGTCTTTGGATTCCTTCGTCTATGAATTCCCTAGTCTAGGTATTCCCTCGTCTGGGGGTTCCCCCGTCTAAAGATTCCGCCATCTGGCGATTCCTCTGTGTAGCAAATCCTTCGTCTGGGTAATCACCCGTCTGCAGAATCCACCGTCTTGGGATTAGTCTATCTAGATATTCCCCGTCTAGATAGTCCTCCGCCTGCGGATTCTCCCTGTCTGCATGTGATGTTTTCCGTCTTTGGGTTTTTTGTTTATGGTATAGTAGTTTATTGAGCTAACCTCCGATTTGAAATAAATATAGTTTAATTTCATTCTTATAAGATCAGCTACTATACTGTGAAAGTCCCTTTAAAATCAGTTAAGCCGTTTCGCAGAAAGAGTTTACGAACGAATTCAACTATAAAGCTGAAGTAGCAGGGGGAAGTTGGAGGAATCTGAAACCTTTAATACATAAGATTGGTATGGTACATCAGTGACTTTGAAGATATTTTATTCAGTAATTAAGCTTTTTATCTGTCAACTTACTCTCCTATAGAACGAAGCATTTAGTCCAGCGTTTTTTTATTCCGTCCGAATTATAGCTTTTCTCAAAAACCTCAAAATAGGCGATTGTTTCAGAGATGACAAATAGTCACAACATGAGGCTTTATTTGTAAAATATGCCGGCTGGTGGCAGTTCCCACATTGTCTTGATGTCTCTTCGCCAAATGCGATCGTTTCTGCTTTTAAACAAAAATGAATCTATTTAAAATATAGGAAAGTAATCGATATAAATAGCAACGTGTGCATCTCATAAAACTTTAGATTTGATCTTTTTGGCCGACAGAAAGAAATACCTTGTTCTTCTTTGGAAAACGTCCTCTAGAAATCTTCTGTCTTGATTGTTTTTAGTTTTCAACACAATAGGGTGTAATAGATCTATGTTTCGTCTACAGCAACGTTCGGATTGCGGCAGAATATATTCAATTCTGTAATATATTTTACAATCTAATCAACATTCCTTTATGTCACTCATTTCAACAAGGTTGTTGCCTTTAAATGCATCACTAAGTTCAAGTTCATTTCCCGTTTGGGTTGACTTAGGAAGCCAGTGGAAAAAAATGTAAAGAAAAGGCAAATCAAAAAACAAGTTTCCTTTCACTTGTGCTGGCCAGGCTTCAGCTTCAGAAAGAGAACAAAATCCAATGATTCAAGTTAAATGCGTTGAGTAAGGATTTTATTGCGTAAACTAGTTCTGCATTATTCTTTACGCCTAAAGCATTTTTTTCATTATCTTTTTTTTTTTATTTTTTTGTGTACTTAAAATGAGTCACTAATGAGGGGAAAAACAACATTCAACTAGCGCGCTAAGCTTTATATTTTTTTATGCCTTTGTAATATATAATATCCTGTTTCATTGCAGTGACTCTTTATTATCAGATGCCGAACCTTTACGATTTCGATGACTATGATCGCTGCCTGCACGAATTGAGTAATTATAAAAATATTGACTACGAGTTATCGACTTATTGTTTTGTACGCACTGACATACAACCTCAAAATAATTCTGATGCTTGGAAAGCAATTGTGGAAGTTTCCAAATATAAACGACATCATTTTGATCACTCGCATCTGTACCATGGCATTTGTATAAGGAATTGTATAGCTGCACTTGCAGCTGCTAGCAACAATTCGAATGTGACGAATGAGCTTTACGTTGGCGAACTTACGGATAATTTAAAGGTAAGAGGAACAAGTAAATATTATTATAAGTTTCAGAACCTGTTGTGCATATCCGATGTTTGAAATGAAGAGAGTAATTTAATTAACTTCATTGCGAACTAACATTGCGAAGCATAAGAAATTAATTCAAAGAAAACAAATCCAAACATTTGCAGAATTTTTAACTTAAAATTGATAAAAAAAACGTCATTATTGCAAAACTCGCAACTAAATCAGACATTTAAGGGCATTAATTCGATAAAAATAAATAAGGTTTTTACAAACTATCTACTACACCCAGTAGTATTTTAAATTTTGTGAAAGAATCAATGAATTTATGTAGCGCAATAACAATAACAGAAATAAAGTTTAATAAACTTTATAGAAACAGTGATGAAAAAAAGTATTTTACTCAATTTTTTGTCTATTAAAAAACTTTGTTCTTTGGTTTAAATTCGAATATTAGCAATTGAAAATAAAATATATCAAATAATATATCAAGAAAGAATGCAAAATATCTAGTACCCCTTTAGTCTATATTTGCAAGATTCACCAAATTTAAACAGCAGCCAGATGCGTCTATTTCGATACGTCTTTTGACACTGCAATCATATATGAGGTTTGTTTGAAAAATAGTTCTTTCTTCATCTAACCGTTTTTTCCCCTTCATATATAGCACTAGAGCTACTTCAGAATATCTTCTGATATGCGTTTTATTGTCTTTATTCAATCGTAAAAAACCGGCGTCCTTTCATGGGTGTTTCCAGAAAAAAGCTGTAGGGCTCTAGTCCGTTTAATACGGTGACTGAATTGAATTGTATAACTCGAGTTACGAGTTATGAACGCATCAACAGCTTCTTTGGGCGTAGAAAACGTTCACCACGCAGTATATTTTTGATGTTTGGGAATAAAAAGAAATCATTGAGTGATAAAGCAGGGCTGTATGACCCATCAATTTGTGTGTGCCGATATGTGAGAGCTTGCATTGCCATGCTGGAGGGTGATTTTTCCTCGTCGGTTGGTTTTGCGAACTTCTCCGAAGACTTCAGGTGAACAAATGGTCGTTTACCATGCAGAATTGGCCATCCTACGTTGCTCAAGCGGAACAGTTGCCCCATGACCCGATCGGCCAATGCGCGAACAACTTTTGTTGGATTTGGCTCGTCTTGGAACACCCATGATTCGTCTTATAAACATATTTTGAAGCATCGCGATCGTATTTTTTGAGCATTTCGTTCCACCAATCCACACGTGCCTTTTTTGGGCGATTGTCAAATAATGCGGAATCCAACGGGAACAAACCCTTTTTACGGCAAGGTGTTCATCCAAAATATTATATACGCTGGTGGAACTAATGACAATTTTGCATTATCAGTTCTCACATAGCATCGATGTTTTGTGGCCACAGCAACAGATTTTTGGGTAACCTTCACAGAATTCGTAGCTGAGCGAACTACGACCACGATTTAATTCACCAAACCAGCGATATACAGTGGTTGTTGATAATGCTTTTTTCCTATACAAAGTACTGAGTTCATCGACACACAAGTGGTTCAAGAAGCATAGCCCGAAATTCTTATAAAGTGTTTTTAGAACCTTATTACCTTTATTACACCTGAACTGCACTATTATTTTCAAGAACACAGCTGTACATTTGCACAAACGTAATATACCCATTTATCTTACGAGTGTTGGGTGTAAAATCTGTGCAAATCAAACAAATTATGAAAATGACGAATGAACACGTAAACATAAACTAAGGACGCTGAATTTAATGGCGTCCACGGTTTTCCAAGTTAGCCTTTAGTTTCAAGCAAAACACCAATAGAGCATTATATATTGTGAAATTAAAATTCCGGGGACAATGACTGAGATTAACAACAACTTCATAAGTGTCCATATTTATTTGTCATACTAAGAGCCATTTTTTGATCTTCCTATTTTTGATTGAATTAAAATCCACCTGGATTGGCCATTTCGTGTACTTGGTGTTCTGAAGTGCATTGATTTATAAATTTACAAATTTGGTGCAAGTGTGGCAATACTATGTTCGGTGCTGCTATTAGTGCCCATGCGTATTGAAGGTGGCAATGCTGCAGGTGCATCCATTGCATCCATTTTAGGTAAAGGGATGGAATTTGTTATATTTGTTAGTGGAACCACGATGTGCAAGATCCATTGAAAAAGTGGACAGGGTCAACACCAAAAGTCGGGTCGACGTCCGCCTGCCTGAATATGCTGAAATTATGGGATTTTCGGTTAAAAATTTGTTTCGAGTAAAGGGTGGAATATCGACCAAAGAACAATACTTCTTACCCAAAGTCTTGTTTATTTCTTTTTCCGAAATTCACATAAATCGCAAAAAAAATTATTCGACAAAATGTGTGGAGTATGTAAGGGAGAGAAACATGCAAGACGTCTGCGCTTATCTTGTTTTCCCAAAAAAAAGTTGTTCCTATATTTTTGTACCCTTGATTCATTTATGTCAATCAATTGGCCAAAATAAATGACCCGGTGCAGCAAATAGATAACGTAAAGCTCAAAATATGCTCATGTTCTTGATAATTTTTTAACTGTACCATCGTTTCGATATGAAAAACGAATAACCGATGTGGATTCTGAGAATAAAACAATACCAATCTGTACAACATTGTACACATGAGGAGCTACTATTTATCAAAACTAGCTCTTTGAATTTCTTAAAAATTCTTAAAAGGACATTGATTACCGACAATGTTCTTTCAAGTGGGCCATCTGAAATTGAATACAATTCAATTTCATGTATAAAACTGTTTCAAGAGGTGAGGTAAAAAGGGTGCATGCACCTTGCCTGATCTGGGCGCCATTTACCAAAGGACCAACGCTATCAACCGCATTTTCGGCTTCGTTAGAAAATTATTGGTCTAAACATAAAAGAGACGCATAATTTGTTTGTGATCTATAAATTAAAGTGTTCTGTTATGAAAAAAGCGTAGACTTCGAATATGTTTTTTGGTCACTGTCTGCAACTACTTGTGGGCTAAAATAAAGAGCGTAAATGGCTAAGCATCATACTGCATTTTAATATTTGAATTAATATTTATTTACATTCTGTCAAAGTTAATGCATTTTGATACGCTTCGTTGATATTTAGGTGGACAAGATGATGCTTTCGTTGTTGTCGATAGATATTGCGTCAAAACTGAACTAAACCAATTAGAAAAATTTTAATGAGATTCATTGCATGCTTACGTGGATAGGTATTGACAATAATTGAAGAATTGGGTATTGCTTTTTAATTTGTGTTTACGAAAATTATAGGAAATTTTTTTACAGCCCAAAAATCTCCACCGGTATTCGAAAGAAGAAAATTCGATTTTCTTTCAAGTTTAAGATCTTGAAGCCACCAAATGATTTTAATATTTTTTCCATACTTCTCTTCGTATAACAGGTAAACGTATATTTAAATTTATTCTCCGCCGAAGTAGGAAATCGTAAGCGTTATAATCGTCTTGTTAACGAGTGCATCAATCTACGCCTTCACGAACAATATGGACTTCGCGCCAAAAGTGTCATTGAATACTGCGACAGTGCTTTGTCAAGTGGTGGCAGCATAGAGGAGGACTCTTGGAATTTAGTTTTTTACGGTGTGCTGTGCATGCTCATCTTGTTGTCAACTTGTTCCAGCATATTAGATCTATATCTGAAGTACCAACGACATGATAAAATACTCAAGGAACGCGATCATTACAAGACACCACCGAAGCATATGGTTGCCAAACTATTGGTTACGTTTTCTATATTCCGCAACTGGTATCGTTTGAATCAGGAACCCTCTGGACGAATGGGTCGTGAGTTGCGGTTTTTGGACTGTCTTAAATTCTTTGCAATGTTTTTGGTTATATTTGCACATACAAACTGGGTGATTTATGAAAGCGCTATTAGCAATCCTCAGGATCCAGAACGTTTGTTGCATACTGCAGGTATGTGTTATTAATTTAAATAAAAAAATTAATTAGTTAAAGCAAAATGGAACGTCGTAGTCTCCATTATATATGAATTGATATAGTCATGTCCGTCTCTCCATGAGACAATCGCAATTTTTATATTTAGGGTAAGTTGCGAAGGGCTAAGCTAACAGTTGCCAGTAAACAACTAAATATAATTCAGAGGTTAGCCTGTATAAATATAATATGGTCATTGGGAACATGTCCTGGTTTTAAGAATAAGAAGACATAATAGTGTAAGGGAGAACTACATCAACAATCGTTTGAAAATTTGGTATGAAGAACAATAAGGTTTAAATAGAAAAACATATCAGTCCCCTACAAAAACAAACTATGCTACAGGCTGAAGAAGAACGATCTAAAACCGATATCAATCTTTCTGACCTGACTGGCAGACTTAGAAGACTCATATAAAATTCGAAAGTCACAGCACCTGTACATTACTTACTAACTTTGCTGACCTTCAACCGTCGGTCGATCATGGCTGCATTCAGGAAAACGCACAAGCTATTGTAGCCTTGCGCGCGCTGGCGCCATTTGTTTTGAAAGCCCATTACGGAAAAATTTCTCCTTACCTGGTCATTCCATCATGTGCCCGGTCGTCACCTATTTCGGCGTCCTCCAATCAAATATGGGCCTCCATGCATGATGGAGGTCTTTTATCCATTCGAATGAGCAGCTGGGATTTTAAAGCGCTGGACTATGTCAACCTCATTGAATAGCTCATAGAGCTCGCGGTTCAAACAGCACCTAACCTCATCGCCGACTTTAATAGGACCAAAAATCGTGAGGAGAATCTTTATGTCTTATAGATTTGGATTTTCGTGACTTTGGATTAGGTGACTTTACTTATTTGCTTGTTCAGCCCAAAATAGCATCTATTTGCAAGCGTTATTATTCGCCTGTTTTCCAGGCTCTATAACCATTAAGCTGAAATTCTCCATCGACACTGACCTTCCAAGACGCGATGACGGCGTGCGAGAAGATACCAAGTACTTCGTCTTGTCCTCATTCACCGCTAGACCCATGAGTCGAGACTGTTTTTCAAGCTCTGAGAACGCCATACTGACTCGTCGTTCCTGTGTATTGATGATAGTGTGATGAGATAGTGTGTAGCCTCTTCAATTGTTTGATACGATTTGTAATCCGTACGGAAAAATAAGTAATCCAACTTCCCCGCGAACTTTGAGTCATTGGAGAATATATTGTCAATCTTCATCACTATAGTGTCGGAGAAGATTTTTATCCCAAGAAGAGGTTTTCTTTTATGAAGATTTTTTAGAGTGTTCTATTTCATAACTTTTAGATAATTTTAATAAATCTTTATTTTATAAATCAAAATAGCTGGTACACTGCTCATCTCTGGAGCGCTAATAACGGTCACATTTTTTGTGATTGGTGGCATGCTGTTAACCATTAACTGGCTGTCGATGACCAAAGAAACAGATCAGAAATTAGCCTTTTGGCAATACATCATTTTGTTTTTCAAGTTCAACGTTTTTCGCTATATAAGGTAAAAAGTGGCCAATATTTTTAATGAAATATATAAACAATCTATTATGCCGTATTATCTCTTCTGCAGATTGACTGTTCCATATGGTTTTGTAGTATTGCTAAGCGGTGTTTACTTCAATAACCCAGGTGGTCCACTATGGCGTCACATTATGGAACGTGAGCAGTTGGCCTGTCGCAAGAATTGGTGGACAAATTTATTGTACCTTAACAATTTCTTGAATACAAATGAGCGCGTTAGTATTTATGGTTACAAACAATATTCTTCCAAAATATTTATATTTGAAATTTATATTGTTCAGTGCCTGCTACAAGGTTGGTACCTAGCTGCCGATACACATGCTTTTATGCTGAGCTTGCTGATACTCATGATTGGACACAGATTTTCGAATTGGCGTAAATCTATTTACGGGTTTGCGTTGGCCATAGCTGTTGCTGTTCCGGCTGTATTTACATATGTCGAAGATTATTATCCAATATTCTTGCCTACGCCACAGTAAGTTGGTGCATTTGAATTATTCCGATATACTAATTAATAAATGTTAATTTTTATGCTTTTAGAACACAAAAGGATTCATTTATTGGTGATCGTCAGTTTCACGAATTCTATACATCTTTCCACATGAATTTTGGCTGTTACTTTTTCGGTGTAATCACTGCTTTGGTCTACAATCAGTTGTCAGCAACTCAGTTTAAGCTGCGCGATAATAAGCTCTTTCAGTGCATCTGGTATATGCTTGTACCAATCGGTGTTCTGTGGCTTTTTTCTGCGCATCCTATCTATCAGCACTATTACCAAACATATCCGAAGATTTGGGGTAGCTTATATGCCGGTTTACAGCGCAATATATGGGCTTTTGCTTTGGGCGTTTTCATTCTGGGCATGTCCAAGAAAGTTGGTTGTAAGTTAAATGATATCATGCGCCTATTCCACGAAGGAACACTATAAAAATGTTTTTTTTTATTTTTTTGCAGGGATATATCGAAAATTTGCGTGCCTACCAATTTTTAGATTTTTAGGTCGTTTGACATATGGTGCCTTCATTTTACATCTTCTAGTTGCACGCATTGTACTGGGTACTGTACGCGAGCCGATCTACTTCGGCACCAGCATGATGGTGAGTGATGATAGTAATACTTAAAATATTTGTTTTGATTATACCAATGCTCTGTTTTACAGTTCGCCTTTACTTTCTACGCCGTGACGGCTTCGTATTTATGTTCATTCCTTTTGGCAATTTTTGTGGAGCTACCAGTAACATCGTTTTTAAAACTTGTGCGCTAAATTTTAACAGGGTACTAACTCTTATTATATAGTATTTCAAAAGACTTATAAGTAGGAATAACAATAAGGATGAACGTGTGGTAATATACTAACTACAAGTGTTCTGTCAACAACAGGACAAAACTCGTTAGATAGCTATAGACTAAACGTCTTCAATTAATTTAACCGTTAAACAAACATGAAAATAAACTATAAAATCTATATAAATAAAAATTTTATGTTCGTTTGAGTATGCTTCAAAACTCAAAATGTTCTGGTACCGAATGAGCTCAAATTTTAGCACGATATATATCCCGCATCAAAGATGGTTATTACCTAAGTTTGGTCATAAATCGGAGGAGGCTATACCCCACCCGACCTACAAGCGATGCATATCTGTTGTATGTCCTCGAAGGGGGGGATAACTTTGTAATTTTTTTTTAGTTCGAAATATGTAGTAAAATATTTTTTTTAACGAACTTTTCAAAAATTAAGGGGGGGCCAAGACCCGCCACCCTGACCCCCCTGGATACGCCCTTGCATCATTGTGAAACAATCAGTCGAGTGGAGGTCTCTGTTATACCTACTTTTAGTGGACTTCGACGAGCGTTTGAGACCATCAACAACAGACAAAAGGCACCAATTTTAGCATAAATATAAGTGTCCTGGCCAAGTATACAATTTTACGTCAATATAAATAAAATAGTGTATTTTAATAAAAATCACATAATAACACTCACCCGGTGCCAATGCTGCTACGTTTATTTTCTTCGCCATTACGCGATTTCAGCTCCATATAAAATTCCTTTATATCCTCGCTTGCCTCATCGTTCAGTAATGGATTAACACTGTCTCGCGCATAAGCTATAAATTTCTTCATTAAAATCTGCGGCAGCAACTCAATTTCTTCCTCTTCAGTAAAAGAGTTTAGTGCCAATCGTTTAGCTAGATTATAGTGCTCCGCAACGGATGTCATATTCACATCGCCATCATCATTAAAGTCACAAAAGCTACTTATGTTTAAATTCGAATCATTGCTTTTCGGCTTTAGAGCATAGCGCTCTGCAATGTGTCTGTGTCTCTTAGTGCCTGCGTGCAAGCCACGCACATGCTCCGTTAGCGACATATCTTTATCCATATTTTGCTGATCCAGGAGCACAAAAGCTAAATGAAATTCCCGTAGCAGCGACGGCTTAATACGTACATTCTGCAACAGATACCGCCCCTGGTCGTAGCGACCGCGCTGTGGATTAGCACAGGCAATAATCGAAGGCTCTAATTGTAGCGTAACAAATATCGAAGAATTGGGAAAACAAATATCTTTTGATTGCATTGCTTGCAACAGCAAAGACTGTTGAGACGCTAATTTGTCTATATCATCTACCATGCAGTGCCCATTAGAATTTAATGAGCCAGACTGCATGTTGCGTCGATTACGTCCATCGAAAATCATGCCCAATTTCTGACCGAATAGACCATCCTTTTTTCCATTCACATATGAACCGCGCAGCGAAATTTGTGTGCACGATTGTAAAATTTTTGATTTGCCTGCGCCAGGATCGCCGACAAGCAACACATTTATGGATGTGTCATCGCTCACCTGTGAACCGGCACCTCCAAACAATGAGAGTAGACAGCCCGCTTTGGCCATCTCATGTCCATGTACCTCCGGTGTTAACGACTGCACCAGTAGTTGAAAAATGTCTGGCACCGCATTGATCGCTGAAATAGCATCCATATCGCGTTCGCTAAAGCTCCGCTTAATGAGCTTCGCACTTTGTACATTCATCGCTTTCATGTAAATCTGCATATCAGCATTAACAGGTTTTTTAAACGATGCCATGGCTGATGTGTTCGGTACATTGTTGTCGTCGTTTTGGATTTCACGCATCTTCAAAACACCAATGACAACGATCTCCATACCAACGGTAACACTGTCTACAAGTTCTTGGCGCAGCTCGACGTCCAATGATTTTATTAACGGTCGATCATAGTCGGTGAGCAGTTGTAAGCTGGACTCTTCAAGACGAATCATTTGTTTGACACATATACGTGTGTGCGGGGATGAACGCAGCTCTATGAAACCTTTCTTAGCCTTACACATTGTGTTTTTACAGTAGTAAGGCTGCGATTTATAAAATCCTTTTTGGCGCAGTGATTGCTCATGTAGACAGCGTGAACATTTGTATGCGATCCAAGAAATATTTTGCTGCAAATCTCCCACTAGCGACACAACACCACGTACTGCGTATAGTTGATCTACTTGCGCTTTGGTAATGTTTTGAATCAGATCCACCTCAATACAGTTCTCTGGCCGTACATAGATTTTGCGTGTACTTGTAGTTCTTGGCATGTATATATCTTTTGTTGTTTCGCCCTGACTTAGCGAAGCATCTAACGCTGCCACAGAGACAGCCGAATACATAGCAACGGCAAGTGTGGACATTGTACGCAGCGGACGCATGCGTAAATCATCGAGCAGCGTAGGATAGACTTCGCTGATTACGGGGTCGTTGGCAATACTGTGCGCCGATAGCACAAAGTATCCATGGTCTCGAATAGTCAAGAGATCGTAATTGATCGGATGACTATGGAAAAATGATTCGATGGCTTTAATGCGTTTACCTAGATCACTCGTTTCAACGAATTCTTCATTGAGAAAATACAAACGCCAACCCGGACACTTTACTCGGTTTTCTACAACTATGCTTTGCAATTGCAGTGCGTCTTCTGGTGCAGCATAATGCTCTGGACGCAGAAAACTTGCAGATACAGGTTGTGTACGAGAACGACCCCTATTACCAGCCGCAGCACTTGTGGTCGGAATCTCATCAGTTTGCGCGTTTCCTCTACCGGCAGGAATCGTTCGGCCGTTGCGTCGAAAGTAGAAATAGGGTCGAAAGCCACGACCACCACGCCCACGTCCCCTAATAAAACGGGAGCCTGGGCGAGAAGGTGCACCACGATTCATATTTAAACGTTTTTGTTTTTCAACATTCTATACACTAAGCAAATATGTAATTTAAATCTTAATTTCGTGTGATTGCGCACGAGACATTGCGGTAAATATCATGTGGCAGCTCCATTATTTTGTGAGTGTTGCCATAGATTCGCACTTTTTGTACACCTTTCGTAGTGAACGGCAATAAAAAAAAGGGGACAACAAGGGCCGCAAATGAGCAACTTCAACGCAGAAAATCTGTTTTTTTATCAAATCTAAATTCAACTGTTGTAAAACAGTTGCCACGCCTTTTTTCAAATACTAACGAGGTCAAACTTAAAAAACAAAATGCCGGTAAGCATTTCTCCAAAGTGCTGGAATTAGAACAAATACTAGTGCTTCTAGTGCTTTTTGTTATTGTATTTCTCATAGACGATTTACAATATTTTGCATATTCCAGGCCTATCACTCGCAGATAAAGGAATTCCCGCAGCAGGTGGGCAACATGGCTATCTTACCGTTGCGTACACAGGCACGCGGACCAGCGCCCAGTGCCAATATCGAAAACGATATCATTGATGAGTCACTGTACTACTTTAAAGCCAATGTATTCTTTCGTACATACGAAATCAAGGTAAGTGCATTTCGTGCCGGCGCATTTGTGCCTATACTAATTGCTCCATTGTTTGGCAGTCTGAAGTAGATCGTGTGTTGATCTATATCACGCTCTACATTACCGAGTGCCTGAAGCGACTGACACGGTGTACCAGCAAGAACCAGGCGCAGCAGGAAATGTATAGTCTTGCTATTTCCCGATTCGACATTCCCGGCGAAGCTGGTTTTCCTTTGAATGCGGTTTATGCCAAACCACAAACTGCACAGGATGCCGATCTGATGCGTCAATATCTGCTGCAACTAAGACATGAGACCGGCCATCGAGTGGTAGAAAAGGTTTTCAATACCGAAGACGGTAAACCAAACAAATGGTGGACCTGCTTCGCCAAAAAGAAGTTTATGGAGAAGAGTCTGTCGGGACCGGGCCAGTAAACTGTCGACTAACTGCAATGTATTATTTACCTGTTTATTTTTATGTGCAGATATAAAGTGGAAAAACAAATTTTTTTTTTTTTTTATGGATCACATCTTCAGACACACATTCATTTATTTAAGCCATAGTATTTTAATTCTTCAATACGCACAATTTACTATATAACATTATTAACGATACAAGTGATCAGCTTGTAGATTGGAAGCAATTTCTGACTCCCATTTATCGCCGTTGTTCAACAGCTTTTCTTTGTTGTAGAGCAGCTCTTCATGCGTCTCTGTAGAGAATTCGAAATTGGGACCCTCAACGATAGCATCTACCGGACACGCTTCCTGAAATTTCAAGTACAATGTAAACATAAATATCTGCATATAATCCCACCACATATTTCATTTATTTACCTGGCAAAAACCGCAGTAGATGCACTTGGTCATGTCAATATCGTAACGTGTCGTGCGTCTGCTACCGTCAGCACGTTCCTCTGCCTCAATGGTAATGGCTTGAGCCGGGCAGATAGCCTCGCATAGCTTGCACGCGATGCAGCGCTCCTCGCCACTTGGATAGCGACGTAGAGCATGCTCGCCACGAAAACGTGGACTCAGTGGTCCTTTTTCAAATGGATAGTTAATTGTGGCCGGCTCCTTGAATATATGCGCTAAAGTAACACCGAAGCCACGGAACAACTCGCCGAAAAACATGGTGGTTGCTGCGCGATCCGTTATATCCTTCATTTCCATGCTTTCCTCTTTATTGTTGACATAGACGTATCCCTTTGGTACCACGACTATATCTTTCGGCTCGGTCTGGTTAGCAGCGAAAAGACGTGCACCAGATGCGCTAAACATACGTTGGCCTAAAAGATTACATTGATATATTAGTTAGAGCGATTTATACGTTTTCTAATGAGTCCTGCGCCGCTGTGTCCTCTATGACATAAGCCTGCGCCTTACATAACCACAAAGCAAGCAGCATACATATGTATTTATACCAGATTTGCAAGGCAATGCAGGCTTTAGCGCATTAAAATATTAAATAACACTTACCATTGCGCGACACGCTGAATATTTTCATTGTTAGCGACATCCTGCGACCGCACAAATCTAAACAAAGTTGTCGCAAAAGTGTCCTACACTTTTGTTATTGTTGTTGTTGTTTATATAAACCAAAAATAATCGAAATGTTTCTTGAGTATTTTCAGTGTTCAAAATGCCAAAATAATCGAAACACAAAACATTCACGGTAGCTGTGTCACCCGCACTATTCGCACTCACGGAATAAACCAAGGCAGTCAAGGCTTAAGTTTTATATTAGTCGGATCGAGATAGAACGAAAATACGTGTTGGGCTACACTATAAATTTGTCATTCAACTACGTCAGTCTGCAAATTTCACAACAAAGTACGGACGACGCAGAAAAACAGCATCAAAATGTCGGCACCAGATCTCTCATACCTGGAAAATCTATCAAATAAGGATTTGCGTACAAAATGTTTGGAATACAAGCTGCCAAATGTCCCAATAACAGATTCAAGTCGTCCAGTGATGCTGCGAAAGTTGCGATCAGTTATGTTGGGCAAGGACATGGGAACACCTAAGGCAAAAACGGCACGGCGCGAGACTATTCACAACACAAATGCAAAAACTGCTGCTAAAGGTGACAGTCGCACAGTCAAAACCAACAACACAAACAAAAGGCACACAATTACCAATGATGGAAACATTAGACACTCCCGTAACGTACACACTACCACAACACTATCATCATCAGATGTTGGATCAAATTCAGATGATTACGATGAAGAAGATCACAACAATTTCAAAACTACTCCTCGTCGTTCTATTTCCCTTACGAAGACAGGCGTGCTCACTACATCGTATACGCAGGAAACCTCACCGCTGCGTCCTAATAGAGTGGATGATGAGTTGGATTCTATGGAGATGGATTGGCGTGAATTACCTAGTAATATAGGACGTCCGGAATATACTGTGCTTAGTAGCCAACGTGCGGAGGAACCTCGTTATGAGCCTACTATTCAGCGCAAAGTGCAGCCAAACTTGTCTTACGCACGTCCTCAGCTGTCGCAAACTCAGTTGAACTCTAGCAGTTACAATGGCATTTACGGCGTTAATACAGATAATGCAATGAACAATAGCTTTGTTGGTTCCAGTGTACCGTTTGGCACAAACCATTTTACTGCCACACGTCCACAGCTTAGTTCAAGGGTCAGCACTGTACCAAAGCGTAACAGAGTGCCACCGATGTCAACAACTGCTGCTGGTCCATCTTTGTATCCAAAGCTAAACGATTTGTTTGAAGATGATCCTGCTGCAGTTGTTGATTCTAGCTCAACCGACGATGAATACGATGCAGTAGAGACACCTTATAAAAGTAAGTTTACACGCACATTGGAAACCCGTAAACGTAATACGCCAGAAGGACGTCGCGGGTTAGCGCAAGATGATGAAGTTAAGGAGTCTTTTTCTCAATTTATGAATGCATTGCAACAAAATTATCATATTAAGGAGTGGTTTGCTGGGTTTATGTTTGTTGTACTTGCAGTATTTCTATATTCATTCTTGACGTAGTTATACGCAAAGTAGTTTTAAAAAGAATTAATTGTTCTAACTTTAGTTTGTTATGTATTGTACATGTTTTCAATTTCGTTCAATCTTAATTTAAAATTTGAGCCACAGTGTACATTGAATAATTTAGCATTGGAGTTGGACTTTAAAACAAAAAATCTCTTACTTTGTTCTTGAATTTAATATATTAGACAAAATTACTAACGCGCCCTTAAAATTAATAAACTAATTAATTTTGTATTAAATATAAATTTTATAATTGGTTCATTTATTCTACTATTTACACGCTAGAGTTACGGAAAAGAACAGTTGGGGGGAGAAATCATAAAAGAAACAGTTTAGATGCTTTAGCTGTGGTGGCATTGCAATGTAATGACGCAATGCGAAGAAAGTCTTTTCAAAACAAGTTTTTCGCTCAATCACAATTGGTTAAAGATGTTGATGATGATCGAATATTTTTTTATTATCATTAATTAAAGTGAAATTTAAACTGGAACGGAGAACCGTGATGGAAGTGGGCAAAAGGATGTTCACCGCGAAAACCTTGATGATTGCTCTCGGGATCGAGTGGATCTTCACCGTTGTCGAATTGTTTTCGTTTCTCGGGATCGGTAAGAACTTCCTTGGCAGCGGCAATATCAATAAATTTCTTTTCGGCTAATTTTTTCTCCTCATCCTTGAAATTGTCTGGATGCCATTTTTGTGCTGCTTTGCGATACGCCTTCACAATCTCCTGTTTGCTTGCATTACGCTTAACACCTAAAATCTTATAGTAATCCCTGCGCTCAGCCTGTTTTTGCAGTCTTTTGGCTTTTTGTACACCCTCTTTTGCACGTTGTGAATTTTCATCCAACTCCAGCGCTGCCTGGTAGTCGTGTATGGCATCGTCGTACATTTCAGAGCCGAGGAGGGCATCTCCTCTATCACAAAGCACCTGCGCATCCTTTGTAATTTCCAATGCGCGTGCGCAATAGGACAACGCCTTACCATATTCCTCCTCACTGGTGTAGCACGAGCAAAGTATTTTATAAGCCTCATAGCGTACCATTATCTCGTCTTTCTCGTGTTTTAGTACAGCTTCACCAGCTGCAACACACTCTGCATATTGTTTCTCTTCACGAGCCTGTTCTGCAGCATTCAGTTGTTTCTCAACTTTGCGCAGTTTTTTGTAAAATGGAAAGCAGTCCTTATGTTCTGGATCCAACTTAAGACATTCACGTATCTCCTTCAGTGCATTTGTTGCATGTCCAATTTGATAGAGTAGATGTGCTATGTTAAAGAAGCCTTCAGTGCTATCCTGTGTAAGTTTATTTACTTGGCGAAGATCGGCTATGGCTGAGAGCAAATCATTAGTCTTTATATATGCATCGGAGCGTGCCTGCCGAAATTCTTTGGACCATGGGGAAATTTCCAAAAGCTGTGACAGCATTGGTATGGCATTGTTATAGTCGCCAACATTGACAAGGTTTTGCACTATATTCCATTGTTCGACAGCGGGCGAAATACGACCATAATTCTCATTTGCAACCTCATTGTACGGTTCGATTTGTAACTGTTCGTTAAAAAATAGTAGCATTTGTTAGACAAACAGCTGTTTTATGCAATTGTATAAACTTACTACTTCTGTGAAGTCCAATCGTGCTGCCTCGTACTCCCCGGTTTTCATGTATACTGCAGCACGCTGTAAACGCGCTGCTGTGAAATCTGGCTTTAGTTCCAAGACCCGACTAAAATCGTTGATAGCAAAGCGTGTCTTGCCTAACGCCAAGAAAACGGTTCCACGTTTGAACAGCGTCAGATAATTTGTTGGATCGCCCTCTAAGTAGAAAATAATTAATTTATTTAATAATTAATTCTAATATTTCTTATATGCTGCGATACTAACCTACTGCTGCATGATAGTGTGTCAACGCATCTGACAGCTGACCGTGAGCCAGAAACTGTTTACCCATCTCCAGATGGTTGTCTATATCTGCTTGGTTTTGAGCCGCTTCGGCGCCTATAACATATGCAAATATATTGAATATTATACGTGGTCAAAAGTAATATATGCAGCGTAAACTACTGACCTTCAAGAAACAATTTCAAGAGCATAAATAACATGCATGTAGCCAGTTTTTTATCTGCGCCAGCAAAAGGCAACAAATCGTTGAGTGGCAGTGCCATTTTATGCTACTTCCGGACTGTGCCAGTCTATGTGTGTGTGCGTAGGCGTTTTTCGTGCTGTTAATCTTCAAAAATGTTTGCACGAATTTACTGTATCGATATAATTGCGTGGCACTCGATTATGCGCTTTAATATTTCGTTTTATTTTCTTTTATGTTATTTTCGCTCCCAGTTGGTCTTGTTTATTGGTTACTTCTTATTGGATATCACTTTTACTTGTCGGCTTTCGCTGTAATGAACAGCATCCTTTTATTATAATTAAGCGAATGATTTTGTTTTAAACAGTTTATACAAAATTGTAAAATATAATTCTATGCGCTCATCCGCACCCTAGCCGTAATAGGCCTTCGACTAATATTATCTTTTTACGGCAGATTTGTAGCTCTTAGCGATTGTTTTTCAAAGCACACGTCGCCTTGCCGAAATCTGACGTGTTGTTGTTTATCAGTGTGACCGCTTTCATTTGTGTGAAATACTGTTCTTTGAATAACGAGCGCGGCACTCAAGTCACAAAATATTTTTTTTTAATAGAGATGGCAATGCAATGAACAACTAGAATTCATTAAGTTTGATTTCAATTGACCTGCTTTCATTCGTGTGAAATAAAATACATATGTGAAATTTTTTTTAAAATATATAAATAAAATAAAGTAAAAAAAAGTTCAAATACAAAAAAATATTTAACCATATCTGTATGTTTAACTGTTGGTTTTCATTTGAATATTTTTTTGAGTTATTAAATCGAAAATGAGGCTTATCATATATATAAATATGAGTGCATTTTGCTTGAACTAATAACTTGAAATATGCTTGTCAAAATCTGCTCAACTAAAGTGTTCGAAGCCAAAACCCTTCTCTTCATGTATCTTAAGTTAATTCTATTTTACATCACACATAGGTCCAGATTGAGGTAGCTCTTGTACAAACTTGTCCCACCTTTTTTAAAAGAAACTTTTTAGTTCAGGTTAATTAAGCTAGAAACCCTATATATGTTGTATCTTTATGGTTCCACTAATTTACACACTTGAATGGCCTTCAGCCATCGTTCGTTCATGGCCGCATTCGGGAAGGCGCGCCAGCTTCTGTAGTCTTGTGCGCGCTGGTGCCAGTAGTTTTGAATGCCAAGTACGGAAAGATCTCCATTTCTCCGTGCCCGGTCGTCCTCCAATCAAGTTTGGGCCGCCCATGTAAACCTTGCGTGCTGGAGCTACTGCATCCATTCGAATAAGGTGACCATCCCAGTGCAGCCGCATACAGTTCGCGGTCATGCAGAGAATATTCCTATCAAAGACTTCCAACGTCGTTTCGTCTGACTCAATCAAGGTCCATGCCTCTGCCTAATACAGTAGAACCGTTACTGCCGGTTCTACTGTATTCTACTGTCTTATAGATCTTGATTTTCGTCTTCCGAGAGAAGACTTTACTTTTATTTTGCTTGCTCAGCCCACGACAATGCATTACCCTGCCTGAAACCTCTCTTGATATCAAAGGGGTCGGAGATGTTCTTTCCTACTCTGTCAACGCTTTGTGTATATTAAAACGCAAAGACAAACGATCACTGGGCAACGAAACACTTCAATCGATTACGGCTTTATAATCGATAGGTGGTTTGTGTCTTTGTTAAACTCACTGGTCTTTTCCAAGATTTGTCGTAATGTGAATATTTGGTCACTGGTCGGTCAGTGAATCCCTATATGGCTTCAGCCAATTACGCAATACGTCGGACAGAATCTTATATCGGATAGAAAGGAGACTTATTCGGCGATAGTTAGCGTAAACAGCGGGGATTCCTTTCGTAGAGATAGGACAAAAAACACTGAGATTCCAGTAATTGGGTAAGCATTCATCGGGCCATATATTGCATAAAAGTTAAAGCATACTCCTTATCAACTCTACGCCGCCGGTGTTGAATAACTCAGCTGGCAGCAAGTAGCTTCTGAGCTTTTGTATGAATGTTATTGTTCCTTTCCAGTAAACCAAATAATACAAAACAATGTAAGGACAGAAATCGATTCATGTTTCATTTCCAAACTTGGCTTAAGTTTCTTTTTAGGTATTTATTACATATATACATAAGTACATTTTCATAAGTATAGTACAAAATACATTAGTAAAAACCAGTTAGTATATATACAAAAAAAAATATATATATATTTTGTTCAAATAAAATAAGTAACTACTATATAAACTAATATTTCCGTTTCCAGTTTAATGAGTTCAGAAAGTTGTTCTTTTGGGTGTTTCTTCGTGTGCCTTAATGAGTAAATTAAAAACCTTTAAAAGATCATTCAACAAAATTAAGCATCAACTTACCTTTTGTGCAATTTTCAGCAAATGTTCGAACGATGCTCTCCCTGTCTGCATAACCATACCATGAAAGATTTTCGTTTTACTTGTCGTCAACAGTTCGTAAGGTGCACCAAATTCCACCACCTGACCGGCATCCATCACGAGCACTTTATCCGAGTCCATAATTGTATGTAGACGATGTGCAATCGTAAGTACTGTACAATCATTAAATTTATTCCGTATTGTCATCTGTATAAGTGCATCCGTTTGAGGATCGACATTGGCAGTTGCTTCGTCCATCACAAGAATTTTATTCTCACGCAATATGGCGCGTGCCAAACAGACCAATTGGCGCTGGCCTACACTGTAATTGCTGCCTCCTTCTGTGATCTTACTCTGCAAACCACTTGGCAATTCGGCAATGACAGTCTTCAGTTTGACTTCTTCGAGCGCATTCCAAAGCCTATCGTCGCCATACTGTTCAAACGGATCCAAATTATAACGCATTGTGCCAGAGAATAAAACTGGTTCTTGTGGTATGATGGAAATTTTGTTGCGCAGATCGTGTAAGCCCATATCATTAATATTCCAATTGTCAATGACGATTGAACCTTCATTAAAAGATAAACGGAAAAGTGCATTGATCAATGTGGATTTGCCAGCGCCAGTGCGTCCCACAATGCCAACTTTTTCACAAGAGTTTATCTCAAAATTTATTGCTTTAAGCACACACTCTGACTGTGGATCGGGGAAGTAGCGCAAACTTAAATCTTTTGCAACAAGATTGCCATGCTCTGGCCAATTGTTTGGTGGTTTTTTCGTCAATTGGGATTCAAACTCGTCTTCGGGTTCTAAGCTGCCATATTCAACGACACGTTCTACGGAGGTCATAAGATTTTCCAACTCAGCAGATTGGCGCATGGCAAACTGTACCATGCCAGTTATGCTCATTGCCTGTGTAATCGCTAAACCAATTTCACCAGCGTCTGTGGGTGTATAAAAGAGATAACTGATGGTGATGGCAACAATATAGAAGGAACAAAAAAAGTCTATATAATAGCCAAAAGCACGATTAGTGCTGATAAATGTGTAGTAAGCCGAACTGTGCACATCCTGGTAATTGTCAAATTCAGCTATAAGCAATTTCTGTGCCTCGAATGCGCGTATTGTGGCGAGTCCGTTTAGCGAAGCTCCTAGATGCGAGTATATGGGCGAACGAGCTATAGCCTCTAGCCGCTTCACATCGCGCGAAGTTTTTAGATAGAAAGTGCGCATACTATAAAAAATTATAACAAGTACCATCGTAATAATTATATACCAAGGATTCGTAATGCAGACCACAACAATGATGCCACCAAGCGTGAGGAAACTCTGCAACAAGTCGGTCATTACTATGGGCAGTGCTTCGTCTATTTGACCCAAATCCTTGGAGAAACGATTTAATATGCGTCCCGATGGATTTACATTAAAGAAATGCATAGCAGCGCTGGTGATGCCACGAAACATATCATTGTGCAAAGTATGTGAAGAACGCATAGCCAAATTGGTAAAGAACACTGTACGCATTATAGTAAAGACTACAACGAGTACATTCAAGGCGGTAAAGTAATAGAGATCCCAATTGTCCGTAGCTTTTGAATTTGAAGTTTTATTTTTCTTAACCCTGCGAATAAAGTAGAACGCTTAACAAAATGGTATTATTTTGAGCAACACAACTTACCAATACGCCAGAAAGTAATCAGCGCCGGAGCCCAAAATTTGACCGCCTAAAGTCACAAACATCAAGAAACCGAACATAAAAATGCCACTGCCGGCACTAAAATACTTCAAATACAGCGACGCACTGACGTTGCCTTCTTCACGCGTTTCCTGCACTTGCATATTAGACTCTACTATCGCAGATTCCGCCAGTGAACTACGTGAAGCAGAGACACTATTTCGTTCGGATACATGGCTTTTTTGGCTGTCATAGCGTTGGCGTATTAACCGTTCTGGCGTTGCATCACCAGCCGCTTGATCTTCATCATCTTTTTCATTATTAACAGTTAGCAGCTGCGCAAAGTCTAAACCACTTTGAATCATTGCAACGTATGTACCCATGGCACTCACTCTACCCTTCTCCATAATGATAATGAGGTCAGCTTGTTCCAAAAATTGCAGCTGATGTGTGACTAGAAGCACTGCTTTGTTCTGTAAGTAACTACGCACGCACTGTTCGAAGAGATGTCGTCCCACATGTGTATCGACAGCACTCAGCGGGTCATCCAGTAAATAGATATCCGATTCACGATAGACTGCACGCGCTAAATTAATTCGTGCTTTTTGTCCGCCCGAAAGTGAAGCACCGCGTTCGCCAACAAGTGTACGATCGCCATGCGGTAGCAAATGGAAATCACGTTCCAATGCACATTTCTTGATCACCGCATTATAACGTTCTTTGTCTAACGGTAGACCGAATAGTATATTCTCTCTTATGGAGCCTGTAAAGAGCCAGGGTTCTTGCGAGGCATAGGAATATTTGCCTTTAATACTTATTTTTCCAGAATCTGCTGGAAGCTCACCAAGTATGGATTGTATAAGACTTGATTTGCCAGAACCAACGGGTCCAATCACTACAACAAGTTGTCGTGGTTTCATCTCCAGACAGATGTTATCCAGTGCATAATCTTCAGCTTCTGAGTCCCATTTCGCCCGAAGATTAACGATTTCAATTACGCTATCAGCTTTTATATCCAAAACATTTGATTTATCTATGTTATTCAGAAATTGTTCCTTCTCTTTCAAATCATCATTTTCGTCAACCTCATTCGGCATATGAAGTACCTTCAACATTTCATCGCCAGAACTGGTCTCCTCGCGCATCATAAATGCCTGAATACGTTTTATTGAAACCATAAGTTCAGCAAATTGTGATATACCGAAAGGAAAATACATTGTCATTGTGCGGCGTAAAATGTTATAATACGCCGTGACTAGAAAGGCTTTTTCTGCATCAAGTATATTTCCCAGCAGCACAAACCCCACCAGGCTGGTAAAAATTGAAACGCGCGAGAGGAACATGCCAAACGAAAGCAGTGTACCGCGTATATAGTTGGCGTATTTGATGATGCGCATCTCTTTAATTCTTACTTTCTCCACCAGCTGGCCGAACGGCTTTTCCCAGGCGTACATCTTGATCACCTGTATACCTGATATAATCTCATTCATCATGCGCACACGTTCATCGGTACACTGAGCAATGCGCAAACGCAACATTGAAGTCAATTTGCCCAGATAGGATTGTAGTGGCAAAAAGAATAGCATTACACCAACGCCAATAAGTGCTGAGACACCAATCTGAAATGGTGCAAGTCGCATTATTTCATGAATTTAGAAAACTCGAATACCATACCAACCTCGATATACATAAAATATGTAATTACAACCAACTCCAATGGCGCCAACCACAGGAAATTCAGTAACGTCAGTACAGTATCGAAGCGGCCCACATCATTGGACATGAGATTCACAACCTGACCGACGGTGGTGTCACCCAGCGCCGTGTGGCTCAAACGCAGTGCTTTGCGATAAATTATGCTACAAATCGCCACGCGCATTTTCATACCCAAATGATATACACTAAACCCATACGGATGCATCAGTACAACATTGGCAAGTGTGGTAAAAACTATACCCGCCATATACCAATGCGCATTGCTCCTGCTGGCATCATCGCCGGCAAAATATACGATTAAGCCTGCCAGACAGAAGGGCTGTGAGACTCTACATATAAATTGCAAATAGGTAATTTTTTAAAAGATTTTGGCCAATGTACTCACTTTGTTCCAAATTCTATCACACCTAGAAACAGACCAGATAAAGCTAGTTGCACACCAAAAACACGACAGATAACTTTGAATAGACTCGGTTGTTTGTTGTTTTTGCGTTTTATGGCCATCTCTTGCTGCCATGATTTATAAAGTTTTTCGCCTAAACTATCTAATGTATATTTTTTTTTAGTTTTAGTTTATCATAGAAACCTTTCCGTATATGTTGATATTTACCTGATTTGTGCTCTTTTAATGCACGATAGAGATCATTTTGTTCTAAAGTTTTTTTACGACCTTTCAAAAGTATGGGTAGTGTAAAACTGTAAGCCAGATAATAGAAGAAAAAATAAAGTTTACTTTGTGGGAACTGAAATAGATCTTAAGTCTATAATGCTATAGTGATTATATGATGCATGAAAGAAGACTATACAACGTCGCTATTCTAATTTGGAAGTGATTTTCTAACAAGTTTCAGACATTTTAAATTTGGGGGACCACTCTTAAGTGGGTGGACAACCTTTTAAATATTGCTTTATGGGATCAGCAATGCTTTTATAATTCGTACAAAGGGGCATATTTCTTTATGCACTAATATTATTGTTCAGGATGGGTTAACCTAACCTGATCTGTCGAACATCTGTTTTTAGAACGCATGCCCGGACGTCCTTTATTGCGTCGTCCTCCAACCCCTCCGTCGACCTAATCTCGTCGCCGACTCTTATAGGACCAACAATTCGGAGAAGAATCTGTCTCTCAAACACTTCCAACGCCGTTTCGTCTGACTCAGCGAGGACCGGGACTATTCCGAGAAAGGGCTTTACTTCTAATTTGCTTGCTCACCCCAAAATATCATCTGCTGACGTTGTTGTTGCTGGTAATTTCGGATCCAAGATAGACGAAGTTTTCTACAACATTGAAGTTAAAATTCACCATCATCACTGACCGTCTAATACGAGATGAGAGCGTGCGAAAAGACACCAACTTCTTCGTCTTGTCCTCATTCACCGATAGACCCATGAGTCGAGACTGGTTTTCAATCTCTGAGAACGATTTTCTGAGTCGTGTTCCTGCGTACGGATGATATCAATGTCATCCGCGTACGTGAGCATCACTTCCTTTTGGAAGATCGAGTCCCACATATTCTGCATGTAGTGCATCACCCTGCCTAAAAACTTTCTTGGTTCAAAGGTTTCGGAGAGGTTTTTACCTACCCTGACAACGCTTTGTGTGTGAAATCGTCATCATGAAAAGACGAACGATCTTTGCCGGGATACCTAGTGCAGACAGTGTGTAGAAAAACTACGATCGGAGTCTTTCAACTTGTTTTCGTTGGAGTTAATTTTTTTACGGTGGCGGGTCCTAAGCCCAGCGCACCAACCCCTAATTAAGGTGTGTGTTTGTCTCACAGTTAGCTCACCTCCGAACGGCTGTTCAGAGGCTACTCAGAAATAAACAAGTAAGAAAATACAGTCAGGCGTAACCGACTGTAAGAGGCCCTGTACCAGTTCAGGTCTCCTAACAAACACATTAAACGTTTCCCGAGCATATGACCAAACACATGACCACTTCTCACTGCTCGAATATGAATGAAAAGGAAAGGGGGGTCATTCAACTTCAATTGGTTATAAAATCGTTATTTATTATCCGATTTTGATGAACTTTTTGGATTTTGACTAAGAGGGACGTTAACTTTATACTGGCATACTCAATTTTTCTTGTGCCGAAGAAATATTTCTCCTTGGGGGTGATTTTATGGGGAAGGGGGGGGAGGGGCAAAATTTCAAAATAAACTTGTGAAATTCCGGAGCAGTCCTAGACGAATGCAAAAAACACGAAGTCTCTATCTATTACCGTTTCCGAGATCCTTTCGTTCATACGGACGGCCAGACGGACGGACGGACAGACGGACAGACGGACATGGCTATATCGACTCCTCTATCACTCCTGACCATAATGGGGGTAACTTTGGGGGGTCTCCGACCATTATTTCTACCTGTTACATACATTTGCACAAACCCAATAGGCTCTTGTACCTTCGGTACAGGGCCTAAAAACTTTTATGTATGTATATATGTATGTAGTTTATTTCAACTTTAAAAAAAAAAATTTTAAAATAAATACGAATATATATTCTTGATCAGATCAATAATACGAGTGGAGTTTTCTAATTAATTTCTCTACGGCGCTATAAATGAAATTTATTCTGATCGGATTTCTTGGTCCAAAAGTATAGTCGCCAATAGTAGAAAATGTGGATGGAGAGATTTTAATTGGTTAGTAACAGTTTTTTGAATATATTTAGTGTACTGTAGATTAAATCCAATTGGAAACACTTTTCAAGTAATATATTTAACTACAATTAAACTTCAAATTACTTGTAGACCTGGTAATAGGCATATAAAGATAAAATTTTCAAAATCGAAGAAATATCTGTTTAACTATTTTATCCTATAGAGTAATAAGCCGAGTTTGATGACGATCGGTTGAATATTTCCCTCTACAAACATACTTTCCATGGCTTTCCAGTTAGTTAATGGTGAATGAAGTAATCAGTAGGTCAGATCAAGCAATCTTAACTATGTACAAAGAATATACATACCAAAACATCAACGACGATATAATATTCGCACGTTCACGCGGATTTTCCGCCAACTTCTCGGATTTTAGGGATTGCATTATACACAAATTTTTGCGTACTATAAAATTTTTTCTTCTTTGTGTAGAAAAAAAACTATTGAACTATTAACATATGTATATATGACATTGAAAAACTTAATTGGCATTTGATACTTGAGAACATTCATATAAAAAACAAGTAAGAAAATACAGTCAGGCGTAACCGACTGTAAGAGGCCCTGTACCAGTTCAGGTCTCCTAACAAACACATTAAACGTTTCCCGAGCATATGACCAAACACATGACCACTTCTCACTGCTCGAATATGAATGAAGAGGAAAGGGGGGTCATTCAACTTCAATTGGTTATAAAATCGTTATTTATTATCCGATTTTGATGAACTTTTTGGATTTTGACTAAGAGGGACGTTAACTTTATACTGGCATACTCAATTTTTCTTGTGCCGAAGAAATATTTCTCCTTGGGGGTGATTTTATGGGGAAGGGGGAGGGGGGCAAAATTTCAAAATAAACTTGTGAAATTCCGGAGCAGTCCTAGACGAATGCAAAAAACACGAAGTCTCTATCTATTACCGTTTCCGAGATCCTTTCGTTCATACGGACGGACGGACGGACGGACGGACAGACGGACAGACGGACATGGCTATATCGACTCCTCTATCACTCCTGACCATAATGGGGGTAACTTTGGGGGTCTCCGACCATTATTTCTACCTGTTACATACATTTGCACAAACCCAATAGGCTCTTGTACCTTCGGTACAGGGCCTAAAAACTCATCAAATGATAAAAATGACCGACCGGCCTTTGAGTGAAACACATTTCACTGCATGCAATGCAATATTTGTTTCTTATCTGCTGACGGCTTTACTTCAGTCAGATAGGACAATTTTCTTTAATTATGTAAATATTACCGTAACTGTTCTCATGCAACAACTGTTAACAATTGCTTTTCTGGCTTCTAAGTACAGCTGATTATTGCATACACAAACTATTATTTTGCACAATTTCCACTGAAACAAAATAACACTACACAAAGCAAATGTATAACGTAACGCACGCAACCACGCAACCACTCAACCCGACCGTCCAATCCACACTAACAACATCCACGGAATAGAACTCAACAGCTGTTTCATTCGCTGGCGCCATATGAGATTTTACTAGTAAGCAAAGAGAGTGAGATTGGAGAGAGAGAGAGATTGCTTTGGCAAGTGGATACCGTGGGGCGAAGTGTTGCCAGTGATTTAATTTTATTGCGGGCTGTAAAGATATGTGACTGTGTGACGGATTTAAATTTTGCCATTCATGCACTTATTGTTTTATATGACTCACGGAATGGGTAGCGGAATTTAATTATCGGAAGCTTAACTCACATATCAAAAGGTATGCATGTGCCGTTCACAATTAATTTTAGGTTTTTAAATTAATTTTGTTTTATTTCTTTTTTTTTTATTACAGGCCATATAATTGCTTTACAATTTGAAATTTCGTAACAAGTATATTAAATCTTCGGGTCCACAGAAGTAAATAGTTTTTTTTATTTTTATTTATTTATATTATTTCATAAGTTTTGTATACTTGGTTTTCGGGAAGAAGTCTATAAATATTGGCTAGATAACTTTTTGTCTAAATTACTATAACATCACCATGTGTGATTTGTGCATATAATTTTTAAATCACTTTAAATACATACAATACATTAAAGTATTAAGTACAACTTTATAAATAAATGCATATTTGAGCATAACATTTCGTATTGCTTTAAAACGGGAAAAATGGCATTCAATTAAATTATTATTATTAATATAATATAATAATTATTATTTTTAACTTTTTTTAATTGTTTTCAGGCAATAATATTGTATAACTGATTTCATCCATAGGCAATGTAAGTTTCATTGAATCGTCATCGTGCATCTTTTTCATATGACCTGTTAATAAAGAAGACGTTACGGTAACAATATTATTAGTATTAAAAATTAATTAGTTTTATAAACTTACTTTTAAATTTGATATGCGTTACGAAGTGCTCACTGCAAAGGTCACATTTGTAGTAAGATTTTCCAGTGTGTGTTCGTTCATGTAAACGTAAAGATTTCTCAAAGAGATACGCACGGTTGCAGGTTACGCACTTGAATTTTTTCTCTAGCACTAAAAAGAAGATTTTTTTATTTTGTATTATAACATCAACGGTTACACATTTGACGAAAGTTTACGCAAGAGGGAAGTGGCAATGTCAACAATGTCAATAGGTAATATCTGGCAATACTAAAATAAAGTTTGAAATTTTTTAGCATCAACGTACTTACAACGTTTCTGTGTACAAGCGCTATTTGTGTTGTTTACAGTGAGTTGAAAAAATCAATTTGGCCAAAAAATTAAAATTTCAAGGGAAGGTTTTCGTTAAATTATTTTTCATAACTTACGACGCGAATTATCTCAACAATTATTTGTTGATGAACTCAGTTCTTTGTATGGCCGTATGAAGCACCATCAAAAACCACTATATATCGCTGTTATGGTGCATTCTTTCGCCCAAAATCAGTTGTTGTGCCACAAAGTTGTGTCATGTGACATACCATAAGATAACGTAGGATGGTCAAATCTGAATGGTACACGAGCATTTGTTTGCCTGAAGTCTTCGGAGAAATTCGCAGAACCAAGCACATGACAAAGATCACACACCGGCTCACACAAGAGAGTTTTTGAGCACTCAAAATATCGAATTGATGCGTTATCCGCCAAACAGCACCGGTTTATCTCACCCAATGATTTCTTTTTATTCCCAAACATCAAAAATAAACTGCGTGCTGAACGATTTTCTACGCCCGAAGAAGCTGTCGGAGTGGAAAAAGTACTTTGAAAAATGGCTTGAGCGAATGCATAAATTTTCATGGAAAATATTAAAAAACAATAAAGCTACTTTCATTTAATTCCCCAAATATAAATAGTGCCTCTCGTAGAATAGTTACTAAAAGGCGTTTTTCTACTACAGAGTGACACTGATTGCTCGTATTCAGGAGATCCACATCTACCATTCATTTTCTAACTTAGCCAAGATGTTAGCCGGCGTAACCGATTAAGACAGTTTAAAAACACCTCATTATCTATTATCATTATTAAATATATTCAATCACTTGCTGAAATGTAGTTACTTACCTTCGTGACTTCGTTTGTGTTGCGTAAGTACGTACTTCAGGGCAAAACATTTGCCACATACATCACATTTGTTGAAATCACTTGAATGAGTTTTCATATGCCAATTTAAATCCTGTGCGCGTTTATATCTTTTTGAACACTGCGTACATTTATGTGGACGACCTTCAGTGGAATGAACGGCTTCATGTCGCTCCAGTGCTGACTTCATATTAAATCGTGCATCACAAACGTTGCAACGAAATATGCCAGAGAATTTTTTTGTTCGTTTTTGTTGTAGCACACGTTTATTATTTTGTATAATCATTGCCGATTTGCCTTGTGCGTGAACTTGTTCCATATGTGTTGCAAGATCCTTTTCGTTGGCAAAGCGCTCACGGCACACCATGCATTCACTTCTTTCGATGGCAGTTAGATTCTCAGCATGCTTATCAAGCATATGTAGCCGTTTTTCACCATACGAGGCGAAGGCTATGAATAGTTATTAAAAAAATTAGAACCATGAAATGTACAAATATCTTTCACTAATTTCATTTTAACTAGCGAAATGATATTGGAGGATATACAATATATATATATATATATTTATGTTCACATGTTGTGGATGATGTTTTTTGCGTGCAATAATTGTTCTCCATTTCGTGTGGTCATGAGGTCAGGATGAATTGGGAGCTTTGATTGTTTTAGCGTGCCGTGTTCTAAAGGCAAAAACAGGGCATAATCAACTTACACTAAACTAGAAAAAATCCAAAATTCAAATTTAGCATGCTCGTAATACTGCGTTACAATAGTAAATATTTATGCGTAATTTAAAAACCAAAATAATTGAAATGAATGATTTTTGCGTTTACCGTCATATGCTACACTCTAAAAAAGCGGCGATCGTTTTCTCATTTGCACATGTTTTGATGAATGGTTGGTTGATGAATGAGCACGCATCAAATTAATTATAGTCGCGCCGACTACCGATAAGTCTTACCTTCGGTGCAATTGCTGCATTTGTAGGGCTTTTCGCCTCCATGTTGTCGATAGATATGATAGCGTAGGGTCTTCAGGTGCATAAAAGCTGTAATGAATACATATTTTTTTATGCTCTACATAAAGAAAGTTTGGATAATGTAGGACGTCTAGTACCTTTCCTTTTCATACTTACACTTTCCACAAAAACTGCAAGTTTCGCTGCTCCTGATGCCAGTGTGTGTAGCCTCATGTGCTTCGAGATGTCGGCGATTGATAAAAAGTCTATCGCAAAAGCTACATTTTAGTTGAGCACTCGGATTATGCCATTTGCTGTGATAATTTAGGCTTTTACGTGTGAAAAATCGCTTCTCACACATATTGCACTCAAAATCAGTTTCGCTGTGAAACTTCTCAACATGATGACGTAAATTGAAACGATCGACATATTGCTTTCCGCACACTTCACAGGCGAAGTTCTTCTCTACATGTTCTCTGTTCATGTGTACTGTACGCGATGCGGCATCCTGAAAGCATGCCGTGCAATCAGAACAATTATACGGTTGCTGTTGATCGTGTGCGGTTAATATGTGATCGAGTAGCTCGCTTTGAGTTTCATAATTTTGCTTAGATTTGAAACAATATTGGCAGGCAAATTTAATGTTGATGTTGTCAATCTGTGGCAACTCAGCAGTTGATAAAATTGTAAAACCGGGAAAATCGGTGTTCTCTACTACTGTATGCTCTGCACCGGCTGTTGTCTGTTCAATATACAATAGATTTTTCTCAGCAACCACTACATCCGTTTCTAAAAGTTGATAATTTTCCACATAAATCTCAGCAGTGTTTGTTGTAGTTGCGGCAGCATTTGTTATTGTTGTTGTGTTGGTTATTATATCGTTAATTGAAACCGTTTCGTTGGATTCTATACTTGTTCCCGTTAGTTCTAGTAGCGATTCCTGTTCGTAACCTTCTTGACTTGTTTCGTTCACACTTAGAAGTGATACAGTCTCGTCCAGCGTGCACGTTTCGATTTTATCAAAAATATTCGATAATTTAAGTTGTGCTTCCTGACAGCGCAAACGAAACGTATAAACCGAGCAGAACTTTGTAAAACAATCGGAGCAAATCTTTTGTGGCAGTCCATCGTTAGCGGAAATCTGCAAGCATAAATATATTAAATACTACTAAAAAAAAGTACCAACGTATGCCACCACTCAACCTTCAGTTTCCAATATGCAAATTCTAAGTGTATTTGAGCAATGTCATTTTGCAAGTTTGCATTGCAATTCAGATGAAATAAATCAAACCAATTGCTTTTACTCTCGAAATCGCATTTGGCACAAGTACGGCAGGTCTCCATGATTACTGCAAAACCTGCACTGCTCCTCCGCGTCCGCCAGCGTAATTATTTCATGTAACTTTCTAACTTTTGCACATTTTATTTTCGCAAAGTTTGTCACTTTTTAACACGCATTAAAATGGACCTTAGACACGCAAAAACTAGTTGTCTGTCGTCGACACACCAACCAAAATACAAAGTGAACAACGAAGTAATATACAAAAAAAAAAAAAGGAAAATTCTACTGGAGTAAACTCTCACAGTTCTCTCCTGTGACCTTAAAAATTGTGCGTTCTCCAGCTTCAGTTCGTTACTCTACTCTGGTCTGGAGTGTTTGTGCTTTTACTGCTTCGTGTTTTGCTTTGTGTGAAATATACACTATTTGGTATGTGCGAATGTGTATTCTATTGCACTGGATACATTTTCCAGCTGTTTTTACAGCAGCTCTGCGCAACTGCCACAGTTGGCAATAACAATTACAACACAAACAAGTCAAATTGTTAACACCGGCGATACCGAAGCTTTAATGCGCTTTATTAATATTATTGAATAGAAAAAACTGAGTATAAAAACTTAAGGCAATATCATTTGGCTCACCAAACATTTTAGTTATATTTTATAATTTTAAACCAACAATTTTATTCTATACAGCTCCTGCTAGGAATAGTTAATTTCTATATATTAACTAGCACGCTTTGTCGCGCCTAGTAAAAAATATTATATGTTCTTTATATACGTCCTCCCATTAACATATATATACTTAATTTCATCCTCAATGAATGCAAAGATATGTCTAAGTGTGTTTATTGCTTATATTAGGGGTGCGGTAAAGCCCAATTCGAATTTGATTAAACTGAACACGATTACTTCTCCTTATGCCCTTTCATCTATTCCAAATATCATCCCTCTACGTCAATTGAATGTTGAATTTTGTTTATCGTTTGATCAAACTTAACACGATTATATGTCTCAATCCCATTACCATCTATACCAAATTTTATTCTGTTAACAGCTTTTATAGGAAGATGGGCATAGTCCCTTTCCGATTTTGATCAAACTTAACACGATTATTTCTCCCGATCCCAATAACATCTATACCAATTATCATCCCTTATGCAACATTCATTTTTATATATATGTATATAGATAGAGCTTAGAGCTTGGAATAACGAAATTTGTTATAATGAACAATATAATAGAACAAAAATAGTGTGGATTATTATCCAAGGCGTCAGACTCGATAAATTATATTAATATATAACATTTCCAATGCAAATTACTTTCGAAGTTTCAACTTTTATATAAATACTTACAATATATTTTGTGGTTTTGGGTGTGCCTTAATGAATCTATGATTGAATTAGTAATTCAGGTCAAGAATTTATATATACCAGTATAGTGTTTACATACATAGAAATATTTCATTATAATACAATTCTTTTATTTGTACAATATTTGTTATAATATAAAAAAAAATACAAATTTTTAAATTATAAATACAGCATAATAATTTATCTACCTATCTAAACATTATAATTAATTTAATTTTATTAGTATATAAATATTTTTTTAAATTTAAGACGAATTGCACAATGAGTGTGGGTAAAAAGCGAGGGAAATTTGATATATCTATTGTTCTAGCGAAATTGAATTTTTCATGCCTTAAGTATTTAAATAAAAATATAGTTCAGTGCTATATTTTGATAGATAATAACGTAAACTAAGATTTAGCGGTTTTAAGCTTTTTAGATTCTCTCTGAAGTAGCAGCTCATAAGAAAAAAATCTATACTAGATTATGCAATACATTTGTAGTTGAGGTAAAAAATTGTATTTCAAACATAACCCAAAAAATGAGCTATTTTATTAGAAGCTCTCAGCTCCTGTATGTATAAAAATCAATAAACAAAAACATCGTTCAAATTATCGCAAAAAAATCCTATATTTACTATGGTTTTCTGCTTTAATTCATTAGTAAGCATCTTAAACTATTAAAAAGTCACAAATCGTCGTCAATCATAAGGTTTTTAGGTTTTGTCACTATTCATTTATATATTTTTTGATAAAAATGACTACAGTAAATGTCTACTTTAAAAACATTCCTTGGTGTCTTTTTATGCCATGCACAATATATGACTAAATTATTTATATTATTTGACGAACTGTAACTTGTAACTTAATTTTTACTTTATATTTATACGTATTTACATTTATTGACATTTGAAATATAAGCAAACCTATACAAAGTATATAAAAACGTTATGGGCACTTTGCAATTATCAATGCATTAATTTTCAATGCGTTAATGCCTATTTAAAAACTTTTTTTACAGCTACAACATAGTATGTAAATCTTAGATCTAACTCGAGTTCGGCAGTATGCCTAAATTTTGCAAACATAGTTGGGCAGCCATGTACTTTGCTTCTTTTTTCGTAGTTGAGGCGCGTTCTGGCGTATAAACTTGCCCATTGACTTCAACGGAGAAATGAAACATGCGGCAAAAACCTTGAGTACTTTCATTGATTAACGTATACTGCGGCGGTGTCCATTTCCGTTTACTGGTCAGCTCGTTCAGCACACATACTGGATGTTTGTCTTGTACATTTAGTCGCGTCTGCGGTACATTGGGTCGTAGTTTGCGTGGTGCAGCTAAACGCTGTTGCTGGCAGGTATCTTCGCGCGATACTAAGCCACGTTTATCAAGTTTTATATCAAGTAGTAGTGGCTGCACCGAACCCGATTTTGATGGGCCCAATCCTTCACCTGGTTTCCAACCCATTTTCTGCAACAACGCCATGCCCATGCCACCAATAACAGGTTTTGTGGAAGTCAGTTGGTCACGGCGCGCCCACACTTGCGGGCCGCTGTTTAGTTCGTGCACTTTCAGCACATTGGCGCCAGTACTGCCCGTGAACTGGCCTGGCATATGTTGAGATGTCGCCCATGATGACATATCACGCTGCACATTGTACATCATCTTCAGCGCTTCCGAATCAGTTGGATTTTCCTATAATATAGAAACAAACACATGTTAATACATCGAATAGATAGAAAATTAATATTCTATATAAATTTACCTGCAAGCGACGTATAGCGTTGAGCCGTTTTGTTATTATACTTGAGACATCCACTGAAGTAGCTTTTTGGTTTGGAAAGACAGAATCATTAATATAATTGAATGCTTCCGACGCTGACGGAATGGGCACCTCCGGTACAAACGATGCTTTTTCCGGTAAAACAGCTGTTGGCACTGGTATGGCGGCTACAGTTGCTGCGTACTGATCAGACTGTATTAAGTTTGGCGCAGAATATTCTGCAGTTAAAGGTAAAGTGCAATCGCTTTCCGTAGCTTCGATTGCCACAGCTGCCTGACTCACTGGTTTAAACGCTGGCTCTTGTTGCTCGCTAAGCGGTATAGACTTTTCAAATACATTTTTTGTTATATCCTTGAAAATAGACGTTGATTGTTTAGCTGGAGGTAAAACAGGCAGAGGCGGCAAGCTTTCCTTCTTATCAACTGGAACCCATACTTCAGAATTACGATGCTGTTGACCTGAGGAAACTGGAAATTGCATAGTTATCTTAGCTTGGTCATCCGACTTGCGAACTGGTAAAATCTGATTTGAATTGCGTATGTGTAGAACAATCGGTTCTCGTTCTTTCAGCTGAAAAGGATGATGAAAAGCCTTTGCATTACCATTTTTGTCCACATCGGAGTCCTCGTCGGAGCTCAGCTCTGGCGAAGCGTCTCCATTTGCTATTTTTCGGCAAAACTCTGTTAAATCGTCAACAGTCCGCGCACCAAAACGCCAATTTCTTAACAACTTTTCTTTGGCCTCTGCCGACATATTAATAGAATCGGGAATCTTACCATTTTTTACCATGCTAATGGCGTTCTTTCGTGCGATCTCAAAAAGACGTTTCTTATCGATGGGCGAACGAGATCTGCTGCGCGAATGAGAGTCACGTTGGCGACGTGAACTACGCCGTTCACTACGTGCATCTGCCACATTTCGATTTGAAGACGTCGATGTACTCGTTTGTCTATAAAAACTATTCTGTGCATGTCGCGAAGACGTCTCATCGCTATTATGGCGTCGATGTTCGTTGCCTTTTTCGCGCAAAAAGGTTTCCTCGTCGGAAAGTGATAGTTCAGACAGGTGTCCGTCGCGCCGCCAACTACTTTCCTTTTTTACTTTAGTGTTGCTAGTTCGCTGTCGTTCCTTGTCCCTTTCATTGTCATCGTTACGTGCTTCTTTACGGTAGCCATTGTAGAAACTGTTATGCGCTCGTTCACGTTCCTTGTCCAAGCTACGTGCGACACGACTAGATTTCGGTAATGGCTCATCTTCATCAGCGGCTGATGTTGTTGTTTTGGAATCGATTTGTCGTTTTCGATTACGAGCACCAGCATCATTGCTGTCTTTCTTCACGGGCGACAACCGTCTTTCATTGTCTTTCGTACGGTCGCGGTGCATCTCGTTGCGGTTTCTGTCATCCTTATGTGTATGATAATCTTTGGACTTGGCAGTCTCTCGCTCTTTGCTCTTTTCTTGATTACGTTCCTTATGCTTTTCACGTGCGTGCTTTTCCTTGTCCTTATCGTGTTTGTGTTTGTGCTTATGCTTCTTTTTTTTCTTATGTTTATACTTGCCATTTGGTCCAATCTCTGCGGCTTCGCTGTCACTGCATTCGCCGTCCGACCTGCCTTTTTTTTGTTTCTTTCTCTTTTCCTTTTTAATTTTTTTATGACTAGCCGTTTTCTTTAACAGATTCTTGTCGTTCAATAGTTCTTCTGGCGGTGCGGCATTAAAAACACCAAAAAGCTCCGCCAATATTTCATTGGAAGATTTCACCGGTGCAATAGCAGTCTTATCATCTTGTTCACTCCTTTCGCTGTTTTCGCTATCACTGTCCTCATTCTCGCTCTGTTCATCATTTGAAATAGACTCCGTTTTTATTGTATTATCCAGCCATTTAAGACGATTTTCGACTTCATGGTCGATCTGTTCCTGCTTCACCCTAATATTTGCTGGCGGTACACAGTTACCAGTAGTAGTCTCGTTGTTTTCTGTCATCATGCGATGATAAGCCACTATCTTGTAGATCGATATGTGTTTTCGAATTAGACCAACATTCAAAGAAAAAAAAATGAAACAATTCAAAATGTAAATAAATACATGCGAAACCCAAATTCTCTAATATCGCTATCCAGCTAGAGATGGTAAATTTGCTATGTTTTGTGAATGAATCTACGTTTACCCTGTAGACAATCACAGTAATAGTTACAGAAACAACAATTTTTGTGCCGTGATTGTCTTTTACCAGAGCAACACTGCACAGTATACATAATTCGCAGCCAACTTCACATTAGTCGCCGTCGGAAAATTGCAACTTTTATACAAAAAAAATATATATATTTAAGACTTTTGTGACTCCCGACACTTTTCAGTTTCATTGTGAGCTGGGAAGAAAAGTGGTGGTGAACTATTTTAGAGTTTTTAAATTGTAAGATAACATTTTGGCTCATAATTTTGTTGCAACACACTTTGAAAAGTTTTTATTAAAATGAAATAACCTTTTCTCTTTTCGCCATTTCTTTTTCGCTATCCGTTCATCGTGTGCTTATTGATGTTGTTGTGTTGGTGCGAACAACGACGACTTCTTCAACACAATACACCACAAACGACAAATTGTTCTTGTTTCGTTTGTTTGTGTGCGTCATGCATGTGTGTATTGGTCATCGTTGTCGTCGTTGAATTAAAATATCTGCGCTGTAAAAAAATCAAGAATAGAAAAGTGCTGCGTTTAAATAATACATTTATTTGATCGATCGACAGCTAAATAACACACAACATGACGTCGCTCGAGCAAAACCGTCTGCAGAACTTTAAAAATAAAGGCAAGGATCAGGATGTAAGTACAAATGTGTGTGCATACCACACCTTTTCAATTTGCTTTTTGCATTTATTTTCTTTTCACGCAAGGTTGTTGAGTCGCACATGGTGGCCAATGACTTAGCACACCCCCAAACTAGGAACAAAACCAACGTGCACTGAGTGTATTTATTTTCTTTATTATTTGTTTTTTTTTTTTTTTTTGTGTTTGTATGTATATTGATTTTTTTTTAATAGCGCGATTAGCTTGTCTTTAAAATTTGTCAATACAATCTACATAAAGCAAACCGAAAAAGTTCATAAGTAACAGTGGGTGCTGCAAAAACTGCTTCAATCTGATATTTTTATATTTCATATCAAATGCAATGATTACAGGAGATGCGCCGTCGTCGCAATGAAGTCACAGTCGAGCTGCGAAAGAACAAGCGGGAAGAAACAATACTCAAACGCCGCAATGTTCCGAACTTGGATTCGAACACAGACGAAGATGATCAGTTGCCAAACGCCATTAATTTGAAAAAACTCGCTCAGGCCGCCGCCGATGCATCAAAGCCAGAACAACAGCTAGCTGCTGTACAGGCTGCGCGTAAATTGCTTTCGTCGGACAAGAATCCGCCAATCAACGATCTAATCAACAGCGACATTTTGCCCATATTGGTGGAATGCCTGCGGCAACACAATCATACAATGCTACAGTTCGAGGCCGCATGGGCTCTTACTAATATTGCATCAGGCACTTCAGATCAAACAAATCAGGTTGGTTTTTTTTTTTGTTTTTATCTTGTGTTGTTTTAGTCTGTTTATTAAATATTAAAAAACGTATTTTCTTACATCTGTGTTACTCTCTTACCGGTTTTCAGGTTGTTGCTGCCGGTGCCGTCCCGCTCTTCCTACAGCTTCTGTCCTCACCCGCACCGAATGTTTGCGAACAAGCCGTCTGGGCGCTTGGCAACATTATCGGTGATGGGCCAGAACTACGTGACTATGTAATCAAACATGGCGTGGTGCAACCCTTGCTTTCATTCATTAAACCCGACATACCAATCTCGTTTTTGCGTAATGTCACCTGGGTTATTGTAAATTTGTGCCGCAATAAGGATCCACCACCACCAGCCACTACTATTTTGGAAATCCTGCCAGCACTTAATGTGCTAATCCATCACACAGACACAAATATACTTGTCGATACCGTTTGGGCTATAAGCTATTTAACTGATGGTGGTAACGATCAGATACAAATGGTCATCGAAAGTGGCGTCGTACCGAAACTGATACCATTACTTGGACATGCCGAAGTTAAAGTACAGACAGCAGCACTGCGCGCTGTTGGTAATATTGTGACGGGTTCGGATGAGCAAACGCAAGTGGTGCTGAACTATGATGCATTGTCATACTTTCCGGCGTTATTATCGCACAACAAAGAAAAGATACGCAAGGAAGCTGTTTGGTTCCTGTCGAACATCACGGCTGGCAATCAATCTCAGGTGCAAGCTGTCATCGATGTTGGTCTGCTACCAAAGATCATTGAGAACCTGAGTAAGGGTGAATTCCAGACACAGAAAGAGGCAGCCTGGGCAATTAGCAATTTGACTATTAGCGGCAATCGCGATCAAGTCTTTACGCTAATCAAAGAGGGTGTTATTGCGCCGTTCTGTGGTCTACTATCGTGCCAGGATACACAAGTTATCAATGTAAGTACAATAGTTTTAAGAAAAAATTATGTATATGTGTAAACTGCAACGGCTTCTACTTGGTACCAAATCATAATGTGTGTTGCATTATTTGTGTTGAATAAGGTTTGGCCTTTTACGCTACCACATTTATCAAAAGACGATTTCGATTGTGCAAGTTTAAAGAGAGTTTCTCACATAAGTGTCTAATGTGCAAGCATTTAATTTAGTCTAAACGACCAGAAGGATACAAACCTGCAACGGTAGTTTGCTAATTACTGGCTTCTTCTATGTTCCACATTTCTGATTTAATAACTGTTTAAATAAGCAATTAAATCAATAATGTACAAAGTAGTGGTCGAAAACATATTATTATATCGTCCTAGTGCTTGTAAAAGAAGCAATCAAAAATTATAGATATTTTTTAACATAATGTGCTCCTGTGACTAACATAACCTAACATATTTATCACCGTGTAGCTCGCACTACAATGGATTTCTTGCGTTATTTGCTTTGATAGCCTTTAAATGCTTACCAAAATCATAAAAATAACACAACAGAACTATTTTCTTTGGGTTTACGTTAAATTGCATGTAATTACAGCAACGGCACCAAATGTTGAAGATGCCTTTAAAGTCAAATCCCAAGCAGCCATTGCTGGCATTCCAGCCAACATGTGCTACAGGTTCTTTAAAAATTATAGTTATAGGTCATTTACGGCGATCCCTTGTTTGGAATAGTTTCCGATTTTTCATTTTAATGTTGACGTTCGTATTGCTTGGATCCTTTACTAAGTTATGCATTAATATTTATTTTACAGGTCGTGCTCGATGGTCTCAATAACATGCTCAAAGTCGCCGATTCACACGTGCAGGATGTAGCTAATCTAATTGAGGAATGTGATGGTTTGGAGAAAATTGAACGCTTGCAGAGCCATGAGAACGTTGAAATCTACAAATTGGCATACGAAATTATAGAGCAATACTTTTCCGATGAGGTAAATTATTTTATACTCTAACTTTTAAATCAAATTGATTTTTTTTTCGACATTTAAATTTGCAGAGTGAACAACCGGAGCTGCAACCAGGCGCCGATGGCCAAGAATTTGATTTCGGTCAAAATTCTGATAAAATGCCAACGAATTCTTTCAACTTTTAACGTTTTTAACTATAAACGATTAATAAAATATAAAGAAACAAAAATATATAAATCCAGACATTGATGCTTCTGTGCGCTTGAATACACTTGAAATTGCACACACGGGGACAGGGAGCATGTCTGGGTTGTTTTCCAACTGCAAATACAGCAAATAGTGAAACCATCAAAAATAAAAGAAAGTTATAAATAAAAACAGGCTAATCTGCAAAAAACAGTAAACAGACATCAACAGCAGAAACAAATTAGTCCATGATCATATATTAACATACAGAAACAAAAAAAAATATTTATACTGTATATTATTTATATATACAACTGCAATGAATTTGTGTTTTTGTGTTTAACAAAAAAAATATATATATAAATATATATTTATAAATGTATATGAGATGAGCAAAATATTTTCACACGCTAAACGAAAAAACTTTGGAATAATTTAAAATTTTTATTTTTAACAAAAAAGAAATGTAGACTTATATTTGATTTGTATTTGTAATTTGGAAAATTATATACATAAAAAAAGAATCAGTTAAGCCTTATTTTTCAATAATTTTTTTATTTGTACTTTCTAATAAATTATGGAGCGATAACAAAACAAAAATATGCAGTATTATATTGTTACATTTATCATCATCATTAAATTGGAATTGAGTAAATTATTTCGGCAATCCCTCACGTTCGGCCCAGTCCAACCACGATCCGGTATAGTTTTTGACGTTAGTATAGCCGACAGTCAATGATGCCTCTGCCGCTTTTTGCGAACGTATTCCGGCACGACAGTAAAAAATCAATTCTGTGCTCTTCGAAGGCTTCTCACAAGCGTATTTCAATTTAAATGCATCTGCATTCAGATTCAAATCTTTGGCCACATCATTCAATGGTATATTAACACTATTTGGAATTTGACCAGTTTCCTTTAGTTCGTTCGGTTCACGCACATCAATGAGAAGAAGCTTTTCAGAATTCTTTGTTAAATTCTTGATTACTTCATAGTCAACAACAGGAATGCTTTTGCCGGTATCAGCGCTTTTAAAGCGCAGCTGTGTGTTGGCATTCGAGAAAACACCATGCTGAAAGTTTCGCCCGAGTAAACGCATTGTTGTTGAACAGTATTTGGCAAGCATTTTTAAACTTTAAAGGACGAAAATTCTTTGAAAAATGTGAGTATTTTGTTAATTGATAGGTACTGGTTACATAAAAGTGCTTCTCTATGAACTGTTCAGTCAAAATAAAAAGCTGGTTGGCATGTTTTATTTCAGTCGGACGCATGTGTTTTTCCAACAAAAAGCTTCTTTCTCTACTGTTTCGCTCTAACTTACACATGGTGAAAACAGCTGTACTAAGTCGGTTGACCAGATGATTTTACGCTGTCAGCATATGAACTGAGCTATGCGGCTCGAAAAAAATTTTTCCAATTGCTTTTCTTTTGAAAAGAATCTTGTGTAAACATGTAATTTTAGAACAAATGGTAGCACGATTAGCATAAGCAGAATGGTTCCATATTTTATTTTCTCCAAGTTATTACTAAATATATTTACATATACATATTTGCAAAACTCTAGTGTACCTATGACTCTCCAGATATGAATACAATTGGAGAGCATACACAAACAATTTGTTATTTATATTTATAGTTTGATATCCAAATAGAAATAGCTATATATGCTTATAGAAAATTGTTAAATTAGTTCGGTATAAATTAATTTTTGAATGCAACAGTCCAAAGACAGGAAATAAAAGCAGCCAGACCGATACTTGGCGATAGCATACTGATTAGTCAATAGAATCGGTCTGCTTGCTTATGTACTCTCTGTCTCTCGTTTTATTGTGTGCACTTTGCAATTATATTTTTAGATTGGTTTTCGATGCATCTGTGCACTAGTTTCTGCTTCCGTCAACATTCAATTGAGGAAGTTGGCAAGTAAGCAGGTTGTTGGCTGTCTATGAAGGTCAAGGTTGCTGTTTGAGAGCGTGCAGTTTTGTTGTTGTGTTTGCTTATACAATATTAGAATTTCAAGCGCAAGCTTTTTTGCAATGTACACTCAGTCTCTCTCTCTCTCGCTTTATTTTTGCCACACGTTAATTGTTAATATTTACAGCAGCCAGCAAGTTAAAACAAAACTTTTTGCGTTTCACTTTTTCGTTCTGTCGGAATTGATTGTACGGATACCGGTTAAAGCATATTAATTTTTTAGTTGCTTGCTGTTCATCGTGCATATCTGTTCGACGACCTTTACGCTGCTGTTGTTTGGATAAATTAAAAAAAAGGTTTTTGCTCACAATGTCATCTTCAGCAACAATAAAGCCACCTTCTGCACCAGTTCCTCCTCCACCGCCTACACCACCCACGTCGACAGCAAAAGGATTACCCTCAAAAATTTACAATGGCTTGATTGGTGCTGTAGATAAACATGTACCAGCTAAACTGCGTCCACTATGGCTACATCCTGCAGGTCCAAAAACAATATTCTTTTGGGCACCCGTGTTTAAATGGGTAGGTGTTATTGTTGCTAGACTATCAGCCCATTACATAACATAAATCTGCTCTCTCCAAAAAGCTATGCGAAAATCTCAGACAAGAGCGTTCTTCTGATTAAATTAGTTTGTTTATATGTCTGTGATTTGTATGATAAAGCGACGTTTATTGAAACACTTTAGATAGGCAATGACACTGCGCATTTCTATTAAATTAAGTAGCTTTATCACGCCTTATCAATTATTGTTATTTGCTTATCTCGTTACAGTCTCTAGTACTGGCTGGTTTGAGTGATTTGACACGTCCTGCTGAAACGATATCAATACCAAGCTGTGCAGCGCTTGCGGCGACAGGTAATATATATTTTATCTATTTGTTATGTATATTCTATTTCTCTGCAATTAATTACATTTTACAGGTATAATATGGTCCCGGTATTCATTGGTAATTATTCCAAAGAATTATGGTCTATTTGCCGTGAATCTTTTTGTGGGTGGAACCCAATGCCTTCAAATGGCACGCGCCTACAACTACCATATGCAACAGGAGAAGCTGAATAAATCGAAGGAACAGCCTGCTGTTGAGCTGTAGATATATCCTACTAATTACGCTGTTAAGGTGCTATTTTTGTTCAAAGAAGTGATATATTATTTTTAAACTTAACGAAACAAATAGTAGTAGAAGTAGTAAATGAATTTTGAATCACGCACATTTGCAAGTTGCAACTTGGATTTACAGGATTAGACGACACAATTTAAGTAGAAACAGACATAATTTCCGTAATTTCACGTTATTGGTTGAATTATGTACCTACACATGTATACACGACGAGGCTCAGTATATTCAGTGGCATAGCAATACTTTAAACAAATGATTGCAGCAAGGTGACTACTATAATATAATGTGTTTACTTTTAATAATAAAAAAAAGAAAATAGTAACAAGACTGTGTTTAAAAATGTGCGGTTATTTGATACCCTGTTTTTCTTGTGTTTCATATCTATGTGTGGAAAGTATAGAGACCATGTTAATATTTATATCTCTTAGTTCAATTAACGTAGAAATATAATTTTTATTTTTGTGTTTAAAAACAAAAACTACCCTGTAGTTCGGCCGTAATAGTGCTAGAGTGGTGGATGCACTGTACACCGAACCAGTCACATGCCTAGCCACCGGCAATGTTTTTGGCGAATTAAATACGATTATATTGAAAGGTAATATTTTACCATCCTAGAGACTAGCCAATTTACTAGTAAGTTATGTGGGACTAGTATGACCTTGGTAAATTAATTTTACTAGATTTATATTTTTAAATCTTTTTAATTTTTTTTTTTTTATTTTGTTCATTCTCTGTCAAACAACAACTGAACAGAAAACTAGCGAAAAGGAACTGGCAAAGGTGCTTAATTATCAGTTGTTGGCGAACTTACTATTCCATAGAGTCTCACTAACCACTAGCTTAACTACAGAATTTTCACTTTTCAGTTTATACCCTTCACATTTCAGATTTGTTTTGGGGTATATTAAGTTTCATGAAAATGTATATAACATGGCGAAGGAAGCAATGGAGACTCCATAACATATATATACTTGTATATATATAATCGTGATCACTTTGGTTTTTTGTATTTGCAGCCAGATAAACTCATCATACGTATTCGTGATCAGCTGAAAAGGCTAGGGCGGCACATATAAGCTTCAAAGTTTGTTCAAAAACCATGAGTTTCACCGTGATCAATATTTTTTGATGAGTCTACTGAGATAACGAATCTTTTGAGAATCTGGAGTCAGGATAGCTATTTGGGTACACTTTAGTTAGGCGCTAAAATTTTAAACCAAACTTTAGCCTATGTAGAGTCTTTATCGTACACAATTTTTAATTGCTGCTTTTATTAAATGCATTTTAATTACTTACACTGGCCTCTTTTCGCCTTCTTTCATAAATTTAAACGGTGCGGGCACTTAAATAAAACCAATAATTGGTATTTTTTAGTATATGACATTTGATACAGTATGCAAAATTTTCACATTGCAATTGTTCATCAAAATTCTTATTGGAGTAAAAGAAAATTAAAAATTGAGCAAAACAACGCTAAATATGAATTTAATAACTGGAATCAAGTTGTACGTCGAAAAGATGTGCACGGAGTCAGGACCGGGTATGAAAATTATATTACTGGACAAAGACACGGTAGGTGAACAATGTTCCAGCTGGACAGGTCAAAAGGGATGCAAGTTGTTTACCTACATTGTATTTCACAGACAAGCATTATTTCCATGGCATTCAGTCAGTCGGATATGTTACAGCGTGAAGTGTATCTTTTTGAGCGTATTGATTCTGCACGCTCCAACGAACGTATGAAGTACCTAAAATGCATAGTTTTTATACGCCCCACCAAACAGAATGTACAATTATTGGCCAATGAGTTGCGGAACCCAAAATATAGCAGCTACTTCATATGTAAGTTCTATATAAATGTTTAGAAAAACCAAATTCAAGTTAAACACTTATTGTTAGATTTCAGTAACATAATACCACGCACAGATATAAAATATCTGGCCGAATGCGATGAGAGTGAGTCAGTGCGTGAAGTGAAGGAACTTTACGCTGATTATCTTTGTGTTAATCCCAATCTATTCTCGATGAATATACCATGCTGCATGAGCCGTCTTAATTGGTTGCCGGATGCGCTTACGAGAAGTGTACAAGGAATCACCGCGGTACTACTATCATTAAAACTAAATCCAGTCATACGTTATCGTGCTGGATCACAAGCAGCGCAACTCTTGGCCAAGCATATATATGAACAAACGACTAAGGAATCATCGCTTTTCGATTTTCGTGGAAACATTGAAGGCGCTGCGCCACCGTTGCTGCTTGTGCTTGATCGACGGGACGATCCTGTTACACCGCTACTACATCAATGGACATATCAAGCAATGGTACACGAATTGTTGAATATACGGAATAATCGTGTCGATTTGTCTGGTAGACCAAATATACCAAAGGACTTTAAAGAACTTGTGCTTTCCGGCGATCAAGATGAGTTTTATGCCAAAAATATGTACGCTAATTTCGGTGAAATCGGTGCTACAATTAAGAGTCTAATGGAAGAATTTCAACGTAAAGCAACCAATCAAAAAAAGGTCGAAAGTATCGCTGATATGAAAAGTTTTATTGAAACTTATCCGCAGTTCAAAAAAATGTCCGGCACTGTACAAAAACATCTTTGCGTCATTGGTGAACTGTCAACAATGACCACGAAACGAAATCTATTCGAGGTGTCTGAGTTGGAGCAGGAAGTGGCATGTAAGGCAGAACACTCGGCGCAGTTGCAGAATATTAAAAAACTAATTGCCGATGAGCGTGTTGATATTGATGATGCTATAAAGCTTGTAGCGCTCTATGCTTTGCGTTATGAACGACACGCCAATTGTGATACTTCTGGACTGTTGCAGATAATAAAAACTCGAGGTGGTCGCACGCAAATTGTGCCAGGTCTAATTGAATATGCTGGTACGCATATACGACATGGTGATCTCTTTAACATGGTACGGATAACAGATGCTGTGAAGTTGACACGAAACCTAATAAAAGTAAGTAAATACAAAGCTTTTTATGATAAATACTAGGTATTAAATTTTTTTTTTTCTCAACAGGGCCTTAAAGGAGTTGAAAATGTTTTCACGCAACACTCGCCATTACTAAAAGAAACATTGGAAGATGTTTTCAAGGGACGCGAACTAGAACCCATATATCCAGCTATTAATTCGGAACTTGTGCCATTCCGTCGTCCGCCACAAGAAGTGGTGGTCTTTATTATTGGCGGTGCTACTTATGAAGAAGCACTGGCGGTACATCAGCTGAACAATGTTGGATACAAGGTTATACTAGGCGGTACAACTATACACAATTCGCAGAGCTTCATCAACGAAGTTTTAATGTCCACCGATGGTGTACAGTTCAAACATACAAAATCAATGATTAAATATTGCTCAACTGATAATCTTTAAGTATATAATTAGTAAACTGCTGCATATCACTGTGCACCGAAGTCTAGGCAAGTGACGAAATTGTATAATACAAAAATGTGTGTCTAATTAATCAAAAAAATAGAAAGATTAAGGAACGCGAAATTTTTAATTCCGCTTACTGTACTATTCCAATTGTTACAATTTATTGATACATTTATATAATCGTATTTATAGCTATAATTTATTTCATTTCATATAAATGTACCAACCTTTGTGTAATATAAAATAAAAAATATGTTTAACTATGCTGTTGCCATGGGCTGCGCTTTTTATTTACGTGGTTTAAACAACGAAGTTTAGATTCAACTTTTTTCATTCAAAACTTAAAATTGCTTGCTCAATTGCGTATCAATTTAATAACATGTCAAGTACACATTATAATGAGATTTGGAATCAAGTACAGCATGAATGTGAGCTACTTGCCACCACTGATAATGAACGCCAGAATCAAGATATAGAGACTACGGTAGCAATACTTTCTGCCGCCGCCGGTGATACATCGATCGATGAAGTCGATACAAAGGCGCTGCTGCAGGCGAGTACATATGAATTTTATTTACGCTATATATGTATTGCTAACCGTCTGGAAGAGGTCTACGACAAGATGATACAACCGCAGAAACGCTTATTAGTGCGCAAGCTGTTGGATGCTTCTTTTGGACGTATCATAGAACTAAAACATGATCTGGTTAATATTGATTTAATGGAGTTCAGCTACAATGACGATGTAGTTGAGCAGTTGCGTCTAACACCTATGGACACGGAATTATGCATACCACGTTATTTCTTGCGTGAACGGCAAAAAGAAATTGATCTACGCAAGAAAACCACACATGAAATACTAAAGAAGCTAGGTTGGCTTGAGGAATATCCTGTGGAGGAGCCTTTGACCGAAATCGAAGCAATACGTCTTATACAAGCACATGAACGTGCACGGCAGGGACGACTGCGTGCTCATTTCATGAAGGAGATACGTATGCTAAAAGAGAAAGGTAAATCGGAAGAGCGCACTGAGAAAGAACGTATGGATTCTGGTCTAATGGCAGCAATGAAAATACAGAAAATGTGGCGTGGTCATACGGCAAGAAGAATAACTCGACGTAGAAAAATGGATGAAATGATACTGATAGGAATGTTACCACCTCCGGCGCATGTAGTTAAACAGCGTTCCGAAAAGCTGGAACAATTAAATGAGATTTTCGAACGCCGCTATGAGGCACAGGAGGCGTATAGGGCACAGTTTGAGGCAAAGATGCAAGCAGTTCAGGAGGACATCAAAACAAAGCATGGCCCGACTATGAAAGAGGATATCGCTGATGAAATACGTGCTTGGATTAAAGATTGCTATGATAAAACTGGAAAACTGCCTGATTTTCCTTCTGAAGATCAAGGAGGTTCTCTGCATATATTTAGTCGACCAGGTGAGTGTCGGACAACTTTCTTTGATAATCTAACGACGATAAAAAGATGATTAGAAAAGGCTATCATAATTTTGATACACAATACTCATGCTATTAGTAAATAACTGTGAATCATACCATATAAACCTGACAATATTACATTTAATAGTTTTTTGTTAATTACTATATCCTAATTAAAAGGTACGGAGAGCGAATTAAGCCGTTCTTCAGCAAGATCTTCGAAAGAGTCTCGTAAAACAAAGGACAAATCCAAATCGCCAGCTAGAAGTGGCGATTTGAATGTCAACGAAAATGCAGAAGATGATCAAGTTGGCTTTCAACCAACTCCTTCCATCTGCTTGCCCGATATAAGGGCTGAAATTGAACTGTATGTATTGAGCGTCGTGAAATTTTGTTTAAGGAAGTTAAAATTTTTTTTTTGTTTACTTAGCTTCAATGAAACGTGGCGCGACAGAGATGAAACTGGAAATTTGAGTCAAGCTGCTAATGAGGATATGATTTATGCAGAGAAATACCAAGAAGTTGAAAATGAGTTTCGTCGTGCTGTTGACGATGTAATGCGGCAGGAGTTGGAATTGCTTCAGACTGCCGTCGGTAAGAAGATTAAGAAAAGCAACAAGAAAACACGTCGTTCGGGTAAGAAAAGCAAAAAAAAGAAGGAGAAAGACTTAACGCCAGATCGCACAACTGAATCCCTTTACGAGGAGCTTGTAACTAATGGTGTTATACGAAAATATCCTGAAATTCGTTTGTCACAATATTTGGGCGACAAGGCGCTGACAGCACGAAATGGCACAAATCCGTCGCCGGGTGATATACGGCAAGTATTGATTGAATATTGCATACTTCCGTTAGGATCGGAGGCTTTACACAATACAACGCCTCTCATACGTTCAATATTGCTTGCCGGACCAAGGGGCTCGGGTAAAAAAGCACTTTTACATGCCATCTGTACTGAAGTCGGTGCTGTTCTGTTTGATTTGACACCAGCGAACATTGTCGGCAAATATCCAGGAAAGTCGGGCCTCATTATGCTAATACATCTAGTATTGAAAGTGTCACGACTATTGCAGCCAGCTGTTATCTATATGGGCGATGCAGAGCGGCCTTTTATGAAAAAGATACCCAAGACTGATCGCACAGATCCGAAGCGTTTGAAAAAAGATTTACCAAAATTAATTAAGAATATTGCCCCGGAAGATCGTGTCATTTTCATTGGAACATCTAATCTTCCATGGGAAGCAGATCAAAAGTTACTGCAGCAAACCTATAATCGTTTTATTTACATTCCACGTCCAGATTATGGCGCATTGTCATTCGCCTGGAAAGCGCTACTAAGGTAGATTTGCTAAGTTTATAGCAATTGTTTCGTATTAAAATTAAACTTTAACATTTGCAGTGAGTACTCCGGTGGTCTTTCGAATTTAGATTGTAGTGTCATGGCAAAATTATCTGATGGCTATACTGTAGGCGCTGTAGACGCATGCCTCAAGGAGGTGCTAACATGCAAACGCAAGTTGCAACTGCGTTCACAGCCACTTACGCACGCGGAGCTTATTAATGTACTCTGGTAAGTTTTTATGAAGAAAGCAAAAGCACACTTTAAACACATGCATTTGGTTTGTAGCACACGTGATCCTGTTTATCGCGAAGAGGAGGAAGCATTCGATTCTTGGTGGTCAAAAACGCCACTAGGTAGACGTCGGCAACGCTTTTTGGAACTCGAGGAGGAACGTTTGCTCGAGGAACAGGCACAGGCTGCTAAACAGGGCAATGGCAAAAAAAAAGGATAAATTTAATCGGCACAGATTGCTTTCGTAAAACATTTTAATACGATATAATTTTACATAAGTTTAAATAAAAACAGCTTATTACCCGACTTACATTGCAATTCTTCAATGTCCAGTTCCAGTGAATGATTCTCAGCAACGTTTTCATCAACTGAATTTTGCATTTTTGGCAGGTGGGACTGCAAAAATGCGACTTGATCACCAAGACACCACAAGAAGCTGACGTGAAAAGATGGTTCAGCGTAGAAGACTGGCAATCGGTATTCAGTCATAATACCGTCGATTTTAGCCAATATGTCTTTAAGTTTTTCGCTGTATGCTTGGTCGATCTCCAGTGCGATAAATGTACGTGTTTTCTCTTCGTTTGTGTAGATCTTTAGACGACTTAGAGTTGCACTAAAACTAAATTGAAAACCCTTTTCAATTATTCAACGTTTACAAAGACAAAAATTTAACTTCGACGAAACCGAAGATTTAAAACTCTTCAATATAGATCGTCAAACTGTTTATATGCATAATACCAATTAAACATCTTTTACTACAAGTTAAACGCATAACTGTAAAGCTAAGCACACGCATAGTGAGCTTTAGAGTGCCATGGCTAATTAATGGTAGGGTTTTAGATCACTCAATGCTTCATGTTTTGCGTACTATTTAAAAAAGGCAAAACCCACAACTTACCTAGTGATATTGGTCAATGACAGCTTCAACGATTGTATGTAGGATTCTATTAAATGGTATTGCAGTACAAAGGTTCTAGTAAGACTAATATGCGGTTCACTAATGCGTTGTATGCGAACTTCATCAGATAGTGGTTCGAGTAAGTCTATTATTTGAGCCTGGCAATCTTCGAGCAGCTCATCTTCCACCGGTATACAAACATATGACGCCCAGTTGCCGCGCACGTGTCCAAAGCTGCGTATACGTCCTTCGTGCTTTGCTGAGTTCTCATAATCCTCCGGTTCGTCATTAGTTTTGGCTGTTTGATTACCTAAAAGTATTTTGGCCGCTGGCAGAGCACTTTCGCCATACACTTTAAGTACGCTATTGATTACCCTGTATAGCTACTTACCGCTTATTAGCAATTTGTGTTATCGCCGCTGCTGTTGGCGACAATTTTGTCAATTTGCTTCTGCGGGCAAATTGCTCATCATCGGAGGAGTCGGAGCCTGTAGAGTATTCAACTAATCCCGCCAAGCTCATATTTATGCTTTGCTAGATCTGTCGAATTGGTTACATTCGTTGAGTAACTTCAGTGATGTGTAGATACAATAGTCTATCAGCTGTTTTTGACAGTTCAAAAATACATACATAACCTTATTTAATGTGTGTGTAGCAATTTTCTTCCGATAATACAGTATCACACAGCTATCTCTAGCGGCAACCATTTGTAGTGTCAGCGAGCGCGGAAAACGGGCAAAGTCAGCGCGAATCAAATGTTAGCCAAGGAATAAGCAACTAAATTTTAATGGAAATGCAACTGGGTGCCATGTTGCATGTATACAAAGGAGAATGGGGGCTTCCGTCCATTGATTTTGAATGCTTGCGTGCATTGGTTAGTTAATTGTAACGATTATTAGACGCGCGCGCGATAAGCGGTTCAAGTTGCATCATCTCAAATGTACAACATTTGATACTATTACTTTCCTTTTATTTCCAGTGTCTGGTGAAATTCACGCGTTGTCCGATGGCTATTGAAACAAATTCAAATCCATTGCGTTCTGGCGCCGGCAAGTTGCCATATCTGCAAATAGGCAATGAAAAGTTCGTTGGCTACAGACAAATAAAAAACGTATTGGACAAAGAGGTAAGTGCTGCAGCTCTGCTGGCGCGTTCAATGAACTTAGGCATCATTTTATTTATAGCATACATGAAACAAAGTGACACTTATTAATCTTTTTGCGACATATTTTTCAGGGATATCCAGTCGATGCACATTTAGATCGCGGTCAAAGACTCTTGTCCATTACATATACAAATTGGGTATTTACAAATCTCCATGCATACTATACATACTTCCTATTTGGTGAACCAAACAACTATGACACCACAACGCGTGGTTTATATGCAAAACGAACACCGTTTCCTTTTAACTTTTACTATCCATCGACGTATCAACGGGAAGCAATCGATGTGGTGCAAGTGCTTGGCGGCTTTGATATAAACGATAAAATCGAAAAGCATGAGAGTGATTATGTGAGTGTTATTATTATAAGACTAAGTTCAATCAATTTAATTCGAATGTTTTACCTTACTCAGCTGGTTGCGAACGCGAAAAAGTGCATCAATGTGCTTTCGCAGAAACTTGGCCGCAAAGTTTGGTTCTTTGGCGATTTCTATAGCGAGTTCGATGTCATAGTTTATGCGTACCTTTCCATCATCTTTAAGATTTCACTGCCGAATAACCCACTGCAGAATCATATAAAAGGCTGTCAAAATCTGGTGAACTTTATAAATCGCATAACAAAGGATATATTTAAGAATGAGGGTTATAGTTCAACTAAGTTGACAAAAGGACCGCAGACTGGTGCTGCCGCTACGAGCACACAATCAGAAGGCAATTTGCTGGAATCGGATAAAAACACAAAGATCTTTGCTGCCGCTGGCGCTATACTCGCCATGGGTGCATTTGCTGCATGGCGTGGGCTACACTTACAGGTGAGAACACGATAAATTAGTTTGCAAGCGTTTACTACTTTAAGATTTTGTTTTGTTAGCATGCTACACCACTAAGTTTATCTAATTGGCTAAGCAAAATTCCAGTAGTTGAAGATATTTGGTAGTTAATCAAAATTTAAAATTAAGCGCACAAAAATCAAAGAGTAAAAGGTAAAATTGCATTGTGCACATGAAATAAACACTTTTCCCATTGAACGCTAATTGCAGTTCAATTCAAGGCGTCCGGATTTCGATGGCATCGAATACGACGAGGATGATGATGATATGGGCGATATGGAGTGATTGAAGGATCGACTGCATTAGACTAAATAATACCGAGTTTATAATGCAGTATAAAAAAATAATTTTATTTAAAAAAAAACCACAATACTACCAAATCCAAATCTACCGAGCCTGTACGTTAAAACACCTAGCTTTGGAATATGTGTAAACTAATCAGGAAATTGTAAATTTGCGCTGATTTATAGAGTCATTAGATACTACAAATTTTACTTAGGTACAAGTATAAATATTAAGAAAAATCTAAAAATTAAATAAAAATTGTTAACTCAGAGATTTTTGTGTATTTTTATGTTTCTATATTTTCGAGAAACACTTTAAGCTTAATCTAAGCAAAATCATGAGAATGATATATATAAATCTTACATATAAGTGTTGGCTTAATGAGAGGGATAATAGTCTAGTCAAAAAATTTCGACTTTGGAATAGGTGCATTTAAACCTTGAGTGCATCTTGCAATTTTCGTCTTGCTAAATTCACACGATCTTCTTGTTTGCGTATATCGTCCTCCGAGATAACTACAGCTTGCATTAACGGTTGTTCTGGATTCATAAATGCCATTGCATTTTTTGTGAGTTCAGCCTTAGTCGAAGTCTGTCCGTGAACACCAGTGTTGAGTACATGTAGCGCCGTAGCGAGCGATTGAAGCACAGTCTGTTCGTTAACATTTGGTCCTACAAGACGTATTGTCTTCGGCAGCGATATTTCATCAAATTCATCGCCGGTATCATGGCATGCTCGCAAACGTTCCAAACGCTTTTCCCAGAATAGTTGCTTTGGTTTCTCCTGTGCGCCATTTTTAGTGTCATGCTTGACTTTGTTGTTTTCATGGTTGCGCACTACTGTCACGGGTTGTTTGAATATTGAAGCAGTTTGTCGTATTGGTGGCACCAGTGAGACATCGGTGCGGTGTGTGCGACTGTAAATTTATGAAATCATTGTATTCAACATAAGTGTTTGTATAATAATTAGTTTGACTAACATCAAAGTTAATATAAACAAACAAACAATCTAGCATAACATGCAGAAACATAAAAATAAATTGTCAATTCGAATGCCAATTGTTTCGTATGGTACATTTTCATATACTTTTTTTTTTTTTTTTGATTGTTTAAATTTCTCCAGTTTTAAAAACAAAACATTTGTCCATGCAAAAGCCGTTCAAACGTGCAGACGCGGCGCAGATACAGCGACAACGAAGCACTACCTGAGTTCGAGTTGCTGGCGAGGATTGCCTACAGAGTTGTTGTTGGTGCTGCTGCTCGTAGTTGCTTTATTATTTTTGTCCAATTGTAACTGTTGCGCTTTATACTTTCGTTTAAGTGCATTTGCTCCGCTACTGGAGCCGCTTGCTGGATACAGCGATATTGGTGGCAGATAATGTTGTATCATCCGACCACTTTGAAAATCGAAGCTGCTTATATCAAAAACATCGCCAAGGTGGCGTGCCAGTTGCGGCTTGCTATCAAATTTTTTGCCTGTGGGACTGTATACATGTAGTAGGGAGGAGTGTGTGTACAATTTGTTTGTGAATAGTGAGAACGGACAGGTGGGTGGGTAGTGATATGTTTTAAGAGAGTGTGCAAACCGAATTTATACAAATGTTATGGAAATTTTAGTATTTTTAAGGAGTTAGAAGTAGTTGCTTTTTAAAATTACCAATCAAGCGTTTATGTTTTTAATGGATTTCGTTTTTACCTGTAGTAAAAGACATCAGATTTTCCAAGATTGCCGCAACCAGACTTTCGCACCTCTTCTCGCTGCCAGCCCTTCGGCAGCGCACTGCAGTCAACACGCTTACGTTCCATGATGCTTGAATTCAATTGCATTTTGTTAATTTGTTGATGTATAAGAAATAGTAAAATAATAACAAATAGCGAGAATAACTGCAAAGCAAAACGCGTCGCAGAGATTTATCACCGCCGCAACGCCTATTTCCAACGCCGATGCATTTATAACCGCCGCAAAATGTTTCTAACGTCGTTGCAATTGTATGCGTGAGGGTGGACTTACGCATACTGGTGCAAGTACCGCTCACTCTTGCATAGCTGTACAAATTGAACTGTTCACTAAAATTATCAGCCTTATCAGCAACAACTTTCTAATCGAATTGCAGGCCTACATATGTATATAGACTGCTAGATTTGTAGTGTGACAATAATTTTACGTTTTCACTCGACAACTTAACTCGAACTCTAAGAGAAGTGGATTTCACTAGTTGATAAGTTCCAAAGTACATGCGGAAAGGCTACTCAATTTCAGAAGCGTTTATTAGCCAAGAATTTAGTAGCAATGTACTTGTCACTGGAGATAGGGCTCTATATTGCTATAGCTGTCGCCGTACATATTGCTGTTTTTCTATTTGTAATGGGTAAAAAACCAAAGAGTCTCGTTGGACGGCATGTTGTGATAACTGGCGGTTCGAAGGGTATAGGATTATGTTTGGCTGTCGAGTGCGCCATGAAAGGAGCGTCTGTAACCGTAATAGCGCGTGATGAGAAAATGCTAAGTAAGTCTTCATTACAACATAATATTACTTTTTTTAGATAGTACTATTAAGTACATTTAATCCAGCATGCACGGCGCTTTTTTATGTGCATATCTGCCTCAAACCCGCATAAAATTGCTCCGCCAATAATAATCTATTGCTGGTATTTTTTATACGTATATTTTGAATATGTCACTGACCGCAGGGTTGCTGATTCATAATTATTTACTTTGCGTGCGTTTACTTACACATTACATTTGATTTCAACAGGTGGTGCCGTGGCTCTAATGGAAGTAATACGACAACGTCCTGAGCAAAAGTTTCAATCCCGCAGTCTTGACATTGGCGGTAGCTATGATGATATTGCAAACGTACTTGGCGAGTTGGAAGAGTCTGTCGGTGCTATTTATATGCTAATAAATTGTGCCGGCCTAGCAATCTGTGGCGTATTTGAGGAGGTTTCTGTAGAAGATGCGCACAAACTAATGCAGATAAACTACTTTGGTAGTTATAATTGTACGCGTTATGTACTGCCCAAAATGAAGAAAGCCGGTGAGGGCATTATTATTGTGACATCATCGCAGGCGGCAATGTTTGGCATTTATGGATATGGTCCCTATGCGGCTAGTAAATATGCACTGCGCGCAATGGCCGAGACTATTGCTATGGAGTCGCGAGAGAAAGGAGTTTCCGTTACACTGGCACTACCCTGCGACACGGACACGCCTGGTTTTGAGAATGAAGAGAAGTCCAAACCACGGGAAACTAAAATCATATCTGGTGGTGGTGGTCTCATGCAACCGGAGAAGATGGCCAAAGGCATAATTAACGATGCTTTGGTAAATATTTCTTTTGCATAATATTAACTATGGCTTGCTTACATGCATATATATATATTTTTTATTTACAGTCGGGCAAATTCATTTCAATTGTTGGTGTTGAGAGTTGGATTGTTACGCTACTTGGTGGTGGTCTTCTACCTTGGGACGGTTTTTTCACAAATCTACTTCATTCCGTGCTTATTGGCCCATTGCGTCTTTTTGGTTACGGTCTACATATTTATTTTGGCAGTATTATACGCAAGTGCGCCAAAGAAGAGAAACAACAAACAGCTAAAGTAGAGCCAGCTGAAAATGTTAAAGAAATTAAATAGTTTATTTGGTTTAGATACTTTTGCACCAAGCTCAAAGAACATATACATTTCATACACAATGATCTGCGAATCTTAGCTCCAGAGAGACCTAATAACCATTCCATAAGAGGAGTCTGGGTCAAGGATCATTATCACAGCATCAAGCCACATCGAGAGAGACCATATATCATACATTCATATGCAAATAATTTTGCATTTTATTTTGTTAAATTTGCATTTAAGCGCCTGTTATCGTTATTGCATTGTACTAGTATTTTAACTTATTCTGGTTGTATTACATCACTTCATTTATAAGTTGTTAACAACAACAATGGTGTATGTAGATTCTCTAAGGAACACTAATATCATTGTCAATATATATTTATTTTTATGCACAACGGTAATATGTGTAAATTATTAATTACTATTTAATAAAGTTTGTCATGTTTGCAAAACGTTATGTTTATTTTGATAAGTACATATCTATATACAATTCGCATTACTACAATTCGAATACCAAAAAAAGGCGCAAAATTAATGCAAGATAAAAACGTATGAGAATGATTGTTCTAAGTGTGGTCCAAACGGCATATTGGTCCCTCTTCGACCATTTTTAGATCCACCTTTGGACCCACTAAATCACGTATATTATTTATGCCATATTTGATCATAGTTGGTCGTTCTAACGACAAACCCCATGCTATAACGTTTATATTATCAGGCAGACCCATTGGCAACAGCATCTCTGGACGAAAAACTCCGGAATTGCCAACTTCAATCCACTTTGCCAAACCGGGATGGTAACAGAAAATTTCCATACTCGGCTCAGTGTAAGGATTGTAGGCTGGCTTGAATTCTAGCTGTGTTATGCCTAATTTTCGGAAAAACTCATAGAGCGTACCAATGAGATCCCCCAACGTAAGTCCAACATCGGCAATAACGCCTTCCACCTGATGGAACTCTGCCAAATGTGTCGTATCCAGCGTTTCGTTGCGGAACACTTTATCGATGCTAAAGTATTTTGCCGGTTTGAAGCCATCCGGTTGATTTGACAACTTGTAGAGCATACGTGCACTGACAGCTGTCGTATGAGTGCGTAGCAGGTTCTTTTGAGCCTCTTCCAGCTTCCAGTCATAGCCGTAGCCCAGCGAACCATAGCCGCCTATCGAATGGACTGTTTTGACACGTTGCAGATATTCTTGCGGAAATTTGTAGCTCCTCGCCGGTTGATTAATGAAAAAGGTATCGTGTGCATCGCGAGCTGGATGCTGTTGCGGCTGATAGAGTGCATCAAAGTTCCAGAATGATGATTCGACATAGTTATTGGTGGGCATTTCCGAGAAGCCCATTTCAAGAAATATTTGACGAAATTCTGTGCGCACCTTCAGCAATGGATGCAATTGGCCTCGTGTGGGTGTTGCACCAAGCGCATCAAAGTTATACGACTTGAATTTCAAGTCCTTCCACAGTCCGCTCGCAAGCATTTCCACCGTCAGATCCGTCTCAAGTTTAGTCAGTGTAGTTGCAAACTCGTTGCCTTTAGTAAGCACAAAGCTCTTGGTGTTGATTTCTTGCAGCAGCTTGCGTTTCTTGTAGTCATTTATTTGGTTTGGTGTTAGTTGCGCGCTGCCATTGGAAATTTGCACAAGCTGCTCCTGCACTGAGTCGACAATGCTTGCTACCTTGCGTTTCACCATTGGCGGCTTCACAGACTTGTCCACGAATATCCAGCCCTGAGACATGGCCTTACTGAAGCCCACCTTGGCATTGGGCCCGCCGGCAGCCATGAGAGCAGCTTGCTGAATGCCGTCATCAGCAGGCACAGCGGCATATAGTACTGCTTCGTGACTTCCGTGTTCCACAACCGCAATACCTTCAGATGTTAGTTCGAATGTTTTATGTGTAGTTGTAGTGGCATTTACAACATTGGCGCCATGCGCCTGTATACTTTTTAACGCGCCCACAACTTTTTGGTGTTCAACGCCGAATTCAGTTGCCAAATCAAGTGTATCCGCATGTTCGTTGCTTTCCAAATGCTGGAGTATGCGTTCGGTCAAATCAGGATGCATAGTGGCGGCGTAAGAGGCACTTAGAAACGGAACAGCAAACACGTACGTAGAATAATTGAAACACCGAAAAGCCAAGTATAAACAAAAAAAATGGAAACCAAACGTCAGTTACAAATAATTACATATCTTTGATAATACTACGATCTACCATTCCGAGAGGTAAGAACAGTGTAATCTACTGGTTAATATCCATGATTAGGAACAGTTCAGAAGAATAGGAACAGTTCTGTTTCGAGTTATAGCAGTCAGCTGTGCAGAAATTGCGTCCATGGTATTTATTAGTGTAATGCATAGAAAACATTAAAAAGCTTATTACCGCTCTTCCAATTTTATCACAAAGGCAAAACAAATTGTACGGTAACAATACAAATCCACTGACAGCCAATTTCTTTGCCATGGAAGAACTGAATATGTATATGGTATTATTTTATAAGTTTGTCATATATATATGACAAATATAAACGCATGAGCACGCAAAACGGTATTTTTGAATTTTTCTCATTTCGCTTACACTGGCAACTATTTCGCTCGCGCTTGTAACTTTTTATGAACATCTGAGGATTTGCAAGCTGTAAATGAGTTCTGAATAAGCGTCAGACGTTAAATAAAAACCTTGAGCGTATATTGTACATGGAAGTATATGTATATAAAATAACTAAACAAAGCTGCTTACCTTCAACAACAAAGCCGAAGTAAAGTTAGCGCGCGGTTGTACTTGAAATCAGCTAATTTTTGCAAAAATTAAACGCAGACGTCATACTACGGCGAAGACGCGACAATGGAACGACGTTTCAGTTTGAATAACACACACATGGCAAATCCGATTGCAGAATCCACGTGTCTAAATGGCACAGTCAGGTATAGAATAGAATAATTTTAGATTTATTTCGGCTAACTTTATAAAAGCTAACATATACATATTTATTTTTTAGCACCTCCACGCGTTCGGAATGGTTTGGTCGCATTAGTCCACAAATTAGCCCCAGGTTGCGTAGTAGTTATCTTACGAATACGACGATGAATGGAACACCGAAGCGAAACTTAAATAACTCGAGCTATATGAGTCCAGTACGACAAAAGCTCAATTTATCGCACATTGATCCGAGGTATGATAGAAATGCGGTATTATTATATATTTGCTATTATATGTTTGTTTCATTTCATATACAGTGTTTACGCCGATGCTAACAGCAGCGGCTTGGTGTCACGAGTTGTGAAATACCATGAAAGCAACAGCAAGCCGTTACAGCGAAGCATGTCTGTAAATAATCTTTACAACAAACCAGGTCAATTCCCAGTTGTTCATTTAAAAAAGAAACAATTGCCATACAGAGCCACGCAGCATAATGTCACGATGACACGCATAGCACCACCAGAGCGTTCATTATTCTGCGGTAATACATTGTCGAGTCTTTTACGTTCGAACTCAGTTGTGGGCGTACAAAAGACTGACGAGGAGCTATCGTGCGAGAATCGACCAATACTACATCCTCCGCCTACAGAAAATGAAATGGCACCAACTCGCAGTGTGCTGGACGTACTGAAGGAAATCTCCAGGAAACGCATTAACACAAGTGTTAGTATCAATTTGAATGACTGTCACACTACGCAAATTTCTAAATTAGTTAATAAAACTTTTCAACAGGATGTGCAACTTGGTGAGACAACTAAAAAAAGTTGCATGCGTAATTGCGATGATCTTATTGATGGACCACCGCAAACAAATATTGCTGTTGATACAATGAACAATTTAGCTACGAGTAGCTACAAACGGCAGCGTGAGTTATCGACGCATACACATCAAACAATGCCAGCATTTACTGCGGTAAGTGGCAGTAGCATCGCCAATATGTCATATACGCAAACATCACCGGAGCAGGTGGCTAAACGGCGGCAGTGTAGTTACAACAATGATATAACCAGTTCCTTGAGCTCAAGCCTGATACACTCTAACAAACGGAAGCTCTGTGCAAAAAAGTTATTAACGAATCAGAGCTTCAGTACAACACAAGGTTACGTTGCTGGCAATAGTATTGATAGTTCTCCAGAAGTTGATGAACATGTTGCCAAAATACAACGTAAGCAGGGTGAGTTACATTTTGACAGTATGCCCAAAGCTATGAGCAGTTATACACCTATTACGCCACTACCAACAACACCGTATAATCAAAATGCAGTGCATAGCAGTAAATCAACAACAGTGCAGCAAAATCAACAAGTTTCAGAAGTGACGGCGGCGGCAGCTCAACGTTCCGCATCAGCGCCTGTTGTGACCAGCAACAGCAATGCAACACGTCCAGAGTTTACACAAGTAGCAGTGCAGAAACCGAAGTTAACGCTTTTCAATAAAAACTATCAACAACAGAATAGTGAACCTGTGCCTGATATGGCTAGTCCTGACATCGAGTCAAGTGAATGTGCGGGCATAAATTTTGTTAAGCCAAAGAAGCAGGATTCTATAACTGGTGGCAAGAATGCAATTATTGAGCGCACACAGAAAAACAAGTTAGCCTTAATGCTATGTGGGTTGCGTGGCGAACAATATAAGGGGGAAGCAACCGATGAGTTTGATGGAAATAAAAGTAAAATGCCACAAGGCTTAGCTGAACCAATAAAGCCAACGAATACAACGGAAACGTTGGTAAGTTCAACTGCAACACCAAAGCCTGCCACTATAGACTTACCAACAAAAGTAGCAACAATAACATCAACAGCAGCAGTAGCTGTAGCGCCTACGACGCCTAATACTGCTATAACAACAAGTGCGATACCTAAGCTAAGTTTCGGTAGCACCTCAACTACGCCGCCAGCTAGCGTAGCTCCAACATTTAACTTCGGAATACAGAAAACGGCAACAACAACAATAGCACCAGTAGCGCCATCCAGCAGCAACACAACTACGACAGTGGCAACTACGACAGCGGCAGCGTTCAGCACAGCTAAGCCAACATTTAATTCACCTATTACTACGACAGCAACATTAAGTGCATTAACTAATACATTTACTTCGCCAGTAAGCACTACAGCAACATTGACTATGCCTGCTAATCCTACATTTTCGTTTGGCATAGCAACAACTCAATCAAATGTGGCTTCAAGCGTTACTGCTACCACAACTGCAACAGCGCCGACGTTTAGTTTGGGCGCAACCGTGCCAACATTTGGTTTTGGTGCTTCAACCGGTACCACAACTGCTACAGCTTCATCTTCAGCTGCACCAATACTGGGCATTGCTTCAAAACCAACTTCGACTGAAGCTACTGCAGTAACATCGTCTGGCACTGCAATAAAATCTGCAACTATAACGCCTACTTTTAGCGCAAATCCGGCAGTTAATAACTCGTCTGCTGCACAATCTACAATAACATCGCCGTTTAAAGCAGTCGTCGAACCACTGAAACCATTTTCTTTTGGCAGCAACTTGGTAACTGCATCAGCTGCAGGCGCAACTTCTACAACTGCAGCAAATACGAGTACATTAGGGTTTAATGCTCCACCGAATACCACGCCTAGTCTGGCTAATGCAACTACAAAAACATTGCCCTCCTTTGGTGAGGCTGTAGCTTTTAAAGCAGCTACAGACAATTCCAAATCATTAAGCTTCGGAGGAATTGCAGCTGCTACAGCTCCACAAACAACAACAGCACCGATAACAGCAACAACCGCTAACAATCAAGGTTTGTTTTCATTTAGTAGTACCGCAGTGGCTTCTAAGCCTGCAACAGCAACAGTAGGCAAACCAGGTGGTTTTTCTTTTGGCAACATTGCTGCTGCTAGTGCAACAAACGTTTCAACTGCTGCAGCACCAGCGTCTACACAAAATTTATTCTCGGCGGCAGGTGCAAATAGCAGCTTAAGTACTACATCAAATCAAAGCACCAATGCTATTACGTTTGGTCAAAAACCAGCTGGTATGGCCACACCATTTTCATTCGGTGGTGCCAACGCCAGTAATACATCTACAGCTAATGCAAACGGCAACTCCGGCGCCTCTGCAGCGGCAGCTCCAGCTTTCGCATTTGGTGGAAATGCGCTTGCAAAACCAATGACAGCGGGCTCAACGAACATGTTTGCATTTGGTGGCAATTCTACTGGTAATAAGCAAACAACCACAGCAACTGCTGCTGCTCATAACACTAATCCATCAACAAACTCCATATTTGGAAGTACGCAAACTACAGACGCAAACAATGTAATGCCTGCACCGGTATTTAGTTTTGGCAGCGCTGCATCAAAACCACCACCACCGGCATTTGGTAGCAATGGAATGACACAAAGCGCAATTGCAAGCACAGCACCAACAGCAAATGCTGACAATGGCATCAAAGCAGCAACACCCTTTTCATTTGGCGGCGCTCAAGCTAATAATCAAAGTGTGAACGGTGGATTTGCTTTCGGTAACAAAACCGCTGCTGCTTCCACAAACACCAACCTATTTGGTCAAGCAACGGTTGCACCAGCGGCAGCGCCAGCAACACCTGTCACTGGCGTTATAAAGCCAAGCTTTAATTTTGGCGGTGCATCGACCACCAGTAACAACACAATGAATAATACGGCCGTTAATAACACTTCAAGCTTTGGGAGCTTGGCAGCAAATAATTCGAATAATAATTTCGGTTTCGGTGCATCAAAACCTGCTGGTGGATTTGCATTTGGCAATAATAGCACTGCTGCACCGGCTTCAAATACCAGTGCTGGACCATTTAGCTTTGGTGGTGCCGCAGCGACTACTGCCGCGAATTCAACTTTACCGACTGCAACGGCGCAACCATTTGCATTCGGCGGTGCAGCGACAACTAGCACACCAACACCAGTTGCAAGTGCCAGTATGTTCGGAACGCCACAAAGCATTAAACCGCCCAATACGGCTGCGTTTAATTTTGGTGGCAATGCAGCTGTCAATCCTGGAGCAACTACAACGCAACAAGCAAATATATTTGCACCGCCTGTGACAGGCCAAGGGGATCGTCCAATAAGACGTGCCACAAGACGACTGCAAAAGTAAATAATAATTTTACACTCTCCGAGTACTCTACAGTAGACTACGACTTCTTTCAAAGATAAAAATCTCTATTTTGTATTATTGTAATTTAAATTGTTAAAAAAAAAATTTAATAAAATATAATTTATGTGCTATTTTGATAAAAAAAGACTCAACTAAAAACGAGTATTATAATTTGGTTTCTATATATGCAGATAGACACATTAAATTTAAATTTATATGTAATTGAAACCGCCAATTGGTCTTCTACAGCAGTCAAAATTAAATTTATATTCAAATTAAGAAATATAATCCACTTTCTGGAGTAAACTATAAAAAATGCGAACTGCCAACCCATTGCATTTTTGTATGAAAATCTTTTTTAATAAACTCAATCCCACTCGACGGATACTTACTTAAATGGCCTTCAACCGTCGTTCTGTCATGGCCGCATTTAGGAAAACGTACAAGCTGCTGTAGTCTTGTGCGCGCTAGCGCCATTTGTTTTAAATGCCAAGTACGAAGAGATCGCTCCATTCTCTCGATTTCGGCGTCCACCAATCAAATTTTGTCCTCCCCCATGTAAAGCATGCGTGCTGGAGCTCTTTCATCCATTCGAATGAGGTGACACGCACAGTGCAGCCGCTGGAAATTTATGCGTTTACAGCTCGTGGTTCATAAGCGACCTAAACTCGTCACCGACTAATAGGGACAAAAATCCTGCGGAAAATCTTCCTCTAAAAAACTTCCATCGCCGTTTCGTTTGACTCAATCGGAGACGGTGTCCGAAAAGACACCAAGTACTTCGTCTTGTCTTCAATCATTGCTAGACCCATCAGCCAAAACTGTTTTTCAATCTCTTAGAACGTCTTGCTGACTAGTCGATCCTGTGTACCGATGATATCAATGTCATCCGCGTTCGCGAGCAGCATTGCTCTCTTTTGGAAGTTCGAGCCCAAGATATTCTGTGTGTACTGGAACCCCATTTAGTATCAGACGTGTCGGTGAGGTTTTTCCCTACCCTGACAACGATTTGTTTGTGATAACGTCATCATGCAAAGACGAACGATCTTTGCCGGGACATTTGGTGTAGACAGGGCGTCTTCGATCATAGCCGCTTTATAATCGATAAATATGTAGTGTGTGTCATTGTTAAACTCACGGGTCTTTTCCAAGATTTGTCGTAATGTGAATATTTGGTCACTGGTGACCTTTTTGGTCTGAAGACACACTGATATTGTCCTATCAGCGAATCTGTATATGGCTTCTGCCTATTACACAGTACGCGCGACAGAATCTTCTATCCGATGGAAAGGAGACTTATTCCGCGGTAGTTGGCGCAAATATTGGGGTCTTCTTTCTTAAAGACAGAACAGAGAGCACTGAGATTTCAGTCATTGGATATGCGTTGGTGCATACTACTAACCAACTCTTCACCGCCGGTATTGAATAACTATATGTTGTTTTACTTTAAGCGATTTTTATTTCCTTTTTTATACAATTTTACGCTCGTTTGGTGTGCGTTTTTTGACAGTTAATTAAATAAAATAAAAAATAAAACAAAAAATTTAAATTAAGTGGTGAGGATTGTGGACGTGTTTGCCGTTTGTGCATTATACATTTAATATATATATATATATATTTATTCTCTTTATGTTAAACTAAAAGAAAGATTAAAACTTAAATTTAAACAAAACCGTTAAAATTTAAAACACACAAATAAAAAAAAAAACATTTACAAATTACTTAAAATTTTTACGGCTAATTGGATTTGCGCTAAAAACAAATTATAAATAATATGCTAAACATAAATAAATTGCATTAGTTGATGGATTTTATACCATTAGCTGCGCAATAAGCTATAAAAGCGAGATTCCTACAAACTGGCAAATATTGTGAAACTATTTTTTGTATTTATTTTTTTTCTTTTTTAAATTAATAATTACTTTATTGAATATAACTTCACATAAGCTTATCTGTTTATGTATAGGTATATTGTTAGGTTTCATTTGTGTTTAATTATGTGTATTTATTTTCATAAGTGGATGCTCCTTTAGTTGGTTACTTTGTTGCTTAAACTCTTTCTTTTCTTCTTTTTTCTTTTTAGTAAATTTTTTTTTTAAGGATCATTTCGTAATTTAAGGACTCATATGTATGTAGTATAACTATTATGTTTTCAATACAAAATTAATTAGCAATTCGACATAAAATCAACTAAGCAGTAATTGTATGTGGAAGTATTTACTAAATTGTTTGTTTTTGTTTTTCGAAACTTGTTACACAAGTGCAGCAGTTTTAATTTTTAAAAGGTAACAAAAGTGAATAAAAGTAGTGGGTACACTCGTTTGTCTAAAGTAAATTTAACAATTATCGTTTAAAATAAAATGCACTATAAATAATTAATAGGGTTGCCCTTAAATTTTGTTTAAGTTAAATAATGTAATATTTTTTTTTCTTTTCTTTTATATATATAGTAAATATATTGGTATAAACAACAGAAAAAAATCGTACAATATACAATATATAATTACTAACTCACTAACATTGCTCACTTGATTGTTATTTTATTTATTCATTTATTTATTTATTTTTCCTCGTCGCTAAACTGTGTTTTCGCAAAATTATCTCGTATAATATTTTACAAATGAAATATTTTTGTAAAATATTTTAGTATTATTTTTTTATTAATATAGTACATGGTATTTGTTATACAGCAAGACAAAAATAGAACAAAAAAATTGTTGCGTTCGATTGTTTAGGGGAATCGGTAGTTAGTTAGGGAGGGGGCGGCTTTGTAAAATTAAAATTGTACACACTTCTCTTGGTTTTTGTTCACTTTCGTTTGGATTGTATTAAGCTTTTGCGAAAATGTCTCTCAGTTCCGTACATATATTGTATAATTAATTATATTTAACTAGTCTAAATCTTTAACTCTGTTTCTCGTTGACGTTTCACGCTGTCGCGTTTCTAAGTAGCTGCAAACGCACTTTCACCTCTGCGAATGTTGGTCTTTTGGCGGGATTGAGATCCCACGTTTGACGCATCATTTCGTAGATCTCAGGCGGACAACCCTCGGGCGCTTCCATTTTGTAGCCGACTTCGACATGTTTCACAACATCATTGAGTGGCTAAGAAATGCGAAAATAGATTTTAAAACTGCATAATAAAACTAAACGAAAGAAAAAAAAAAAAAACTTACGATTCGCGGATAAGGTACACGGCCAAAGGAATATATCTCCCAGAGCAGTATGCCAAAACTCCACATATCCGATTTGTTGGAGAAACGCTGTAAAAGTTTTGTATAAAAATTTTATTAAAATATATACATTATATGCCATTTTCTTTTTTCACTTACGCCGTTTTTAAGTGCCTCAGGTGCTGTCCATTTAATGGGCAATTTGCCAACATCCAAATTATGGCATTCTTCACGCGCCAAACCAAAGTCGGAAACCTTGGCAACATTTTCCTCCGAAATGAGCACATTACGTGCAGCCAAATCACGATGTACAACCTTTTTCGCTTCTAGATATTCCATACCGGAGGCAGTGTCGCTATTGGTTTCAAAAATTAAGCGCATCAATTAGCACAAATTGTAGTCAATTAAGACAAAAATAATACTTACTAGGCAAAATGAATTTGATCTTTTTTCGTAATGTGCTGCCGTCCGCGTGAACGCAAATAGTCAACCAGCGAACCCTTGCTCATGTATTCTGTGACTAAATAAAGATGTTTGCTTGTAAAAACTAAACCAATGAATTTTACCAGGTTCTCGTGTTCTAGCGTGCTGTAAAAAAAAAAAATATTAAATACATAAACAAACAAGAAAGCATGATGCAGTCGTGTGTGCTCGACTTCGAGATGCTCTTTACTCCATTCCTAACTTTTTATGGATTCTATCTGGATCCATGTATGATATGTTGTGTAACAAACAGAAAATTGCCATTTAAAACTGAATTAAACAAAAGGGGTTTCTTATAAAAACCCAGGAAGAGTCACAGATTTGCATGGGAGCTACCCCAACTAGTGGTCCGAATATGGCCGGTAGTCCTCTATTTAGCAAGGCCTTCTCAGAGATTGAAAAAAAAATCACAAGTCTATTTTTAAAATGATGAACGAGGACAAGGCGAAGTACTTGGAATCTTCTAGCATACCGTCATCGCATCCTGGCGCTTCGTCTGTGACGATGGCGATTTCAACTTCAGTGACGTAGAAAAGTTTGTTTTTGTTCTGAGAACAGAAATAACCAGTAATAAAACCATCAACTTGAGATTAGGCGAAGAATCACGCTAGCTAATAGATGCTAATTTGGGCTGAGCAAGTACATTGGATGAAAGAAATCTCTCTCGAATGGCGAAAATTAAAATCTAAAATATGCTGATAGTCCCACTCCTGCTATATGGCGCAGAAAGATTCTTCGTAAGTTTTTTGGACAAATTACAGCTAGCGCACAGTTTTGGTAAGCTATTCGATGACGTTATCAGCGGCTGTACTGAGCTGGTCATCTTATTTAAATGGACAACAGATTAAATAGGAAACATAACGTGAAAGTCGCAATAAAGGGCGACCGAGCACTCGATTGATAATGGCTGGTGCGTCTACCTAACCGTCGTACTTATGTAATCTTATCCAACCATCTTTATAAATTGAAAAAAATATGTCAAATAAATTTTTCACCTAAACTAAAAAATCGTACTTGGTCATTCTTTTGCCAGTTCTTAATTTCCATTTAAATGCAAAATATAGTAAAGTTATATTAAAAATTGTTCGCTTACGTCATTACTGATGCTTCCGCTAAGAACTTTTGCACGGCACCCTCATCCTTTAACATTTTAACGGCGACTTTCTCATTACGTAGTATACCCAGCATTACATCGCCGAATTCGCCTTTGCCAATGCTCTCGCGCAGCTGTAATTCTGCTTCGGGTATAACCCAACCTTTGTCTACAAAATCTTTAGAATTTATGCAGAATTCCTGTTTGCCAAGTTTGGGTAAACATTTTATAAGTTGCGTGCACAGACCATCAGCATCGGCTTCATAGTGCTGTAGGATATAAAAAAAAAAATATTGATTAAATTTTGATTATAACATATTTATCATATTTTTCATTTACTTACCGCCACCAGTTGGCCCAGGTTCTCGAAATATTCTTCATCATCGATGGTCAGCTTATTTTCCAAATATTTTACGCGATAGTGCTCCACCTTGCCTTGAAAGCAGACGCACAAAGTATAATCACCAGGAAAGTTTGTTGATTCGCGCACCAAGAAGAGACCATCTTCACGCGGCTGTAAGAGATGTTCCGCCTCATCGCGCGTTATGCTGCCGTGGAACCAACTGTAAGAAGCGATTTTTATAGAGCGAATAGTTTAATAAATAGAATAGAAAAGTCGGTATATAAGCGTACACAAAGAGCAACGGTGGACACTTAAATTTCAGCTTCATTTCAGTTGTGCGAACATTTGCAGTATACACGCTTATCAATGATAACACGGCATAGACAAAAAAAAAAAAAAAAAATAAAGAGGAAACTAAATATATACATATATATTCCAGCGATAATTGATAAGATAACTAGCTTTGCAATTAGAACTGTTAGTTTCGACAACGCCTTTGTGTACGCTAAGCAACTACGGCATGGCAATTTATTTTACTTACGGCATAGCATTCAGCTTGACTTCGCATTTCCGTGAGGGCTGACCTGTTGCTAATATATTGGTGGGTGATAGTGAGGCATTCATTGCTGTCGTAGAGCCGCTGCTCCATGATGCCACAGAATTTACATTGGTCAGACTGCTACCGTTGATGTCAAAGCTATGCAGCGATGTGGACATACCGGAACTGCTACCCAAAGACAATGGTTGCTGCTGCTGCTGTGTCTGTTGTTGTACTTGTGTTGCAGTCGTATGCAACAACAAATTACTGCCACCGGCATTACCGGTGATATGATGCTTCGGCGGTAGACCACGTTCCGCGTGCAAAGAAAGTTGTGCTGCATTTAGCGAGGACGACATTAAACTATTATTGGAAGCACAATTCGAGAGCAGCTGCATATGTTGCTGCTGCTGTTGTTGTGTAACTGCGGCGACTGCGGCCGCAGTGGCAGTTGCGGATGAAGTCAATTGCTGCTGTTGCTGCTGATGTATTACCGGCGGCGGCGGTGGCGCAAAACTGGATAAAATGTGCGTGTGATGTGCTACCGCTTGTGTTTGTTGTTGTTGCTGCTGATGATTCGCCGCTGCTGTTGTTGCTATTGATGTGGCTGTTGTCTGCTGTGGCTGCTGTTGTGTTTGACTGGGCGATTTGGGCGAATGATTGACGCTTGTTAATATATTATGACTATTAATCGCATGCGATGACAAATGTAACGCGTTTTGTTGCGACTGTGTGTGATTCTGAAAAACAGTTTATAAAAATTAATTGTTTATAATATGCATAATATACAATGAAATATAATTCAATGTCATACCACATTATTTTGCTGTTGCTGGTTATGATGATGTAGCGGTATGCTGGGTGGCGGTACTATATGCGGCTGTGACTGACTGTGCTGTTGTTGATGCAGCAATGGTGCTGTCACGGCTATACCTCCTGCTACTATGCCACCTAATGAATTTGGTTGCGGCGCCGGTCGTTTATTATGTCGCAAAGGCGCCGTGGGCGGCATTTGATGCCCGGCTTGCAGAAACCATGGATCGCCCGATGTATTAGCTGCCGTTGCAGTAGCAGCCACTGTTACAGACGGCTGCGAAAAACCGCGATGATGTCCAACGACTGAGGTTTGTGCGTTCGAGTGCGCCGCTGTTGCGTGGCTGTTCATAACTGTTGGCTGTTGTTTCGCTGAAGACTTTGCAGTTAAAATAGGCGAAACAGCAACAAATTTATTCACACAACTACTATTGCTAGACGACTTGGCTGGTGTGGTTTTTGTTGCTGTTCCGGCTGTCGCCGTTGAGGTTTGTTTGGTTATTGCTGTCGTAGTTATTTGATTTACAGTCTTATTTTGTAGATTGGCGTTTTTCGTTAGATTGCCCTGTTTTATTTCCACAGTAATGAGTGCTCCCTCTTCCTCAGAGCTCAACTTTGAACTCAATTGTTGCTGCTTGTTTTCTTGCGTTTGCTGTTGTTCGTTTTGTAGCTGCTTTTTATCACCAGCTGGTAGCGTCGTTTCTGCTTCGTCTGTAAGCAAATTGAGATAAGAGTATATTCATTAATTTGCTCGTTGCTAAGTTATAATTAAAATTATATAAACATCGGTTACACATCGGTTTTTCTTATTCTTTTTAATTTTCAATACCTGGTTTCAACGATTTTCTCGTTTGGTTCGATTTTGCCTATTATATAAGCGCTATAAAAAGCAATTTTAAGTTTGAATATGTTAAACCACTTGTTACATTTGTGTTTTCGTTGTTTTTTTTTTTGTAAGCATTGTGTTTGTTTGTTGCGTGTGGGAACTTTTGTGGTATTGTCTAAATTAAAAAAAAAAAAAAAAAAAAAACGTATTTCCTGCCTTTAAACAAAACAAAGTTTGAAATCAAAACTACTGTCGAGCTGACCGCATATAAGATACTCTGTAATATTTTTTAAGGATAGTATCTACAAGTAGCAATCATGAGTGCACAACTTCGACTTCAAACTGCACCCTTAATTATTATATAAGCTATTCAGACTTTAAAGAATGTAGTCATACTGGGTGACTCCTTTTTTTAGAATATTTTAACACCCCATAGTTGTATTATGGGCATTGTATATGCGGCATATTCGACTCAAATTTAGAATATATATATATGCTCATTGCCAGTTCCAGGGAAGTAGTGCACTTTTCTGAATATACCAAACTGGAACAAACCATTTATACGAAATTTGTTGATTTTATAGGTTCCACAGATAAGTTTACGCTGTTTGAAAGTAATTTATGGTGAACATTTTCAGATGTAAAACGTCAATAACATCAGTTTGGACAACTGCCAACCACATATCCTTGAAATATTAGCGAATTTGTTATCAAAATTATTCGAAGACGTCGATTGAGCCGTATAAGAGGAATTGCAGAAACTTCTGTTTTATTTCTAAAATTTTAACAAAACTACAGCTGAAACAACATCGTTTGCTTATAGAAATATATGGTGAGACTGCCCTAAGTCAGAAACTTTCAGTGATCAGTTTTAAAAGTTACAAGCGGTAGGTCTGTATAGGTAAGTGTATAAAGACAGTTCCTCGTCTTATATAGTATTATTCGAGCAAGATTCGTGACAAATATTAGGAGTGACGCAACAAGCAGTTTCACATTGTTTAAAATCACGGGAAATGATTCAAAAACAAAAATTAATTTTAGTCCATATAAACTGAGATTAAACGTCGAATTTCCATATGTAAAATGCTCCCTGTCAGACATAAACAAAAGGGGTTTCTGCACCTTACAGTCACTGGTGTTGAAAAATGGATGCATTTTGATAATCCAAAAAAGAAGAAAACATCAGACCCACCTGATGTTTTATTTTTCACAAATTTCGACACGGAAGAGTGTGTAGAACTCAGTTCAATGTATGGTCTTGAACCACCATCAAAAACCACTGTATACACCACATATCGATGCTGTACGTGAACTGATAATACGAGATCATCATGTGATACACCGTGAGATTGAGGCATCCCTTAACATCTTGACTTCCGCATAATTTGACAATCGCTCAAAAAAATGGCTCGTGTGGATTGGTGCAAAGAAATGCTGAAAAAATAAGAGCGCGGTGCTTTAAAAGAAGTTTATAAGATCAACACAGGATATATACTTTGTAAAGAAGCTGGTGATGCGTTCACCACTGCTTCTATTCTATTCCCACCATATGTATAGATATTATATTATGTAGCGGTTCGATCTGGACGTCTCATCCATATCAAAATTGTGGATTTTAGCTTCTAACAGTCAAAACAAATAAAGGTGTACCAAAACATCAATATGTTGTTCATTTTGGGAAGGGTAGTATTGATTAAGAGCCATTGTATTGATTTTTCTGGGAAAGCTTCTTCACTTAGCCATCATTCCATCATATTCCATATTCTTGAGAAGATTGATCTGCAAACAAACATCTTGCAATGGGAAAGACAATATCTCCATGGACACTGGTGACTTTAATGATAGCTGATTACATTGTATCATTGCGCACAAAGTACAAAGTATGATATTTGGGGAGCAAACGATTGAGCACAGCAGCTCCACCACGCAAGCAGTTGTTGTCAGGGTGATTTGCTGTATGGAGGTCGTATTTAGCAGCTTACTATAAGCTGTTACAGTACGATCTTTTGCGAATTGAGTCTCAGTCAGAAGCTTGATGTCAATATCTTGTTGTCCGATAAAGACTTCAAATTCATTCGCTTGACTTATAAAAATTCATTGCCCTTCTAGATGCCGAAGCGTCAACTTATTTTTGTGAGTTTGACACCAAAATAGTCAAACTGTTTCTGCATTTTTCACATTTTAAACTGCGTTTTAGCCTTTGATATGAGTGCATCAAACTTGTCTCCAAAGTGGATGATTCAGATACGGTTTTTCGGAAGATGCAAAAGGCTGTAAACTGGGATAAGATACTATCTGCTCTTGAGCTTAGAGGTAGCTCATTGGGAGAACATCTGCTGATACATTAGTCAACCACTGTTTAAAGCTGTATGTGCCATATTACAGTGCGCGGCACTTGACTGCTTTTGACTGTGATTTCGGGAACAAATAAATTCTAAATTTAAATGGAACTAACACGTTCCGCTCGTTCCACTTAGTATGTACATATTTTAAGTCTTAATGCATGCGCAATGCAGGGTATAAAATTTGCAATTGTGCTGAAAATGTTCAAACTTTGACACTGAATTATCATGTTATGCACTCGTGTTGCAGACAGACATTCGCTCGCTTATTGCCTCTTAGTCATAAGGTGTCGGTACACAACTGCGTAATATAGTCGTGTATAGTTCAATTTGAATAACTTAAAATTATTTTAAGTATCAGCTAATGATTTTAGTCAAATGTAAACAAAAAATCGCAAGTTATTGCTAATTGGCAGTAAAGCTACTCCAAGCGATACTTTCTCACCAAATAAATAAACGTTCACCTTTTCATATTCATAAATGCATAATTATATAATTTTTACTCAATAAGCAAAAAGTACCTATTTGTAACGAATAACTAAAAAAATAGTCTCGTACAATTTTAAGTTAAACTTTTACGAGTACACCACAGACCTAAAAGATAAAACGCAAAAGCAGCTCGTATTGTTGAGTAATCATTAAAGCGGCGTACTTACTCATTCAAGTCGGATTGTCGGTCTGTCAGTCAGTCAATCAGTTAGTCTGTCGCTTAGTGAATAGTTGCTGTATATAGTAGCCGTCGCCATATCCATGGCATCATCATGTCGCCTTTTGTTGTTGCTGTTGTTGTCAATAATGATTATTTTCAGTTTGAATGCATTAACTGAAGTTCATTTTTGCAGTTTGTTTGTGATGATATTCATCACACTTACACATTTCTACGAACAAAGCCTGCCGAATTCGTTCAAAAATTATTTTTATTTAGGTACATTCATTCTGACTCACTTGTATTCAATGTTTCTAGATCTTATATACTGGATCAACACAAATGAAATAAATAAGAGAACCAGCACGCGTCAATACAAACAGATCTCATGAATACAACGATAAAAAATCGAACAATTGAGAGTTCACACAGCGGAATTGCTAATATAAGAAAAGTTACTTGGGTCGTTTGCAGAAAGAAAACTGTGAGAAGGCATTATCTTCTACTTAATTAGGGGTTGGTGCGTTGGTCTTGGCACCCACAAACGAAAAACATTTAAAACCAGTGAACAAACAAAGGAATCAACACACCACACAACAACCAACAAGTCAAGCTTCTAATCAAAGGCTTTAACCTGTAGGTATTTTCTGCAAAGACGAATAAGGAAGTCTGGTTACAGATGCACGGAAGAACGTGGAGAAGATGAAGTATAAAATGCTCTTGATAAAAAACCACTTGTTACTGCTTACCGAAGTCGACTCTGTTATTCTAAAACTGAAGAAAAAGGGGCAAAATTTTAAAATAAACGTAAAATTCCGGAGCAGTCCTAGTCGAATGCAAAAAACAAGAAGTCTCTATCTATTACTGTTTCCGAGATCCTTTCGTTCATACAGACGGACATGTCTATATCGACTCCTCTATCATTCCTGACCATAATGGCGGTAACTTTGGGGGGGTCTCCGACCATTATTTCCACCTGTTACATACATTTGCACAAAACCAATACGCTCTTGTACCTTCGGTACAGGGCCTAAAAAACAAAGTGGCAGGCTCCAATTAGCTCCCAGCTGAGTTTTTCATGAATGGCGACGGGAAAGTATTTAGAAAAATGCACCAACTTTTATGTAAACTATAATTCGATGAATATATGCCCAATGAATGGAATCTAGACATAGAAAATTTCGGGTTCGATTTTCCAGAAGGACCTTCTTTATTTGTCTTGGTCCACAGCAGACTTTGAATTGGTTCTTCGCGGATTGAGAGGAAAGTTTCTTATCGGTGGTTATCAATGGTTTGCGACCAGAAGAGCAGTCAATCAGCTCTCCTCAGATAACCTGCCCCTTAGTGTTACGTTGTCTTTTTCTCTGAGTACCAGAGCTTCCATGAGACGCCTGTTACTACCGTGTTCTCATATAGCAGGGAGCTAAAGGAAACCGCCTTAATCTTGAGATTCACTAACCACAGGACATTGAAGATGCACTCGCGATTTACCTTACTAAGGAACTTCAAGGCTGCATAACAGACTTCCCCCAGTTATAGAGATATTGCTTTTGGCGAAGAGGAGAGTTTGGCGACAATACTGCCGCACCAGGGACTATAATGAGTATAGAGTTTACCGCAGACTCGCCAAAAGGATCAGAAAGCTCCGAGGTAGAAGAACACCAAGCGTTTCCTAAAAATGTTATCACTGATGCAAATTTAAGACATTTCATGTGACCTCTGGCGAATAGGTATAAATAGCAAGTGTTTCCAAAACTCTGATCAGGCGGGATGGTTCCTGGGCTAAGGTACGTTTTGAGTCATTCGTTGAGGATCTGGATGCTCGCTTTCAGCCATTCGATTATTGTTCTAACAGCAGAAAACTTATTGTCTAGACAACGTTCGACCGTCCTCATCACTGCTGAAGAAATTACAGCGCATACAAAGGAGCTGAAGACAAGGAAGGTCCCGGGCGAGGATGTGCTTAATAATATCACTATGAAGGCTTTGACACTTTGCATTACGAAGGCGGTTGTTTTCCTGGTTCTCATTTTCAATGCGGTGCTTAGACTAGAATACATTCCATCACAACGAAAGAAGGTAAGGATTTGTTTGATGCACAAGGCTGGAAAAAGACCTTCAAAGTTTTACTTAGCTCTTCACCAGCGATATGCCTACGGGATCTTCTCCCCCTACGGATGAACTGCAGAACATTATGATTGCTCTATTTGCTGATGATACAGTCATACTGGCAAAGGACTAATGTGTGTACAGTGCAATTGATATACTCCAACTTTATCTTCCCGATTTTGAACAATGGACAAAACTTTGAAAAATAGACATTAACCTGGACAAGTACATCAGCGTGCCACACTCGCTGCGCATATATGACTGCCCGGGTGTATTCATTCAGGATCAGCTTCTGGATCATCAGCCAGGGCATGAATACCATATTAACTAATTCGTAAATTCTTTATATGAAAGGACACATAGGCTGGGCTGGCTTTTCAACAGCAGAATACAGCCAATCGTTTGCAAACAGTACCCTTTAATAGAAGATACTAGTAAAGTAATGCTGGTCACGTAAGAGGGTGTAATCGACATCATAGTCAAACAAGAACAGCGAATCAGCAAGAAGTTCCTATATGATTCGTAGGAGAAACACATCATGAAGACCCTACACCTAATTAGTTTAAAAAGTAATAGGCTATGACCGGGCGCGCCCAAGTATGAAGAAATATCTGCGTACTTGGAATTTACAAAAGCAGACGTGTTACGCCTTTATTGGTGAGGCCATGAACGAAATGAGGTGGTTAGGACCATCTGACAACTAGGTATAAAAGCTCATTTTGAGTTTAAAATTTCTGCAAAGGGTAGGTAAAATGCTGGATTTTTCAGCGCTTAGATGAAAAAAATCAAGTCTAACTCCACACAAAGTTTTACTTATTTTACGAATTTACAAAATATTGCAGACAAAAAGACAAACAAAAAAGTTCACTGACTTCTGGCTTAGAACCAATAAGGTTTTTTTTCACAAAACCCATTTTTACAATAAAGATATTGCATACAAATTAAAGTCAACACCTATCGTATATACCTAAACATGTAACAAGTACGTGAGAACAAGTCTCTGTACATAAAATTGTTTTGCCTTGTATTAAGCTTCCTCATTGCCAAGGAACATAGATTATATTTCAGCAGAAAATAAAAGAAAATGAAGAAAAGAAATCAGTGCCCTTGATTGAAATAGAACCATATCCGCATGAATCATGACAAAAAGGGGAGTGTATAATGTGGAACATGAGACTGACTTGTAAGCAGTACTGTTGACTGGAAACAATGTGTAATTGTTTTATTTGCAGAAGATATCTTCTTCACATCACAGTCAGTCAGTCGTCAGTGAACAGTCTGTGCAGTTTCGAGTTGGAAAGTGTAAAAATATAACTGAGAAAAAGCTTAGGAAGGTAAAAAAAAAAAGAAGCATAGACTGACAAAAAGATATGTGTATATATAAGAGTTAAAACTAATAAGCACGACCGTACATCAGTACAAGGCTAGTATATCTATTCAGAATATTGTTGCTGGCTTTGCGAGAACAGTTTAATAAGTTAGTGTATATGGAGTTAATGTCGGGATAATGTTGTTTAAATATTTTACTGGAAGATCTACAGCGAGTTGTTATGAGTACATATACATTAGGATTTTAAGCTGGACCACAGATCTTTTTAAAATTAATCCAGACCAGGACAACCTATCAGAACTTAGCAGTTTATGTAATAAAGAATAAACTTCAAGATTTTAAAGAATATTGAAAGCCTAGAGCCTACCATGGATAATGAAATTAAATCTTCAGATTCAAGACTCTTAAAAACTGCAAGTATACTATTTCATAGAAGAAAAACAATATTGGAGACAGTATTTTAATTTCTTTAACCATTCACAAAATTTAACATACAGCCCACGTATCCACTACCTGTTTCGTTGCATGTGGAAAAATAGGCAGATATGATAAGAGGACAAAAAAAGCATACAGTTATATTGCATGCAACAATGAAGCAACAGGAAAACCGCAAGTTGCAAACACGTATGTACATAGATACATGCATATATTATTGGATGTTTTTGGGATGTTAGAAAGAAATAAAAGATACTCGGAACAAATTGAAGTGAAAAGAAAACCAACAACAATGGAAAAACCACATTAATTACATGTGGAAGAGCATTGAGTGACTTTGCAGATGAAAATGTGCAAAAACAAGAAAACTTTGTCAAAATAGAGCACATTTTTTTTTTCTTCTTGGATCTAAATTTTATATCAATTGTGCGACATATTGTTTAATTTAGATAATGGTCTGAGAAATGGGTTTATCAGTTTGTCGAGTAAGTAAAAAAAAAGTATATGCAGGATTCAACTGTTTATTTTATAAAATTCAAACATTTCTTAAATACCGAAATTCTGCATTGGTTCAAACGTTGGAAGACCTTAGAAGCTCTACTGCCATTATGGGAGTTACTTTCGTGTTTGCTGGGGATTTTTGGTAGATACTCCCTGTACTTACAAAATGGACTTGTGTACATATCATGAAATCCTGTCTTAAATCATATCCCATATGAAGTCAACTTAATTTGCGAACGAATATGAGCGTCAATCTTGGAGGAGATACTTATGAAGATTTCCCGTAACAAATGCTCAATTAAGGTGAAAGTGAATCTAAATTTGAAGAAATCATTTGAATGAGATAGTTCTCAGTCTGGAGCATCTTATAGAATCACTATATATCCGGGACTCAAAAATTTACTTCAATGCGAGTTTTACTGGTTGTGTTCGAGTACAATAGTATCGCCTAGGAATGACATTGCCAATGAAATCAGCAATCTAATTATGGAAAGAGGCCAAGTCAAAACCTATAAGTCAATTAACACAGTCACAACTTTCCTCAAGAATTTCTAAAATCGCTTAGTTCTTCTGGCTTACCCCCTCACAAGCTACAATTAAAAGTCGGTAATCCTAACATGCTTTTAAGGAATTTAAGCCGTTCTAACATGTATAATGGCGTAGGGTTATTTATTAAAAACTTGAAAGATAATTTGATTTTGGAAATTCCGAGAATTCCAATATTTCTAACGGATTCGCGATTACTATTAATTAGTCCCATGGTAAAACATTCACATATGACCTTTGAAGCTCTGGAAGACTTCTGCTGTTTAATAAAGTTTCGAAAAAACATGAGAGAAGTATCGGTAATATCAAATGATTTGAGCAGTGAATATCGGAACTTTCTTTATATAATGTAAAACATTATTTTATATGGTAACAGAAGTTCCGCAAAAATTGGTGATGCACTTTTAGTTTGGTGGCAAGATGATTTCATTTGCAAATACCGTGAGAAGCTCTTTTTGTATTCGTAGATGTACAATATCAAAAGAAATGAGGAATAGAGGCTAAACCGCTTTGGGGAGTTTCTCATCTAACTTGGAAGTAGGGTTAAGTTTTTTTGTTAAGGAGGTTCAACCTTTTTTGAGTAATACTTCTTAGAAAGTGGTTGAAACGTTCATTAAATACTTATCTGAGTAGAAAATAGGAGAGATAAAATATTCAAACTTGAAGTCATTTTTATAGCCTCAAAATCCTTTATGTTCATCCGGACAGCCAGTCAGACTGACATATCGAATTAACTTTTTGTAGGGGAACCACAACTTCTAGTGGTCCGATATGAATCTATATGCAATATTGTATTAGGATGGAAGTAAAATACACCATTGAAGACACTTCTAGCTGAATTAACAAGAAACATTTTTTTCATTCAAAAACCCAGATAGGTGTACAGTTTTGCATGGGGGCTGCCCCATTCAATAGAGCTAGAGCTATCTAGAATATTTTTCATACAAAAACTTGGTAGGAGGCGTAAATTTGTATGGTTTGTACCATCTGTCTATTAGGGAGGGAGGTCGGTCCGTTGATTGAATGCAAATTCTTCAGACAGACAGACATACGGCCAAAGTCGAGGAGAAGAAAAGTTTGAAAGGATTTTAGCACGCTAAAAGCAATCCGCTAAACACGGCAGCTAGAAATAGAGCATAGAAAGAGCTTTGGACCATTACGATGTATTTCTAGAAGGCAACTACAAATTCCAAACCAAATCTGTGTAGATCGAGTGTGGAAATTGTTAACAATTCGTCAGCCACCTGGAAAATACTAAATGTAATTGTGCTTCCAAGAAAAGTGGTTGAGGCCTGGAAGAAGGTAAACTAGTGCGCATGATTTGTCCAAATTTAAATACTTATGTTTATTATAGACTTGTTGGACAATAAACATAAATATATTTTCGGACTATTTGAATCTTACGGCGCACCCAATTTTAGCACACAACCAAAGAAAATTTCGGAAGAATAGCAGGAAGCAATTTTGGAGGGCAATTGACAGAGGGCAAAAACAATGAAATGCTGGAGCTTCCTCTTGGGGAAATACCACAGTAGATGGGCCCTAAACATGATGTAAAACGCTACTGGCACTCTTCAGAATCTCTTCGATGCACAGTTGAAGTCCAAGACGAAGTTTCTAGCAGCAAGAAGAACATTTCCATAATTAAAAGCTACCAGAGCGGGAGAAGTTGCAGATAAAGTAGAAGAACTTGCTTATAGAGCAGTAGAAGTTGGAGATAGAGCGGAAGCTACAATTTTTGCATTGATACCATAGAAAATACAAGAGGGAGAACTGTATAATTTTATTAGTGCTTTAGTAGTAGCTGTTAAAATTTTAGTGATTTAAGTATTAACTGCCACTAAAAAATCTCCGAAAAGCACATTTCTGGCATGAAGCTCATCAATCAATTCACCGACAACAAGAGCTGTTAAAAAATATTAAAAATAAGAAGTAAATCAATTACCCAACACCGTTGGTAAAATGAAATTCTATATATTGTACATATGACATGCATTCGAAAGACTTAACCGAATTGAGGACAGGGCCTCAACGGTTCACTTGTGATTGATAAAATCTGCATGTATCTGTATCTCATCAAAGTGTGTGCTGGGCTGTTGCGACATTTCAACAGGTGTTGCATTGCATACTAACCGAACCAATCATCGACGACATTGGGGCGTGGTATGGATGACGTTGTCGACATACCAGCAATCGTTGTAATACAGCATGACGCCGCTGCGTTGGAACCACTTTGTTTCTTGCTGCTGCGTTGTGCCGCCGCGACACTGTCAACGTGATCCGTTGTAGATGCGCGCTGAAATTTGCGTTGTGCTGATCTTAAGAAACTCAATAAACGCGTGTCATTGGACTTGTTAGTAGCGTTGGTGTTTGACTTTAATTTCGATGTAGTCGCTGGAGTTCTTTGCGAACTGGCATATTTATCATAAAAGTAAAAATCTTTAGATGCTACTGCTGGAGCATAAGCGGCACTTAGGCTGCTGCTTTGCAGTTTACGGCGTGGTTTGACTATAGACGTAACCGCGGATGTTGGCAAAGATTTCAGCTCTTTATGTGTGAGGCTGCTTGAGCTACGCGTTAGTGCAGAAGAGCCACTACTACTTTTGCTGCTGCGTGTTGACTGTGCTGCTAGCAATTGTTGTGTGGCGCCATTAAGGCTCTGCTTACACCAGTAGATATCCTTGCTGCCAAAGTAACAACGCTTGCGATTATCACGTTTCCGTTTCGTGGCAGTTGAACGCTGTTTGCTATTCGTCGGATATGAACAGGAATTGGAACTCTGCTTGGAGATGACAGAGCTTGTATGCGATTTGAGTGAATTGTCACTTTCGTAATTTGTCGACGTCGTCGTCGTTTTTAAAGTTGTAGCCGGTGATATATTCTCCTGTCCAACTTCATTCAATTTGCGTATTGTTGCAGTTTGACTTGATTCACGTGCAGTTTGTGTGGAGCGTATACTTGGCGTCAGATACGAATTCGATTGTATGAAGACGCCATCACAGGTTATTTTTATTGTTGTCACCATGTTAGTTCGTACATATTATTATTTTGTTTATTTTTTTAAGCATTTCAGCAAAAGACACCGAAAAACTAAATCAAAATGTATTATTTACACATGTCGCGTTTTAAGTTACTTACAAAAAGATAAAATTGTACTTCAAATTAGTATCTTATGTTTGCGTTGGGTTTCATTTTTGTGTTTTTTATTTCATTTAGTTGCCAATTCAGTTACACTTTATTATTTATTTTGAGGTTAATGCCCGAACAAAGAACTTTAAACATTGTATCTGTACGTGATATATTTTTATACCCAAAAAATGAGTCAAGTCAATACAGCAGCAGTTTCACTGTATCGAAATCAATTGAGTTAAAATAAAAAGAAAAATTGCTTCATTAAACACATCACAGAATTTATGCCAGAACAAAAATCAAATGTTGACAATCGGTTCAGCTAAAAATGTGAACAATGTAAAAATTTTAAAGTGGAAAAGGTATGAAAACTCTTTTATGTTGCAAACAATGAAAATTTTTAGAGTTTATTGTTTGTTGCTGCTCCACATTTGTCAGCCAACGGCATACAACTAACATTGCCTACGGCAGCAATTGGCGAACCAAGTGCGCTGATGATGATGATGTTGGCTGAAGATGACTTGCGCAAGTCATAATTTAAACATTACTTGCCAATTTTAGTAGGTTTCTTTAAACCGAAGTTTACAATAGATTTAACTGTTATAATATTTAACAATTGTCAGGTGTTGTAACAAAAAAGGGCCGTTAATGCCCTACAATGCTTTACATCAGTACAAAGTATATTGAAGAGCAGCAAAGCCTATTTCTTACAATTCCTATAATTTGTTGGGAATTTTTGAATAGAGAAAAAAAGTTTATACATTTGTAGGTATTGTCATCATTCATATATGATAGCCTTTTGATTCAAATTCTTCTTGATCTCAATTTTTGAACAGAAGATCGAGTCACAATTTTCATAAGTTTAGAGTACGATCCAGCCATTACGCAGGAAATGCAAAACAATAAAGGGATAACTCGCTGCTTCGCCTGCGTCCAATGTCTTCGAATCCCATCACCATTTATATCGAATCTCATCATGTACCTCATATGGATGCAAAGATTTGATACATTATTTAATCGCTTATAGGGGGATGGGCCATTGCCCTATGATTTTGAGGAAACTTAATAGGACTACTTCCAATAACATGTATACCAAACTCCAACCCAGCACTTCAAATGGCTGAAAAGATATTAATTTTGTTTATGGCTTATATGCGGGGAATCGCCTTCCCTCAACTTTAACCAAAATAAGTAGGATTACTTTTCCCTACCCCATGAAAGTTTATTCTAAAATCCATCTCTGTATCTCAAATGGATTCGAAGATATGACTTCATTTGTCTAAGCCTTATTTGGGGGAAAGTAGGATTAAGTAGGATTACTTCTCCTTAAATTCAAATTTCCAATGATCAAACATCATGTGTCACAGGGAGCCTAGTCCGAATTCCTCGGAAATATGAAAAGCCCCTTGAATGGATGGTGTTCAGCCACAATTGAGGATATAAAGATTATACCAAAAGTGCTTCTGGGATCGGAAAAAACTGGAACAAGTGTATTATATATTAGGGAGATTGCTTCGAACGGGACAAAATAAATAGAAGGGTGTTGAATAAGGTGAGCGTTAGCTCGCAGTGTTGAGTTTGTCACAGCAATGAAGCATTACTGGGCACTGAGCCGGAGTCTAAGAGAAGTAAAGATATTCCTAAGCGTTAATGACTCGGGTAGGACAAAATCAAACTCCAACTAAGTACGAACCAATTACGATTACTGACAGGAATGCCAGCAGACAACTGTTGTTTTGGAAATTATTTGTTTATAAAAGGTGTACACAGGACGAGTCGCTTCCCAAATGACCAGAAATTCGGTGCATGCACTGCATTCTATAGACCTCGTGGCATATTCGAGTGCGGAATAATAGAAATGCAATGCCTACTACCTAATAATAATAACTCCTCTTGTTTTCGAACTATGAGAAAGATAACACATTTCACATTATCGCAAAGTTTAAAGCAGTAGCAACAAAGGACTTCGAATGCTACCCAGCTGAAGAGATTAGAAACAAGGAAAATGTTAGGATTTATTCGGCATTTAGGATTAGAGCAGGTTATTTTAATTAGTTGGACGAACAATAGGTTCCATAAGTTCATGAATAATATTTTTAAATATTTATGAAAAACTGGAACGAATGAACACTTCGAATCTGTCACACCAAAGGAAGAATTTTAAAGGAATCCATAAACTGTATTATATTAGCCAATTCGGGTATGCTGTGTGTATGAACTTGGGTCCAAAAATTGTTGAATAGATGTGTATATATAGTTGTGATCGTTATATTTCCATTATGTCAGACACAATATTTGCTGTTCTATTTGCTGCATCTTATTGGCTCTATTAGCCTTGTAGACGGATAAGGTGATATCGACCTTTTTCTTAGAATCAAAAAATATAACAGGTATTAAGTGTTTGAGAGGTGAAAGTTCTCACGCTAGCTTAATACCAATTGTGAGGCCTTTGAGAAATTTTAGGACAGAAAATGATGAATGATTTCAGAATTTAAACCAATCCTATTTGGAGAATTTCTTGTTGCCAGATTTTTTAGCTCAGTAGAAACCTACATCAACAAATAAAATGGTTACTGAGGTATTTGCTAAAGAAAAACCACAACTTGATGTATCACATTGCGAGTTTTCTCATAGAGTGTTCAATTGAAGAGAAGGTAAAATTATTTTCTAAAATTCTTACATTGATGAGTAAGAACAGAGTGCTTTTAAGCAGAAAGTAGTTAAGACGGACGTTTTCTGAGCTCAACAGCATTTGAGCGAAGAAGAATGTATATTCTTGAATAATTCCGTAACTCCTCATGGAACCAGAATAACGTTGGAACCATTGTGCAATAAAGAATTTAGAATTTATATATTCCATTAAAAAGTGGAATATATATAATGTGCAAACAATTACGGTCCATAGTATTTGCAAATAATTTGAAGCGCTCTATTCGTGTCATGGCACAGCTTTATACAATTATTAAGAGTGTCTATGGATAGTCTTCTCAATAATTATGTAATATTTTTGGCATGAAAGCTAGAGGGAGATTTTTTAGAATAAAATTCATCAAACAGTTCGCAATTCTTCCGGTGACTTATTCACTGTTTACCTTAAAAAAAACCTCTTAAAAGAGAGGATCACATTTCATCTTCAACTTCAAAAACTTCAAGCCGGAAAAGATCCGATCCATATAATAAAGTTATTTACAATATATCAGCTTCAACTCATGTTTTTCCAAATTATTAATGCTCGTTTGAAACCGTTTGCTATATTCGGAAACAGCTGCTTCTTGATGAAGTGTAATCGAAAAAAAACGTTGACAAAAAACAAAGAAATAAATAATTAAAAATCAACAAATGCCCAAATATGAACAACAGGTTTTTGTAATGAAAATAAAAGCAAAACCAAAATGAATGTTAAAAAATTAAACAAGTTTTTATATTCGAATAATCGAAATCGTTTGCTCAGTGCATGTTTCCAATTTTGTACCTAAAAAAAAAAAAACTATTTTCCTTTAACAATAAACTAATTAATTGTTCGAGCGACCTGATTTTATCTAACTACTGACATTTTAAAGTGTGTAGTAAATATTGGTTTAGTAGGAAGAGATTTTAACTCGGAAGGATTTTGAATTAAGTGAGATTATACATTTTTTATGCCATTTGCGTTTTAATGTTTATATTCAATGTTACATGTTGTACATATTTAATTTAATTAAAAAAAAAAAAAAAACTCAGTGTTTTAGCTAGTGAAAGTTTTTTGTTTGATCTTATTTATTCTCCAACTACAAATTACAAAATGCTCATTTATTATGCAGTCGGCGGCGGCGTTTGGCGTTTGGAAGTAGCGAATTTCGAACCTAAAACCAAAGCCAGTACATATATGCAAGTAAAATGCCGTAAAAATAGGAAAATAAGAGAAAATCAAACAAATTAATTATAAATTTAGTATTTTTTTATTTTGTTGTTTAAGCTTTGCTGCTGCAGATAAAGATTAAACATAGGCTTGCTGCACAAATAAATAGATAAAAAGAAAATTGTTTATAAATTTTCATTAAATTGAGTTGAATGCGTGAGCAAAACAGAAAAAACGAATAAAATAAAATGCAATTAAATTACAATTGAAGATGATGAATTTGGTGAAGACGAAGCATGTATACCCTTCATTTCAAATAGAGTTTACTCTTAGCAAATGTGTGTGTGTATGGGAAGGTTTCTGAGCTATGCTCTAAATCAGCGCTTGGCATAAAATACAAACATGGTGGGTTCAAAAAATATTTTTCATGGTGAAAATTCAACATTATTTTCCAACTCAGCAAACCACATAAAGAGTGTCGCAGAATTCTGGTCAGATTTCAATCTAACGACATTAATGCAGTAAATTGTTGACAATCCTGACAACAAAAATTGACACAGAGTTAAGGGTCAATAAAAATGGAACTTTATACGAAATATAATGAAAGTTTGGAGGTCAAAGTTCGAAAACTTCATACACAATATGGTGAGAATAGTATTTTAACTTTCAGAGATACAGAAAAACTGGGTTAATTGGAGACACTAAGCACACTGGTCGTCCAAAAATAAGCCGTTCCATTGTCAATATCTTTCGAAGCAGTGCTTGAGAGTGTTGGCAATAGTCTCAGAACATCAATTGGACGTCGTGGACGAGATTTGCAAATTTAAGTTCTTTCCAGCGTATACTCGCAAAAGATCTGTATCCCTGCTTACAAAATTCAATAAACACAATTTTCTTCTATGGATTATGGAACATCAAGAAGTGGATGCTAAGCTGAGCAAAGACATCCCAATCGATGAAGCACATTTTCACCTTGATTGGTATAATCGCCAAAATTGCTGTGTTTGTGGTTCGGAGAACCCACATGTGGTTTCAAAAAACAAATGCATCCACATGGCGTCAATGTTTTACGTGGATTTTGACCTCAAGATATTATTGGACCATACTTTTTTGTAAATGAGGCTGGTCAAGCAGTGACTGTTACTACTGCTCGACATCGCGACATGAGAACATACATTTTTTTGACAAAATTGGATGATATTGATGTGACTAATATATGGTTTCTACAACATGGTGCCACTTGCAATAAAGTATTCAACTACTGTATGAGGCATTTCCTGGTCGTGTGCAGAATCGGCCTGCTAGATTTCTTTTTATGAGGGTTTTTGAAGTCACAGATCTATGTCAACAACTTTACAACCATCCGTGGAGGAGTAAATTAAATGCATTTATGCAGAATGGTCATGGAAAATTTCGACAGAAGAGTACGTATTCGCCAGCAAAGTCCTAGAAAGCTATTTGACCACTGCGTTATTCCATAAAATCCCATATCTTTTGTACCTCATGATTTAATAAAAATAAAACAAAATTAACTAAAAAGGAGATGTTTTTGCTATGCACTTGGAAGGTACACTTCAGCCGTTCAGCTTTATCAATCCCGATAACCAAAGAGAAATTGAATATTTCTTAGATTCTGCGATCCAAATTGATTTCCGAATTAAATTAATTTGGTTTCAGAGTAAATAAAACTTCTAAAGCGGAATAGTATAAAAATAAAAGCGTTCCTTAAAAGGGAACTCTAATATTTAACTGGATATCAACAATTCATAATTTTCTTACTCAATGGAAATGTGCGCAAGTATTATTAAGTCTAAAAATCCAAAAAGGCAGGAACTTCGTACTAAAATATTTGAGCAAATATATCTGAGTCAGCTGCTAGATTGACTCTAGATCATTCCAGAACATCAATTTGGCTCAGGAAACAACATATCAAACTAGAACAATATCTTTGCGTATTCTAAAAGTTAACGACTGCTTTCTCAAGGTTAAGCAAAGGTTCCAAACGAAAAAATTGCAAATGAAAATGGTGCTCCGTTATGCAACCAATCTCTGTAAAAAGAACTTAATGAAGATATTTAGTAAGGATAAACCATAGAAACCTCTCTAGACTACGGCGTTAACCTAACAAACTTCGATAGAAGGTATCATCCGTTAGATCTCCCTTATCGTAATTTCGATTAATAAGTAATGTTTAAATTTAATTGTTCGTAAAAAATAATTAAAATGGATGATAACTACATATGACTGCTATGATGGGCAGCTATAGTAGGCATTAAAAGTTATACGAACTTAAATTTTCTTTATATGGCACAAAAAAAAATTATATATATTCACTGCGCATTTGAATATTCAATTATTCAAGTACTATATACAGATTTAATTAACCAAACAAAATGACACGAATACAAAGAACCTTATTTATAAAATGACGCACATACTGACGGAAACATCTCAATAGATGCATCTGGTCATACAGATCATGAATACGCGTATAATATATACTTAATGAGAAATTTAATACACTTCATACATAACGTGAAAAGGGTATTAAACGTTTTCGGTAAATTGTGTAACACATTAATAAAAATAACATCGAAAGACTTTACGAAGTATAAACAGAATGAGTCAAATTATTTGGATTATCGGATAACACTATAACTTTGACAATTATTGCAAGATTGGCATATGTCAGCACTCATTTGAAGCGTTAGTGTAAACAATTTTTTGACTTGAGGCTTAGACAACAATCGATCGTATATGTTTAGAATCAAAATAATTTTTCATTTCCGAAATCAACAATAGTGAGCGATCGTTTAAACCAATTCCAAATGTGATAAGGAAATATTCTGATAAGCATGTCATGCCCACTTTAAAGCATCGCTCAATACGACTCCAACTTTCTGTCCAAATATGACACCGGAGTCACCAGTTATTGATGGCACTACTGAAGCGTCAACAGACTATATCGAGGTCCAATGCGGATGTTAAAAAGCAACAGCTTTTATGCAAGATATGGTCCGATGAACGAATACCGAATAACTGGAATCTCAGGCTGAAGCCATATCGGATTCACTTATAGGACAATATCACTGTGGCTTCAGACCAACAAGGCCGACCAGTTACCAAATATTCACAGTACGACAAATCCTGGAACAGGCCCGTGAGTTTAACAAAGACACACACCACCAATTCACTTCAATGTTGTAGAAAACTTCGTCTATTTTGGATCCGAATTGACCAGCAACAACAACGTCAGTCTGCAGATCAGACGAAGAATCACGCTTGCAAATATATATTCTCAAGAGCTCTATCACACATTATTTACATGTGGCCCAAACTTGATTGGTGGTTGACGAAATAGAGGTCGAGCGGGCACGCGTTGGAACGACCAGGTATGGAGAGAACTCAGCGTACTTGGCATTCATTACTTGCACCAGCCAAGACTGCAGCCGCTGGTACACCTTCCTAAATGCGGCCATGACCGAACGATGGCTGACGGCCAGGTAAGCAAGTAAGTAATACAACGCACTTGATCAATGTTTTTTACGGTAAACTTTTTTAAGTCCCAATTATTGTAGAGATGCTTTTTATTTCTTTAAAACTTCAAAATTTTAACTATTCCACATATCTACAAAATTCCTGTTAAAAATGTTTCAGCAAAGCCACAAATTGCACTGAGGATTTATACGGATTTCATGTGAAAGAATACGCCTACCAAAATATATATTGGGTGCATGCCTTAATTCGTGCCAGATATGGTTTGCACGGCTTAAAAGTGACAATTTCGACTTAGAAGGACAGTCAAAAAGGTTTGAAGATAAAGAATTGGAGGCATTGCTCGATGAAGATGCGTGCCAAACGCGAAAAAAATTTTAAAAAGCTTTGGGAGTTGATCAAGCAACCATTTACCTACGTTTAAAAGCATGGGATTCATCCAAAGGCTTTAAAATTAGGTGCCACCGATTCTCCATGTCGTATATGTTGCTTGAACGCCACAAAAAGAAATAATTTTTGCATTGGATTGTCACTGGTGATGAAAAATGGATTCATTACAATAAACCCACGCGCAAGAAATCGTGAAGCACGGCCAACTATCAATATCCACGACAAAGGCGAATATCCATGGCGTCAAGGTAATACTCTGTATTTAGTGGGATGACAAGGGTGTGTTGTATTATGAGCTCTTGAAATAGAGTCAGACGATTAAAAAGGACCTCTAACGACACAATTGATTCATTTGAAGAGAGCCATCACGGAAAAACGACCAGACACGAATACATAATTTTCCATCATGACAACAAAATAGTGGTTGGGAAGTTCTACCTCACCCGCCTTACAGCCCAGACATGACGCCGTCTGGTTATTACCTGCTCAGATCAATGCAAAATGCCTTTACCGGAAAATGCCCTCTGCCAAGCCGGAGAAGTTTTTTGGGATAGAATCCACAACTGCCAGAAAGATGGGCAAATGTCGTAGCTTTCTTTATTTTTGAAGAAAAAAATTGGACGAATTAATGCATATTCCCAATATATATATTTATAAACTAATATGTTGAAGTTTACTACTTTTTTTTTTTGCTTATACAAAAACCGCTACAGGCTTCTAAAATTTGTCTGAAGTGTATTAAAAGCTTCGTATCTACTGAATGAAATGCTTCTCTAAATTTTCTTTCATAGTTGTTACAAATTTCGTGACAAAGTTATTATATTGTTTCTGCTGACTGTGAAGAGTATAAAAAAAAAAACTTGGCGCAAAAAAAAAAAATTACAAATTGCTTACTTTCACTCAGCGCAATGCACATTGCTAAACATGGCAGGATGCTCTCTCTCTATCTCTCTTCTTGTAGCTTTTCTACCGCTATAACCAAGAAGCGAGAAGCAATTGTAATAGGAAAGAGTGATCGTGAAAGAGAAAAATCAAAGCATTTGTTTGTTTCGCTACTCAAAAGTTTGCAAACGGGGACCAGTTTAAAACTTGTTGTTGTGGCGGTGGCGGCGGCCGCTGCCAAGTAATTCGAGGAGCAGAGAGTTCGAACCGCGGATTAGACGCCAGTTGCATGGACGATTTTTTTTTTTTTTTTTTTTTGCGGTTGTATACATCTGGTACTAGACGGCTAGCGATGACTAATACCTTTGGAAAATTGTAAATGTTGATGTTTAAGTGGGGAAAAGAGTAAAATGACTTTTACAAATAGAAAATACTAAGCTCTTGGATTTGGCAAGCAATTATAGTTGCAATATATGTACTATGTACGTAGAAAATTAGTGTGGAAAACAACTGACAGTCTAATGATTTATTCATGCCAACAATTTCTTTTCTTATTTATGAAAATTTCTAAAATTATATTTCGCTTAGAATACAAAATAAGCACTCAATTAATGCAAAAAAAAAAAAAAATTAAAACTGCAATATATTAATTTTATTTATTCACTTTTCAAAATGAAAAATCATTTCCACTTAGGCATCGATTATTAATTATATTTAAACACTACGTATTTAATTGTTTATTTGTTTATATGTATGTATATGTATTTAACGTGGTACAACGTATTATTAAAAAACAAAAAAAGCAACAATTTCAGATTTATTTTTGCTATTTTTGCAGCATTTTTTTTTTCGCAATGCTTTTGTTACTCAATAAGCTTCGTTTTTTATTTTTTTTTTATTTTTTATTTTGGTTAGTTTACACATATTTATTATGATTATTTCGCATTCATTTCATGTTTATTTTTTTTTTTATTATTAATTTTTTATTTTTTTGGCATTTCGTTTAGACAATATTAATTAACATACGCTGCTGTATTTTTGTTTTTGTATTTCGTAATTGGTTTGCATATTATTGTTATTGTTATTTTTTTCCGCTGCACGAAACGTATACGTTAATGGCTTTGCTGTAGATCGCTTACGTCGTCTTAACGTTTTGTTACGTTATACGCGGTCTATGTTAACTCTCATACGTTGGCTGTTCAAAAAAAAAACGCGAATCATTCCGCTTACACGAACCAGTTGCTTCGAGTGCAAGTTTAGTACTGACTCGAAGCAGCTTTGGCTCTGAGAGTTTTCTTCTGTGTGGATTTTAAATTAACCGTTTGGTAAATGATTACCCTGGGTGACTCGAAAATAATTACAAATATTTTCTTCTTTTGCATTTTCGATCAAATATTCCAAATGAAGATTTTTTTTTAACATGACTATAAAGGAAGCTTTTAAATATTTATTTAACCCATAAAAAGTTAAACAATGTAGTTTTTTTTTTGACTAAAAGTTGATAATCTATTTGCAATCGTGATTCTTCGCCTGATCTCCAGGCTGATGTTGTTGTTGCTGGTTATTTCGGGTCCAACATAGACGATGTATCTACAACATTGAAGTTGAAATTCTACATTTTCACTGACCATCCAAGACGCGAGAAGACACCAAGTACTTCTTTTTGTACTTATGAGCCAAGACTGTTTTTCTATCCCTGAAAACGACTTGATGATATCAATATCATCCCCGCAGCATAACTACCTTTGTAAAGATCGAAACTGACATATTCTTTTCCATAAGCATATTGAAAAAATCACTCGACAGCGCATCACCCTGTCTAAAACCTCTCTTGGTATTAAAGGGATCAGAGAGGTTCTTTCGTACCCTCTCCTACTTTGAACTTAACAAGTCGATTAGAAGTAGAGCTGTCTCTTGAATAACTAAAATCAAGATCTACAAGACGCTGATAATCCTGGGGCTACTATATAACTCAACACTGAATATGATGAAAAGCATCATCATTTAAATCAGTTTTAACAGTTTTAAGTTAAAATATTATATATCATGTACTTCATTACGATTAAGAATTCTCAACGAGTTTATTACTTAAATTTTTGATAATTGGAATCATCAGCATTTATAAGAGTAACTTTAGTTTCTTTAGACGATTTACTGTCAGAATTTTTATTGGACTTTTTATCGGAAATGACTAAATGAAGGAAATCTTCAACAGTTAAGAGTTTCCTGCAGAAGAAATATAGTCAAAATTGTCATTGGAGCTTCCATCTGTGATATCTTTAATCATCGCAACTATCTGCTCGTAGTACACTGTCACATCTTCAATTATATCGCTTTTTTGAAACGACGATTAAATTTTGAAGTATACCCGTTGTCCAGTACAAGGAACTATAGTATTAGAATTCTCACATTTTTCAAGCAGTGGTTGGTAAACTTGTGGATACAGTTGAACGAGCAAATAAGTAAGCCAAATACATTCATTCTGAATGAGTGCACTTGTCCCACGCTAATTCTAAACATAATTAGATACCCCTTCGCCAATGATGTCATACTTCGCAGTATACAAATAGAAAAGTGTATTACTTATCGCAAACATATTGTATTCAACAAACACAAAAACCATTTTAAGCAAATTCTGTGCACTGATATATATTCAATTAAATCGTATAAAATAATGTACATATTATATTTCTATTCTAATCTGATAAAAGAATATATATTATAGGTATACAATACCATTTAACTACACACATACAAAATTTTTGAGTAAGAAATGATTTTATATAGAAAAATATATGCACATCAGCATAATTTAATGGATTTTTTAATTACTCTTAATTTGAGTAAGATCAACTATCAGGAAAAGCGTCTTGACTACTGTAAAATGTAGCATAGCTAGATCTATACATCACAAGAGACTTAAAAAAAAACTTCATTTGCAGAACTTCAATTTAAACAATTTACTAGGAACTGGTGAATAGAAGATACATTTAGAGGAACGGCAATCATTCATTTTATGATTCGTGTAAAGTTTTGAACTCTAGTTCCTCACAATATTTTGAACTCCTGACATCGAAAATGCACACAGCTTGAAAATGCCATTCTACACTTTGGAGATATTATTCTGGTACAATATGATGGATTAAGCAACAGGACAAGCTTCACTTTACACTGCTCCGATTTACTATACGAAAGTATTTAAATTATTGTGTTGAAACCTTTATTTCTCTCATCTTTATGTAATGAAAGAAGCTTGATGTCTGAGATAAAAAGTAATAATTTCTCTAAGAAACTTTATGAAACCATGTCTTACTCAATATATGAAGTTTTACTTTATATTAGTGTTCAATTTTGGTTCCAATTCAATGGTACAACCCTCCAACTAGTAATTTTTTTATCTAGAATTTTATAGTCATATCCATTAGTTTAATTGTGAACCACAAACTGTTTTTGTTAAGAGTCCGAGAGATGTGCAGCAGCACAATTTCAGTCGAGAACACGCTGGCTAAGATATTGAACAAATGTTTTATATATCGAAGAACTTATAAATTGTATAGTTCCAATATTCTTGCTACGTGACTATTGTTATAAAAAAGCCATATACTAATTCGCATGTATATGTGTCACAATGATAACAACATTTTAAATAGGTCATGTAGGCGTTAATTTTATTTCTTAACAAACCACGTACACTTGGAATAAGATGCTACAAAATAATATTATTAATCTATAAAATTAAAAAAGTGTACTAGGCGTACCCGACATCATTTGCTACGCCTTTTTTTGTTTTCCTATTATATGGGGACTTTCCAGTTCAAACTTGAATGTGTCATACATTCATTATTTATTAATTACACATAATGAAAAATATAACTGAACAATCACTTTAGAAGTGATTCAGTTCACTTTAGTTAAATTCATATTGTTTCCGAGAATATAAATAGTTTCTAACTATTCAGTAATAAGTGACATGATACATTTATTTATTAAACATAAAATAATTTGTCCAATAGACTTTAACAAACGGTATACAAAAAGCTTGACTTGAAAAACAGATATATTTGCAAAGATTGACTTTTGCTCTAGACATGCCCAACATACACTTAAAATGCATTAAACATGGACCTATTCATTCAGAGTGAAACCATTAGATTTTTCAAAATTTTTTACCGAAGGTTGAAAAACGTCTTCGAAGTCATGTGGTCAAAATGGTAGTTTAGAGGTGTAAATTTCCAATTCATTAAATCTCTTGTTGCGGATTCGTGAACTGGACGTCTAACTTGTATGTTTAAACATAATCGGACCAATTTCCTATAGAGCAATACAAAAAAAAACTTCTTTGATTAGGCTTGTAACGGAATAACACACTTTTTTTCGGAATCATTTCGTTCGAAATTCGAACCAAGGCGAGCCAAATCCAACAAAAGTTGTTAGCGCATGAAGCTTTGCGCAGCAAATGGTCGCCTGGTACTTCGGCCGAATGGTTTATGTAGCCACTGTTCCGCTTGAACAAGGTAGTACGGTCAATTCTGATGTACACGACCATTTGTTTGCCGGAAAGCTTCGAAGAAATTGGGAAAACCAACCGCCGAAGACGAATCACCCTTAACCATGGCAATGCAAGCTCTCACAAATCGGCTCATACAAGATAGATAGATAGATAGGTCATCCGCCGTTGATGATTTCACAACCCATGTTTTGGAGGAGGTGCCTCAATTGGAGTGGAAATGGTACTTTGAAAATTGGTTTGAGCGAATGCAACAAATGACATGCATATTTGGTCATATAAATTAGGTATTTATGGATCGAATCGCCATAGTTGAAAAGTTTATAGTTCTTTCTCATACCGAATCAACTGGAGGACCGTAAAAAACATTACGTCGAAAGACTTGTATAGATTTCAGGAAGTAAATCGCCCTATATTTCTGCTTCTAGACTTTAAGAAAGAAATTCAAGGAAAACCAACAATCCTAAACTGCGTTCTAAAACTTATTTTTGTTAAAATATGCACGAATTAACCTTGATATAGCAGAACCAAAACTAGATTACCGACACCATAAGAGTAATCACAGACGGTCCATGTCGAAGGTGGTATTAACGGTCCATGGAGCAAAAATCCCAATCTGACATCCCAAACACTACCTCGTCTACCAAGCTTTATATATCAGCTATTAAGAAAGCTATGCACGTACCGAAATCGAACCCAATGGAATGAAACATGGTATTTCTGTACTCAGTCAAGCAAATCTTAACTAATAAATAATATAAAGACGATTTTTTCGAAAAAATTTATGCTATTCGAATAAGTATATGTGTGCTCTTATTGCTAAGCCAAAGATTATACTTCCTTGAAAGCACTAGGCACAATGATTTTAATTTTCTTTATCTTGTGTTTAGTTTGACCAAAATTCATGTACAGTGTGACTAGTTGAAGATTATTCGACTAAAGAGAAAAAGAACACACTCAGTTTGATGCAAAAACTGTCTAAAATTCAAGTTGGAGGAAAGCCTGCAGCACCTGAGTAGAAGATTCTCAGAAATCTCCATAGTTGAGGTCAGAAATAAAAGATCTATCATCAAATTGCTTATTGCCGTGGTCTGTCGTATACAAAATTTGAGATTTAAGGATACACGATGTGCTTCTTCTGCCAACGGCCATTCAACCCAAAGTACTTGGAACGATCTCAACACGAAATACATTACGAACGAATGATGGTTACACGAAGACTATACTGTAGTGCATTGAACAATGCCGGTGTGAATATATGATGACGTCAGGGTCAGGTTGAGATGAATAAACAAATACACTTGTGTATGTAGTTATGTATATGGTTAGCTGTACATACACGTAACAAAAACAACACAAATGAAACTACATATTTTACTACGTTTCGGTCACTTGGCTTAATTACGCATTGTTTTCTTTGTTGTTGTTATTGTGTAGGTGGGATGTGAGTTATTCATTTATTCATTCACATGTATATATATATATATATACCTATCTATGTATATATATGTACATGCTGTATATAGTAAGTAGTAAAACAATATAAACAATCAAATTGTTTCTCAGTTTATGTTGTTGTTATTGTACATTTATTTCCTTTTGTTGCTACAGTTTATATTTATTATTTACATTTTTGGTTGAGTTTAATGTTTTTCTTCTTTATTCAACCTATTTAAGCACGACTAGCTCAATTTAAAAATACATGCACGCTTTTTTTTTTAAACATGCGTAAATTCGAAAAGAGATAAAACTAAAAGTGAAAATGAAGTATAATAAAAAAAACCAGTTGACCTCGGTCAACGAAAAATATTATCAATGAATTAGAGGTTTTTTTTTTTACTTTTTTAAATAAGAAAACAGAGTTAGCTATTTTTATAAAGTATCTAGATAAACGTCCGATAATGCGTGCCAAATTTAGCTGAAAATCCCACACTGCGCTTTGACCTAAAAAAATAATTGCGAAAAGTCTGTAACATTTCAGCATAATGCGATAAAATTGTATACATAAAGCGCTGGGATGCATATGTTTATAAATAATTCCATTTTATGCAAAATTTTAGAAATTTTAGAGCTCAAATAAAAAAAATTGTAGAAACTACAACAATATGTAATGGCGCGCCCCTTTGCAAAATGTATTTGTGTTTGTGTATGTAAGTAAAACAAGTCAAAAACAACAAGAATTCAAGGAATGCGTAGTAATGTACACAGTAATACTCACAGATACAATGAAACGACAGGCTAAGAGAGCGCCAAACAGCTACAACACCCACATATACATAAGTATTATAACTGGTCGACAGACACTTGAAAAAAAAAACAACATATCGTGCGCGCTCTCCAACTAGTTCTTTGCTCTCGCAACTTCTTACACTATTAAAATTTGTCTAGCAAATTCCAGAAGAAAAAATATGCGTTATCCTTGTTATCCTTGTATAAGTATTTTATTGCTACCAAGCCTTAAATGCGAAATTAAAATTTTTTTTTTTGTAAAAAACAATTTATAGGCCACATGTGTATAAAAATAGCAATAACAACAAAAAAAATTGCACGCAAAATATTTCACACCTATTAATTCTTCTTCTTTGCCATTCTAATTTGATTGTTCTCACTCACCTTGCTAGACGACGGCTGCTGCTGATGCTGCTTCTTCTTCCACTGTTATTTAGCTGTCTGCCTTGTTTTTGTTGCTGTTGTCATTGCCGTAGCGTTCGCACAACTCTCTCACTCTTCCTCTTTCACTCTTACACTCTTTAACACTGACAACAATTTTAAAATATTTTGCAAAATATATTCACATTTTTAATTCCTCTTGTAGCTGCTGCATTTTGCAATTGCATTTCACTTGCTAATTAACACACACTCTCACATACACGCGCGTCTTGTTTTACGCTTCAGATATTATACGACTGAAGTAATTCTCTCGCTCATACATTTTGACCTGAGTGTGTGCGTGCTAGCTGTACATAATGTACTGTACAGACTAGCAAGGCTTGTACAAATACCAGATAGAAACAAAATAAATGTACAATAAAATACCGAAAGCCAAATATGCACTGAATATTAAATATTATATTGTAGACAAAATAATAACAAATTGCAATGCTGCGTTCTATTATGCGCAAAAATTATTTACGCATTTATTTTACTATTATTGTCAAACACATTTCCATTTTATGCTGTTACTGCGCCTAGTAGGCAACACTCACATATACACAAACACGCACACATGCGGAACGACAAACGAACAGATACGAAAAAAAAACTGCATTCTTTTCAATTTAAGTATAGTTTTTGTGCGTTGCGTTATTATACTTCATTTGTTTATGCACAAACACAATGTTTACTACATTATAGAAAAGTTTTTTAAAACAAAAAAAAGCGTTTTTTGCACGAAAATTGCTAAAATATACACGGAAATCGCCTTGCGTCGCGTAGTTTTATATACAATATTTGGCATCTCGCTCACACACGTCAAAGCAGAGCAGAGCAACCTGCTCAAAATTTAAGTTGCCACCTAATATGAGGCATTGCGCTGCCTGAACGATAAATCTGTAATTAGTACTGCTAAACTATGCACAATTATAATAAAGTAATGTGCATTATAAGTTTAAATTTTAATATTTTATTTAAATAAAAATAAAACGTTTTAAATATTAATTGTACGCATATATTTGTACAGCTGCTGTATGCTGACATCTGTACAGCTTGCGCAGATTATAGCATGGCAGCGCTGCAAAAGCTAAAATGCATTAAAACCAGGCCATAATACAAATAATACAAAGTGACGCCACATCGTACTTGCATGCTCATAGTAGTTGCATATTGTGCCTCAGGTTTTGTGCTATATTGAACTCAGTATAAAACTGATCTCAACGGAAAGTGTATAATTGCCGACGATAAAACAATATTTAATTTGGGAATTCCTTTTCTGATTTTGTGACAATGTCTAGTCAGTATTGTTCATTATGTCGAACTAAAAAAGCGAACGTTCAACTTATTAAAGTACCAAAAGATGCTTTGAAAAGAAAACTATGGTCGGATAGAGTGGGTGTTCCATTTACCGAGAATCATAGAATATGCGAAATTCATTTCGGTTCAAACGATTTTTATTTTACGCGCGACAGCAAACGCAGACGTTTAGTGAATAATGCTGTTCCACTGAAGCCGCTTGAATACACTACGCATGGCAAATTAAAATCTGATAGTAAAACAAGATTTTTCAGTTCACAGACTGAGTAAGTATTAAAAAACAAAATATGTATTTATTTTTTGAGTATATTTACATTTGCATCATCTTATTGGCAGAACCGAGTTTATCGAAACGGCAACATGTCTCGAAAACTTGCAACTAAAGCAGCGTATTCGAGATTTAGAGGCGGAAAACGTGCGCATTAATAAAAAGCTAAAGGATCTGGAAGCTATGGAGTGCAACATTAAAAAATTATTTACGCAGGCGCAGATGAAACTGCTTATGAACGAAAAAGGACAAGCTAGATGGAACCGAGATGATATTTCGCGTGCTATATGCCTTCATGCTGCTGGTCCACGTGCCTACCGACATCTTTACAAAAAAGGATTTCCTCTACCTGCGGAAAGAACGCTGCAAAACTGGCAAAAAACAGTTGATGTCCAACCTGGGCCGCTAAACTTTGTAATTGATTGCATGAAGAATGCTGTGAACACTTCAGAGGAGCACAAAGTTTGCGTTCTCTCTTTCGATGAAATGGAAGTAGCTTCTTCCTCTAAAACTGACCACACACAAGAAGATGTCAAAATGCCTCGAAGCTATGCACAAGTTGCAATGGTGCAGGGTCTATGGAAGTCGTGGAAGCAGCCAGTTTTTTATGATTTTGACGAGCCGATGACAAGTGAAACGCTAAATTTAATTATTGGAAAATTGTATGTTGCTGGATATCATGTTGTGGCGATTGTATCCGATTTGGGCACAAAAAATGATAAATTATGGAAAATTCTGAAAATTACACCAGGTAAAAATATAGGACGAAGTTGATTTATGAAATAGTATAATAATTTTTCTGGAATTTTTTATTTTAGAAAAACCATATTTTGAGCATCCTTCAAATCAAGATTTGAAAGTTTTTGTATTTGCCGACGCTTTACATCTTTTGAATCAAATAAGAAATCACTTCTTAGACACAGGAATAGTAGTTGATAATACAATATTAAACGCAACGACAATCAAACAGACAATGGATCATGCCACAACTTCTCAACTTGCAGTCATGTGGAAGGTTACTGATGAACACCTAAAAGTTCGCTCTTCAGGAAAGCAGCAACGTTTAAAAATGGCAGCGCAATTGTTTTCTCGCTCAACAGCCAGTGCCATAAGACGGTGTGTTGCGTTGGGCCTTTATTTGCACAACCCAATAGAAACTGCTGAGTTTATAGAACTGCTGAACGATTGGTACGATATTTTTAACTCAAAGCTTTTGACAAATAACGCGATTCTTACCAAACAACCTTTTGGCAAGGAATTGGAAGTTCAGAGCATTATTCTACAAAAGATGACGACACTTATGTGCAGTTCAATTGTTCCAAATAAAACAAGTTGTTTGCCATTTCAAAGAGGTATTTCAATAAGCAATACTTCATTGTTTCAGCTGCACAAATATCTTCGTGGAAAATACGGCATGGAGCATCAACTTACAAGCCGATTATCACAAGATCAGTTGGAGTACTTTTTTGACGCTTTACGTGCAAAGTCAAACGAACATCCCACCCAAATGCAGTTTAAATATAGAATACGCAAATATCTACTAGGAGGTAAACATACAGATTAAGGTAGGCAGAGAATGTTTAACTTACACAGATATGTAGTCTTGTGTGGTCCAAGTGTGCCTCAGCTGGTAGTTTCGTTTGTATACTATAGCCAAAAGAAAATATTTATTAAGTGAAATGAAAGAAAATTCTAAAAGTATTTGATTTAGAAGAAGAGCATATCAAATAATTTTTCTTTAAAATGCAGAATAAAATATTTATTCATATATCAAACCAAAAACTATTAGGTTTTAGGAAATACATTAATATTGTACGCCTTAAATCTAAGTATAAATGAATGAAATTAAATAAATTAAATTATGTTTATAATGCGCTCACACATATTGTGAACTGGTATATCGTTTTGTCAGAAAGTTTGTAACGCATTAAAAAAGACATCGTAGTAGAGAATTGAATGAATTTCCATAGAACAAATGTCCTTAACTGATTGATATTAAAATTTTTCGTACAATAAGTTTCATCACAGGCTGCGCGCATGCAGGGTAGTTATGCTGAACTGTGCACATTCGACTTATCTGACCTTCAACCACCGATCAGTCATGGCCGCATTTATGAAGGCTAAATTTTCCGATATTAGGGGCAAAGATTTCTTAGCAGCGCAAGCCAGGTACGCTATATTGAACTCTTTAAGCTTATATAATATATATATATTGGGAGATTGGGACTCGTTTGCTCAAGTTCACATTGTGAGAAAAGTTGTTTACTGCCATTTACTTGGGAATGGCCAACAATGATTCTTGTTACAAACGGTCCAAGCAACTCACACGTCCGTTAGGACACGTATTTCCTGGGTGTCTTCTGAACACCAGTTTAGAGGTGAGCTAACGTGAGAAGGCAAAGGGGCCCCTCTGCTTTAATAAGGGGTTGGTGCACTGGGCTTGGAACCCGGCACTTTAAAAAAACAAACCTCCAATGAACACGACTAAGTAGCCTCGGAAGGAATTCTATGATGACGACGATGATGATTTAAGGATATGGACCTGGAATGTCCGCACCCTTAATTGGGATGGTGCACATATCCAGCTGGTTGATGTTCTCGAAAGATGCAAGGCTGACATCACCGCAATCCAAGAAATCCGATGGATAGGACAAATATATTGCATGCGATAAAATGCTTGACAACTAAATTTGTCAATCATGTTTGACAATGTGGCAAGATTCACGCAGCCCTGTGCTTTATAAATCCGAATGAAAGACCCTGTGTTGCATGCTGACATATTGAAGCAAGCCGGAAGTCGATATTTATTGTGAACAGCCAGAAACCGATATCTATTGTGAATAACCGGAAGTAGATATTTATTGTGAACAGCCGGATATCGACATTTATTGTGATCAACCGGAAACCGATATGCATTGTGAATGTCATAGCTTGAAATTTTCTAATTTCACCACATTGGCTTCCGATAAGACCACAAAGGCGCTCTAAACACAAGCGCTAAGGAAAAATTGGAAAAATAATACTAAACACAATTTGCACAACTAAAAATCAATAAAACAACACCCACGCCACGCCACAAACGGAAAAAATAAGAAGCTTTCAGGCCTTTTGGTCATGTGTTGATTTTTTTAACACATGATGACCAAAAGGAAGTGAACAAGTTTAATCTATACAGCTGTGGGCAGCAGCAAGAGTGAGCGGTACTTACACCTGTATTAGTGAGTTCAAAAGTCTGTCCGAAGTCACCCTCGGGGACCTCGTTCAAAAAGTAGTGCTTGGTAAGCTAGGGTTGGTAAAAATGCAAAATTTAAAATCTGTTCTCAACAGACAAACGACAGCTTTGTTTGCTTTATTGAAAGCAGCTTTTAAGCTTCTTTTAACTGTCTGTTAATTTCTTTGCTGACCCACTTTTCCGAATGAGCTCTGTCTGAGCTCAGCTTATACGCGCTGAGCTGAGCTTGCGTTGCACGAAACACGTACGAAGTAAAATCTTAGCCATTGAATTGCCAACAGGTTATAAATATCTACACACAAAATATGTATATATGTACAAAACAATACAATTTATATGCTACGCTATGGGCCGGCCGGCCAAGATCGAGTTATTCAGTGGAGGCAGAGCGCGTTTTGCTGTTTATTTCTTTCGTTGTTGTTTTTGTTGTTTATGTTGTTGTGGCAAAAAGGGCCATGACAGTGACACTTTAAAGCTTTTTTGTTTTTGTTAAGGTTAACTTGGCATTTCATGTGCATTTCTTTGAGTTTAATTTTTTTTGGTCGTATGCTTCATTTGCATTGCAGTATTTTTTTTGTTACTTTTTATTTTCCTTTTATGATGTTGCTAAGAAAATATGCAATATACGCAGTGACGTATAGAGTTTATACTCTGCAAACTTTTAGTTGGAGACCCAACGGCCACTTTCAGTCGCCTATATTGCGCAAAGTCATGGCAAATTATTATAGTGAATCACACTTCTTTTGGATCTTTCTACAAAAATACCAAATTTCATTAATTTGCGGAAAATATATTATTTGATACTACGATCCGCCACTGTATTTTGGCCAGTGGCTTTTATTTCACCTGGTACCCATAATATAAGTTATGCAACGATTTGTATGATCTACAAGGCTGGAAAAAGCCCCACAGCTTTGGAATCAAACGCACCAATCAGTCTGTTATCAACGAGTATACTTGCAATCGAGAAAGTCAGGAGTTGGATAACACCCTTTCAGTTTGAATTCCGTAAGTCCCATGGAATGCTTGAACAGACCAAACAGTACGTGTGACTTGATGGCCTTCTGAAGGCTAAATATTTGAATATAATCTTGATTTGTGTGCGCACCCCGACGGAAGAGAAGGATGAAGATGCTAAGCGATGTTGGACGTGCGAGCGTTACGTGGTCCCAATATTGAGCCGGACTACTATCTTGTCGCAGCCAAGGTACGTACTAGGCTCAGCGTGGTGCCCGTTCCAGACGTCGGCAAGCTGCAATCAGAACAGACCGCCGAAGCCTTCTTAAACACACTCACCCGCCTGCGCCGGGAAACCTCTCTGTGTGCTCAACATATCATATCAATGCGAGCTGTTAGATAGCGATATCGAGAGAAACGAAGAGAGGAGAATTGCCTTTTCGGATGCAAGAAAAAGGAGCAAGAAAGGCGTGAGTTTGAGGATGTTGAGAGGTTATGTGACAGAAATGAAGCTCGAATATTTTACCAAAAGGTCAAGCGTCTGACCGAAGGTTTTAAACCTGGAGTAACTTCCTGTAAAAAAAGAAAATGGAAATCTGGTTACAGGTGAACAGGAATCACTGAGATTATGGAGGAGTACTTTCTCTAACCTACTTGGAAGCGATAAAGCGCAAAGAACCGTCCAAAAAGAAGGAGCCACCAGTTAATGATGGCAATATTGTAGAGCTGCACTCTATGATGGGCCGCCTGCTAAGTTATTCCACACCGGCGGCGAAGAGTTGGTTAGAAGTATGCACTAACTTTTAGGCAAGATATAGTCAGATGGGCGCATTCCCAATGACTGGAATCTCAGTGTTCTCTGTCCTATCTTTAAGAATAGAGACCCCGCTGTTAGCGCCAACTACCTTGGAATAAGTCTCCGTGCGTAAGTCTGACGTGCTTATTGTGTTATTAGCTGAAGCTTTATACGGATTCACTGCTAGGAACATATCAGTGTGGGTTCAGACCAAAAAGATCGACCAAATATTCACATTACAACAAATCTTGAATAAGACCCGTGAGTTTCAAGATCAATCAAGATCTACAAGAGGCTGATACTCACCGTCCTACTGTATGACGCTGAAATAAACCGTGATTGATTTGAGAGAAAGATCATTCGCAGAATTTTTGGTCCTATTAGAGTCAGCGACAAGTTTTGGTACCGTATAGTCCAGCGCATAAAATTCCAGCGGCTGCACTGAGCTGGCGACCTCATTCGAATGGATGAAAGTGCTTCAGCACGTATGGTTTCATGGGGAGCCCCAATTTGATCAGAGGACGCCGAAATATAGGACGACCGTGCACGCGTTGGTACGACCAGGTATTAAGAAATCTCTCCGTATTGGGTATTCAAAAGAACTAGCTTCAGCGAATGCGAACATGAGCGATAGACGGTTGAAGGTCAGCTAAGTAAAGTATTCAGTTAATTCATATACTTGCCAGATGGAATAGACAAAAATTTTTTTTTTGCGAAAAGACTGTATAGAACAGAGGTCGATCGTGATACTATATACTATAAAGTCGTTCTACGTATTTATATTTTTTGCCTTGCCTGATCGACTGGACTAATAATGCAATTGACCGGTCCACCAGTGAGCCACCCCTGGCTTAGAAGTTCTAAAAATGAAGTGCAATAAATTCCAAATAAATACCACAGGCTCATTTGTCTCAAAATCCTTCGTTTTTAAGTTTTTAAAGTACTCACATCAAACTTTAATTTAACGTTCAAACCTTGTCGAAGTCTCTACCACGCCAGGTTAAAGAGAAAAGCATTGTTTAAAACCCTCAAAAACAAGATTTTTGGTAAATTTTTTATCAAAAACTACCAAATTTATGTAAGCCGGTCAGACTGTTTATATGACAGCTATATGAAATAGAATAAACCCATTGAACCTTAAATTTGTAAGAGGCATAAAATTCAATCTGCATCCGTGTCCAATATGTTAAAGCTACAAATTTACTAAAGTGGTACACAGAAGGATGAAGGGGCTGTCGCTAGTGTCTCCGAGTCCCGCATCAATTACTTCTAATCATTGTGCTCTCTTCAACATTTCTACAGGATATAAAAATGAGAACATTGCCATCATCTCTGGCTGCCATTAGAAAGTGACAGCACAGAAAAATTTTGCCTAAAGCCCTGTATACTAATTTTCATAGTTTTTGACAGCTTCTTGGAAAAGGATAGCATTTTGAGACGAAAAGAAACCAAAAGGTTAGTGCTTGGCATCGAATGTATTGCGTTGGACTCATGTTTCATTCAGTTATATTCTACGATTGTGATTGATTCTATCCGTAAACTTACTTTTCTAATCCATGCTCAATGGCAATCAAATACAAAACTTTATTATGCGTACTGCTCAAAACTTGACCTCAATCTTAAGCTTGGTGGCAGCCCAAAACTTCTTTAAATACTACAACATTAGGTCTACTCATAAAAATTGGTGCAATCATTCGCATATGTTAGCAGTTCTATACACACTTGACTACAAATAGTTGGCACAACAGTAGAATATTAAAATGTCGGTTCCACCAAAGCCCAAAATTTTCTCTATTTTAACTTTACAAAACTTGTTGCGCAGTTTATATTATTATTATTTTTTTCTGCTGTTCTACTTTTAAATTTCACTTTTCAATATAAAAACTCGTAGCTAAATAAAATAGTATAAAAAGGTAAAAAAAAAAAAAAAATAACCAACTATGTTGATATACTCGTAGGTATCGGTCTATATGGTATATATATATATATGCACGAGTGTTAGTTTAACGCATGCGTGACCATTTTATTTTGATTTCGTTTTGCTAATTGTTATTATTGTTGTTGCTCGATTTTGTATCTATTAGTTGCAGCGAACTGCATGCAAATGCAATTATCATCCACACATGAAGAACTACCACACAGTTTGGCATAAAGAAAAAAGAAAAAAACCAAGTGAGAAAAAAAATTCTTTTAGATTGAAATTTTGTAAGTTTGTTGCTTAAGTCTTTTGTTTTTTAAAATATTTTTTTGTCGTGAAAAAATAACGAAAATAAATATGTTATACAATCCTACTTCCTACTAATATTATAAAAGGGAAAGTTTTTATGTTTGTATGAATGTATGATCCTCTCTTACGGCTAAACCGCTAAACCAATTGGTATGAATAGATGGGACAATGGAAAGGAATATAGGCTACGTGTTTGTTGCTTCATTAGATCAACTGCAAAGAATTAGAGGGTAACAAATTTTATAATTATATCGATTAAAAATAAAAGCATTCAACAAACTAATCCTACTAAGTACTAAGTACAAAAATTATTTGGAAGTAATTTCTTTCTATAAAAAAATTAAGTTCTATTCTAAGTTTATAAAAATTATTTCAAATAATAGACCGAAAGCGTAAGAGTAATCTTTCCAAAAAGTCAAATAAAGCACGAGCAATGAAGGTAGCTAGAGCTGCTGAGACACCGGAGCAGGCCCAAGCTTAATAAAATAAAGGCAATGAACAAAGATTGCCGATTTGGTGAAGCTCTTAAATGGCAAGAGGAAACAACAGAAACAACCACTGAGTCTCACCGTTTCCTCAGAAATATTAGAAAATATAATTCATGTTTCTATATGACGTCTCTTGGAGCGGATAAAATTGTTTCAATGCCAGTATTTTGTTCGACGTTCATTATTCAAGGTCAAGTAAACCACAAAATTAGTTCCTTGCTCCCTGCGACCAATATGCAACCTCAATTTTTACAAGTTTACTTCATGGGTGATGAGAAAGCTGAAGTAAATAGGCGTTTAGATTACATACAAGGAGTAGAAAAAAACGTAGTCCCAAAAATACAAAGAGTTCTACATGAATTTAAATCAGCGAAAGATAGATTGCCAAACGACAGTTATAAAGTTGTGATCCAACAAGATCGTGTACCACGTGATCAACACGAGAGACGGTTCAACGTCCCGACCACAAATGAAATAGCTGCGTCTCGCGACATCGTTGTTCAAGCGAACGATGGCATGCTCACCGGAGTTCCGGACACTCATAGATTTTATGACGCCTTTGAATACCCAAGGAGGGATATAGCATTGACATTCCACAGATAAATCCAGTTACCAAATAATGCACAGCAATCGTAAGCTGATGGGTGGTGTGGTGGTATTACTGGCGGGAAATTTTAGGCAAACTTTGCCTATTATCGAGCGAGGTACTGCAGCAGAGGAAATTAACGCATGTCTGAAAGCATTTTATATGTGGAGCCAAGTTGAAAAGCTGCATCTCACCACTAACAACATCAATGTACAATTCCATCGGCACAGTCATGTCATCCGATGATTCCACGTGGAGTTTTTAAACTCTTTGGACTTATCCGGGTTGCCCTCCCATAAGTTGGTGTTGAACGTAGGTATACCGGTTTTGTTAATGCGCAACATAGACCCTCCGAGCTTGTGCATCGGTACTAGATTGAAAGTCACAGAACTAGGACCTAATATTATAAAGGCATCAATTTTAACTGGCGAAGCAAAGGGAGACAGTGCGCTTATACCTAATAATTTACCTTTTACTTTTAAACATCTGCAATTTCCATTCAAAGTTACATTTTCGATGACCATAAGAAAAACGCTTAGAATATCAAACAAAAAATAAATAAAAATACTTTTTATCGAAATGTACGCGGACGAAATCGCGGGTGAAAGTTAGTAATTAATAAAAATCAATTAAAAATGCTGTAGAATTTATAATTCAAAGCTTGGTGGCTCCTTTTTTTATAGTATCCGTGATTTGTTCATCTTTCGTTACTTTGCACAAGAAGACCTTAGGTTTGAAAGACATACACAACAAACTTCTACTCTTTGCAAAGACTTCGTTCTCCCTGTTAGTGTTTTATAGAAATACCAGAAGCACAAATCTTTCTACGAACATCTGGCTTAGTCTGGAAAAATCCTTTTGCTCATATTTGCCACAGCGCCGATTCAGACGTAGTTAATAAAACTGTCAACTCTAATAAAACATTTTTAACAATATTTATTGGCAATGTCGATGACCAACTTTGAGTTATTGTTTTTTTTCTTCTTTGTTTTTATTGTTTTTTTTTTTTTTCGTTGTGTTTAGACACAATGACCTTGCTTGGGTGAAAGTTGCTCTTCATTTCTCCATGCTTTTACACTAAACTGCCAAACAATACACTACACTTCTACACTAAAATATTTGTTTTGCCTTTTGTATCAATAAATATATACATTTTCTCTACATTTTATTTAATTATTTTATACATTTAGGCATTATTTATTTGTTTTGTATATGTTTTTAACCTACACGTGTCATTATTAATTTGTAAAATAAGTAAATAAAGCATTTAAAATAAATAATAACTAGCTGTCCGTCCGCACTTTTTTCGTACGTTGAAAGTGCTTTGACATTATTATTATATTTAGTTTGAGCAAATGTAAGTTACAGGCAGTAGAAGCTGAGGCAAACCGCATAAAGTATATATATTCTTGATCAGCAACAAAGTCAAGTCGATATAGACATGATTTTTTAGTAGAGATTGCTTACATTGTTCCGGACTGCTTTAGGGCTAAACATGTTTACTCACGAGTTTTTGGGGTCGCTTATTAAGAATCTAAAGTCAATATTTTAAAATTCAAAAATGGAGTATCCGTGGATTGTTTGTATTTAAGGGTTTTCTGTGTGTGATATGTTGTTAGCAGTTGTCCATAATTACGTCGTTGTAAACGGTAGGTGGGTATAGCACTAGCTTGAAAGACGGCAAAACGATTGTAGTGTGCCAACAGTCGGTCTTTGTATCGACTACTATGTTGTGTATGGGGGCTATGACGTGTAAATATTTTTTATATAATGAGAAGCTTCCATCGTCTGGCTCATAATGCAAGTTGGTCTAGATAGTCCTGAGTAGCGTCAGCGGCATCAATTTCAGTTTTGAAATAATCATAGCGCATAAATCATCTGTATAGACAGCTGTAAGGGTTTCGCGAAGTTATAGGCGAAGATCAGCAGCGTTCAGTGTGGGAACATCGGCAGTGAACAGAGTTACCAGAAAGGGGGCAAGTACAATACCCTGAGGTACTACAGCATAAACCGGGTAGATGGAGGACAACTCTGTCCTCACTTTGACACTGAAGTAGAGTCCTTCCAACAAAGTTTGTATCAGCGCGAAATAAGGCGAACGTAATCCGTTTTTGACTTAAGCGAGCAGTCCTAGATGCCACACTCGATCGAAAGCTTGAGCAACGTCCACAATTACAACTTTACAATATATTTTTTGCTCAAAGGCCTCTAGTGCGTGGTTTATAACTCTGTGCAACCCTTCAATAGTGTCATGGCCGAAGCTGAAAGTCCGAAGCTGGAAGTTCGGGATGAGATTTCTGGACATAGTCGTTCCCATAGCTTCGAAAGCGACGGTAGTAGACTGATTGGCCGGTAAAACTCGGCGTCTTTTTCCAGCTTGCCCGGTTTATATATCATCGTCACAATTGCTTGCTTCCACCTCTCTGATGAAGTAACTGGATCGCTGAAAAATCTTCGAGTTATATTCCCATCGTTTGTTGTTCCACTACCACCCGTTTAAGGAACATCTACTAACAAATCCATCTATTCTTTGAAAGCTTCCTGAATGGTTGCCTTGCTTTTATGAAACTAGCTTTAATCGCAGAACTTCGAACCTACCGATTTTTATTATCCAATCGTTTGAAGAGAAATAGAAAAATGTATTCAGTTCATCATGTTCAATGGCACTTGGTACTAAACTATCTATATGACGTTGAACCTCATTTTTTTCCAACAATGAAGTTTCAGGAGCTTCCTTTGTGAATTAGATTCTAATTAGTATGCAACTTTGAGAGCATGATGCACACTATTATTTGAATTACACACTATTATATGAATTAGATTCTCGTGTGTACAATTCTAAGGGCACACAATTTATCATAAGGTCTGTTTATAAGCCGAATTCCCTTAACTGCATTCAAAACCACACTCATGGTACATATGTCTGTTTGGACATCTTAGACTTGCAATTTTGTGGTCGGAAGCATCATTGCTGGAGCCAACAGACCACTGACACCAGAAAGTTGCTGGATGTACTCGACATAGCCATTAATTAAAGTTTCGAATCAAATTTTGAATTGTTTTGAACTGTGTTCTGTTCACTGCACGATCAACATGTCTACGGGGCTAGTGAAGTTATTTAAGAAGAGCACGAACATCAAAATCTACCATTTTTGGCTAGAACAACACATCAATATGAATGTGCCTATCTGCACGGCTGACGAGATGAATGATGCTATTGAGGGAATAACGAATAAAACCAGAATTTTAATGCAAGCTAGCAGGGATTGACACCTAAACTCGTTCAAAGTAGGAGAAAAAGGTATACTCAAGAGAGTCTGGCATTGCACGCATAATCCTCTTGATAAAGCAACTATCAACAGAGCAGCCAGAAAGCGGAACTAAGCGGAACTTGATGACTACATTAGCCAGCTTGAATCTAATGATGGGGATCACAATTTAGGGAAGGCAACGCAATACCTTAAAATACCAACTAAGTGGCCAACAAAATGTCTGTGGTATCGGTCGGAAGAAGACCATCATTTTCATAATTTTAGAGCATGCAAAAACAGTTGAATTTCTTGGTTCGACTCGTCCAATGGACCTACTAATATCTATTCTTCAAAGTGATGAAGTTAATGGGAAATTTAAAGCGCTGAAAATATCCAAGGCAGCTTACTACGAACGCATTGAAGAACCTTTGAGTTAACTGCTTGACATTGCTTTCGGCAAAATTCAATAGCTGCCTACAAATTGGTCACTTCTTCTCAAGCCTGAACAACATGTTATCTCGTACCGTCCGATCAGCCTATTACCAAGATACTCTAAGATACTCGAAAGCGTATTATTGCTAGGACTATAGCCTTTATGTGAAACGAAGGAGCTGAACCCAGTATCATCGGCTGATCGAACGTATACTAATTATACTATTCACTTTTTCTAAAAACAAGAACGGAAGTAAACATTTTTCAACCAATATGATTTGATTTGCAAATTAAAATTATTCTCATTGTACAACAACAGGAAGACATAAAAAACGAAGTACATTGAATTGCAAAATATTAAACATTTTTTTTTGTTTTTTATTTTACTAACATAAAAAAAAAAATCCATAATTTGTTGCCAAACTTCTAAAATAGTTGCACAATGCAGCACAATTAGATGTTTTTGTTGTTGTTTTAGTTTGTTTCTCGGTCGGCTTCGCTTTGAAAGTTAAGAACATTGAACAACGAAGAGCATAAAATTATTATTTATAAAAAAAATTTACACATGGCTAACTACACTTTGAGCAGAACTTAAATCATAAATAATATAAAGAAAAAAAATAATATTAAAAAAAATTAAATTTAAATTGGTTTGTTCTTCTACGAAAAAAAAAAAAAAAAGAAGCACTGACCAAAAAAAAAAAAAAAAAATAAATATATTGTAAAAGAGAACTGTTACAGTAGTCTACAAAAAGCGAATTTAATTAACTGCAAAAATTATTAGAGCTGATCGAAATCTTATGAAATATGGCTTTGATTATTTTGCTGTATTTCGACTTGAATTCGTTTATTCTGCTTTTTGCCTTTTGGTTAGTTAAATTAATAATCTATAATTAACTTTGACTTTGCTTGTTCAAAGAGCGGTTTCAGCATAAAAATAAGCAGTTCAAATTTATGCGTTTTGATAAAAAATTTATTGTAGTTGAGTACCCAGCACCCGCGAAAAAGTGAAAATCTATTGAAATCTGTTTGTTGTTCCAAGAATCAGTGTTCTTTTTAAAATGCTTTTATTAACTAACGGAATCTTTCAAAATTTTTCAAAATAATTTGAAATCTTACACATTTATTAAGTGCCGATGACAAGGACGCAGTTAATACATATCCCGATATTGATTTGGGGCTTTGATTTGAATTTTGTTATTCAGTTCAGCTTCTTGAAAGCAACTAGATTTGCGTTGTAACTGAGTCAATCGTGATAATGAGAACTAAATGGCCCATCTGGCCCTTACTATTTAGCTCCGTATGGCCAAATTTATGCACATTGTTGATGTATCGAAAAGTTTTGGTGTTCCACCAGGACAATGCAAAGCCAAACATTTTTTTAGACATGTACACAATTCTATGCAGATGCCTCGGCTGTTGTGTAAAATCCCACCCACTATACTCATCAGCTCTTAAGTCATCTGAATACTATTTATTCCACACATTTCAGAACAATTTGAATGGCATGACGTTCGTTCCTTTGGATCTCCTCAAAAACTAATTGATTGTGTTTTCGACAAGAAATGCCAGACAATCTACAAGCTGGGAATCATGAAGCTCGAAAGCTGATAGATCAAAAGGGACTATTTATAAACTAGCTGTACCCGGCACGTTTTGCTGCGCCCAGTAATATATATATATATTCTCCTCCTACTCGACTCCAAGCAATTCTTTACTTCTTCCAGCAATATTCAAAACCGATAAATCAAAAAACTTTATTATATCTTTTAAACTATGAAACTTTATTCTCTTTTCTTAACTTGATTACTTCATCCGATCCCATTAACATGTACACCAAATTTCATCAATGTACTTCAAGTGGATGCAAAGGTATGTTGAATTTTGTTTACCGCTTGTATGAGGGGTGGGGCACTGCCCCCTCCGATTTTAACCAAACTTTACTCGAACACTCTCCTGGATGAACTGAAGTTCGTCTGTAAATTTCAGCTCAATCGGTTTGATGGTTTAGTTTCCTATAAGGAACATACATATATACATGCATACATATATAGACAGATATCTAGAAGATTCATTTTTATATATATAGATATATATAGTCTATAGCCTTTCTCGAAAAATGTACTATCCAAATCGGACCAGCGGTTCCTGAGATTTGCGCGTTCAAACAAACAAACTCTTCAGCTTTATAATATTTGTATAGATTGATTGTAATACTTTATAATAAAGCGGTTTCGAAGTACCTGTATATAGAACAACATTTTAAGACAGTGTTTTGGATGTAAACGGTTGCAAAAAACGCTCAACATATTTTTGATGTGGTACGAATTGATGGGGCTAAGTCGGAGGCATTCACCGAATATAATGACACAATATTTCTGCCAAACTTGTTATTCCTATCAATACCGTAGAGGAAAGGGAACTTTAAGGAATCTGCCCTTAAAACACTTATCAAACAGCGAAGTTGTATATGAATAAATGTCTGTCGAAACTGAAAAAAAGCATTGCTACTTACCAGCCAAATGAAAAAATAATCTTCTGGCCTCACTAGTATTCATTATTCGTAGAAAACTTTGCAATTGCTCAAAAAAGTGCCTTCGGGTCAAAAGATGTCATTGTGCCAAAAATTCCACAGGCACGTCCGATTCAAAATTTTTGTGATGTTCTCATTCGGATGGTGTTCGACAATGTATAAGAAGCATAAACTGAGCGACAACTAGGGAATAGAATTACTCGGAAGCTGAAATATGTTGACATGTCTGTCAACGAGGCCATGATGAAGGACATCAAGAAAACTCTTCGACTCTTAATGGCCATATAAATCTTTTTTCGAAAACATAAGTTAGTTAGTTAGTTATATGGCCGTCAACCGTCTGCCGGTCATGGCCGCGTCCAGGAAGGCGCGCCAGCCTCCATAATCCTGTGCGCGCTGGCGCCAGTCGTTCTGAATGCCAAGTACGGAGAGATCTCTCCATACCTGGTCATTCCATCGAGTGCCCGGTCGTCCTTTATGTCGGCGTCCACCAATCAAGTTTGGGCCCCCCATGTAAACCATGCGTGCTGGAGCTCCTTCGTCCATTCGAATGAGGTGCCCAGCCCAGTGCAGCCGCTGGAATTTTATGCGCTGGACTATGTCAACCTCATTGAATAGCTCGTACAGCTCGCGGTTCATACGGGACCTAAACTCGTCACCGACTCTAATAGGACCAAAGATCCTGCGAAGAATCTTCCTCTCGAAGACTTCCAACGCTGTCTCATCCGACTCAATCACGGTCCATGCCTCTGCGCCATACAGTAGGACCGGGAGTATCAGCGTCTTATATATCTTTATTTTCGTCCGTCGAGAGAGGGCTTTACTTCTCATTTGCTTGCTCAGCCCAAAAAAAAATCTGTTTGCACGCGTGATTCTTCGCCTGATCTCCAGGCTGACGTTGTTGTTGCTGGTGATCTCTGTTCCGAGATAGACGAAGTTTTCTACAACACTGAAGTTGAAATTCTCCATCGTCACTGACCGTCCAAGACGCATTGACGGAGTGCGAGAAGACACCAAGTACTTCGTCTTGTCATCGTTCACCGCTAGACCCATGAGCCGAGACTGTTTTTCAATCTCCGAGAACGCCTTGCTGACTCGCCGTTCCTGCGTACCGATGATATCGATGTCATCGGCGTAAGCGAGCAGCATCACTTCCTTTTGGAAGATCGAGCCCGACATACTCTGTATGTACGGGCATTGGCGTAGGATGTATTCCATCAGGAGATTGAAAAAATCGCACGATAGAGCATCGCCCTGCCTGAAACCTCTCTTGGTATCAAAGGGGTCGGAGAGGTTTTTCCCCACCCTGACAACGCTTTGTGTGTTAGATAGCGTCGCCATGCAAAGACGGACAATCTTTGCCGGGATACCTAGTGCAGACAGGGCGTCGAAGAACTTCGCTCTTATCGGCGTGTCGAAAGCGGCTTTGTAATCGACAAATAGGTGGTGAGTGTCTTTGTTGAACTCACGGGTCTTTTCCAAGATTTGGCGTAATGTGAATATTTGGTCACTGGTCGACCTTTTTGGTCTGAAGCCACACTGATATCGTCCTATCAGTGAGTCGGTATATGGCTTCAGCCTATTACACAATACGCCCGACAGAGTCTTATATCCAATGGAAAGGAGACTTATTCCGCGGTAGTTGGCGCAAACAGCGGGGTCTCCTTTCTTAAAGATAGGACAGAGAACACTGAGATTCCAGTCATTGGGTATGCGTTCATCGGACCATATCTTGCATAAAAGCTGGTGCATACTCCTAACCAACTCTTCGCCGCCGGTCTTAAATAACTCAGCTGGCAGCCCTTCAGAGCCTGCCGCTTTGTTATTTTTCAGCTTCATTCAGCTGTCATTTTTCTTTCGGCGGTATTGTGCGCTTCATCGCCGAGTAGGTTGGAGAAATGACTCCTCCATAATCTCAGTGATTCCTGTTCATCCGTTACCAGACTTCCATTCTCATCCTTACAGAAAGTTACTCCGGGCTTAAAACCTTCAGTCAGACGCTTGACCTTTTGGTAGAATTTTCGAGCTTCATTTCTGTTACGGAACATCTCAACATCCTCAAACTCCCGCCTTTCTTGCTCCTTTTTCTTGCGTCTGAAAAGGCGTTTCTCCTCTCTCCGTTTCTCTCGATATCGCTCTCTAACAGCTCGCGTTGCTCCCGACTGAAGAGTTCGCTGATAGGAAGCGTTCTTCTCTGCAGTAGCATTGCGACACTCCTCGTCGTACCAAGAATTCTTCACAGGTTTTATATAACCAATGTCATCCTTGGCAGCCCTATCTATGGAGCGGGTAATATGTGGCCACTGCTCACATATATCTCGAGAAATCGGAGAGGTTTCCCGGAGCATTCGGGAGAGTGTGTTTGAGAAGGCTGTGGCGGTCTGCTCTGATTGCAGCTTGCCGACGTCTAGCCTTCGTTGCATGTTGGAACGTGCGGCGTGCACTACGCTGAGCCTAGTGCGTACCTTGGCTGCGACAAGATAGTGGTCCGAGTCAATGTTGGGACAACGTAACGTTCGCACGTCCAACACGCTCGATGCGTGCCTTCCGTCAATCAGAACATGATCAATTTGGTTGCATGTTTTTTGATCAGGACTCAGCCATGTAGCCTTGTGGATGTTAAGATGTTGAAATCTGGTACTACTAACTACCATGTTCCGACCTGCGGCGAAATCGATTAGCCTCTCTCCATTATTGGAGGTAGTGTCGTGAAGGCTAAATTTTCCGACGGTTGGGCCAAAGATTCCTTCCTTCCCAATCTTGGCGTTGAAATCGCCAAGCACGATTTTGACATCGTGTTTGGGACAGCGCTCGTACAGGCGTTCCAAGCGCTCATAGAATTCATCTTTAGCATCGTCGTCTTTCTCTTCCGTCGGGGCGTGCACACAAATCAGGCTAATATAAAAATATTTAGCCTTGATGCGTATCGCGGCTAGACGCTCGTCAACAGGTGTGAATCTAGAGACGAGGCCACGTAGTTTCCTACTCACTACGAAACCACATCCAAATTCGCGCTTACTCGCATGGCAGCTGTAGTAGATGTCACAGGATGCTTTTCTAGAGCAACCCTGCCCTATCCATCGGATTTCTTGGATTGCGGTGATGTCAGCCTTGCATTTTTCGAGGACATCAGCCAGCTGGATACTTGCACCATCCCAATTAAGGGTGCGGACATTCCAGGTGCATATCCGTATATCGTGATCCTTATAGCGTTTGCGGGGGTCGTCATCAAAGGGGCCGTTCCGAGGCTTTCTTTTCGTTTTCATTGGGGGTTTTTTTTTTAAAGTGGTGGGTCCCAAGCCCAGCGCACCAACCCCTTTTTAAAGGAGAGGGGGCCCCTTCGCCTTCTCACGTTAGCTCACCTCTGAACGGATGTTCAGAGGCTACCCAGGAGATACGTGTCCTAACGGACGTGTGAGTTGCTTGGACCGTTTGACACAAGAATCATTGTTGGCCATTCCCAGGTGTATGGCAGTCAACAACTTTCCACACAATGTGCACTTGAGCAAACGAATCCCAATCTTTCTCCTTTTTGCTTCATATCTCAGGAAAGGACCATTAAAAGTTGTGCGCAGGGATGAGTTCTCTACAATTTGTTATACTGTAACCGATGTTCCGCTGTATACAATTTATACAGCTGATCTGCTTATGACTTCTAATAATAATATATTCTGATGATACAACTATATCAGCAAATGATCTAGATCAGACGAATGCATCCAATATCCCAGGCTTTAATGAGACGGCAGAATTGTTCCAAAGATGGAAATTTTGAATTAACAATGATAATTTGGTTCATACAACTTTTGCTAGGAAGCGAGGCAGCTGCACTAGTGTGTGTATCCTAAGATCTAAGATGAACTTTGATAGAGGTATTACCTGGAATATATGAAAGCAAAATGGCAAGCTATGCAAGCGGTAAGGGAGTAAAATGAATTGGGCGCGGAATAGACTCGGTTATTTTAAATTACTGGAAAATTATGGACATATGGTCTTTAGGAAGACTAATCTTAGAAGGATCCACAGCACAGTGCTAACAAGAACTTGGAAGACTTTTACATGTATATAGAGCCTTTTATTATGTATATTTAATGTTTCCTATTCTCTAAGGGGCAGTACCCATAAAACCTGCCCATCCTTTCTGAGATGAAAATCGGAGCACCATCTTCTCTTTAAGACACCTCTAGTAATACCAGAATGTATTTATATTTTAGTTTGAAGTAATAGTTAAAGAGCCATAGAAATGATACGCTTCTCGTGATAGAGCAGAAGGTAAATGAAGCAGTTGGCGCGTCAAATTAAGATACATAAAATGTCAATGCTTTAGTCTCTCTATTGGAATTTTGCTGGCCAAGGGTCTAGTAGAAGGGTTTTATGGGCCACCAGGCGCTCATGGTATCTACTCCAGAAAGAAGAAATTTACACAAAGTGGAATTGCCAGCAATTAAGCGCAGAGTTTTATTGAAAAATTTGTATTCTTTGGCGGTTTGACCTTGTAGCTATACCCTAATCTCCAGATTGTCCTTTTGATGCGAAGCGAGAGTTTAGTTCTACTATCGAGAAGCCAAAACAATTTTCTTAATTTGGTACGACAGTTCCAACAGTGATCCCTAAAGGTCAGCCTTTTGTGCAAAAGAAGTCCCAAACTTTTCATTCTGGAGGTCTAGCGCATCACAGAGACATTTAGATATATTTCCCAAGTACTTTATCTATTCAAAGTAATTCCAGCATTTGTTCACTTCTCGATGGTTAGTTTTATGTTCCATCTTTAAGCCTAGAGAAAACATTTATTTTGAACGGTGTTATGTCCATGAACTCTGCGTCTGGGATGGCAAAGTCCACTGTGTAAACGAAATAAAAAAAAAATAGGTCGCTACCCTGTGACACTGCAGCTAGTAATGGATGAGTGGCTGCAGTCTACGTTTATATTTCGTTAGAAATTTCATGCTCCTGAAAATAAGAACGCAGCATAAAGGTAAAAAGAAGTCAGTTTTTGATTTTCGCCAATAGGTCAATGTGCCACTTTGCACACGCATTGCAGTATTCGTTAGCTACGAGAAATGTGGTTGACTATTCGGTGCAGCACTTCGGGAGTCAAGAACTAAGTCTACCACGACTTAAATTCCAGCCAAATTTTTTATATAGGTCTCACTTCCTTGGTTTTTTATAAGAAACAACCAATTTGTTGTATCTTTAACTAATCCGAATAAAATATGCCACCAGGTTGCGCATAGAAATATATTCACCAAATAAATTTTAGCTTCAAGAAGGTTACAGAGCATCTTGAAGTTGTAAACACTCAACTGCAGCGTTTATTCTTATTTTGTATGTGACTACATTTGCAGCAACATTGCGTATACGCGATATGCATTTTATTGAGATACTTTTTATTGTATTTGTATGCTCTACAAAATGCCACTTAAAGCGCCACAGCAAACCACAGCAACGCGCCCGAGAATCATAAAACGACCACAAATGCCACAAAGAAAGCAAAGCAGCACATGAAACAAGCTCAACGCGTCGCTGTAGATACAAATACAATTACAAAAAAAAAAAAAAAAGAATAATGAAGAGAAAAAAAAACATCATTTAACTACTCACACAGATACATTTCTACAAAACACAAGCGCAGGCGCGCATACTGTGCCACTGACCCAATTCCAGACTCGTTTCTACGTATATGTTTAAAGCTCGTCGTAAGCGCAAAAACAAAAAATAAAAAAACCCCGAAGAAATGCGATGCGACGCGACGCGACGTCGAAGAACGTGTCTACAAAAGATACAAAGATACTTTACTGTCTTAGCAAAGCGAACAAGTCAGTAAGTAAGTAAGAAGGCTGGCAACTATGAAAGCAAGAAGGCAAAGACACAAATTCTTCGCAGCTCTTTCACCGCACTCGGTCGCAGCAACGTATCCGCATTTATTTACAGCTTCATTGCTACAGCTTCAGCTTCAGCAATGTATCTTTTTGGCTTCGTTAGCTTGCGCGCACGCGTCTATCTTTTTGTATCTCGATGTTGTCTGCACTAAAGTATCTGTAACTCATTGCGCTTGCGTGTGTTGGTATCTTGCACGTTGTATCGAACACACCGAAATTTATGCAATGTCATGCTGCAGCACGTACTGACAGAACCTCAAAGCCCGCCAACACTGTTAAACCCCCTAAAAGCAAAAAAAGAACAAAAAAAAAAAAAAAAAAAAAAACTTTTAAAGTACTTTTAAAATGTCTGCATAACTTTTTCGAGTACTGATTTGTGCTGCTTTTTGCTTTTATTACAGCACATTGAAATTTTCAGCCATTTTATTTAAGTTCTATAAAAAATTAATAGGTCTACGGTTTTGTGTCAATATTCAGTAATTTTATTTTTCAATAATATACGCACACTTAAAACGGTTTAGCCATGGTGACAATGTTGTTTCGGTTCAGTAAACAATACCTGGTCATCTGGTCCTTTGCTGCAACATGCAATTGTTCTTAATTTCATATTTCTATTAAGTTCTAGACATCCGGCCCTATCTATGTCTTTCGGTTTGCTTGGTTGTACGTTAAGATTTGTATTAAAACTTTTTATTAACAGAACCAACCATCTTATGAACAGCAACGTAGAAAATGTAGTCCATATAAAAAATGTATGTAATTATTTAATTCAAGCATTTATTTTGTGAAATCAGCGAACTTTGGGTACTTCAAGGTTTTGAGAGACAGGTGTGAAGAGTATTTAAACTTATTTTTCATAAAAACTCTATATAGAACCGAAAAATTTTTAGAGGGTATATAAGTACATATTTGAATCTGGAACAATATTGTATTTTTTTTTAACATCAAGTTTTATGTCTTTAGCTTGAATAACAAAGAAGTACCATGATTCCACCAGATATTTCAAGTGTGGGTAGTCGAACTGCTCGGACTATATCATGAGAATTGAGTTAATATTTTTAACATAAAATTTAATTGGTTTAACAAGAAGTTCCCAATAGAAAGACATCAATTTTGAACTTTGGAATGAATGGAATGCTCATTACGAAGGTACAGGAGCCTATTAGTTTTGTGCAAATGTATGTAACAGATAGAAATAATGGTCGGAGACCCCCAAAGTTACCCCCATTATGGTCAGGAGTGATAGAGGAGTCGATATAGACATGTCCGTCTGTCCGTCCGTATGAACGAAAGGATCTGGGAAACGGTAATAGATAGATACTTCGTGTTTTTTTCATTCGACTAGGACTCCTCCGGAATTTTACAAGTTTATTTTAAAATTTTGCCCCTTCCCCCTTCCCCATAAAATCACCACAAAGGCTGAAAATTTCTTCAGCACAATATTCAGTATACCAGTATAGAGATAACGTTCCTCTAAGCCAAAATCCAAAAAGTTCATCAAAATCGGATAATAAATGACGATTGAATTTCAACGACCCCCCTTTTCTTTTCATACGTAAAAAAAAATTTTATAAGGCACATATTCGTGCAGTAGGAAGTGGTCATAAGCTGGGTCATAAGCTCGGGAAACATTTAATGTGTTTATTAGACGACCTGAACTGGTACAGGGCCTCTTACAGTCGGTTACGCCCGACTGTAATTTTTTTACTTGTTTTATGACGATTTCTGTTACCTCCATATACAAGGGCGTACTGAAAAGGAAGAACATGTGGGTCCACTGATACACAATATCAAAGATCCAAGAAAATGAGAAAACTTTTTTTCACTCAGATATATTCACTGCAAAAATAAAAAATTAAGCTAAAAAATATTTCAGCTTGAATAAGCAATTTTTTTGACGTCAAGAAGAGTATAAAAAATATAAACATTTCGAATATTTTATTTTCCCGGGGGAGAATTTTCAAAAAACTTTGGATGTAATTTTATTTTATAGGCACTTAATGCCTTCATATAATTTTTTTATATGATCGATGATCCATTTAAACATTATTCCCCCATCAGAGAGTAAAATTCTAAAATCTTTAAATAACGACAATCAAAATATGAACTAACGAAATTCCAATACTTTTTTTTACTCTTTTAGATATCGAATTTTAGTAGCAAATAACTTAGGAGTCTACACGCCCAATTTCAAGTTTTGTTTCATGAATTTTTGAAAATTTTTATTTTTGCGGAATTTTTTAATTGCTCTGAAAGTTAAGCCTAAAAAAACGTAAGTTAAGAGATTTGCAGGAATTTTCTGTTTTGAATTTTTTTGTTGCTTTTCGATTCGACAATTGGTGAAGAAGTTACAGACGCGCCAAAAATTTCGAAACAAATTTGAAAGTTTTTCTGTTCCTTTTTACTTATTGAATGAGTGCATAATCAATCGAACTTCATTTGTTAGATCTATTGATGCCATTTGCTATAGTTGGTTCATTTTGAAGGTGCAACTTGCAATAAATCTTTTGAGCACAACGATGCATAAGCCCGCGTGTAAGTTTGGCTTTCGAGACCTCAATAGAAATTGGCTTATATGCAAAGACTTTAGACTTAACGTATCTCCATAGTAAAAAGTCGTAACGTGTTATCAAATGATCTTGGCATCCAAATTGTGAGCAAAGAATACTCTCCAAAATGATTTCTCAATAAGTAGATCTTGTTGCAACCAAGTAGTACCGGCATCACGAGTTAAAGTTTTTGATCACAAGTTTAAAGTCAATTATCGTAGAGCGGGAACACGTGCCGTTGACCATAACGTTCTGAACTTTGAAGAAAATACGGACCGTCCCATAAATCACACAAAATAAAGCATTTTTGTATATGTTGAGTTTGACTTTTGGAAACAGTATATCCAAAATAAGAAACAAGAGATTAGATTCGTAAATAATAAAATCAGATACAAATTTATGAATAATTTTTATTGCTTTTGTATAGCTTGGATTTTTTTCCGTTAGATTGTGCAACAATTCTTTCAAATAAACAACAAATTTGACGCAAGAGAACGAAAGTTGGTACATATGTATTGAACACCGAAATAAATACGATTCACTGAAAAATAGGCGGAGCCAGGGTTCTAACGTAAAGCTGCCGTGTCTCTGAAACATTTTGATGTAAATTCATGAGACTTGTCATACTTAGACATAAAACTTTATGCACTTTTTCAAATTAAGTCAGATTTACCATGCAATTACTATTCAAACCTACTTCTCGTTCTGAGGTTTTGTATGAAAAAATGTTTATTAATATTGTTAGGTTAGCGCTAGAAACTTCAAAATTGGTTTACCTTAAATTAATCCTTATAAAATATACGATATATGTAGTTCCACATCGGACCACTAGAAGGGATAGCCATACAAAACTGTCTTAACTTTCTGGGTTTAGGTATAAAATAATTTTGTTGTTCTTCAATTAGCCAGAATTCAGTCGAACTTGTTGTATTTGGCGTCAATTTTAATAAAATATTCTATTAGGAGCCAAATCGGAACAATCAAAGAGATGACCACCTACAAAAAATCAAATCGATATTGAAATTTCCGTCTGTCTGACTATGAACAGCAGGAACTTGGTGGCATAAAAGATAGAGTCTTCACGCTTAGAATTTTAATGCCTTCTTTTACTTCTTCAGATGGGTAAGGGTTAGTTCCAAAAAAAAACCTATTATCCGTTCTTAGTTTTTGAATGAAAAATTTTTGAATTTTTGTTAGTTATGTTTCAAGTTTGAAAAATGTTTTATTAACGAATCGTGGATGTAATATTTTGAAACAGAAGGTTAGAATTCTAGAATAGAGTTATTCAGGAAACACGTTATAGACAAATTGTTTACCTTTTCTAATTATGTATATCGAAGCAACTAAATAGAATATTGGAAGTTCGTAATAAACGATCTTCCAATAACCAAATTTTCATACAAAACATCTCAATTTATCGATTGTTTCACCAAATTAAAGCCATATATCAGTTGACACTCTGAATATCTTCCATTTTTGTTTTGTAGCATTTGTTGCGATGGGTTTTTTTTTAAGTTATTTTTTGGTAGGTATATTTTTATATTCCAACCCATTGATTGAGGAGAGGAATCCTGTTAAGTTTGCTCAAACTCTGAGGGAGTGATGCTTCTTCTCCGTATAGTCGTAAGACAAAAATCGACATATCTTTGCATCCATTTGAGATACAGTGTTGCAATTTAGTATACATGTAAGTTGCTTAGTAATATAAAAGAAGGGCTACCATTGATACTTGTTGATGATCATCGCGACTTGGGAATTGAAGGTATTTAAATGCTATTCTTGTTTTTGATGGTGTCATTGGGATGCATTGCAATAGATCCATTTTTCATACAAACTTTGTAGTCAAAATGGTTATTTTAGTAACATATCCGTTGATCCTTTTATAGTTTGCTTTGTTTGCCATTTAATAATCTGGATCACTTCAACTTACTTAGTAGAAATACGGATACATTGAACCTTAAATTTTTATGGAGTTTATATTCCAAACTGGTTTCGAATGGAGTATTTTATTGAAATTAGTATAAGAACAAGAAAATCAGTCATTTCAAATTTATTTTTTTTACAAAAAACACAGAAATGTGTGTGGGTTTGTATGAGAGTTAAGTTCTTATGGTACGATATGCATCTATATAGAATATTTCATTAGCATTTAAGAAACACCAAATTAGCGAAAATAATCGCATAAAGTGGGATTGACACTTTTATTAAATATTACTTATCTGAAGAGAGGTTCAAAATGCTTGAAGGTACTATCTTTTATAGTCTCTAAATTCTTGTTGTTCTCAATCAGCCAGGTGGACATGTCTATGTATATCTACTTGACTTTTTGTAGGGGAATAAGAGGAAGATTTGTAGCAAATGAGAGCTGAATATGTAGTGCAATCGTATTAATTGCATGAAAAATGGATAAAAGGCGATTACCTCTTCATCGGCGCTACATTTATTTCCAGCAAGCACTCTCTTGAGGTCTATGAACTGTAAGTAGGCGCTGGGAGACACCAGATGTGTAAAATACGGTGGATGCAGACGAATTTTCTTTTTATTCATTTTTAAAACTAACAAAAGTTGCTTCACTCGATATGATGCCACTTTTTATCAAATGATCTATAAACATATTTATTGAATATTTGACTTTTACTTACCAATATAACTATTAAAACTTTAATTTTATATAAAATTTTGCATTACTTACGCACTTCAGTGCCCTAAAATATAAAAAAAATTTAAAAATAATTTCTTTTCTTTTTTTGTTTTAAGTTATTTTGCACATTTTGAATGACAATTTGTTTTATTAATTAATTAATAATTTGTTTTTATAAAAGAATTTCTTTAATATTAAATATTTACATGGAGAATACATAAAATTAATTGCATTTGAAACAGCACAAAACAAAACTTGAAATAAATAATAAATGTTTAAAGAATTGCACAAAAATTAACATAAAACTAAAATTGAGTTAAATTTCTTTTTTCGTTTTTTTTCACTAAATAAATATAGTAAATACATATAATAGTATAAGAAAATTATATATGCATGAAGTATGTTTTAAATAGGATGCATTGTGTGTATGATAAACGTTTTAATTTTCAAAATATTAAATTAAATTTTCTTTTAATTGCTAAAGGTTTGCCAATAGTATATAATTTTTTTGTTGTTTTCTTTTGAACAGAGTTAAGGACGCCTGCAAACGTTGTACATAAATATTTTATATATAATATAATATATAAATAAGTAATTAGTTAAAATTAATATTTGTTTTGTTTTTTTTTTATATTTTAATTATTACACTTTATCAACAAATTAATGAAACATTTAACAAATTATAATTTAAAGTTTATGCACAACTTATTACTTGAGTATGTTTTTGTTGTTGTATTTGTATTTGTAAATATTATTTTTTTAAAACATATTTATTAAAATTATTTTTGTATATGTATATTATTCTTTGCGCCATGCCCTTTTAAGCTTTTGCCTTATAAACTATTAAACTTTTATTTAATTTATGTTTTGTACATTTTAATTATTTTAATTGCAATTATTTTAAACTAAAAACTAATTAAATATATAATATATATTTAGCTTAATTTTACTATATTGCTTGCTAAAAAAAACAGTTTTTCAACGTTATGAGGTACAATTCGCCACACACAAAACAAATAAATCAAATTTACAATACAATATATAGCTAGAGTATCTTCATAAGTATTTTTTAATTATTTTATAACTATTTAAATATTTTTTTATTTTTTTTTTTTTTTTTAGAAAAAAAAAAACGCCTTCGCTCAAAATTTGTTGCGCAGATTTGCATCAAAACAGAACAACAGTTGCAAAAAGACAATTGGACGCTCCGTTGTTCTTACATTGCTTGTGGTCTCCATGAATTTCAAATATAGGGAGAGGGGGGAGTGGGGGGAGTGGGGGGAGGTGGTAAATGGAAAGATATAGAAACGAATTTCGTCACATGTCTGTTTATTTTTAGCTTCAATGGTCTGACAATAGATTCCGTAGACTAATAATATTTTCAGTGTTGGAAAGAGTCAGTTAGCTTTCTGCATTTACTGCATCTTTCCAACACTGAAAATGCTTTTCGTACTGCGTCCTTTTCAGTTAAATGAAACAAAAAATAAACTGACATGTGATGTACTTCGAATCCATTTCGATTATTCTTTTTTTTTGAGTTTCTAATAATTTTGCCGAATTTCCATAAAACATTTTGTTCAAAATTGAATTTTCCTTGCAGAAACTTTTTGATCTAAAAGCCTCACAACTCTAATTATAAAATGACAAAATTTCGAAAGCTATTTAACAACACTGAAAACTAATTTTGAGAAAATTAATATTAAAGTTCTAGAATCTAGATTTTCATTAAAGAAGGCAAATAGTAGGAATAAATTTTAAAAGAGCCTCTTTGAGAGCATTTTCATAACTCATCACTGGAATAAAGCAGTCAGTAAACAAAAATAAGCTCGTAATTGATCAACTCAATGGTCAGAATTTACAGTACTATCGAATTTTGGTATTATAAGGGAAGTCTGAAGAAACTGAATTGTTTAACTTATGTTTCTCAGTATTCGTTTGCCGTAAAATTCATATTTTTAAATAGTTTATTGATTTGATTTTAAGGACAGATTTTCAACCGTCGTTTGAGGAAAATAAATGATTAACCAACTCATTTAACAAAACATTGAGAAACTGTCCTTAAATATGTTACATATAAAAAATTTAACAAAAATGGGAAAGCGATGAATAAAAATAACAACTCGAACAAACTGCTTTAAAAGAAGTTCACATTTTTGAAATTAGCCTTCAGTTTTGTGATTTTCGCGCTTTAAACTATTAGAGTAATATCGGAAAATTTATAATTATAAGATCTTGTAACTGAAAACTATTCGATAGATCAAAGCTCTATCTTTCTGACAACTCAAAGTTCCTTAGTAATGGGTCAAGTGCTTCAAAAGATATTGGTTACCGAATTCCAAAACACAGTAAATGTTAAATCACGAAAATTTAGTAACTTTTACAGTAATTTGAAATTGGGGAGTCAAAATCTTCCGAACAATGAGACCGATTGTTAAGATCTTCGTCTTGTTAGAATGGTAGATCTTTTATCTATCTAACAGAGTTAATTTCAAGTTCTTACCTTAGTGAAGGGCTTAGAGGTAAAATTTGTTAGACTTCAAAGTAATATTTTGAACGCAAATATCTTGAAACTGGGGAACTGGGAAACTTGTTAATACTGTGAATGCCATTAAAATCAACGTTCTAAAATTATGTTAACCCATCCACAGTTTTATTAAATTTTTTAGGCCCTCTATCGAAGGTACAATAGCCTATTGGTTTTGTGCAAATGTATATAATGGTCAGAGACCGCCTATATTTACCCCCATTATGGTCAGAAGCGATAGAGAGAAACCTCGTTCTTTTTGAATTTGACTAGGTCTTCTCAAGAATTTTACGAGTTTGTTTTAAAATCTGGCCCTCCTGCTTGCCTACTTAAAGCGTTGACAGACTTTGACTACATTTTTGCCATTCACACATGAAAATTTCATTTGATTTAATCTGAATCAGAATTTTTAGATTTCTTTCAATTTGCTATAATTTTCTTTGAAAATTTATTTAAGTTTCATAGGTTATATGATAATATTGATCACTGTTCCCTCGACTGTAGCACCCGACATTCAACAGTAATCGGTCTGAACTTGACATTCATTGTCGATGACATTCACATTGATTCTCATCTCTATTAAACGCTTTTAGTTTTGTTGGCGAAGTGCGGAGATATTTAAAAAAAAAAAATTGCAATAAATTTTATGGAAGTGGTTTTTCTTAATAAAAAAAATGGATTAACAAAAAGTGGTACAAGTAGAACCTTCAACGCTTTTTTCTAAGGCTTCGTAATACGCAAACGTACATATATAGGGTTGGAATGAGCGTGGTATAGTGAAGTTGGAATCTCGTTGGCAACAAGTTATTGTTCCAAACAGCGCTAAATTAAAGGTTTAAAATAAAGACGAAGATATAGAACGCTTGGACCAAAGTTACAAAGCTCCGCAGATGAAGCTCAGGAGATGAAGATATTAGGAAACACTGTATATCTGTATTCTATCTAATTCTTTCGGTGGCTCAATCCTAAAGATGTTTTTTAGTTTCGCTTTTTCGTTTCATCGAGTTTTTAATCAAAGCGATAATAAAGAAGATTTCACTTCAAGCAGTTTATTTATGCTGTTAATTAATTTTTCAGAATGTCATCGTCGCCGTTCATAGATGAGCATGAGTACAAGCGACTTCGCGGAAAAAGTGAAGCATTTTGGAACGCGACTAGGCATCGTAATGTCAATCATATATGTGTACGTAAAATAATTGAGCAAGTTGATACGACCAAACTTCCAATAGACAGCCAAAATGGCGCATTGAAGACATAGTTTAAATAGCTTAAGCTGAGAAGATCCAGGAATAGGAAAACACACACTTAACTAGACAGCTTAGTAGTTCTTGTAAGAACTGAAATAGTTGCAAAGGCAGCTTAAGCTGCAGACAGTAGAAATAGGGTATGAAAAAAAAAACATTATTTAAATTTGGAAGATATCGAATGTGATGTATAGTATTCATTGGAAAAATGTCGTTAGTTTTCGTCATTTCTTATTAAAAAATATTCCCCTTTTGCCATGTGTTTTTGTTGTCCTCCCCGAATATAGTCGTCCTATACATTGCAAGCCCATAGAGTTCTACTACATAATAGTCTCGTGCACCCATTTTAACACTTTTTTGTCTCGCTCGGACACATGTGACAAATAAAAATTAAGTCTTTCGACACAAAACTATCTGTTGAGCACGAAAGAGACAAAAAATATAGCTAAAACGGAAACATTATGTGGTAACCCAGTTTTTTAGGGCAGCAATCTATGAAGTGACTTCCTTTACGGTAGCTCGATAATACGTATTTCGCATACATTACATTTTACTGGCAGTAATGTTCCCTAAAAACTTGTAAGTCCATTTCTAGTATAATAACAAAAGGTACTACCAAAGTCACCGTCAGGTACTAGCTGTTAAGAAACTGTGAGTTCAAAAGAGCAAGCAAGACTGCTACTTGGAACTTGTTACTCATTGAGCACGAAATATTATATGACAAAAGTTATATAAAAATTGCTATTCCCTTGTATTATTTTACCACGAAAAAGCTTTCAGTTTGTTTTCTAATTTTCTAACTCTGGATCTATCTGGATATTATATATATATTACCTATAAAATGAAATTGCAAACATGGTTTTGAACCGAATCAGCTTGGTTTTGTGTCGTCGGCGTAAATGGTTACTCGTTCTGGGTTCGGTTCCTGGATGAAACCTATATTGTGCCAATATAATTTAAAGACATGATTTTTAGTTCCATTCAAAGGTTTTTAGGTTCAAGACTGATATTTTAAAAAATATTTTAAAGCCAGAGATTTTGAACCTAACTGGTTTCAAGCCGTTTATAAGTTGAGCCGGTAAAATTTTGAATAGAACCGTATACCAAAACAAATCTAAAAGTTATGGTTTAAATAGAAGTCGTACCAAAAAATATACCGTTCGAAACCAAATACCCATTTATGCAGACTGCGCACCAAACCAATTTAAAACAATTCGGTGCAAAACCATTTTCCAAAGCCATTTTTTTGTTTGATTAATTCTGCATTAATTTAAAAATTGACTAAAGCGTACCAAATTTCTTCTTTTTTTTGGATTCATAGAACTGCTTGAAAATTGAAGAGACCAAAAGCAACCAACAACAACGGATAACAAGAGCGTGTATCGCATTGCTCCGCTAGTTTTAATTTAATTAACATAGAGTAGGCGTGGCAATCTGCATTTCCGTATTGCAAAGCATCGAAGATGGCATCTAACACACCTAAATCTAAGATGTGCAACCGCCAAAATGCAGAACCACGAACAAGTTGAGCGTTAAGCAATGCGACACACTGAGATAAAGAAACGCAAACCAGAAAGCATGAATAGTTCTATATAGACTTCAGCTGGTTGGCGTTTCCCGTGCAACAACAAGCAACAATTGAGAGATTATACGGAATAACCTATCAATGTTTTGGCTGTTGTATCTTTTTTATTCTTGTATAATTTTTTTTTTCTTTTTTTTTTTTAAAGCGTTTAGCGTTGACGCTGGCCATGGGCAACAACAGCAACAAAAGTCGCAGCGGCCTCATTCTGTCAGTCACGCCCAATTCTCTTATGTATCTGTTGATGTTTGAGCAAGTGCGCCTTCTGGCGAAAAGCCTTAGCGCAGACATCACAACGGAAGGGCTTCTCGCCGGTGTGCGTACGCAGATGCACCTTAATGTTGGACTTGTTGAGAAAACCGCGATTACAAATGCTGCAACGATGCACGGGCTTCTCCTTGCCCAGCAAACCGGAGAGATCGTTGGCGCTGGCATTGAAGGCATTAACGTTCGATGCTGATATAGCATTTAGCTGCTGTTGCGCGGCGCATAACTGTCCACTGCCACCGCCGCCGCCTTGCGTTTGCTGTGACTTCTTTTGTGAACGTGAACGTTTCGTTTTGGGCGTACCGGAGGGTGTTACTGTCGTTGTATGCGGATAGTTGCCTAGCATATCGGAGCTGCATAGGCCGCCGTCCGTTTTCATATCGGACATGCCACCGCCGCCGCCGCCCATTTGATACTGCTGATGACTGCTCTGATTTGTGAGATAGCGTGGATTGATCATTAGATTATCTGTGGTTGAGACTACCGAACCCGGCGGACTGGAGCTGGATGTTGCCGTAGACAGTTCATTACAATATGAGGTAGAACTGGGCGCTTCGCTCTTTATGCAACCCGCTGTCGTCGCAGAGTTTAACGTATTTGCACTCGACGTTGTAGGTGGCCCGTTTTGCAGTCGATTTTGCAGCAGCGGCATATAGCCATGTGTCAGCAGACTCTGCAGCGTTGAGCTGCTCGGTGTGTGCACCGGTGAGTGTGACGGCATCATAAAATCATTCAGCGTTACATCCTGCTGTGTAACAACTAATTTACCATCCGATTGCTGTATGCAATTACCATCGATCCATGCATCGAGATCCATCCACGAGTCACGCGTATCATTGCCATCATCCTTGTCCAGCTGATTGGGCACCGTCGTATCCGCTATCGCTGAGCCAATAATTGCGGCTATATCATCTATGGAGTTCATATCAACATATTCGGTTAGATCCTTGTAGATGCGTACACTGCTCGTATGCAGTGTATCTGCAACATGATCGAGCGTTGGTGTTAGCGAGGCGCCTGCGCCTCCATTGCCAACGCCGCCAAGGCCGCTGACGCCACCACTGGACATAATGCAACTGTCAGCAACGGCGGAGTAAAGCTTACTATCTAACTGACTATCGGCGAAGAGTTTAACATCATTGAGACATGCATCGGCGGCATCCGATACCGAGCCACTGAGCATGCTCTCCGGCAGGCAAGTGGAAGATGAGACAATATTATGTTCTGTGCCGCTAGAGCTATGACTGGAGCTGGCCGAACCACCGCCGCCGTTTGTCATATTGGCGCCGTTTGCTGCATTTTGTATACTCGTCGTGCCATTGTTTGTGCCGTTATGCTGCTGTTGTTGTAGCTGGTAAGCGCTCTGTATATAATTGTTATTGCTCTCATCGGGCAAACGTTGCGCTATCGCATGATAATGATGTCCTGATATGCCATTTATGGACAAATGCCCCGTGTAGTTAGTAAATGGTGGCAACGGTTTCAGATCGGAGAGCGCATTCAGCGAGGAGCTATTCATCAGCAAATTATCCAATACATCGAGCGAATTTTTGGTATCCGCATCGCTGGGCAGCGAATCCAATTCATGTTCCAGCAATAATTTGTGTCCATCGAGCAGATATTGATCCTGGCTACCGGTCTGTGTCGGTCCCCAGCAAGGACTCATTAGTAGACTTTCAACTTCTGATTCACTTGGGCCGTTCATGCTGCAAAACTTCATCATAGAACGCCGCCAGACGTGAAACGAATTTTCTTTGTTCTTTTTTTTTTTTTGGGTGGGTTTTCCTAGACGTTGAAGAAATATTTTCAAATTTCTTGCCTAGTGACTGAAGAGTGTTTAACTTTGGGGCGTTAACAATATCGCTGGTACGTTCATCTGTAAAAAGTTAGATAGTATAGCATTAGTAAGGCATAGGTTTATTGTTGTGTGTGTGTTTAAAAAGTATAAAATTTTATTATTATGAAATAAAAAATATATATTTTATGGCATTTAGTAAAATAATGTACAAAATTTTGTTTTGCTTGGTACTGGCATGTTGCAGCAGTTTTATTGCGTTTTGCGCTTACCATTTGTTCGAACCGTAAATGGTAAGCGCAAAACGAAATATAATGTTTAAATAAGAAACAACAAAGAACACTGGCATGTTGCAGTTTTTATTTGCTTTTTGTGCTTTTCATTTATTTTATTGGTAAATGGTAAGCGCAAAACGAAATAAGATGTTTTAAAATAAAAAAAAAAAAACAATAAAAAACAATGGTATGTTTCAGTTTGGGTGCAAAATTTGTATTAATAGAATATTTGAACTAAATTTATTAAAGAATTGAAAATTGTTTGCTATACGCTGACTATAATACGATTGATATGCACAAAATTGTGTTTAAAATTATATGTAAAGGTGCTGGCATGTTTCAGCAGTTTTATTACGTTTTGCGCTTACCATTTAGACTAACGGTAAATGGTAAGCGCAAAACTTAATAATGTGCATTAAAAGGAAAATAATAAAAAACTGCGACAATTTTCACTATATAATTGTGTTTTGCGCTTACCAGTTAATTTAACAGTATGTTAATTTAATTTTAATTTAATTATTTATGAAACTATTTTTAAGATACTCAAATTCCATGTTCGTATAAGTTGTTTTAAGGGCAGTAGGTCTCCTAAAAATATAAGTTCCATACAAAACTGACCAATTTTTGGCTTTTTCTATGAAATTTTCTGCTTTGCTTGGTTAACTATTAGCAATAATTAGCCATTATTAACTTAACAAACAATTTTCCAATAAACTTTTAACAAATATTTTGAGTATTTAAAGCCTATTGCGCCTAAAATTAAGCAGTTATACGCCTATATAGGTAAATTTGTTGTGAAATAGCTTTTATTTTTTTTTTAGAATAAGCATGACATTTGGCTAAACTCAACAAGCTTATAACTAATTAACTAAGCTTTAAAATTTTTCAACTAATCATTATTCATGAAAAATTTGTGATAGCAATCTAAGCTATACCTGTCTGTCCATTCCCACTTGCTGCTATCTACATATTTCAACTTTATGCCAAGATATCCATTGCTCAGCTCATTTATAATGCTGCACATGTTGCAACTTAATGCGTATCTAATAGTCTACACTAATATATATTCTACAACACAAGCGCATTGCAACTGCCAATTAGTGGCAACCTGATGGCGTTTAGATACATACCAAACCAACTTGTAGATACATTCTCTATACACAAGTATATATGAAAATGATTTAAAATGAGATGCTCAGAATATGCATAAGATTTCGACGACATTGACTAAAAAAACGTTTTCGTATGCCATGAGGAACAGCAGCAATAATAATTTCAAACGGTATTTGGGTCAAAACATTAATAATCAGCTAAATTAGCATATAAATTGTTTAGTGGCGAGAGCGAGATAGATATAGCGTACGTCAATGCATCTGCTTCCAATAACACCGAATATGTTGACAACTTTAGGTAGGTATGAGCTACAAAATCGAATGAGCGAAGAAATTGATTCTACTTTTTCTATACCCTTCGAAAATAATTTGGCGTAGAGTTTAGTGTAGTGTTTTGAGAGTTTGTGAACTAGTGTAGCGAAATGTTATAGGGTATATAAACATGTATAGTTACTTGAATGTACAGTTTATAACTGATGATATATGTATTAATTCATCAAGGTCAAAAGTCGGAAGCAAAAAAATGCTTCAGTTGCGTCACACTGAAAATATTGAAAGTTTAAACACCTCCAAATTAACATATAAGCTTATGTGAGGAGTGGTTTTGCTTATACGCAATTCTATAAAAATGTACAAAGTTGTTGGTCGAAAATATTACGAGTATTTCTGGTTAAAAAATATAAGCGTTTCATGTATTTATTCCATCAAATCGCAAAACGTATCTCTAAAATCTTTCTTATAGAAACTTTCTGAAAATAGTCGAGTTTGAGTTCTGAATGTTGAGCGAGAAGTAATAGATTGCACTTTTGGTACAAAAAAAAAACTTCTCAAAGACTTCTTTTTTAAATATTGAAAGTATTTTGACAAAAATTAGCTGACTACTATAAAATATGAGAGACAATTATCTTATATTATTTTGTTTTGCGCTTACCATTTACAGTTAAGGTAAGCGTTAAAAGCATTAGTCTTGTTTATTATAAATTAATTAGCTGTTTTGCTTAGCTTAATACAAAATAAACAAGACTATTGTATTTTGCGCTTACCATTTATTATTTTATTGTAAACGGTAAGCGCAAAATGCAATCGTCTTGTTTATTTTGTATTAATCAGTTTTTAGTGTTTCTTTTTAATGAAATCGATATATAGGTTAGTGTCGGGTGATTTGAACCACTGATATTTTGCGAATTTTTTGACATTGAACTGTTGATCCGCCAGCAAAATCGGATCAGCAAATAAAAATAGCTGTTAGATTTTTTTTATGAATCCATCCATTATCATCCATATTTTAGTATGCCGAACAAGAAGACAAAGGTCGATTATGAGTTAAAAGAAATGAAGTCTTTGGTTAAAAAAACATTGAATTTAAAATGTAGTAAATATATAAATAGCTTCGCTATACTAGTGACAAGTTTGTGATTCCGTGATACAATAACTATTTTAGAACTATGGCCTTAAACTGACCGTCATTTTCTTTTGGAACCGGTGATACAAAGAGATGGCCCATTTTGACCAATCTCACGAACATTTGAATCGGATGAGGGTTATATTGTGAAAATGTATAATGAAATATTTGACAATTTCGACTTATAGTGATGATGTTCAGAAGAAAGAAGAATATAAGCTTCAATATAGTTCTAGTCACTTTATATATAATTTATAATTCTAAGATTGGCTTTAAGCAGAATTACACAAAAAAATTTTTTTATCATGGAATTGATCAAATTTGCAGTGAAAAAGATCCATTTTATGCTATTCATGCGAAATGTGAAGTTTTAACTTCCTTTTATATTATTTTCTATAGGATTTAGGATTTAGTGAATAGGCTGGCCAGTTCATAAAATCCACTGTGAGCTCGTCTGACGACTGGTATGAATTCGGGTGTTTCTAGGCATTAACATGTATATTTGCTCCCTATTTTCAGTTAAAAATGCGAACAAACTGTGTCCCAACACCTTCGTATATACAGAACTACTCATTTTAGAGAGCAGTACGCGCAGTGGCAAAGTTTAAGATCTTGAAAAACCATCCAACACCATTAAAAATGCTCTACCGAAATTTCGCTTAGAAAATATGTGTTTTTTTTCCTTAAATCCCTTCAATATTTGTCTATCTATCATCGAAAATAAACTTTTCGTTACATTAAAAAAAAAAAAAAATACTTTTGGACACATTTCGTATGAAGTATCAAAAACTACTAACGGAGTTCCAAGAAGTGTCCAAGCAAATTGATTCCGAGTTTCCTTATGCCGAGGTAGCAAAGTTGAAGGTCTTTATGTACCTATATTTTAACTGTATTAAAAATACTTTGTTGGTTTTGCTCTGAAAATTAGTATTTAAATATGAATCAACTCGAAATGGTGCACCATAATTTCGGTCTGATTCTGTTGAATGAATATCAAATCAAAAGTTAAGTTACACTGATTCTGTTTAGGTTTTTTTTTTAAAAACTGTGCAACTGTTTCTTTTTTTAACTCCATAAGTCTCTCTGTTAAAATCTCAGTTTTAAAAAAAGTTATGTTGTCACGGAGTTTACCAGCTATTTCCCAGAATAGCGAAGCTATTTATGCAAATTTTCATTGCTATATTGTTTTGTTTTTAAATTTTTTTTACATTATGCACAGTTATTCGGAAGCACCTTTAGATTTCGATTTAAATAAAGTGAGCTAAACTGAGCTGTAGTTCAAGCAAAAAAATTAAGGTTTATAAAAAAATGTATCTCAAATTTAATTTGTACTTTTAAGTAATTATTTCTTTGTACAAACTTTAAATCAGAGCAAATTTTTCAGGTTATTTTGTTTTTGGACAATTCGCATTGAGATTCGGAAATAGCAATGCCTAAAACCACCTAAGGAAGTTAACCAATCTTTTGAATTTACAATTTTTTATTTTGAAAAATCTTTTTCCAGAATCTTTCGTTTTATAAACCAAATTTTCGCTGACCATCTAATTTAATTGGATTTGGTTTAGATTTGACTGTGGTTTAAATATCTGCGATGTCTCCATAATTCGCTGAATCGCTCTAACACGAAACAGTCGTGAGTTCTTTTATTGATTTGAATTGGAACATGAAGATTTATGTGCTCAATTGTGACTGGAGGTGAAACTTGTGTGGATCGTTACTCATCCGATATAAAAAGACACTTCTAACTAACGAGGCCTTTCGTACAGCATGGGAGTTCTATATTACTCTTATATTTTTGGGGTGACTTGTAGACTTGAAATTTGAAGTGGCTTTTTACGAGAAGTATTCTATAAAGGTATATGGTACAAATCCCCGCGTGTCTGTAGTAGAATTGAAAAGAATATATCGATATTTTGAAAGTAATGTATCGAATATATTTTGATATCACCAATGTTTTTTAAAGTACGGAGATATATTTCAGCATAATTTCCTAGTTTAGTATATGACGTTTAGTTTTTTTATGATCCTGAATATGTACTTGCCGATGACAAAATTTTTGGAGGTAGGTGAAATGTATCGATATAAGTATGTATATATATCGATATACACATATACTTATTTTTGGACTATTTATTGGTATACATATCTAAATATTTTAAACGAATCTAGAGTATAGGGTATAAGCATTTCGTTAGAAGCAAAATTAATGATTTCTCTTGATTTTCTTATTTTAGGCACGCTTGATTGGTTCCCAAAATGCAGAAAGCAAAGAAAGACACCGACTCAATAATAGCAACAACAAAAACAACAACAACATCAAAATGCGACGGCAATGAAAGTCAAAAGGCAAAAACAGCAACAACAACAAGTGACACAGGTGTAGGCCCACTCATTCCAGCAACAACAGCAACAACAACGACAAATACGCCGATGAAACTAAAATACTAACGAAGTCCGAAAATGAAATAGAAAATCTAAACTCAAACATACGCGTTTACAGAGTACAACAAAAGGAAAAATACTTAAAGCCACAACAACAACAACAACAACGCAGCCAAAAAGAAAAAAGAAGTTCATTTGGTTAACTAGTTGGTCTTGTTATTATGATTGTTGTTGTAGTCGGTGCTTATGGCATTTTTTTATAAATTTGTTTTTTTTTTTTGGGTGCCGTAGAACGAACGGTACGCAGTTAAACAACAACAAACGCCATGCAGCTTCTTACAAGTGTCTGTCTGTCTGTCCATGTCTATGTATGCAAGCATATGTATATGTATAGATGAACAGTTAACTTAAAGGCTTGGCTACAGTTCGACGACGACGACGAAGCAGTTATAATCAAAAAGCATTTTCGGCTACGAAGAAAGCACAAAACGAAAATCGTTAAAGAAATGTGTCAGCTGCTGAGAGAGAGAGCCAAAAGATCACAAGACGCAGTGATAGAGAGAGCGAACAAAAAAAAAATTGTATTAACACAAAAATTTCGCTTTCAACAGGTTTGACGCTGAAACCGCTGGCCACTGGCTAACAACACACAAGCAACATTTGTACAGTAAGCAACATGTTGCGCGCAACTTGCCTGTTCAATATGCGGAAAGCGCAAAAGCACACGAACTGAACGAACGACGATCACGCCAAGCTGAGCATGCGCAGCTAAGCGCGACAGAGATAGAGCGAAAGAGACGCGACACGTTTAAGCCAGCATACTAATACATATGCACTGCAATGGAGGCAGCAGACAAACACAACAACAACAACAACAACAAAAAGGAGGCAGCAGCGGCAATGGCGGCAGTAGTAAACTACCGTTATACGAAAGACCTGCTGACATACTTCCGCGTTCGGCAAAAAAGCCGAATGTGTACGTACACACGAACATGTTAATACGAAGTTGTACACACGAGAGCGAGCGAGTTATAGCGCTACGCTCAAAATAATTTAGTTTATGCGCTCATTTAACCTCTTGTTCTTGATCTCCCTTTTCACTGTCAACATCTTTCGCTACAACGCGGGCTGTTGCTGCTGTTGTTGCCGGCTTGGCTTGATTTTGACAGAGATTTTTAGCTTAACGTGCTTTTGCTGGCAGGTCAGCGGCGGCGGCTGGGCCTGATTTATACAATATTCTGATTTGCGGAGGGCCCTCTATAAATATTTTGTGACCTATTATATTTGAGCAGTTATAAAAATAATGAATTGAAATTAAATTAAAATAAAGATTATTTCATTACGAACACGGTGGTATAGGGTTGTCTGCGAAAAATCAGTCCTGAATTACTGCGAGTAAATAAATTTATTTTTTCGACCATTTTGTCAAATATTTTCGGATATTTTGGCCAGAAAATATATAAATTTTATACTCTGATCAACATCAAAAGTCGAATTCATACAAAGAGGTCCATTTTTTGGTGTCTGTATGAACAACGAGTCTTTGAGGGTATTAGAGATAGCGCCTTCTAGTTTGGATGTTTATCTTTAAAAATAAGCATTTAATATATTATTAATAATATATTATTATAATATATTATATATTAAATAAATAAAAATATGAAAGATCGTCTTTAACTCTATCCGATAATAAGCAAATGCTTTTTTAACATTTAAGTCCACATTTCATGGGCCACATCAGATGGTTGGAAGGTTTGTAAAGCATTAAAGGCGTCATCGTAGATCCCAAAAAGTATACCTTTTCTTGATCACCTTAAAGTCGAGCTATTTATGTCCGTCTGTCCATGAAGCATCCCTATACAAATCGCTCTTACCATCCAAATATAAATCAATGTCCGTCTAAATGTCGATTTGATGACTGCTTATGGACGCCCGCTTCACATATATATTCTCATTGACGCATTTTCTCACAATTTGAGGTAGACCTAATATAAGCCCACCGCCCTCTAATGGGTTTTTTGTATAAAAAAACATCGTTTTTAAAGTCTTAGGAGTCGATATGATGACTCCTTATGGACGCCCGCTTTACATATATTTTCTAATAAACCTCTCTTCTCACATTTTGGTGTAGACCTAATACAAGCCCACCGCCCTCTAATGGGTTTTTAAATGGAGTAGTATGCGAAATTCTTCCTTAGTCATTCTTAAGTCAGTTTTAGCTTTAAAGTTGAAATGTTTAACAAATATTTTTGGTTGGGCTTTACAGCTGAAATTTCTAAGTCGAGTTCTTTGACTTGCAAGTCATGAAGGAGAAATTTCTTCATTGATTTTAGGGCATATTGCCTGGCTTTTGCCGAGTACAAATTGGCAAAATATCGTCCAATTTGCTCCATGTGAAGAAATTTAACTTATATAATTTACCGAATAAATTAATTACATATTTAATTCCACTTTTCGAAGTAGTTTACTTAGATTTCTACGCTAAATAGGCAATGTGGAACTTATTTCTCGGAATTTTACAACACTAAAAAATATTGTATCGTAATGTATTGCTACTTAGGGACCCAAAATATGTTAGATATGAATTTTTAGCAGGCTTAGAAGGTAATTTAAATTGAATCAAGTTATGACATAATATTTCTTTCCCTCAATAAAATAATTATTATTAAATTTTGAATTTTGATGCTATAAACATGGCTTAATTATGGAGATATTTTATAGATATTTGTATATGTGATTTGGTCTTTTTAGTTGGGGTTACGTGCGAAAATGAGTTTTCGAGAACACAGCTGTTAAGATTAAACAACTCATTTCTGAGTCTGAAAAATTAAAAAATTTAAACGGAAAATTAAAATTTAACACATTTTTGGCAGAAATTAAGTCCTATCAAATGCAAAAACTTTTTATAAACGTTATCACGTTGAAAAAAAAATTGTACAGCTGATTCCTGACGTGCTTAAAAACTTCACTTATATCAGAAATAAAAGGTTGAACTATGCCCTGTAAAATAACCGCTATGCCAAACTATTCGCATGCACCCCTAAATAAGGGGAGGAAGAAAAAAGAAATTTTAAAATCAGTACATTTCAATAAAATATCAAACTTAGGGGTTTTCGGAAATTGGATCCTCTAATTTAATTTTTGAAATCTGACTTAAAATTCGTAATTAGCGATCCCGAAAACTTCTAGGTACCATGTTTTATTAAAATATAAAGAATTTTTAATTTTTATGTTCGTCATATTGGATCCGCCATTTTGAACTTTAGAAATCTTACTTAATGTTCATAATCAGAGATTCCCAAAACACCTAAGTGTGAAGTTTTATTCAAATGTACTGAATTTTAAAGTTTTATGTTCTGCTGGCATTTTTTATCTTGCTTCCCTTGATATAAACACAGCCCCGCTCTAAGAGCACATGGTGCATAGACTTGTTTCTATCATATCATGAGTATAATAAGTTGAATAAGCTTGACGGATACAAAACCTAAAGAAATCTTTACAAGTATTCAAGTGGAGTACCCACTATTAGCCAGTTTTAAAATAGTGTTGTTGTATGAGAGCTATACCTGCTAGTGCCCACACCATAGGTTTGTTACTTAAGGCTATAATACGTATTAACTTTCATTACAATATTTTAATGATTGGAACCCTAGTAACTGATCAGAATAATATATAATGTATGTATATGTTGTCTCGAATATGTTCGATGACAGCAAACTCAAAGAAATCTGATTTTACCTTTATCGCACTGGCATGATGTAAAATATGCCATATTTCATATACTTAATGGTAAAAAGTATTCCCACCCATATTAGCTAATTTCCAACACCTTCTTTGTTTAGGCGTGGGTTTAAATCCGATACTTAAAACGCTGTTCCGAAACTCTGATAAATTTCTGTGGTTTATTTTAATGCTGTTCTTTACACACACACCCACATTTTTTTACAACTCCTTCATATTCCTTTACTCTTCATTTTTATGCTTCACAAGTCGACATTTTTTGGCGCCCTAAGTACTTGAATTGCCCTCGCGCCGGCACTGTTTAATATAAAATATGCATGTTTGTTGTTGTTGCTTTTAGTTTTAAACATTATCTTCTTCTTCTTCTTTTACATATTCTTTTTCTTCTATTTTTCTTCGTTTTGTATCTTTTCTCGTTACTCATGCTCATGACTTTGATTGTTTGGCACAGATTCGAGCTGTTGGCTTTTTTTCTCTTATTGGATTTAATGAATTTTAAAATATTTTTTTTTTTCTATTTGTTTTTTTTTTTTGTATGAGAGCGCGAAGCTGAGAGCTGAGTGACGTTTTGACGCTTCGCATTGAAACGAATCCACTCAGTTGGTTCGAAGTCAAATCTCAGCGCTGAAGAGTATCTCGCATTGTAATGTGTTGGCATCAATGCGCATTGTATCTATGTATCTATGAGTTTATATCTGTTTTTTTTTGTTGTTTTTGGTTTATGAGAATTGGCGTGAAATATTCTTTATTTAAACGTTGATTTTTTGTTTTGTTGTTTTTTTTTTTTTTGACTGACTTTGACAATGATTTGCGCCCTCAAATAGATTTTTTTTATGTGCATTGTTTTATTGTAGGCGGAGGTGTAAGATTTTTTTCATTGTATTGTTCTAGCTTTTTCATAATAGGTATATTTTTTTTATTATACATTTGTTGCGGTCTTTTTTTTTTTTTTTTTCGTTTTTGACATTATAACGGTTTAATCGTGAGCTCATTTTGCATTTGAAAGCTTGTGTAGCAGTATTAAGGCCCATTGTTGCTATTGGTTAATTGTTGGCATGTTAAAAAGTTTTTTAAAAAATACATTAAAATTCATTGTAATTTGTTACAAGCTGGGTAAGGGCCTTTTTTTTTATTTTATTTTGAATATTTTAAAGTAGGAGAGAGCTTGCCTTATGCTCAAAAAATATTTTAAAGTACTACATAATTGGCCAATGAAGTGCTTAAAGAGCGCAAAAATATAAAGAAAAACACTAAAAGAGCCTAATTTGCAGTTAGAATCTCAAATGTTGCAGCTCAGTTGTGCCCATACTCGAGTCCAACATGTTGGACCGACATACACTTCAAGCGAGTGATCGATATGAAGACATCAAACTAGTATTTTTATTTCTGTCAGTTGTATGAGTAAATAATATTAAAGCCTTTTACGCTCAAAATATGCAACCGATTTTGATAAAATTTTATTTGTAGATTTTTTGTGGCAAGTAAAGAGTACTGAAATCTTTTGCCTTCAACTATTTATATATTTATTTTGGAGTTTTTGTATCCAATTTCATATTTGAGTACGTTTTAAGTAATGTGAGCCACAAAATGCTATTAGCAGATTAAATATTGTTTAAGCTGCCATCAATTGTATTATTTATTCAAATAAAAAAAACTGTAGAACTTGGCCAAATTGCTAAAATAGCAGTTTCCGTTATTTTAGTGTAGCTGATGAAGCCAAAGAGTCTATATTTACTGAGGTGAAACGGAAGTTCGTTTCCTCTTACCACCATGAAAAGAATACAGAATTCAGCAACTGTACTGAAGCTTGAAACTTTGCATAAGGCTTTATTTTAAATAGATTTTTTTCTTTTAAACAGTAAAGATGACAAAAGTTTAGACGGTTTTAGATGAACGATCGGTATGATCATTTGCTATGATCATACTGAATTCTTTAAAACCAAAAGTGGTATAAGAATTGCTTCATTACGTTGGCGGTTTTTAGTAATTTAATCTTAATGTGTGACTGTATATAAAATATCAAAGAAAAAAAAATGTAGTTATGATCCCAATTTTACAGTAACGTGCTATTTTTTACACATTTGGCTTAGTATATACCAAAATTATGATGTGTTGGAGAATAGATTATAAATTAAAAAGTTGGACTCCTTGAGTATAAGTTGTCCGGAAATTGTAAAATTTGTGTTTTGAAATTTTACACAAATAAATCCGTAATGCTTTTACTTTAGGATAAAAAATTACAAATACAGTCTATGGGAAATATCTGAGATAATCTTCATATGATTAATAATCTTCAAAATGAATTTATATTGAAATAGTAGTTTGATAGTAGTAAGGACACAACTTTTAATTCTATATAAGTCATCCCACTTATCACGCCTAAACTGCATAAATATTTATCTCTATAAACAATCCCAATTTGTGTATAACTTCGCCCATGTTTCTTAAATTTATTATTGCAAAAGTATTGTTGTGCAGATTTGAATAAAATTATATTTTAACACATTTGTTTGATTTGTGACAGATCAAAATCAAACAAAACAAATGGCTATTTTGCGCATATAAAAGATAAATAAGCATAATATTTATGCGGATTAAGCCGGCATTCATTTATTTTACTTACGCATGCGTCGTAAGTAGCTCACATTCCTCAGCGCCTACGCACGTCGCGAGGCAAACACGCATACACGAGTATAGCTGACTGCAGCAGCGAGAATAAGCATGGGGACCGATTTCGAACTATGTGTGTGTTCCAAATTTTTTTTTTTTTTAATTTTACATATTGATTTATTAGTGTTCTCAATTATATTGTCTACTTTAAAACAAAAACAAGGAAATTTCTAACAAACACATTAAATGTTTCCCGAGCATATGACCAAACACATGACCACTTCTCACTGCGCGAATATGAATGAAAAGAAAAGGGGGGTCGTTCAAATTCAATTGCTTATAAAATCGTCATTTATTATCCGATTTTGATGAACTTTTTTGATTTGGGCTAAGAAGGACGTTAACTTTATACTGGTGTACTCAATTTTTACCCTAGGGGGTGATTTTATGGGAAAGGGGGGGGGGTATTGGGGGGGTGGCAAATTTTTAAAATAAACTTGTGAAATTCCGGAGCAGTCCTAGTCGAATGCAAAAAACACGAAGTCTCTATCTATTACCGTTTCCGAGATCCTTTCGTTCATACAGACGGACGGACGGACAAGAGTCATTTTTAGGCCCTGTACCGAAGGTACAAGAACCTATTGGTTTTGTGCAAATGTATGTAACAGGAATAACTAATTGTCGGAGACCCCCCAAAGTTACCCCCATTATGGTCAGGAGTGATAGAGGAGTCGATATAGCCATGTCCGTCTGTCCGTCCGTCCGTCTGTCCGTCTGTATGAACGAACGGATCTCGGAAACGGTAATAGATAGAGACTTCGTGTTTTTTGCATTCGACTAGGACTGCTCCGGAATTTCACAAGTTTATTTTAAAATTTTGCCCTCCCCCCCCCCTTCCCCATAAAATCACCCCTTAGGGTAAAAATTTCTTCGGCACAAAAAAAATTTAGTATACCAGTGTAAAGTTAACGTCCTTCTAAACCAAAATCAAAAAAGTTCATCAAAATCGGATAATAAATGACGATTTTATAAGCAATTGAATGTGAACGACCCCCCTTTTCTTTTCATGCATATTCGCGCAGTGAGAAGTGGTCATGTGTTTGGTCATAAGCTCGGGAAACATTTAATGTGTTTGTTAGGCGACCTGAACTGGTACAGGGCCTCTTACAGTCGGTTACGCCTGACTGTATTTTCTTACTTGTTTTTATTATTTTAATTGTATAAATAAGTCATGAAAATTTAATAGTTTTGAACATTGGCCGATTAGTTATCACCTGCTTCGCGTGCGCTCAGTAAAACCAATCCATCTGCACTTGTCCAATGGATACGAGTCTCACTTCTCCCGACCCTATTATCATGTATACCTATGATATGATCAATTTTTTTATCGCTTATATGGGCGAGACAGTGCCCCCTATTTCAACAAAAAATAGGCTATATTCTTTTTTTAACGTCAGATTTATTTCATTACCGAAATTCACAAAAATTGGTTCAGCAGTTTAGGCCTGATGAGCGCACAAACAAAAATTTTTTTTTTAAGATTTCATTTTATGTATAGATTATTAAGCATTAAGAGCTTCCAAAAATGCATTTTTAAAAAAAAAGTATTCAGTTGAATTATTTATTAATAAACGAGTCTAAAATTTTGTCCTGGATGAAGTCGAATTTAGATAAAAAGCGCTAAGGTCAATTGATCTATAAAATGATTAAAATACTTGCTTTAAATTAGAAATAAAGAACTTACTAAAGAACAGGTTAAAACTTCAACAAAAAAAATTATGAGCAATATTTTCAGATTGTAATAGCAGAAAATGTGTCTACTTTAAGATCTACCCAAATTTATGGCGAAAAAATAAAAAAAAAAAAAAGTGAAATGGTGAAAATCATCCAAAGATTTTATTTCATCTAAGCATATTAATAAAATTGGAGAGTTTGCAATGTCAAAATAGCTGTGTTATTAATATTTCTGTAAAGCAGAGTATTGTACTTTGAACATCCCCTAAAAATAGGGGAATTGGTGGAAACACCAATATTCGAACAGTTTTCATTATTAAAATGAGGGACTATAGTTTTGATGATATTTTCGTGAGAGTTGATGCTCAGCTGACTAATGTAAGTTATGAAATTTTAATTAAAGGGAATTCAAAAAACTTTCACCTTTATAAAGTGAATAAATTTCATCCAATTTGTAAGGGGATCCTCTGCAATCCTACTAATTTTTATATATATTACCAAAAATCCACAAACATTTGTAAGTATATCGTAGCATGTCTGAATTTTTATAACACTTGCTTTGCATGGCGAAATGTCTGAAATATTGTTTGTTGTTATTATTTTGATGTTCAGAATGGTTGACAAATGTGTTTCCAAGTGTTTTAACTGAATATTATTCGACGTTTTGGTGATTTGTTTTTACTGAGTTCTTCAATTAAAATCTAAACCAATTTATTATTATTTTTGCTTTGAAAATATGTTTCCATGATCAAAACTTGATTTATTGACTAACGGAAGAGTTTTTACAGCAAGCTCCTAATATTTTAAAGGTTTTATTTTATTTTAGAAGGAGTGTTCATCTTATAAGACAACTTTTTTGATAAAAATATGTTTCTATACAATTAAGAGCAAAAAATTTGGTCAAAATATATTAAAAACAAATTTCTATTTCCTGATTTTAGAAGGGATGACAATTTTTTTCGATAAAAATTTCTCTCAATAAAAATTAAAATAAATTACTTTTTTTAAATTTAAAAGAAAAAGTTTCCATTTTGTGATTTTAGAAGTGGATAATTTTTTTTTCTAATTTTAGGAACAAATAATTCGGTCGAAATATATAAAAAAGAGTTTTTTCTTCATGATTATGGAAGGGGTGTTCATCGTATTAAATTTTTTTTATATAACTTGTATCTCTAAAAATAAGAACAAATAATTCGATCAAAATTAATAAGAAAAAGTTTAGTCTTAATTGTGATTTTAATAAAGGGTGTTCATCCTATCAGACTATTTTTTTGATAACATTTTTAAGTCTAAAAATAAGAAAAGTATAATTGGGTCAAAATTTATAAGAAAAAGTTTCACCTTCGCTATTTTAGAAGGAGTGTTCATCTTATAAGACATTTCTTCTATTTACAAATTTTGATCTCTAAAAATAAGAAAAAATAATTCGTTCGAAATGTAAAAGAAAATCTTTCTTCTTCATGATTTTGAATAACAAATTTTTTTATAGAACTTTTATCTTTTAAAATGAATATGAAAAAGTTTATTCTTTGTGATTTTAGAAAAGGGTGTTCAACCTTAAAGACATTTTCGTTGATAAAATTTGTATCTCTAAAATTAAGAACAAAAGGATTTTCCTCGTGATTTTAGAAGATAAGTTTTTCAATAAAAACTTTCACTAAAAATAAGAACAAATAATTCGGGTAAAAATGTATAAGAAAAAGTTTCTACTTCGTTAATTTAGGGGTGTTCAATATATGAGAAATTTTTTTATATACAAATTTTGATCTCTAAAAATAAGAAAAAATAAATCGTTCGAAACCTATAAGAAAATATTTCACCTTCGTGATTTTAGAAGGGATGTTCATCCTATAAGATATTTTTCTAATAAAATTATAAAATGTTTATCTCTTAAAATATGAACAAATAATTCATACGAAATGTATAAGAAAAAGTTTCTTCTTCGTGATTTCGATAATTCTTTTGATAAAAATTTCTATCTATAAAAACTGAAAAAAAAATTTTTTTTCTTGTATAGTTTTAGATGCACTTTCAACAGATATTCTCAGCTCTAAGGAAAGAATTTCCAGTACTTAGCAAAATAAGTGGTTATAAAGAGTATGTTCAACCAACAAACTCCACACCACAACTTAGCCAAAACTCGCCTTCATCAAAGAGTTCTACAAAAAACCAACTAATTCCGAAACAGCTGTTTAACATTGAGTAACTATGTCGTCGCCAACAACAACAACAACACTAATAAACTGAACTGAGAATGAACATAAAATTGACTTTAACCTTTAAAGGCAATCAACTTCCGTTTAAATGTCGAACACGAGGCAAGAACAAGAAAAGCGGCTCAGCTAAATTTGAAGTCGAAACTAAACCTTAAGATGAACTACACAAAGGCAAAGGTCAAAATGTACAAAAAGAACAAAAAAAAAAAACATTAAAACTGAATGAATACAAAAAGTAAAGAAAAAATCAGGTCGAGTTCAATTGCAGCAAAAATAAGAACGAAAAAAATAGAGGAAAAATGAAAACCCAAATGAAAAATTGTTCAATTGCAAAATTTACAACCGCAATAAGTAATTTGCATTCGGTTAGAAGAAAAACCACAAACGCTGAACAAGGCTGCTTAAAAATATAGTAAAACATCTTTGGCCAAATCCATGGAAAACAAAAACTGAAGGCGCTGTCGGAAAATCGGTTGCCACCAAATCACAGCTAAAATATACTAACTGAAGGCTGAGGTCGAATGCACGCTGAAAATGGACTGACTTACTGACTGACTGAGATACAACGGCAGAGATTAAATGCTATACTCGTATAGCGGAGATTGCAGAAGGCCATGATGCACGATGCACGAAACGTACAACAAATGCAACAAATTGCCGTCAAAAAATAAATCATGGCCAATGTGAGCAGTTCGTTTAAAGTCAAAGTTAGATATTCTACTTCAAGAGACAAGTTTAGGTTGCAGCTGCGCACTTGACCGCACATGTGGCACGTGTTGCCACTCAAGGAATATGTTTGCTAATAGTTTGAACTACATTTTGTGCTGTTTTTTATGAATGAATGATGATTTGGTTTTGGCATGTAGTAAAATCTTCGTGGAAAACCGATGCGAGGCGATTATTTTATTGAGATACATTTGTCGCTATACATTTATTGGATCTACTCCATCAAATTATTCAATCATTAATAAAATTCATTTCGCGTGACATAGTATTTGAAGAAGATTCAGTTACATTTGGAGACAAGAATCTGAACCTGCTGCAGATTCATTGAATTTGGTGAATTTTTTCTGGTGCAAATTCTTCAGTATTTGATACAGTTATGCTGCTAAAATGTATCTATACAGACAATATTTATTTGACTATATTTACAAACACCGATGTACGTTTTGTTCATGGTTCTTTGATTCGCTCTCATAATACATAAGGAATGCTCGACATCGAATGGTGGCAAAGCGAAAGGTGAAAATATGTATTGGCTAAGAAAAAAAATAGACTAAATTGATTTTTTTTTGTATTGAAACCGGAAGAGGTGTATCCAAGGCTTACGGAAAAAAGACCACATCTATAGATGCTATTTCTCTGATGCTACATTTTGTTTGCTTAAAGAAGTAATTTTTTTGGGTGCTTTCGGAAAATGTTGTACCTTAATGTAATGATAATGTTACGCGTCACACTTTCTTCACACTTTCGTTCTTATTTTTTTCTAAGCTCTAAACATTTTCCAGCTCTAAAAAAATAAAATAGGTTTACTCAATGTCATCTAAGTTCGTAACAAAACCAGGAAAAATAGTTTGTATTAGAATCTGTATTAGACACAAGACGGCGGAGTCTTTTTTTAATATTTAATGATTATTGGGTGACAATCAGGGATGCAAATTTCGCTATAATTTATCTAGTATCCCAAACAAAATTGTAAAAGTTATTCAAAAATAAATCAAAACATTATCACGCTTATCTACACATATTATTAAACCGTGTACGATATCATTGTCCGATTGTTTGTGCTTGCATCACGTAAAATACAATCATTGGATTCAAAATCGATTTACTGTAAATTAAGAAGCGTTATTGTGTACAGCATTTAGCGTTTATATCACCAAAATCGACCTGCAGAGTCAAAAGATATTCATGTAAAGCATTTAAACTGTTTGGTATCACTTTTCAAACCTTTGACATATATGCTACTCACACTTTATGCCATTCAATTAGCTCAAACTTTATCTATACATATAAAATTTATCATTCTCACCTATAAAAAAGGAAGTAAAAAATGAGGATTAGCAGCATTAGGTTGGATCAACTAATACTAAAACATTATATGCTGTTACATCTAACTTATGCTAGGAGAAATTTGGGTAAAGCCTGGGCTAGATCCAATTAAATTTATCTTATTGAATCAAAAAACAAAAATTAATTTCTAAAGCAGAACCTAAGGTTGTCTTGGTTAAATGTGGGTCAACTATAAATTAATAGCAAAATGGAGGCGTTCAAGGCGTCTTATAGGACTTGCTTGAGTCAAAGGTCCGATCAGGTGGCTTTGGTGACAGTAAAGAAGCAAATCTGATCGTACCAAGGGTAACCTATAATTTTTGTAGCGCCTGGTTTTCCAGAATTGTCATCTTGTTGCGGTTAGATTTAGCTGCAATGCCCTATATGGATGCCATATCTTCTTTATTATATCAAGATATTTAGTTTTTCAGGTTTTCTGCAATATTAAACCGTTGAGACTGATTTGGAGATGAGCTTTCCTTTCTAGTGTAAAGTAAATATTGCTACATTTGGCATAATTATTTAGGATGTTCCATCTCTTATCCCAAGTCTCCAGCAACAAGAGCTATTCATTTAAACTGTAAATTATACAATATGAATTACGGTCTTTGGTTTATAATTCACGATTAAGAAGTTTTCACATTTTATGGTAGAATAAAATCTTCTTGCTGAGGTATAATGGGTTGTTTAATAAGTTCGGGTTAACTATAATAGCAAAAAATCATGTGTAGAAAATATATACTTTCAAGCTAATACGTTGTACTAAGAGCTGAGTTTAGAGTTGTTCAAACCAAGTGAATCTTTCTAAGGAGTTTGTTGGTGACTATAATTGATTCAAACTGAGCCGACCCGGAAATTGATTAAAAAACCTGCAAAATACAGATTATTCTGCAGCATGAGGAAGCTCGGTTACATATTGCAGAATGGATTCAAAGACTACTTGGATAAAGCTGTATTGACTTCCACTTTAATTAAGATACCAAGATGCCTGAGATGACTTTTCGATTTTTCTTATTGAATTGCAAATTAAAAATGTTATAGTGGATCGGCTTTCCATTGAATCAGAATTTCAATTTGGAGGACTAGCGAATAACCAAATACATTGGTGAATGACTGCGATAAACGCCCTATGTTGCCCAAGGCGATAAAGAAATTGCTATATCTTTGTATGTATAATTCTCCTCTATGTCTGCTATATGTCGCTGTACTCTTCCAATACTGTTGAACCGGTTGTGATGAAATTTTCTGTGTTTTTGTTTGAGTGGGCCACTGGATCAGTTAGATTTGAAATTGCTCCCGGTAGTTGGTGCTCCGATCGGGTTCTAGGTTTTTTTTTTTATTTTCTGACAAAAATTTATTTTTTAGTTTATTTTAGATTTTTTGCATATCAGAATATATAATTTATGAAACTGCACGCGAATACCGTCGCCTGTCTAAAGTAGCGATGGATGATATGAACTCATTTTTTGGCAATATTTGTAAAAGCCCAAATAAAGCTTTTAGGGTAAAAATTGCCAAAATAGCACAGAAAATTTCAAAATTCGAAAGGAACTGAAAAAATGTATATGTTTTATGTATGAACTCAAGACTAAAACTCATGATTCGAATGGTGGATATATATACAATAATTAATATTTTTTTTTGTCGTATGGAAAGGTGTCGGGGAATAATACTTGATACAATTACAAAACGAATTCGGAAAGTTGAGACAAACTTCAGAAATCATAAACTCGATCATAACTGTCGATATTAGGGAAATAGATCTGGGAGACATCTGGGACAAAACTAAGAAATATTTTATTAGTTTAGCGGTAAACGGCACTTTTTTGGCTAAGCAACATGTTTGAATGAACCAGGGAATTAGGTTAAATTTAAGCCAAATGGTGAGAAGTTTTCTCTTAAACTATTTAATGCAGTTGGATAAATTTTACTGTAGGTAAAAGGTGCTTAAAAATATATGTTCCACAAGAAAATTAGGCAGCGCCAAGATCTATTTTCGGGTTCATGCCTATAAAGGTATCGTTTTCTCGAAGAAGAATAGTCTTATTAAACTTGTTTAATTCTCTTTGATCAAAAATCTGCTAAAATCTGCTAAAAAATTGTATGTTTTTATGTCATATAATTCAGTTTTTTTTATTTTTAATGCTTTATGTCTATTAGCAGTTATTTCTATATTTTTTATTTCTATATTTCAGTTTCTTTTATGCTAAATTGCTGAAATTAAGCAACATTTTTTGACTTGGTTTTATTTTTATGACACTGAGTGTGTCATTTGGGTGTGGAACATAAAATGTTTTTGGTCATTTTATGTAAATTTCTTTCTTTTTCGCTGCTTTATGTTATGTTGGATAAAATATTTTTTTTTTTTTTTGCTGTGAAATTTTTGTTCCTACTAGTTACCTTTTTTTTTTGCTATTTTTTAAGGCGGGAGTTTATTTATTTATTTTTTTGCTAAATTTTGAGCTTTAATGCTTACAAGCTGCTCTTTTGTAGTTGTTGTAGTTGTTGTTGTTGTTCTTGTTATGCAAATTAGTTTTTAGTTCTCAGTAGTTGTGTTCTCTATGTATATATATAAATATATACATATCTGATCAACTGATCTGCACCCTCTCGCTAGCTTTAGCTTATATTTTTTGTATATTTTTGGCGTTAATCTTTTTCTTTTTTCTTCATTTCGAGCTCATCAACAAAATCGTAGTAGATACAAAAAACAACAATAATACATAGCAGCAGCGTGTTTTTTTTTTTTTTTGGGATGTTTGGGTCAGCGAACTTTTGCTTTGTATGCGTCTAACGCGCCATAAAAAAAAATGTTGTATTTAGTTATAAATATTTTTAGCATTTTTGGTTAGTTGAATTTTGTAGCTATTTTTGATGATTTTATGCGAAAATGATGCTAAGAAGTTGTTGTTATAATTATTGAAATATATTAGTTGGTATTGTTGTAATTGACTATTAAGTTAAGTTTGGTTACTTTATGGTTAAGTTTGTTACTTTATTGATTAACATTCATTATATTCATGGGTTCTATATATAATTTCAGTTGAAATATCTTAAGCATGTGCAGTATTTTAATGGAACCTAGAAACTAAACTTTAATAGACTTCGAGATCTATGTGTTAAGATATTTAATATATTTAAGTGCGCTATGACTCTATTAAAGAGGGTATTCTTTTGAATTATTTTCTGCCATGTAAATACAATAATTGATAGCTGCATAGCGCACATCAACATTAAATAGTTTTATATATTAAAGTACATTTTATTTAAGTTTTTTTATTGATGAAAAATATATTTTTTAATTTCAGTGTATAATTTCTATTTAAACTGCTTGTGCAATAAATTTGTTTAGTATTAAGAACGGTTAAAGTAACCCTCACAGTCCCAATTCCAGTTCAATTTACACATAAACAATGGATTGAAATGAATAAGAGTGCACACAGTTCAGTATCAACGTAAATATTTCTTGTTCTCTAATTCATGTGCATCTTATACTATATACCAGAATAGGCCCAACATATACACACCTCGCAGAACATATTCTTCGACTTTGTTGAGAGCCTGAGAGCAAGCGGCCTCCATTTCATCCACGAATGTTCTGACAAATTGAGAAGCAGTTGATGATTTTACGCTTCTGAATTCCCAAGCACCGGCATTAGCAAAATAAGCCGTCAGGCTAGTTCAAGAAGTAAAAATAGGTAGACCAATCTTCCTACAGACGCTATATAGAAAATTAGACAATGTCGCCTGGACCAAAATAAAGAAGAATAAGCTAAACACAAGTAGTGAACAATATGCAAAAAATCGTGCAAAAAATCGTGAATCGCCCACACGAATGTCTTTACAAAATGTAAAAAACATGGATGGCTGCAGGAAATCCAAGAAATCTCTGAAACACCTTATATGCAGCTGCCCAACAATAACATAAAAAAAAATATAAAAAAATGTTACGTCACTCTAAGAGACGGCCAATAGGACTCAAAAACAATTACTGACATTCGCGAATCAAGTTCAAATCCTACAACACTTCATTAGCTGCTAAACCTTCATGACTAAAGTTATTAAGATCCAACTGGTCACTGTGTGAGCTTACATCCAAGGGCTCAGCCTGCGTAACCCAACCTATACAATTGTAGGCATTATTTTTTTGACGAAACATTGTAGTAATAGTCTGTTCTGTTTTAACTAGAAAAAATTTCAATATTATCTATTAAAATAGAGTTCAGAACAACAACATTTACACAGAATATTTTGTCTATTACTCGTTCCACTTTTTTCTACTGTGAACCTTGATTCGGCATAATTATTTTGACACAACGCTTTAAAAACACCAGCATAATCGCAGCATCGACGTTTGAAAAAAAAGAAAATTTAAAATTTAGAAATCAAGAGACATACCGTACGTAATTAATTTTTCCTGAATTATGTTGATTCCTGAGAAGGAATCAACATAAGACAAACGAGTTGTGGAGAAATGTCATAATTTTAAAAACAAAAAAGACCCAGTCTACCAGAAATTAAGTCATGATGGTGGCTCAGCCTTGTTCTGGGAATGCATCTCTTACAATGGATTGGGTGATTTGGTTCCTTGAACAATTGCCAATATTTGATAAAATTTTCTCCAAGTGATACATTGTTGTGGGAGTCTTTTATCATGCAACATGATAAATATACCGAAAGAACAGACATGCTACAAAAATAAGGTTTCTTGAAGAATGCCAGAATTCATACTTTGGAATGGCCACCTAAACGTCATAAAAAACGTGTGCGCTCAGAGAGATATTTCGCTGCAAAAAAACCTTAAGATTTATCGACTTTACTTTTAATGCCCATTTTTCCAGGGGAACATATTTCTTCCTTTACATAAAACCTTATTAACCATCTTAATAAAATATGGTTTGAATATGAACCCAGTTAGATTAGTACCAATAATTAAGCTATTTACTGGAAAACAAAAGAGGAATAACAAGCCTAAAACGTTTCTCTTTCGTATATGCTACGAAAAAAATTACATAAAAATCGGTTCGATAGTTTCCGAGTTTATAGGCAAAAAATATATAAAACCTCTAACTAAGTGTGCTATTTTCCAGTAAAAAATTAAATTAGTGTTAGGCCTCTGGACGCTCATAACGTTGTAAATATATTAAAGAAAAAGAAAAAAAATGTCGAAAAGTTCAAGTGAAGTTCGCTTTAGATCCGTTCTCTACAAACGTTTGCCAAACACAAAACTTCTTTAAACACAAGAACGAATTTTCTTTTAGTAAAGTTAAAACCAATTATTACAAATGCTTTACTTGTAGAATGGAGAAACATTTTTTAAATAGCTTCTTTTATGGATTCAACTAAAAAATATTAAATGAAATATTAAAATTATTTGATGCATTATGAGATGCATTATTAGAAACTGCGACATATATTTTTCTCAGGCCCTCCATTAAATAGAAAAGTATCCACAAAGATTGAACAATTTCAGTCATTTGTGCTGTACTAAATCCATGCTCTGAGCCACCATGCCGCTTCTCACATAGTACTCTGCAACTTGAACATCTTAGAGTCGACACCTCCACTTCCCAGCACCTGCTAAATTATGCTTTTGCTAATAAAAATATTTACATTCCCCCCCCTTTATATACCACAATTTAATTGAATATTCAAAATGTTTAATTAGGTACCTAAATGCATATTCTTCTTTGGTTAATTATTTTTTTTTCTCTTCTATTTGCTTAATTATTTTTAATTACATGTATGTATGTTTGTATTTTTCTTTAATTTCTTCTCTATTTTTTTTTTTTTTTTGACTTCTATTTATTTTATTTCATTTTTTTTCTCTTGCACGCATATGCAGTTAAAATTTACGTTATTTCCAGCGAGCTCAATTTCTGGTTACCGATACAAAAGTATCTGTTGCTGCTTCTGTTGTATGAGTATTTGCTGCCACTGCTTGCTGCCACTGTTCAATGCATGAGTAAGCGTAATTTTGCGTCATCTAACTGTTTATACCAAAAGTCTTTGTCATATACTAACGTATATTACTACTAGCCAAGTTAAGCGGCATTGCTCGGGTTTTTGTATACAAAAATTTAACTCTTTATATTTTTAAGTTCTTTTTAAAATCTTTAGTAATTACCGTTACTTTTAAAAGGTTTAATGGATTTTCTATGAAGCTTATCATAGTTTAGTTGTTCGTATTGACACACATTTATTTTGTGTCTTACTCGCATGCATTGCTTCTCACAAATATTAACAAGTATATCATAGCAATTTGTTAGTTTTAAAAAGTATGGAAAAAGCCGAGTTCAGTTAGTATCGACTTTAAACTCTTTAGTATCGGCTCTTAATTAAAATATGTTTTAAAGTTCGATTCTATCATCGTGACTAATAAAAAAATCGGTGTGAATAGTGAAAAAAAAAATCAAGAAAAAAGTATGCACATCAAAGAGTAACTCTTGTAATTTTTTAGACTATAATCATCTCTATTTCATCATAATGAGCAATTCCACCATTACTAACAGCAAGAAATTAAAATAAGGGCAGGCTAAACATTTTAAAAGTACAGACTTGTTCAGACGTTGACCGATATCCGACCAGAATGGAAGATTTTAACAATTTTCATATATGTAGATAGATATTTGCAATTATTTTCAAGGCAATATGTATCGAATACCATCTGAACCTGTCAATTTATGTAAACAGCCTCACAGTTTTAAAAAAGTTGCACCATATAATAGCAGTTGCATACATTAGTATATGGCGCAACACTGAAGCAATGGATGGCGCTGTTTTATGTGCCTAGATACGCCAACTATTGGCAAAGTATGCCTATGTATGTTAAAAAATATTTGTTTTGTGAACATGATATACTGAATTTGTTCTATATTTTACTAGCTTATGCAACACGCTTAGCTAAAAATGCAAATTTAATGGCTCTTTTTTGTATAGATTCCGAAATTTCGTTATAAACTAATACGAAGTAGGGACGTACAGATAAACAAAGCTTTAGCGGCAACTTAGTATAAGCATTCCTGGGCACTTAGCAATTACTCAGCAATGCATGTATTATTCAGCACAGTTTTTGCTGTTTTTGTACTCAGTTTTCATAGCAAGAAAGGGCTAAGTTGGTGCAGATGCAGAACAGTCAGAGAGAGGCGAGACATATTCCATTAAGTATATACTTCTATTCCTGATTACCATGAAAAGTCGAGTCTATATAGACAAGTTCATTTATCCATCTGTCTGAAAGGCTGTTCGTTTGAAAATCGAAATATTGAAGACTATAAGAGATAGAGCCATCAACTTTAAATAGCTGGATTCTCCTATTCATTTTTCAGATCACTTTTATTCAATGAATGTGCTTACCACCTCTCTAAGGAGCAGTTAAGACTTATCATGCAAACCTACTCCTTACTCTGAGTTTATGCATAAACAAATTTTTATGATGTTAATTTTCATAGAAATACCAAACATTAATCCTTATAAAATATTCTATATAAGTCCAGATCGGCCCACTAGAAGGCGTAGTTCTCATGCAAATCTGACCCACTTTTTGAGTTTTTGACAATTTGTTTGCTGTTGTTGTATATTTAGCTAGAAATGTTAAGTTGGCTATATATTGCATGATTACTAAGAAAATATTCCATATGTGCCAAGATCGGACCACTAGAGGAGGTAGCTCATACAAAGGTAGCTCAAACAGGGTATTTTGTATTCGAGTACACTCGACTTCAGTGTTCTATCTGGTTTTTATTAAACTTAGAGACGACGATATGACCTCTTTTTTATGCTCTTTTATTCTACTAGTGCCATATATCGGGCCATAGCGCAGCTTACTACCTTTCTCTTTCATTGAATAAGAAACAAATAAAATTTTATCAAAATCGGTTCGATAGTTTCTGAGTAATTTTACAATTTGTTTGTCACAAGTGAATATTTTTAAGCGAAATTTGGATTTTTTCAAGTGTCGATAAATTGAAATAGGAGTACTAAGCAGTAAAAGTATGTTCGATGTACCGCTAACAAAGAGATACTTTATTAAAACTGGGCTGTATCGGTACAAGATAGAATCAAAAACGGTTCCAAGCTCTTCAGAATAAAATTTTCCTCAAAGTATTTGTTGTGAGTGTTACGTTCGCCATTCTATCTTGCACAGTAAATCAATTTAGCAGTAAATACGAATTTCTGTTCATAAATTAAAGTCTACAAGATTCTTGTTGGATTTGCATGTTGGGCCCTTAACTTTTTTGCGCGTTGGACACCAATTCTATTTTTATTTCGGATATATTTCGACCCGACAGCGGCAAGTATTTCTCTTTTTAGATTTGGCGTTTGCTACATAAACGAATTTTGATTGGATCTTGAATCTTCAAGCCTAGAATATTGAAATATTAAATCATCAGAACTGAATCAAAATATATAAAATGTTTGCCATTTTTGCAAACCCAAAATATTAAACTATAAAATCCTCAAAAATCATCCATAAAATATGGATTTTACAACCGATGTATAAATATAATTATTTTGTTTTATTTGGGCCTTGAGCCTGTAAACCTGGAACTACAAAGTCCCCAAATAATCGAAAAAATATCGAAATTTTGGCACTTTTGTAAAAAGAACCGTTCTAAAAATATAAATATTGTGCTTTTCTATTTCGAATGGACCTTGCTTGAAAACACAAAATATCAAACTATAAAATCGCAACACGTCACGCATAAAATATGGAAAATGGTCCACCTTTGTTGTGACTTTCCAATGGTTTACACTTTTAACCATACATAGTTTTGGCTGGGAATTTTTGCTTTCAAATGGTTTTTTTTTTTCAAAATGATCCATCACTATTCGTGCTGGAAATGTCTATGTGTCAATAAAATGGTCCACTATTCTTTTTGCTGGAAATATCTATTTTCCAATGGCTTACACTGTTAGAAATGGTTCACCATTATTTTTGCTGAGAGTTTCTGCTTTGATTTGGTCTGCTTTGAAACTAGTCCACCATTGATGTTGCTAGAAATGTTTTTTTTCAATGGTTGCCAATTTTGGAAAATGGTCCACCATTATTTGTGCTAGGACTGTCTGCTTTGAAATTCGTCCACCTTTGAAGTTTTTAGAAATGTCTACGTTCTAATGGTTATAATTTTGGAAAATTTGGTTCACCATTGTAGTGGCTGGAAATGTCTGCTTTGCAATGGTTAACACTTTTGCAAAATGGTCTACCATTATTTTTACTGGGAGTTTCAGTTTTGAAAAGGTCTGCTTGGAAACTAGTCCACCATTGTTCTTGTTGGGAATAAACATTTTCTAATAGTTTAATTTTTTAGTAATGGTCCACCATTGTTTTTTGGCTGGGAATTTCTTCTTTCAAAAGGTTTACACTTTTGGAAAATGGTTCACCATTATTTTTGTTGGAAATAACTGTTTCACACTGATATATGAACTGATTTTTTGAACTTCATTCTAATGAAAGTTATGACCTGAAAATAAAATAGAGCCCAATCACATATTGCCTAAATTTTTCTTAATTAATTCTTGATTTCAGTAATTAATTAATTCATTGTCGAATTTTTGAGATAAAATCAATTTTAAAGACTTATAGGCCTCTAAGAGTCTTAAAAAATATTTATCAAGCATAAAAAGAAGATTTGTATTCAAGACAAAAAATAGTGCGTACAAACGTGCAACCGTTAACAATTACTTTTTGAACATCGACAATGCCTCTACTTCTTTTTTGACATCGTTGTTGTTGTTGTTTTTGTTGAGCTGTATTTTAGACCATTTTTGTAGAATAACAAACGGTTATTTATGATTTATTTTGAGTATTCTTTTGCTTGGTAACAGACAGACAGACAGACAGAAAGAAAAAAAAAACTACTAAACGACTCAAGTGAAAATAAATTTAGGTGTTTTGTCGTACTTAACTACTTAATACTGGGAAGTTAAACTTCCGATTGCAGTAAGCTGCTTAATTGGATTATATGGGTTACTTATTTCTGTTGAAGAAAGAAATTGTAAGAAAATAAATTGTTAAAGTTATTCAGCTATTTAAGAAGTTTTGCTGCAGTTGGTTTTTTTCTCAAGGCATAACCATTTCACAAATCTTCGTAATATATATTTTATAAAGCATGACTAATAACTCGCAAAAAATAAATTTCGTCTAGCTGGTAGTTTATAATTATTCATAACAAGTTGTTTTACGCGTTTATACGGCAAGCTAAAAATCGAAACATAGTTCAATGACTTTTCACAGTTATTTTTTTTTTTTTTATATTTTTATACTTACAGCTCCATGTGAGCTTTAGTTTATGTTGTTGCGCAGCGCTGTTTCCAAAGTATCTCGTTTCTTATGTATCTTATTTGTTGTAATCCTTTGTTTGTTATCCTTTTCACAGTTTATATTTATCCTTTAAATACATTTTTCATACGGTTAGAGCCGGTACGTAGTGCAAAATATTGTTTTTAAATGTTGTTTTGAGTTTGTGTTCATTTGTATGTGTTGCATTTACAGAACATGAAGCAAAAAGAATCATGAATCATGAGATAAATGAATTTAATTGTATCGAAAATTTGTGAGAACTAGTTGTGGGAAATATATATACATATATACAAGATAAGCTGCTGAGGATTTAAAGCAATATTTCGAGATGAGTTTTTGTGAAGTAATTTAAGTGATTAATTTAGTTGCCAAATACCAGTTGATTAAATGTTTAGTTGGGCGGGTGGGATGTATATAAATAAATTAATTTAAAAAAAATAGTGTTAAGTGAGACACATAAACCCAAATAATATTTAAAAAAAAACCACTGTAGTACCGAAACTTAAATAATCTTTACACTTGCTACACACAGAAGCTTGTGTTTATGAAGCCTTGAGTATAGTAGACTGAAAAATCTAATCGAACCAAAAGCTGCAGAAATCTATGCAAATCTATTCAAGTTGGCTAATTTCAAAAGCATTTTTTAAAATAATTATATGCAGATTGTTATACTATGGGCGCTTTAGCTTCTAGAGGCCCCATGTTGGCAATCTTCATAAGATTGTTGCCTCTATTTATAAAAATTCAACATAACAGGTTTCAATAACTGAAAAGTATGCACTATATAGACAGACAAGTGGACAGACAGACGGACTTGGCTAGAAGTACGCGCATTTGAGTTGCTTGGGATTGTATAAACTTTTTCCAATAAAAAGTGTTTATACCATGTTTCAATATCTCAAAAATATTCACTATACGACGCATACATACACAATAAAAAAAAAAATAAAAAATAATTGGATGGGCAGACGAACATGGTTAGAAGTACTCGCTCTCGAGCTAATTAGAAATATATTGATTTTATTTTTTTTACTCCAATGTTGGCTTTAAGGAATTGCAACCAAATTTGTGTGATGAGCATACATACTTATATAAAATAAAAAACAATAAGTGAAACACAAAAAAAAAAAAAAAGATAGATGAAGAATAGGTGCAATATAATCAAAATTGTTCAACGGTTGTACCGATGTTCTACTACCCTACACACGTGCTGACAGAAATTTCTTTTGCAAGCAAAAGTTCTTTGCTTGAAAACGTAATTAAAATGTAAGAACTATATGAATGGGATTTGAACCAATATCCAATAAAAAAAAAAACAAAAATTCAAATCAAGTCTATCTGACACATATTAGTATTAAGTTCAGTATTTTTAATTCGAAAACAATCTACAAATACTTTAAAATCAAGGACTAATTTGTGTCTGTACGTTTGTGCGTGAAACACGTAAAAGTCACTCATTGGATTTAAAATCGAATTACTGAAAGATTAGTAGCTTTATTGTGTTTAATATTTAGCGTTTGTTTCATCGAAATCGACTTGCAGAATCAGACGATATTAATGTTAAAATGTAATATAAATTTCTAAGCTATTCACTAATGCTTTTCAAACTGTTTACCATTACTAGAGCATTTTAGTGTACTACTCAAACTGCACGTAAATGAATGTACTACATAAATCTAAACTGTCCAACCGATTATGCTCAAACTCATGGACGAACTTCAGTAAGGCTGGAAAAGGTAGGCTGTTAAGTTTGGTAAAACCTGATGCTATGATACCCCGCCTAATATGTGTAATAGACAAAAATTGTCATATCTTTGGATACATTGGGGGAACATGGATAAATTTTGGTATATTCTATGTCAATAGGATCGAGAGAAGTCTATAAGGAACATACATAGTTACATAGACACAATATTCATTATGAAAATCATTTTTACTGCATGCAGCTTGTGAAGAATTAGTAACCTCTTTTGCTTGACATCACTCTTCTATTTGAACTTGGCGCGTATTCATGTCTGATTGCGCTAACATTCTATATGCCTTTTTAGTATGTAAGAGAACGAAAGCGTGTGCAGAATTACGCTTTCAAAGCGAGCTTTCTAGAAGAACAAAAGAAGCAGAAGTGCGTACGAGAATACTGCTTGTTTATTTCACCACACTATGGTGAAATTATATAAATTAATTATTTTACCAGGTGGTAGAAATAATCATCCAGAATTAAGAATATTAAGTAATTTATCTAATCAGAAAAAACGCCAAATCATATTTTTTTTATTTAGTATCCATGTAATTTCTGGTACCTATTTACTTGTCGTAAGCCCTGTTCAGACGGTCATATTATCTGACACTTTTATTACTTTGCATTGGTTTCAAATGTGTAAACATTTCAACTAGAAATGACAGAAAAATCAAAAAAATTTATTCGACAATTCGATTCTTGCCAGATATCTGGCACTGTGTGAATCTGCCGTTACATATTAACTAAGCTTAAAATAAATTGTTTCCAGTTTTTTGACGAGTCTTGATAGTTTGGATGTTTAGATGTAAGTTTACATGATTTTCGAGCCAATCAACAAGTCATATTAATTCCACCAGTACAGCTCATTAAACTATGGTGAGCACAAGAATACTGCTTGACTATTACACCACTCTATGGTGAAATTATATATGGCATTATATGCATATGAATGGCATGTAGATATAAATTGACTATGCTTACATGGCGAATATGTAGGAGGTTTTTTGTAACTCTACCTAAAGAGTAAACACCATATAGATACACCTCGGGAAAACTCATCTATACGTTGAAAATTTTTATCTTTGCTTTAAATAACCGCTGCAGTGCCGCTGTCCAAATGGAAAACATTATTCAATAAACTCTTCAAAAGGGCATCTCCAGAGATTAAAAAAGCATTGCTCTATAGTATATAGAGATCTGCAGATAGCAATTGCCTCCTAGAAGGAAAACATCTTTAAAAGCCTCTTGATTAGCGGATCTCCAGAGGTTAGAAAAACATCGTTAAATAACCTCGAGTACTGCTGATCCCGAGGTTATTTAACGAGGTTTTCCTTCGGCAACAGCGGAACTCTAAAGGTTATTTAACATTGTTTTCCTAACCTCTGATATTCCGCTGATCCTGATTAACGATGTTCAGTGGAACTTCAGAAATTTTTTAACGAGGTTTACCTAACCTCTGAAATTCTGGTGATCCATAAATTATTTAACTATATTTCCCTATTAGAATATCTGCTAGTTAAAACTGATGATTGAAATCGCAAACAAATCTTCTTTATTGGTATAAATAAAAGCATCATTATATCCGGACATACTTAGAAAAAAAATCCTAACCGTCAAAAATTTTTAATTAATTGTGTTAATCGTGTTTTGGCTAGTAGCTATTTAATTGGTCCCATCTATAAAATGTTTAGTGTGGTATACAAATTTTTGTTTCCAATAAAGAGTTTAAAATAGGCTTTGGATTTACTTGGGGCCTAGATATACAATATTGAATAGTATCCATGCTAAGTGAAATTAGAAACAACCACAACCACACAGCTTCACGGTTCAACGGATAGGGACCTAGTTTATACAAGAAAGATAATTTTGATTTTCAACTCTTGTATTTCTAGAAATATAAGTTTAAGCTTATATATGTGACTCATTTTTAAAAAATGTTGATCCCCTCACCCCTAGGTGACCAAGATATAAGTTTAAGTTTATATACTCTGTGACTAATTTTTTTAAATTTTTGATCCACTCCCCCCTCGGTGACCACGCGTAGTACATACCAAGACTGTGACTTAACATGTTATTTTGAAGATCTCCTCCCCCTCTGAACGGGTAATGTCATATGGGTACTTTCCTTAAAATGTGTTTCGAGAGCATTCTACAAACTTTTCGAAAAAAAGTTCTATGCTTAAACCGATTTAAATTTTTACGTTTTAGTATGTATCTCCAATGTTTGATTAGTTTCGTGTATAGGATCAGTGTTTTAAGGAAAAATAAAAAAAAAAAACAAAACAAAAAAAAAAGCATAATATTTATACTCACAAAAAATGGGAAGTAGAAGAAACTTATGAGCGGAAAGGTAAATTTCAGAATAGTTGAGTTCTTTTTCGTTAGAAAAACAACAAAAAACGTTGATGATTTCGAATGGATTTTTGGATTTTAAATAGTTTACATAAAAAACCTTTATTTAGTTTAGTTTTTTTTTTTTTTGTATTTATTTATACATAAAAATATATCCGTAGGTATAAAAAAATATTATTTACAATGTGGAAGCTATTTATTATTTGTTGTTGTTGCCTTGTTTTGTTTTTTTCGGGGACTAATTTATTATTAATTTTATTTTTATTTATTTTTTAATTATAAATATCAATGAAAATATTTACAACAGCGTTTCTTATGTGGTTGTTTTTGTTGCATAATTATTAATATTTTTTGTTTTGTTTTTAAAGCATAAAATAAACTTTTATTAAACGGTTTATATTTTAACTTTTTTGTATTTCCTTTTTCATTAATTATTTTTATTATTTATTTTTTTTTTTTTGTGGTTTGGTCAAATATTGCACATTATATCGTATAAACACTGCACTACGTTTATATTTTTTATTTTTGTTTTTTTTTTTGTAGTTAAATTTTTTATTTAGTAATTAAATTTTTCACAATTAATTTTTTTTTTAAATCTTTTATTTTGTAGAACATGCAAAGTTGTATCCTTGAGTAAAAATTGCTCAACACTTTATTATATTTTTTGACACTTTTTTTATTATGTTTTAGTAATATATTTTCTAGATATTTCAACCATTTTCGCGTGCTTTGTGCCACATTTTTAATATAAATGATTATTTTTTTTTTTGTATAAACTTTTTGCTTATTTTTTCTTCTGCTTTTTTTTTTTTTTTTTTGCTTTTTACTCAAAACTTGGTTTAAATTTCTTTTTGTGTCGTCTTCGTCTCTTATGCTTCTACTTCTTCGTTTTCTTCGACAATATAGAGTCACAAAATCCACGCATACAGACGACACACACATACACCGTAAGAGCGAAAGATACGCACAAAACGCGACACAGATACAGAGCGCAACGGCACCGTTATTAACGTTAACCGTCAAAAAGATCCGCAAACGTCGACGGTAGAAAGCCAACTGTGCGCAGGCGCAAAAGAAATATTAACGAAAGACCAAAATATTCATGGCTGCTGAGAGCATGCGCTGAACACACAGATAGTATAACTTACCAATACAAATGCATTAGATGGCTTGTTGCGCTCTCTTTGCTAACAACCAACATGTTCGAACAGGTGTGCTGCTGCAAAGTCGTCGGTCAAAGTCAGGGCTAAATTTGTTTATGTTGTTGGCCTCAACGAGGTTATACGTTAGCAACATTTGCTGTGATTTATTGTTTTATTTTAATTAATATTTAATAAAATATATATTTATATTTTTTTTATTTACTTTACTTAAGCTATTATATATTATCTATTAAATATAAAATCTATTCAAATTTAAGCATATTAAAGCAAAAAAATAAGCTTGCAACATGTTTGCCATGCTGCTGCTTTCTCACTCATACACACATTTCTACGCTTCGCAACTTGACCTACTTATTTTAGCTTAATAACTGAAAGAGTATGAAGAGCGACGTGCAGCAATTTGATGTTGTCGTAATACAGCAACATGTTGCTGGCAACTTTTTATGTTGAGTAGCAGAGTGTGAGTGAGTGTGCAATATTTGTATGCAATTCAGTTGCAGATTTTTGTTGTTGTTGTTTTTGCGCAGCACTTGTTGTTTTTGTTTTTATGGTCTGTTGTTGTTTTTATTGTTGCTGCACCAATGCATTGCTTTGCTGACTGCATTGATTGCTGATTTTGGCTTATAATATTATTGTAAATTGTTGTTGTTTTTTTTTGTATTTTTTTTGCTTTGCTTATTGTGCGCTGCGTTAATATTTTTTTAGTTAGTTAGTATGTATATATGTATGTACATATGTATGTATGTATGTATGTATTTTGTATATATGTATCGACTATCGTTTTGCAGTTATCTACTGTTCCACTGTGTTTTGGTCGCTGTTGCTGCTGCTGCCTAACGGTATTACTATGAAAATGAAAGCTTACATGTACAGGTTGCTCTCGCAATGACATACAAACTTACATACAAACGGGCACAAATACTTAAAGAAATACATATGTACATATATATATATGTAAATAAGAATACATATATACATATATTGTTTATAATTTTTATACTCATCCAAATATTTATATTTAAAAACTGAACAATACACATACATACATACATATGTATGCATATATTTTTGCCAAACTGTTCACACTTGTCCAATGGACCTAACTATTCCCGATCCCATTACCACATATGTATGTATATCAAATTTCATCGATGTACCTCAAATTAATGCAATGATTTGATACATTTTGTACATCGCATACATATGTACATATATGGGTGGTGGGGCCCATGTTTCTTTTCCTACGTATCAAAGTTGTAAGTTCCTTGTTGCATTTTTTTAAGGATTCTTAGCGCTCCAAATTTTGAACAATATATATAATGTTTTTCCAGCAATTAGACAAAGTTCCATAAGTACCCGATTTCGGTAAGCATCTAAGAATGTAAGAGCAGTGTTTGATATTAAAGATTTAATTCATACGATTTGGTCAGAAGGATAGAAAGCAACTATGGAATTTTGATCCATTGATCGTAAGAACATATCAATTATGTTTCCATCGTCGTTTCTTAGCAAAACTGGAAACATAATTGCGCGCCCAGTCTTCACTTGAATAATAGGGAGCTTTATCAAGCCTTTATTATCTTTAGAAAACTCTACGAATTGAAAGATAATAAATATTATTGTAAAATCTTAGATAATTTGAATGAAAGACTGAACTTCTGATACATATGAGTGAAGAAACTAGTCTCAAAAAATTGCAGAAGTCATCTAAGTTGAATTGGAAGATTTGTAATGAGTTGGACAGTTAAAGTTTCTAAACTGCGCGCATTTTTAGGATTTCCAACAGTCTATAGACTTAGCAGAAAAAGTATTTCGCTGTTTTTCAGTTTTTCAGCTGGAACCGGCACGCCAAACATCATAAAGTGATTATCTTCCGTTCCAAAAATTTGTCGAATTTTGTTTATGACTTTTATGGGGGTAGGACACTGCTCCCTCCTACCTTGACCAAATACATGATGTGATTTTCTATAGTTCCAAAAAATGCAAAGATATATCGAATTCTATTTATCGGTTATATAGTAGGTGGGGCATAGCTCTCTCCGATTTGTGTCAAAGTTAGTAGGGTTATTTCTCTCGATCCCATTAACATTTTTACCAAATTACATCTCTGTAATGAAAAGATATGCAAAGATCGAAGTCGAATTTTGCTTAACGCTTATATGGGTGGCGGGACATCGCCCTCTCTATTTTTGACCAAAATTAAGAGGAATATTCTCCTCGATGCCATGGACATGTATACCAAAATTCATCTTCGTACTTTAAATGGAGGCAAATTTATGACAAATTTTGTACATCGCTTATATGGAGAGTTGGGCAACGTCACCTCCGATTTTTTAACAAAAAGTAACCTATGTTCTTTTCCAAAGTCCCATCTTTTTCTATACCAAAATTCGTTCAAATTGGTTTAGCGGTGGTGATGCGTTCACAAACAAACAAAATTATGTCTTCTGTGTCAAAATTTTTCAAAACAAGCCTGACTTATCGTTACATAGATACAATTCCTCAATTTTGTTCATAATTTTAACCATAATGGTAGGAGCATGATCATGGAGCCATGCGAACCTGTCTCACTGCTGCAATGAAAGCGATCATTGGTCGGACTTAGCACATATTCATATAAAGTTTAAAAATGGTGAAAATTGCTATTTTATTTAAAGCCAAGCGTATTGCGTTTCACCAATACCCTACACTAAATTTCGTTAGGTCGAAAGAGCACCGTATTTTTATAAGTTTCTGGTAATAGAGGTATTGAAGCTAATAAAATATCAAACACATCTGTTTATAATATGCTTATGATAGTAGCAGCATTCTTCTTTGGTTGGTTGGGTTTCGTTCAAAACTATCCTTGGAAACCAGTGAGAATCTATAAGATACAACAATACTTAGCGGATAATATTCACCTGATTTGATTTATATATTTGCTCACCATTGCTAAAGTGAAGTAACAGAAGTTAGGACCTCAAGACCTTAGGATGCCAGTAGGTGGGCACTCTCCCCTACTAATATATATATTACGATTTCTTAGCAGCATAATTATATATGGATGATCTAATGTATCTAAATATACCAGTGCCTATTTGAAACGATACTGTTTATAAGATGATAAATAAAATTGCTGCTAGACTTTTGTTGACCGGCAATTCTAATATCTGGAATTTACGATTTCTCATAATAGGTTTGATTCTGTCCATCATGGGTTATTGAAGTTTAAATCTGCGAAAAACAAAAGACATTAAAAAATTTGCTTCATTTGGCTATCAAGTGCAAAGTTTACAGATAAAATCTCGAAAAATATGCAGCTTTTAAAATGCAGATTGTGCGTATTTGATCGAATTTTTTAGAAATGCGCTTAGTCATCGCTAAAAAAAAATAAAAGACTTAAGCAACAAACTTGAACAAAACTAAATTACATCAAATTGTGCATAAGAAAATGGCGTTAAAATGTTGGCGCTGCCTTAAAGGTTGTAACCCATATCTCCACGATGACACAATGATCATTTTATAGATCAGAAGTTTATTATTTTCCCGTAGCTCACTTGATGAACTTCTTCTTTGATTTAGCGCGACATGTACCAATTGCCTTAGTTATGTGTTTATTCCATATTAAATAAGAAAATATGGCATATAAAAATTTTAGGTTCAAAGCGTGTACAGTGTATCTCGGCAGCATTCTTTATTGCTTTATTTAGCTTCTAATCTGCTAAAAAATCAAATATTACATAAAATTGCTTCAGGAATTCCGCCTTCCAGCACTAGACTGCAGCTAAACAATTAGAACGACTAAATTACTTGTTCGAAGACTACGTCACGCCTTGCTTGTGGTTAACTCATTGCAAAACTCAATAAATTTCTACTTGTCAAATTTTTGTTAGCACAATACAGCATCGCGCACTTGTTCAATAACTTGTTTTGAGTAAATTTGTACAAATACGAATACATTCGATTGTTGGCTCTTAACTAAATGCTGCACTAATAAACTCATAGCACAGCATGCCGCAGTTTGCCGGAGTTCAGGTTCAATGCAATGCCAGACAATGAAGTGCAGACTGCGCTAGGTACTACATTCGTACCGCCGAGTGCCATAGAACAATAGACAATAGAGCAATGTGACCCAATTCGATTTGCAATAGTAGCGACAGAAGTCAAACTATTTGCACTTGGTTAACAATAATAACAGCGACGACGACGACGACGTCTGATGTAAACTGTTTCGAGCAAATTGTGAGAAAACGAACGAACGAACGAACGAACGAGACGGTTGGACGGTTGAGATGCAATAAATGCTGGCGGTATAGGCTGCAAAAATTGGCGGACAAAGACAAGTAGTCGTCGCATAATTTGCACAAAAATATATTGTATATGCATGCGATTGCGACCAGCAGCTATTGAAAGTTTGCGCTTAACAGGTAGCACAAAAATGTATCTTGTATCTTTAGCAGAGTCGCTGCAGCGCATCGCAGCGCAACGTGGCATATTTATAAAATAAAATGCATTGTGGTCAACTAAGTCTAGCGAAAATGTTGCAGCACAAAAAGTAACTAAAGTCTCCTGCGGCGCACTACTGTACTGTTGCATATCTCTAAAGAATTCATATATATTCTATTTTTTTACAAATTACTTCATGGTAGCTGCAGCTGCAGACTCAGACTCACGCTGCTTGCATGCTTGCTTGTCAGCGGCGGCAACAAATGCAAATGCTTTCGTTCCACGAATTCTACGATTATTATTTAAACTGCATTTGGCCATGCCATGCCACCCAAAATTGTTCGTGTGTACTTAACCCATATTGTTAAATTGATATGAGAAGCCGTTGACCACTTAAAGCTAAACGTTGGCCACTTTTAACCCATTGACCGGCGTACGCCAAATGCACAAATCATGTACGTGAATTCTACACATGTAACCCGTTGCATTCGAATTGGCTGCTTGACCCTAAATGGCTGTGTACTTGCTGTCACTTTTATTTGCTCAGTATTTCCCCGAAAAAAAACCTCAACCTAACTGCATTAAAAGAACAATCATCATTTTTTTATTTACACCTAAACATTGTAAACTCTTTATTTTTCATTTGATTAACCGTTTTATTTATTCCAAACAAATAGCCCAAACACTACACAACTCTTCTTCTGTCCAATGCGCACCAGCAATTGTTCTGGATTCTTCACCATTCTACAAAATTAAAAAGAATCGAAGAATTGATTGAACTGCGCGCTGTCCAGGTTCAATTAGTTCTGTTTGAGTTTGTATCTGAAGGTGACACACCTCCCTCTTCGAACGTCTGTTTAGTTCAATGCTTCTTTATGAGCAAGCTTTAAAGTTTTCGGCTTTCTCGAGACTCCTTTGTTGTATGGAACATAGTTTGATTTGACTTTTGTTCTTGTTGAGTGCTGTTTTTTGTCGAAAAGATTGACATTTGATGTGCATAGCAAAGGTCTAACTGTATTTAGATTCCTTTATGCTGGCTATTTACTTTGGCTTGTACTCGTAGTATTTGATGTCAAAAAAGTACCGCTATGGTCAATTATTATTGAAATTTTTAAACGCGCGAATAATGATTGATGGCTAAACTAAATCGAAGAAAGATAAGGGCAGCAAAATAGCTGATTGTTTAAATAATACAATGGAGTTATATTAATCTATATGTACTCTTTATATATAGGTCAGATAGTATCTTCATAAGGGCTGCATAGGGTATTTACCCCTAAAAGTAGACATATAGTCGGGCAGTGCTAGTTTCATTCGTCTTGTCAAGCTGTTCACAAATATAAACCCTGCCTAGCAAGTAGCTATACCTGCCTAACTAATATCTTACGGGTAGTAGCTAGGCAGGTACATTTTTTCCAGTTCTGTAACACTGTTAGCGCGATTTATCAACCAGTGTGCTTATAGCAGCTGTTTAAGTCTGTCGATCTCAGTAGTGCTTGGCGATTTTTTATGAGTGAAAATATTGATCAACGTATTTGTGTTAAATTTTGTGTTGCGAACAAAATTTCAAGTGTTGCAAAAGGCTTTTGTCAAATCAGCTCTGTCAAAAACGCGCACTTATCAGTGATATAAAGGCTTGTCAGAAGACTCTCGAAGACATACCTCGTTCAGAATAGGAAAACGTTGCGGAAAGTTACCATGTAAGCTTGAGAAAAATGTAATTACTGGCGACGAGTTATGTGTGGACAAGTGCGACATACAAGCCAGCAATCAATCGAATGGTAGCCGATAGGCACGTTAAAACTTTATTATAAAAAATCACCAAGCATTATTAAGATTGAATTTTATTTCCGATACTTTCTTGACAGAGTGTATATATACTTATTCGAATTAAATTGACCGAACAAGCGTTGTCAAGCGTTTGAAAGCATTGGGAATGATTAAAACCATCACGCGAAAGAAAAAAAGAACGCTGCAGTAGTTTTTTTTGTATAGGGGAAATATTCCTTTCCAATCCATCTGGGAATCTATACAGAATATTTCATTAGAATTGAGTTAGCTAAAACAACCAATTCAAGCCGAAATGTTTTTATAAGTACTACCCTTTAGGGAGGGTTTGGCATGATCATTAAATACTATTTTTCTTGAGAGGGATTAGGAAAGACTAAATATATAAACTTAGAGTCTTCAAGTTATTGGTATACGTACGGACTGCTAGACAAACGGACATCGCTGTACCTATTGAACTTTTTTTTGAGAAGGCTATCTCGTTTAGTGGTCCGATTTGGACATAGTTGGAATATTTTATTAGGATTAATGTAAAATACACCAAAATTGGGGTTTCTAGCTGAATTAACAACAGTAACAAAAATTGTTGAAACAAAAATACTGCCAGAAGGGTTTGACTAGTATGGAAGCTACCTGTTCTAGTGGTCCGGTCTAGTACCGGTGATACTCAGAGTCCATTTAATGAAAGAGTGCATCCAAGCACTGAAAATTGGGTACTGGTGGGTCATCTGTAGTACGAATTAAAGCAGACGAAGCATAAAAGCAGCTGTACCGAACTGTGTTTGAGAACCATTGAAAACCGACATGGAAGACAGGCATACAGACAACATATGCATACCGTGACAATACACACATGGAAACTTATTACTACTAGGACACTGGTGTATTAATGGCATCAATGTTATAAGATGTGCACAAGTATTTATATAGAAATAGCGACACTTAAAATTTTGTCGTTTAAAGAACTGAACAAAAGGTAAGAACGGAATTCCCTTCTTCATAAAAATATGAGGTTTTCCATATCAATTTTAGTCTTGGCCATAATCTTTAATCGAAGTTTAATATATGTGATTTGCGGCATTGGCTGCTTCTATTACAAAAGATTTAAACAGAAAAATTTGCTGCCGCATTTTGATATCAGGTGCAAAGTTCACAACTTATTGTTAGTCATACAGCTTAAAATCACGAATAAATCTCAAATAAATATATAAAATGCAGTTATATTCGCAGTAAAATTCGACCATGGTCGAATTTTACAGAAACACGCTTAGTCATCGTAAACTTACAAAAACAAAACCAAAGACTTAAGCAACAAACTTGAACGATACTAAATAAACAAAAATCAAAATAGTTTTATGCAAATATCTGCTAATTTTTGGAATAAACAAATAAATTCCAAAAAGGGAAACCACATTTAGATAAATTCATAGATGTAAATTAATGTAATTGCGCATCAAAGAAATGCATATATATATATATATCTATATATACAGGCATATCTACCATCGGAGCAACATTTGTAAATTGTTTAAATTTTTTAATCAAAATAAAGGTTCTGTTCTTCAAACTTAAGCAGAATTTCGGTAAATTTTTGGTCAACCTAAACTTGCCTCTGTGACTTATCGTGCACTCCATTTCACGGTAATCGTTTATAAGAGCGGCGAATGCAATCAAGTTCGACTATGGATGGTTTTAGCTGAGACGCAGTACAGTGCGCAGCGAACCAGCTGTAGCCGCTGTACAGCAAAGCATTGATGAAGATCCTAAACAAACAATTGGTCGCCGTTCTCTGCAAATGGGATTGTGTTCATCCACATAATGGAAGATATTAGGCAATGATCTGTGCTTAAAAGCTTTTAAGATTTAACTTATGTAGAAATTAAAGCCAAATGACCATCGTATGCGCCGAAAATTCGGCCAATGGGCTAAAACGATGATGGCCAGAATGTTACTGTCTACGGTGAACGTTACAGAGACATAATTAGAAATTTTTTCGCACCTTCATTATAATACGTTTTTCATTTTGATGTGTAGTTCGCTACTTTTTGCGAACGTGATTATTTATCATTTTATGATAATTGTGGATCGTCGTCTGGATACAATTAAATTTTTGAGCTGCTTGTTGCTGTGACAGTTTACCCTTGCTGTTGAAAAGATAAGTCATTTTCTTATTGGATCCACCAGAACCAGGCTCATGAGAAGTTGATAAATTGATGTCAAATTGTTGTAAAATATCATAAAAAGTTTTAGGTACTACTTCAGCCATAAAGTAGAACTCGTACATAGGGGTGTACATGAGGGTGTCTTCCAATGGTGACATTTTTTCAAAGCATTTCATATTCACCACGAGTTCAAAACAACTGAAAGAACTAAGTAAAAATGCTCTATATAACCTCAATTGTTGTCTTTTTTTATACCTACAATGAAGTCCAGATTTTGCAGTTACAAAAACTCAATTCGACTTGTTCCCACCCAGAACGCTCTCGGCAATTGGTGCCGCTCTGAGCAAGTGCAAGCCGCTGACTTTGGAGCACACCTCAAAGAGTGATATCTGCCCTTCCAGTTAGCATCAGACGTAGTGGCAGTTGCTATGAGACTCTCTCTGTCAGCACCATTTCAGCTCGATCTGCCTGAGAACACATTTGGCCCTGAGGTTATAGAAGCCAGAATTAAGCGTCCGAGATACGACAATATCTGTACGACAATATCTGCCGGAGAGTGCTGTCCTTACTATGGTGTCGATTTTGAATAGCATAGTAAACTTGCAGTATTTTTTAGACGGTAATTCAATTACGAATGTTTGTGAAATGCTGGTCATTGTTAGTCTTGCGATCATTGCGGATTTTCGGAGCCTAATCCTGTACTATCAGTTTGGCTTTTGTTCTGGCCATGTACAATAGACCAACTCCACGGAGTCACCTCCCACATATTGCGAGCATTTAAGCGGTGACAGTATTGCAACAACATCTTTGTGGATATCAAAGAGGCATTCGATAGAGTTTGGCAACCTGCAAAAGATCAAGGACAAACTTCTTTAGCCCTATTTTGCTCTGATATGGAACAAAGTCATGTCAAGTCAGTCCTACTCTCACTCAGCAATCGCAGGAGTGCAACTAGAAATCGTCCTTGGTGCTTTTCTCTTCAGTATATATGCAGCAGACATATCTGCTCTTGATACCACTACGATTGTAGCTCCAAACTCATACCTAATCTTGGCCTAATATACAGATTTTTTGACCTTTAAAAAATCAACGCAGGTGTTTAAGTATTTGGGCGAACAGGTGGAACGAGAAGCTCAACGCCAAAAATAGTGTTAACATGTGCTTCACACTCTGTCGACAGAAGCCTCCAGCTGTGTATATCTTGGAGCAGCCACCTAAGTTTATCTATCTGGACCTTAATCTGGATAGGAGGCTTACTTTCAAGAACCACATTGAAGTCAAAGTGCCGGATCAGAATGCCCAACATGAGCTCCAGAAGTAAGCTCTTCTTGTAGAACAAACGTACTGTAATTGCAAAGATGATTATTCCAATCTGGACTGCTTAAATATCATAGCCATACTCCTCCAATAAATGGCTTTTATTTTATTGCTGCTGTTTCTGTTATATATTGGTCTCAACTAACTTTATTTAGAATAACAAACATATATAACCGACAAATATGAAATAAGATCAAAATAATTCCAGACAGCAAAATATATTAAAGAATAGATACAAATCTATTTATATACAGAAATTTGAATAATTTTTATATTTGACTACTTCTGTTCTACATAATAATTGCAGCTAATAATAAAACGAAAGACTTAAGCAACAAACTCGACTGAGCAGCCAAACTAAGTCAGAGCAGCCAATTTCAAATGCACATTTAAATATTTTCGGAAGAAACAACAAAAAAATGAATGTTTAAAGAAATGTGTCAAATATTGCATAAATTTTGCATAAACAAAACAATTCGGCTTATCAGACTTACTAATAACACGAAAACAACAGCACGAGGAACATCAATAACAATAAAAAAGAGTCCGCGGCAATAAAAATGAAACCAACACAAATACAAAAATAAAAAAAAAATATTCATACATAGAAGAAAGAAAAAAAAAAACGGGCGCATGAAGTACCAAATAAATTACTAAATAAAAAGAACGAAAAAAAAATCGTAGCAAATGTGGTGCAAAGCGTGGGCGTCTGTCAAACGAACGAATAACGAGTGGAGGTGGCAGTGGAGGCTGCACGAAAGCCAGAAGAAAGAGGGCGAAAAGAAAGACAAGAGTTATTAGAATTATGCAAAACGTCAAGCTGTGAAAGAGCATCGATGCCGCCACCGCAGCTGCTGCCGACGCCATTGGAGAAAAGTGTGTGCAAACGAGAGAATTTTTTTAGCGTAAAAAAACGAAGAAGAAAAAACAACAGCAACAACAAATTGAACAAAAACTGCAAATGACAATAACAAAGTACAAACACAAACAAACAAACAAACAAACAGACAAACAAAATGACTATGAGACGCGTCAACGTCACAGCGACAAACGACACCGACCCGACACTCGTTTGGCATACAAAAATGCAATGATAGCGCGCACGGCAGCAGCAGCAGCAACAGCAACAACAAGAAAAAAAATAAAAACAACAACAAAAACCATGACAAAGTCAAGTCGGCTAGCAGCAACCGGAAGTAGGTCAACGAAAACCGGATCCCAATCAGCTAACAATAACAACAAACAACAACAACAACAACAACAGCAGCAAATAAATGCAAAACGCAGCTGAGGCAGTAGCAAAAAAAAAAAAAAAAAAAAAACAAACAGAGAAGTTGGTATCCAAAAATTTGTAGTTGTGCACGTTTGTACGGTTCTATTAGGATACTTGAAAACAAAGTTATCGGAACTAGAACCGAGTAAATTTTGTATTAAAGTGCGGACACCCCAAATAATAGCCCTCAAATAGTAGATTCAATAGTCAATGTCTATGAGTATTTTGGACCTTTTCTATTTTACACATCGCACTTTTTCATAGTATGCCTTAATTTTTATTGATTTTCGGTTTCTATCAGTATAGATCGATTTCCATAGATGAAAAAATTCGATAAAATGGAAATGGATCGAATCTGATTGTCAGGGATTAGACTCCGAGACTCCGCAATGATGGCAAACGTATCAATTATCAGTTTTTCTCAAATCTTGAAAATTGAACGCAGGTTACTAATCGGCCGGTTGTATCCAGGTTCCATCTCTGGTTTACCCGGCTTGGGAATCACTTTGATGTTCGCTAACTTCCACAAAGTTGGAAAATACTGCAATGTGGCATTGAAAATCGATCCCTTAGTGAGTGCAGCATAATCCGGCAACGCTTTCAACGTGCGGTTTCAGATGTTGTCGTAGGACTTTAGACGCTTAATTATTGCTACAACATCAGCCAAATGGGTCCTCAGGTAGTGCTGACAGCGTATCTGCCGCTTCGTCTGATGCTATCTCGAAAGGTAGAAATCGCTCTTTGAGGTGTAAGGCTTGCTCTTGTTAAGAGCGTCAACAGTTGACGAGCTCGTTTTTGATAGGTGCAAGTCGAATGGGATATCGGCTACTATTTTTAGTGGCCTTTCATAGGCAGAAGTTGACATGTTATTCAGTGCCCATATTCTCCAGCATATTATCGAACATTTGCGTGTGTTGCCAATTTAGTTCATACTTGAGTCGGTTGGCTGCACGGTGCCAGCATTTCTTGTCCTGGGTGTTGCATTCATATAAATGTCCTTCTGAGTCCTCGTTTTTCCTGGTGAAGGTGTCGCAACTCACTAGTCAGGATAAATTGTCCAACTATTCGCTTAACAGTGCGTGTGCTTGAGCTCTGTGCTTTGGCAGATGCTGCATAGATCTTCTCCTGGTCAGATTGAAGCTCAATGTCAGGATACATTGCATCGTTAAGGTGCATTTTAAAAAGGTTTATGTTCTTGTTCCGGTTGATTAGCTAATTGCCTGGGGATAACTAATGGCAGCGGCGTGGACCGTGACATTTAACGGTAAATGGTTCGACTTGTGGGCTGTATGTTGAGCGTTCTAAAGCTTCAAGTGCGGAATTCCCTTGTCGATACAAGTAGTTTCGATTTAGACCTCCGCCAAAGCAATTCATTTCAACATTAGACCTAGGAATGTTGGGCGGGTAGTAGATGGCATCAATCTCTACTTCTGCAAATAGCCTTAGCCAGTTGGATAGAGGGAGAGTAGACCGGCTGCTTGGGATCTGTTGTAGACATATGAATGTTGTTACACCACCACGGCTGCGGTTGGAAGGAGGATGACAGCTGAAAAATACAAAGAGTTTAGTCGACTTTGAGCCTCACAGTTGTGCCTGGAGTATTTAAAATCTTAAAAACAACTGTTTTTTTTTGAGGAGGATGCAAAAAACACGAAGTCTCTATCTATTACCGTTTCCGAGATCCTTTCGTTCATACAGACGGACGGACGGACATTTCTATATCGACTCCTCTGTCACTCCTGACCATAATGGGGGTAATTTTGGGGTTCTCCGACCATTAATTCTACCTGTCATATACATTTCCACAAAACCAATTGGCTCTTGTACCTTCGGTAAAGGGTCTAAAAACTTAAGGTCGATTTGCGAGGGCTTGAATGGATTTTAGATCTATAGTTTCTTGGCAAGTTTTTCTTAGAATTTTCTTCTTGCTTCTAGCAATTTCAAATCGACCAACCCTAATGAGTGAATTCCAAGTCGGGTATATTTTGACAATTAAATGACCGACCGTTAAGAAATTTTTTGAATATTTTATTATCGACTAACAGATGGTTTCTGGATTATAAAATGTGTAGCGAAAATAGTATCTTTGCTTAAATACTCAACAGTATTGCGCTTGGCTTTTGTATGGGAGCGGTACCTTCTAGCGAGCATATATTTCGCTTGTTAAATTTTAAAATATCATAAAAAAATTTCGGTTTCTTTGTGGAAATATTTTTGACATCACCCGAGCAATGCCAGGTAACTTCGCTAGTAGAGAAAAAAAAGCGGCATCGAAATGCAAAAACGTCTGAAACGCGATAGAGATGCAAATGCAAAAACTTTTTTTTTTCATGCGCACTCGCATTTGCGGCTGCAGTTTTTATTTGTGTGTCACTGTGTATGTATGTGTGTGTGTGTTAACCAAATAGTTTGCAACAATTGTTGCCAATGCTGTTGTCCGTCTGTCTGTCTGCCTGTATGTCAGTCTGTCATTCAGTCAGACAGACAGCGAAGCCAGTCAGGCAACGAACGACAACGCAGTCAATTGCCAGCAACATAAATAAACATTAAAATAATGTTTGCCATTAACATTGCCATGGCCCCCAAAGAGCGCGTTGGCGGCATAGCTGGAGAGCGGGCGTTAGCGGGCGCAAATAGCACGGTTGCAGCCGGGCGGTAGAGTGAATTGTTGCAACTGCAACAGCATGTTGCATAGTTAGACGAGTCAGTTGCATAGAAATATTTATACATTTATATGTATATACAGTTTGTTCATACGCGTTTGCATGTCTGGGCGCTTGGATGCAACAATGTGGCACAAACATATCATCGCACTTTTGTGCAATCAGCGAAGATTATTAACCAAATGCATATTTGTCTAAAAAATCATAAAAAAAAGCATTTTAAACTTTGTCATCTTATAGCAGCTAATTTGAATTGGCGATTTATAAATAGTTACAAGTCTTTTTAATATCCGAAAATAATAATATTCATCTATAGATTATATCGGATACTGCTGGAACTTTCATAGTATATTGGTTTGCAAGCTAGTATAGATGCTTTTTGTAAACAGAAGCAACATACTAAAGAAAATGGCTGCAATGTGGCCACTGAAAGGTATAGCTCCGATATATATTATATTTAACATCCAAAATTAAGATATTCTCAATCAAATTTATGATTTCCAACTCATTGTCTCGAAATGTATCTATATCTATGAACTTATTCAAGCTGAACTTTGAACTGATCAATTGGAAGATTAGTTCGAAGTTTGGCTTGAAATATGGAATTCACGGATGCTTTCATAAGAAAATCCTAAAATATATTAAAGGTCAAATCGAATTACTTCTGGAAAAATATGAATCTTCAACTAGAGTGGATGATATGTTTCTTCTTGCTCTCTTTTTTTTTTGCTCTCTAAATCTCTGCAATTGTCTGCTTTGGTGCAATTCAAGTAGACATATATATACTACATATACATGTATATAAATCGTTCATATGTATATGTATGCAGGTATATACATAAAAATTTTTATGGAGTCAAGTCAAGTACTTAAGGTGTTGCACAGGCAAATAGGCGCGTCGAGACCCAAGTACAGACAGCAACTCAAACAGAAAGCGCCACAAAGCGAAGAGCGTCATAAGCAGCCAAGCGCAGCCACGCAGTGTAACAGCACAGCAACAACAATAACGGTACGCAACAGCAACAACAAGAGTAAAATAGCAATAACAACAACAACAACAAAATCAAGAACAAACGGCCAACGCAATATTTAGTGCTGTTGCTGCTGATGCTTAAAAGCCACCAAAAACTAAAAACCAAAAAAAAAATCTTTTTTACGAGCAGTCAAAAAAAACTGGGGAAGAAGACAAAGTAGCAGACGAACGCAAAGAAAGCCTAAAAGCATAAAAAGAAGCGCATTTAAAACGCTTTAAAGAAATTGTAACGAAACGTTTTATAACGGTGCAAAAGAAGACGCAGCGAATGCAACAACAACAACAACAACGCCAACAACAAAACAGCGCAGTTCGATACATCGATCGCTCACTCGTTCAATGAAGCAGCAACAACAGTCGACGACGATGAAGACGATGAAGCAGAGGACAACCAATGGAGGCAACTATTTCACTTTTATTGAAGAAGCTTTTAACCCCACGATGCCCAGAAGAGGTTTAGCATAGTTTACAGCCTACAGTTGTTGCGCGTAACCATTAAGGCCGACCAAGTGTGCAGACCAGACGCATCAAATCTATACAATTGTACAAAGGTTGTGCGAGGTTTGTTATAAAATAAATAGTTTACGCATGGAAAGTAAATATGATCAAGAAGTTTAAATGCTTTCGGTACAGAAATACATCTTTAAAATCAATAATTCAATAGATTATGAAGAAGATTTTGAAGAACCATCTACATTGAATAAATAAATTATCATTGCGAAATATTGGAGCAGCAGGGTTTTGTTTCAGAATAATCTTATTACGCTCAGTGAATTTGTAGTTCAGTTGAGCTTTGGATTTGTTTACTTTATTTTATTCTGAAGATTCAAATGCGATCGGTCCATTGCAAGGTGTGGATCCCATACAAATTTGTCCCATCTTTCAGAGTTTTTTTGTATGAAAAAAGTAATTTGTTGTTGTTAATTCAGTAGAAATGCCGATTTTTATGTAACTTTTACCAATAAAATATTGCAGATAGGAATATATTCCCTATACAGATTCAAAGATAAATGGGGGAACAAGGTATCTTGAAGTCGTGCAAACTCGGCTGCAGTGTTTTGTCTTGTTACTATTAAAATTATTCATATTTGCACTGTTTAGACATGACATATTTTCTTGGAGTGCCACTACTGCTCATGAAGCAGTTCGTAAAAGTTTGCTTCGAGCCTCCGTGAAGTCGGGACTGCTACTGAAGTTCATTTCAGTTATCCAAAGGAAACTATTTCGATCAAAATCTTCAAAAATATCATCAAAAAACTTGTCGTAAGTGGCTGAAGAAGTTTAAGTACTGGAATCAAGACGCTTTAGCGATGAAAAAATGTGACTTGTGTGATGTTTCGGTTAATAATAGACAATCTGAAACATTTTGAAAACTGTTGAAAATCGTATCGTTGCGGACAAAGGAACATGAGCACACTGCAAGGAACATCGGTTTGACAATGTTGAACCGTGATAACATTTATACGCTATTCCAGTTGAGTACTTCGAGAGGACGTACTGCACAAGAGAAGTGTCTAATTAAATTTTAAAATTTATTCTTATTAGGTGACAATCAGGAATACAGATTTTCTTATAATTTACCTTGTCATATTAATCATCAAAAGTTGCATCCAGTTTATACTAATGCTAGGAAATCGGTACGATTTATATCTACCTTATATTAGTGTATTGGCTAGAGCCAAATCCACTTAAATGTGGCTTATTAAATAAGAAAATAAGGAGATCATTCAATTTTCAATTTAAAACAATTGTCTACGGAGGTTTCAACTAAAGTCTAAGATGTTCAAAATGGAGAAGATTGAGGGTGGATTTTGTGGTTTAACAGGAGCTCGTTAAATCTGATCGAGAAGAAATCGAACTGATCCTCCACTTGGAAAATATTTTGGTCTATGAGCAATGCGGTGCTCCGTACATACGAAGGGCAGCCAGTGATCTTGTGTAGCGCCTATTTCTGCATTGTTTGCACCATGTTCCGTTTATATTTCGCTCTTGCTGCTAAGAAGTCACTGAAGCGTTTTTTATTGTGGCTCTGCACGTTTGCACGGTAACGATGAATACTTACCTAAATACTTACCTTGGCCATTACCTAACGGTGTTGATCTGTATTGGTTTTGTGCATATGTATGTAACAGGTAGAAATAATGGTCGGAGACCTCCAAAGTTACCCCCATTATAGTTTGGAGACTATAAAAGCTAGCAATTTTAAGTCTTTATATTTACTCTTTTTCCACCATAAAAAAAATCAGTCAAATCCTCTATGAGCGGTAGTACCTATAAAAACACTTCTTTCTCCATTTCTGTATGAAAAACATTATTATCTTAATTGGTATTTTAGGTAAGAACGCCAAATTTGATTAATCTTTCTTCAATTGTAATAAAATATTTCCTATCGGATCACTTAAGGGGAAGTCCCATTACAAATATAACCACCTTTCAGGGGTTTTTTGTTATTTAGTTTAGTGAGAAATGACAAATTTGTTTTATTTTCCACATGCCAATAAAATAATCTGCACGGATCAAGATAGGAATAGACTCCCCATACAAATGTGAGGTTCAAAGGGGGTAAATGGTATCTTGAAGTCTCGAAGTTTTATAATATAAAAGGCATTTCCGATGATTAAACAGGGAGCAAAGTTACACCAGTCAGACGTGCTCTAAACTCCAAGCAGTTGTATAGTGGAACTGGATCAAAAATCGCGTCCAATACAATACGAACTTCTTTGCTGTGATGTTCTTAAGATTAAGATCTTTATTAAAAGTAGTTAAATACAAATTTAATTGTTTTTTTTTTAAATTTTTTTGAAAGAGCGACATAATACTTTTGAATATGGTTTAAAAATAATTATTTTTTAAACCAACCTCGTATTTTGAATAATACGCGATACACGCTGACGCATTTTTTAGATAAGCACACGCAGACGCTTATGGAATTGAAGCTGAAGTTTTGATGTTTTGTATCTGCAGACGAAAGCGCATTCGTTCGATTTTGGTGCCGTGCCGCACCTGCAGCGCATCAAATGAGAGCGAGCGCGCTTAGTTAGCAATGACTTGCGGTTTTTTTTTGTTTTTTTTTTAATATTTCGTCAGTTTTTTTTTTTTAGTTTGAGAACAGTGCAACAAATTTTTGATCGCTTTGGATGCGGTGTATTTCGGCGACTACTTCTTTGCGTTAATTAAACTTTATCTAGCTGTGCCATTGCAGCAAAAAAAAAATAAATTTATAAAATGTGTAGTGTAGCATTACAGCCTGAAAGCCGTAGCAGTCTGTGTGCATCTCTGTGTCGAAGTCAGATCAAAGCCAGATTACTGATTCGGTGGTCTTCTCGTAGGGTTGCATTGTCGCTTAAATAACGGTGCAAGTACCGTTTAAGCCGCTTAATTGTTTAATTGCATTTAAAGACGCATCTTTTAGCGCTAATGCTTAAGCTTAAAAGTGATAGAAATATCAAACAAAATTGACAACAAAACTAAAAACAATTTTTTTTTTTTTTTTTTTTGAGTTTGTATATTTCAGTTTGAAATGCAGGCCATTGATCGCTTCAGAAAAAGGTAATCAAGAACTACCTAAATTTTTATAATATGAACTCATAATTGACTGTGTTGTACACGAATATTTCACGAGAGATTGCCGGAATTCGCCTTAATAAGCTCGTAAAGAAGTTTTCCCGTGAATAACATAAAAAGTGTCTGAAATCAAATCCTTCAGATTATATAAATAATAAGATTTTGAGAAACGAACGCAGTGAAGGTGACAAGAAAGCACACTTTAGTCGAGTGTGCTTGACTTTGAGATATCCTTTAAACGCATTTAACCTGAAATTTGTTTGGAGAATTTATTCCTATCTGGATTCGTGTGATATATTTTACTTGGATTAGTGTAAAATACAAGAAATTTATCGTCTTAATTTAAACTAAATCACAATAAAAATGTTTTATTTTTTTCTACAAAAAGTCAAAAAGGACGAACAGAATTTTATGGATACTACCCCTTAGAGAGGTGTTAGCTGCTTTATTGTAGACTAGTTATCTGAAGAAGGAATGTGAGAGTCTGAAACAAAATCGGCATTTCTAGTCGAATTAACAACAACAACAAATTATTTTTCATACAAAAACTTAGAAAGGTGGGACAAATTAGCATTGGGGCTACTATTTCTAGTGTTCCGATCAGGATCTTTATGGAACTTAATTAACGAACTAAATTAACGACATAATAATTTTTTATACAGTACTATGACCCCTTGTGAAGGGGAGTTGATACGTACATTAAATACAAGTAATGTGAAGAAGAAATAGGAGTATAAAGTATCTAGACTTAAGCTTTATATCTTAAAGGTCTCCAAGTATGTACTATTTTTTCATACAGACAGCTTGACTCGACTTTTGATTATAATAAAGAATATATATATCGGGTCCGCCAAATAATTTTTTTTTTTTTTTTAAATGCTATAAAATGAAAACCTACAAGAGATTTTTTTAAACTGTTTTTTTTTAATTTGACAGCTCAATCCTGCCGGTTAACAGTGGAATATGCCACGGCTAGCCATGCAGTACCCAATACGGTCGGTCCAATTTTTGAGTAGCCCTATCTCGGCTATGGTATCGCGAATGTTGTTCTTCAAAGCTTCAATTGTCTCTGGTTTGTTGGCGTAACACTTATCTTTGACGGCTCCTCAAATCGCAGCTCCTTGGTGGCCAAACAACATCAGAATTTCGTCTGATAATTCGATCTTCAAAAACAGTGCGCAAAAGATCGATTGTAACATTGGCTGTGTGGCACGGAGTGCCAACCTGTTGAAACCAAATGTCACCAAGGTCCTCATCTTCAATTGTTGTGAACAAAAATTCACTTAACATGGCCCGATAGCGCTCACCATTAACTGTAACTGTCTTACCTTCTTCATTTTCAAAGAAAAATGGTCCAATGATGACTTTCGACCAAAATCCACACCAATCCACATCGGAATAACCGGTAGTTTAAAAAAAAAAAAAAACGTTAGATGGCGGCCCCGATACAATATGGAATCTACTTCTTCTGCTACAAACATTTGCTTATATTAATAAAATAATATTTTTTTTTATCTGATATTTTATGCCAACATTCGAATGTGTACTCATCGGCAAACATGAGTTTATGTAGTATGCTTTTGAACTGTCAAGGACACGTATGTTTCTAGTTGCTTTTGAAGTCTTTGATTTCTTTAATAATTACCGATAAAATTAATGTCATATGTGAAGCAAATGCCACGTGACTGCAAGCGGTAAACGCGTGTCATATAATGTTACGCAATATGCGTTCAGTCTGCCTGCATGAAATGACCTTCAACTGTACATATATAGCACATTGTGGGTGTCATCTATGCACAGCATGACTGCAAGAAGTATCCTTTAGCAACTAAAATAAATAAAGGGGTTCGTTAAAATGCATGTTTGCATGACTAAAGATTTGAAGCCGTAATATTGAGTACATCAAGCTAAAATGCTACTTTTCATGCATAACTCTACATAAATCATGAATAGTTGAAAAAATGTGTCTTCGAGTAAATAAATTATTTATACTGAAATTCCTGCCTGTAGTTCATTGTACACCAACGTTTTATAATCGCTGAAATATATATAAAAACTCATAGATACACACGCATACACTTACAAAATCATAAATATTTCGCCGTTTCGCTTTGTTTGATGGCAATAAAATGTCCATTTAGGCGTGTAACAAATGCACCACTGACTGATGCCACTGCGGGACTTCCAAACAATGGGTGAACCGCTCTGCCTACCTGCTTAAAACTGTGCACATTGCACACCATTCGCATTTATGGCCAGCGCAGTTTCATGTTTAACGTCACACAATAATATGCAAACCATCCAAACTGAAGTATTTTTAAAAATATTTTATTTTACTGCCATCAAATATCCTTTTTTGCCTTCTTTTCCGTTTCCTACGCGCCTTTTCCGGAATTATGCAAAACTATATCCGCGGTCAATTTGTTCCGTTGAAAGGGTTAGAAGCCGGTCAGGCAGACAATGAACGGGTTGTATACGGCATACTTCGTGGGCGTTTTGTTTGTATTTAGTTGAGAATTTTATAATTGCTTGCAGACAGTTATGGTCCTTCGTCTTTAGTTTCTTTTGTATTCATGGGTTTTCTATTCATATATTCTTTTTTTTTTTTTCTTTTTGGTCATAATTTTGCATGCGCTTCAATGTCAAATTAAATGACATGTATGAGAAAATTTGTTGCTTTGTCTTGGAAGATTCGTGTGAGGTGTGAATGGGTTGCTTTGCATGTGGCAGTTGATTGAATGAGGAGCTTCTAAAACTTAATGACTTAATTAGCATTAAATGCACATTTTTTCTACCACAAAAAACGAAAGACTTAAGCAACGAACTTGAATCTATAGTCACATAATATAAACCGCTTACAACATGCAACACAGCACAATTACACATGTACGAATGAGTATCTTTAAGAACTTCTTGGCTTTGCTGTTATTGATATAGCAATTCAGATAATGCCACATAACAGATAGATAGATAGAAAGCATGCAATAAGTACAAACCAGCTATTTGCTGCTTCTGTTAGATGTACCTACATAAAGTATGTACATAAAAGTATCTATAAATCGCTGTATTTAGTTAAGAAGTGTATAATGTATGTGGCGGCTGTTGCATGTAGTACATATGTATGTATGTGTATATGGAGTTAGTATATGCGGGTGTTTGAGTGTCAATAGTAGGTGTTGTGCTTCCTACGCTTTTATCTGTTGTATTCGGTTATACTCAACTTGCAGCAGACAGCTGTGTGTTATATCAGACAGTCGTAGTAGTTAAATATGTGGAATATTATTATACCGTGTATACGTAGGGTACAAGACAGCAGCAGGCTAAACAGATCCAGTAAAGTTTATACGTATATTCTTAATCAGCATCAAAAGTCGACTTGTTATAAACATTAGAGACTATAAAAGATATATCCTTTAAATTTAATATTTAATTTACACCCAATAAAGTATCGCACTCTGATCAAGATGGAAATATATATATCCCTCATATAAAAATTTAAGTTTCAATGCGGTACAGGATATCTCGTTGCTTGAATTTTTAATAGTTTGTTTCTTCAATAAAAAGTGGTGCTCAATTGGTATAATCGGATAATTCAAGTAGTCTAAATTAAAAAAAAAAAAACTTAAAAAAATAAATTTATTTCAGAGGTTTTAGAGATCGTTAATTTCGCATCCAATGTCAAAGTTTAAAAAATCGAAATATAACGGTTTCTAGTCTGTGGAGATATCTATTCCAGTCACACATTAGGAAGGCATTCGTTCTACTCTGGAACGTATTCTTGTATAACCTTACAGAAATATTCACTATGGAGCTTATGTATGGACGTGCTTCATACAGACCACTTGGTTTGCGCGGTTTTAGGTCAAATCAAATGTAAGTATGGAAAACATCTGTCTTAGTGACACTTAGTACATATAAAAATAATGTTTAAGAGATGATAATATGTAATTCCAAAAAGAACAATTTCTTGAACATATAAAAGGAATCCTAATACACTCTCTTGGGGAATTCCAGCATTTATCTGTCTGATTGAAGACAGACTTTTGCATAAAAGTGTCGATCTGATAAGTAACTTTTGAGGAGAAGGTAAAAGTCATGCGGAAGAAAAGATTTTAATTTGAATAACAATCGCTTGTCAAATGCCTTCTCGACATCAACAAGGTCTGTAGAAATTATGTTAGCTATTCTACGTATTTGTTCAATTATTGTTTTTGGAATCCAAATTGATGGCCAGGTATAACGTAACTATTGTCAAGTATGGCTTGCAGTCTGTTATGAAGTAATCTTCCACAAACCATTGATAAAATCGGCAAAAGACTAATCGGTCAATAGGAAGTATCTTTGCTATGCTTAGGTATTGCTATGATTTTTGAAACCAACCATGTCTGTGGAAAATATTTTAGTCTTATTACAACATTAAACACATTTCGGAGCTATTGTATAGCACTCTTTGGAAGTTCTTTAAGCAATTTTGCAGTTTGATAACCGGGAGAATTATTTGATTCGGTTTTGTCAATAATTATTTTAATTTCGTTAGCAGATTCATACCGGCTTGGCATATTATAAATTGAATTACTTGAAGATGCTGGTATATGTTCAGAGTTTTGTGGGTCATTCTTAAATGTGTCTTGATAAAAGTCAGCTAGAAGTGTTGTCTTTCCAATCCCTGTTTTTTGCACAACTACCATTGGCCTTTTTTACTGGGGGATTTTGCATTGTGGCTTATCTTAATTTTGTAGTAGGTTCACCTAAAAATCGTAGCATGCCATGATAAATCAAATATTGTAAAATTAGTCTTAAAAAATTTGTTCTTGGCGTTAGCTCACCTTTGCTAAAGGAAGACGCATCGCGTTTTCCACTTAACTTTATAGGAATACTTCCCCGATCACATTAAAATGTATACCAAAATGTATCTCTGCACTTCAAATGGATTCCAAAATATAATAAATGTTGTATATTGCTTATATGGGGGCGGAATATTGCCCCTTACCTTATGTTCTTTTCCAACGTCTCATTTATTTCTACACCGAAATTCATACAAATTAGTTTAGCGGTTGGTCATTTGTTGTGGAAAAACGCATTCTATATTTTATTCGAATTATTAACAATCGCGCTTACTATTTCTTTTTCCCATTTTTCTGGCATTATATGAACACCGTGTCGGAGAAATGCATCATCTGTTGAGGCTAACCATGAATCGTAATGTCTAGTGTGATAAAACTTCTCCATTTGACTAGCGCCGCAACATGTAGACGAGCATTGTTATGCTGGAGAATAACTTTGTATTCTTGTTCAAAATTTTGCTTCAGTGTTCGGCTCAATCTGAACCATTGCGTTCGGCAGACATTTACAATATGTAATAGGTTTGTTCGGTTTCAGCAACTCATAATATACAACTCTCAGCTGATCCAACCTAATACTCAACAATAGCTTATTTCGAAAATATTTAACTTAGATGTTGAAACATAACCTTATGATTCGGTTCTTTTTGGTTTATTATAATAGAAACATTTTTCATCACCAGTGTTCATACGTTGCAGTGAACGCTTCCCTTTATGCCTGGCAAACAGAATTCCATATGTGGAAAATCAGCGGTCAACGTTACTCAGCGACAGTTCTTATGGTAAATGATTTCAAGCGATGGGAAAATACTTTTTGAGTCACTCCCAATGTAAGTACAAGTTCTTCTTTAGGCTTGAATTTTGATTCAATAATGCATCCAATTCCGCGTCTTTCTACACTTTCTGCCTTCGACTATGGTATTTGTCTTTGATTTCAAATTTATTTATTTTTTTTTTTGTTTTTATTCTATTAAGGTATACAGGGTGGTCTTTATCCCTTTTATAACCTTTTAAATAAATTTATCGTTCTTAAACTTTTGAAACCACTTAATGGCTTATCTTAAGACAGCCTCAGACAAGTTTATCAAAAGTTTTTGCAAATGTTGTAAAATATCGCAAATATTTCATAGTGGTGATAGATGTCTAACCGGGCATTAATAACGTTTTACATCTGAAAATTTGAACCATAACTTACTGGTGACGCGTTTTTTTGCCAAACGACTGAACTTTACATTTTCACTCAATATGAATATAGAGAGCTTAGACTTCATATGGAAAATGGAATAAGCGACAATATTAAAAGAAAAAATCAGAATGGAGCTATCTGTGCCTACTTGATATTAATATCTACTGGGTTCGACTGTTGTGCCTGCCTTAATTCGGTCATGTTCAGATACTTTAACTTCTTTGCATAAGAATGTATTTCTAAATGTTGTCTAGTAAAGCATTTGCTGGTTAAAATGTCTTCTCATAAAAGTTTTAGACGCTTTCAATTGTTTGTATACAGTTTCTGCTGGCATCTCATATGAATTCATAATTTATACTTTGTATTTTTAATATCTACTCACAAATTTGTCTATGTTGCATGGTAGTCGTTTGGTTTTTTTTTACAATATTTTTTTAACTACTTTAATGAAAGTAGTTTTACTATTATTACACGACAATAAGAGAAGTACATTTTTATTGCTTATTAGATTTTATTGTACTTATGTACATACATAGTTAGATGACGAGCAACGCGTGACAAATAAAAGAAGTTTCGGTCTGCTGCGACAGAGATGAAGGTTTGTACTTGTATGTGCTTTACTGCTTTATATAATTTACATGTAGAAATATAGTCGTACCGACCGAAGTACCGACCGTCAGAGAACTACAAATATTTCTCAACAAGTGGAGGGCAATTTAATGTATGAGGCGTGTTTCTTCAGGCTTATTAAGTACGGTTCTGTTCCAAAAAATTTTTGGGTGTCTTATATATTTTTTTTTTAGTCTTAAATTATTTTTTGTTTGTAGGCCAATTAAATGAGTTCGTGTTAAGTCTGTTGGCACACACACACACACACACAGCAACTGTGGCAACTGGAGTGACATTGTTATAAATATTGTACTATGTAGTACGTAGATATTGCATGTTGTTGCCGTAGCCGGTTCACAAACGAGCGAGTTAAAATTGGAGCAGAATTTATAATAAAAAAGATAGATAGAAAGAAATAAAGAAAGATAGATGGATGGATGGATGGTTGGTTCGTTGCTTGGCTGGCTGGCTAGATAGAAACAAGTTCAGCGATGGCGTCTGCACCAAGCAGTTACAAGAAATATGCGTGCAAAATTGCAAAAACAACCAAAAGTCAGCAAATAAAATGCAATCGCAAGCCATCCTAGACGCTTACTCGCTTACTGTGAGGATACGTTTGGGGGCAAGACAAGATATACGCGACATGCCCAGATTGTGCGTTGATTAATGTTTAAAGTCTGTCTATGTACATACATATCTGGTTGGCAACTGTCCGGCTACGTCTGCATTTGGCAACCCGGATTTAATTCTGCTAAACCGGAGTGCATAGCTGCAATGTTTCTTTCCTTTTCGTTTTATAGTTAGTAGATCTATAATATATATATATATTTTTTTCTTCTACTATTTGTGGCACGCAGCAGTTGTTGTTGTTGTTATTGCTACTTACTACTTATGTATGTTGCAGCTAGTAGCAGTTGTTAAACTTGTTGCACATGTTGCTTTTGCTGTTGGCTTATTTGACTTTAATAACATTTGAAAATATATATAAAAACTTTTTTCTTATTTTATTATAAGCAAACGTTTTTTTTTTTTTTTCTAAACCATTTAACAACTTTTTGAAATATCACTTTATAAGTGTTCGACATGACTGTAGTTGTTTTTGTTGTTGTTGTTGTTTTATTTCTCTTTCATTTAAGTATCTCTTGTTGCTGTTGTTTTTTGTTGTATGACTTGTTCTTTGCCAAGTTGACACACATCTGTCAGGAAGTGTGTCACGCAGGAGTTTAGTTGAGACCGCTTTACTTGTTCCGTCATTCGGTTTGCGCGTTGGACAAGCTTTACAAGAGGCGTCAGCAGCAGTTAGAGGCTACTGTCGCTTGTTATGCATGCTTATTTTTATATTTATTGTCTTTGTTGATTAAGTGTTTCGTTGGTTTTTAATACCAATTTATCATAATGGAAAAATTTACTCTGGCTGTACGTAATCTATATTTTGCCAAATTCGGTGGAATTTATTGCATGTATAAGGCTTTAAAAGTAGTTAAAAGTATTTATAGGCACTCGAAACAACACGTTGTATCTACCATTCTTTCGGCGATGGCTCAAATCACATATAAAGAGAAAAGAGTATACAAAGTTTGTACAGATGTACAGGAAGCGAGACAGATTTCATAAAAAATATATATTCTTGATCAGCATTAAAAGTCGAGTCGATAGACATGTCCGTCTGGCTGTCCGTGTGAAAATTATTATATTGAATAGAACCTTTAAATTTTCATATTTAGATTCTCTATTCTATTATTCAGATAACTTGTATTCAATGAAGTTGCTAACCACCCTTCCTAAGAGAGGTTAGCGCTTAGCATTTGTTTGGTGTTATTAGTTTTGCTCGAAACACTAAATTTGGTTTACCTTACATTAATTCTTCTTTAATCCTTATCAAATATTAGGGGTAGCCCTTATACAAATCTGTAAAAATTTTCAATCTGAGTTTGGAAAATTGTATATTGTTGTTTATTTAACTAGAAATGCCAAATTTCATGTATCTTGCATGATTTCCAAGAATATATTCCATTTATATTTCATTATTTTAGACCTTAAGAAAAAAAAAAATTGTCTGGAAGAAGAAATTTCATCATCAAACCGATTTATACTCATCAAAAAGAATCTGTCGTTCGAAGTCAATTTATGATCTATGACATCAGAAGTGGAAAATCAAGTTGACCTAAATTATGAAAAATAAAGGTTTACAGGATTAGTCTTCAAGAATTCCTGCACGATTGACTACATCAGCTTATACACCGATAGATAGATAGAATTTGATTAACAAAGTTGGTTGTGGTTTTTTTTTATAGTCCTAAGTGTGCTCGCTTCCTTCTTGTAATATTTCATTGAGTTAAAGAAATTTTTTGATTATGTTGCTCTGCACTATCTGATATTGGACTTATTTCTTTCATTTAAGCATAAAGTTTCACATACAAAACTTATCGCTTCATAGGTTAAAATTTCTAAAAAATAAGCGCACATATAAACCAATTTTTTAGATATATATAATCAAATTAGTTTAAATTAGTATATAGAGCTAAATAAACTGCATTCAAAGTGATGACAGTGTGTATATGAAGCGTATCAAAAGTTCGGTTTAACCGCAGTAAATCAATTTTAATTTTTTCTGTAATTGTTATTATTAACAAAATTGCCGGCGTTGTTGTTGTTTTCTTGCTGTCATTATTATTATTATTATTATTGTTGTTGTTGCTGTTAAGCGTTTAGCCATAATTATGCGCATTCGCTTCTTTGCAGTTTAATTATTTTATTGATCACAGTTGTTGTGGTTTGGTTGCTTCCAGCTATCAATGTTAAATTTCCTGCAGAAGAATGCTCTTGAAACAAGATTTATATATATGTATAAACATTTGTTTTAATTTAAATGTACGAATGCACAAAACGGATATAAACGATTTAAACAAAAGACTTAAGCAACAAACTTACAAAAGGCGTACTGTGATTTATGTATGCTTAAATATTGTTGTTGTTGTTGTAAATCGGGGAAATATTCATAATCGAATGCATATGAAGTTTTGGGTTTGATAAAGCGTTTTGTTAGACCCGTGAATTCACTTTTAATTCATGATATGCGCTAGTCTCATTAAAAAGTTATCATAAATATTGCGAAAAGTTTCGTAGTGTATTCGCTGAATTTTCAATAATTTGTAGCCAAACATAATAATAATATAAGACATCATCCATAAGATAAGCTTATGTGTATCTACTTACATGTAATTGTAAAAAATGGAATTAGATAAACCATACCATTTCCTAATGTCTCCTTTATCTACGACAAACATTGCAACTGCATTTGAACGCCAATAACTGATTGCGAATTATAGTGGGAGATCGAGTAGAAAACTATCACTCAACATCTCCCTGGGTTACCCTCATGTGTAATGTGCCCTGTTATGCAGTGTAGTATAAGTGTGCTACACTGACTTAGAAAACTTAAAAAGTTTACGCATTTAATTACTGTAGTGTCTATCTGATAGTATTTTTATATGGACCTCGCTTACTCATTGTCCTAGTGATTTCCATATTTACCAGATCGCGCAACTTGCTTTAATCTTTATATTTTTGGCTTGCTAAGGGTGAAATGTTTGTGTTCCAGATAATCAAACAATACTACTTTTGATTTTGATATGAAATTTTTCCTATATGGTTTGTAATCAGTGTTTTTGTTAGAGCGCAGTCTGCGGGTGCACTCAAAACTACCCGACCGAACGTTTTATATTGAATATTGTTTTCAAAAGAAATTTAAGAAATTATCCAACTTAGGATTCAGAAATTATCCAACTTAATTCGTGTTTGACTGCCATTCATCGCGCAAATGAAAAGCTGGTGGATACCGAAATTGATCGACAACGCAATGTGACTTCAAAGAAGTTTTTGTCATTGGCTAACTGAAAAATTATTAGGTTTTTGAATCCATCGCAAACTAATAGAAGCCAATTACTTTAAAAGTAAGTTATTCCTATAGAAACGACGCGGTAACCTTTCGACTTCTGTCCGTCTGTCTGCCATTTCTGCTTTCAAGGGCTTTTAATACAAAGCTAATGCAAATCGCTCGAAGTTTGACCGTAATCTTATGATAGATTTATATGTGGCACCTCAAGCTTGTTGTACTACAAGCGCCATCCAACGTCAAATCGAGTACTTTTGGGAAAAGTTTTGTATTTCAAGACCTATAGGTTTATTCATAAGTTTAGAATTCAAACGTTACAAAATAGGCTTTTTAAGATTCAGTTTCCGTTTTATGGTGAATGGAACTAGCACGAGTTGGATTTATGGACAATCGTTTGATATTACATCATACATCGTATTTATACTTTAAATTCGAAATAGTGTTGAATGGATGAATGTAAAGATGGATGTATGGATGTATGGATGGATGGATATATGGATGTATGGAGGGATGTATGATGGATGTATCGACGGAGGTATGGAGGTATTGATGTATGGTTGCATGGATATATGGATGGATTTATGGATGGATGTATGGATGGATGTATGGATAAATATATGGATGGATGAATATTTATAGATGGATGTATGTATGGATGGATATATGGATGGATATATGGATGGATATATGGATGATTGTGTGGATGGATGTATGGATGGATGCTTGTCTGGATGGATAGATGGATGCATGGACGTATGGATGTATGGATAGATGGATGGATGAATGTATGGATGGATGTATGGATGGATGCTTGTATGGATGGATGGTTGTCTGGATGGATGTATGGATGGATGGATGGATGGATAGATGGGTGGATGTATGGTTGGGTGTGTGGATGTATGGATGGGTGTTATTCTTTCACGCCTAAACTACTTAACCAATTTGTATGCATTTTAGGATGAAAGCAGATGTGACGTTGGATAAGAACATAGGCTACTTCTTGTCAAAATCAAAAAGGACGAAGTCCTATTCTCCATAGAAGCGATAGACAAAATTTTTAATATCTTTGTCTTTTACCGATATGCAGGGATGAAATTTGATATACATGTTAATAGGAACGGGAAAATTATCCTTATTAAGTTTGGTCAAAATAAGAGGGGACGATGCTTCATTCCATATAAACCACAAACCAAATTCATCACAGCTTTGCATTTTGCACTTCATTTGTACTACAGAAATGAACTTTAGTATACATGTTAAAGGCGTCGGGGGAACTAACCCTATAATATTGGTAAAATTGGGAGGGGTGATGCCTCACCTCCTTTAGGGGCTATAAACGAAATTTGTCATATCTTTACATCCATTTAAGGTGCACCGATGAAATTGAGCATATATACTAATGGGATCGGGTGAAGTACTCTTATTAAGTTTATTATTAAATCGGTCCCTTCATATAAGCGATATTCAAATTATGTCATATGTTTGGTATAAATATTAATGGGATCGGGTCTATTAATTTGAGTTCGAATAGAAGGGGGTAAGTGTGAACACTTTGACTTAACTGGGCGCATGTTTATTATATAAAGGCAATATGCAAGAGTTCATAGTGCTCATTCCTAAGACAACAGGTTTAGCTGCTTAAAAAAATTACCAATATCTAGGCCCTAGATTCTAGGGTCAATAGAACATAATAAAGTTCGTCTTCTTGGGATCAATCTAATGCTTATTACTTGTGACTGAAACATGTATGTATATAGTTCATCTCATGATTATTGCATATTATATTTTCTATAAAACAATGTGGTTACAAAAATTTTGGCCTCAGAGCAAGAGCTGGTTCCTAATCGATTTTTTTCTATGTACACGAAATTTGGATGGTGGATTCTAAAAATGTAGTTTTTTTTTTTTCTTATTAACTGTTTTTATAATAATTTCCACTCTAACTTAGTTAAATTTTTTAGAGCTACACCCAAAAATACATAAAAAAATGTCTATGACCAAACAGTTCTTTTTTGTTGTCAACTAGTGTAATTTTTGTATTGCAAATGTATGACTTATTTCCCAATTAACAAAAGTTTTTAGTCATTATTTGATTACTTACTACCACACACACGGTTTCTTCTTTGTCAGTTGTTTGATGAGCTTATTAACCATTGAAACTTCTATTGAATCTTCAAACAATAAAAAGCATAATAACCCACGTGCGATTAATTATTTTGAAATCATAAATTTATATATTGTTAGTTTAAGTAATTACAGCAGAATAAAATATGAAAAGTAGCAACAAAAGTAAAAAGAGAGCGAAGGAAAGAGAAAGGTAGTGAAGTGGAGTGGAGTGAGCAGTGAAAGAATAAGAGAAATGAGCTTAAATGTAATAATAATAATAATAATATATTAACCAACAAGCTGCGAGGTACTTGATTTTGATGTTTGTTCTTCAACATTATTTGTATAGTTTTTTTTTAATGTAGCAATTGAAGAAAGACGCCATGCTTGAAACGATAGAAAGAAAATGAGTTGTAAATAAAGCAGAAAATTATAGGTTAGCAACAATTTCAAACAAAAGGTAGAAGGTAGTAAAATAAAGTACAAAGCATTATTTAGAAAAAAAAAAAAAAATTAAAGAAGTCGAACATAAAAAATAACTTGTTTGTGGCACATTTTTATTTGCTTAAATTATTATGTAGATGTGTAAGTTATGGCACAATAACAATGACAACAATAAAGCACTGAGAACTATCACTTTCAAAAAATGAAGCACTAAAAAGAAAGAACTTCTATAGGTTCTTTTTTGTAAGTTAAAGAAATATATTTACATATGTTACCTTATAAATAACAAATCATTTAGAAAACTAATTTAAATTAATTCAACAGTTGACCAACTTTATAAATAAATAGAATACGATATATAAAATCCCGCAGGTTAGAAAGAGATGCATTATATTTATGTATGACATACATAGTTAAAAAAAAAAATAGAAAAAAAAATTAATTAATAATTATTTATGCGCATTAGAAATGAAAATTATATTAGCCCAAAGCAATAACAATAACAATGGCGTACAATGCAGACAATGCAAATGGCAAATAACACTAATACAAATGCAAAAGCAAGAAAAGAGCAGAAATGAAATGAAAAAAGCACAGACAGAAAGAGAACAAATAGCAAATTGTGCAAAGCATAGCAGCAGACAATAAAAGCATTTCTTTCTTTCTTTCTTTCTTACAAATTTTTTTCTATCTTTCTTTCTTTCTTTCAGTTGCCTTGTCTAACCATAACTTCTTTTATACTTTAGTTCTTTCTTCGTTGCCAAGAAAGAAAAAAAGAAAGGAAGAAAAAAATCTCATATAAAAAAGTTGAAAAGCTTGAAACGACAAATAAAGAAAGAAGAAAGAAAGAAGAAAAAAATATTAAAAACCAAAAGTCGGTCATGAAATCGCAAGTGACCCACTTTAATACATTCTAATGTTGTTGTTGTTTCTTATTATTGTTGCTGCTGCTGCTGTCTTACTAGTTGTTGCTGTTGTTGTTGTTGCTGTTGCTGCTGTGGCTACTGCCAATAACAACAACACAGACAGACAATGCTTAGCATTTGCGCATTCGTGCCGCAATGCGAAGTTAAGACACGAACCAACAACAACTACATATATATATGTATGTACATGTATGCGTATATGTATGTATATATGCGTATATATATGTATGTGTATACATTGCCAGCAAAATCCTAACTAGTAATAAATAAAATTTCTTTTAGAGACGAAGTCTCAATACTCTTCAGCAGTGTAGGTTAACCCTGCAAATGACATGGCGGCATAAAAGAAAAATGGTGGCGACAAAATAATTCTAATCAAGAAGATTTTGCTATAGTTTTTAATCCTTAGTAGTACTTAAATAAATTAGTGAAGTAATTAGTATTTTTTAAGCAAATTCCGTAAATATCATTGGACATGCTTATGTCTTTATCTTTTATTTGTTGAGCAATTTTATTAGTAACAACTATTGTTGAATAGTCTGCTATTGCTGGAACGAAAAAACCAAACGATTCAGTTATTTCTTTTTCAAAATATTTAAAATCGATAATATTGGGGGTGAATAAATATTCTCTTTAAAATTAGTGTACGGTATATGTGAGATTTAACTGCAGCGCTCTGTTAGGGTCCTTGAATTGTATACACACTGCTACAGTTCAACATTACGCACCAAAAGCAACTACAACCCTCTTGATGAACCACAGCATATGAGCAACACCCATATTGAACGGCTTATTGTGATATACCGGCATGGAATGGCAGCGTTTAAGATCCTCAGCCTTTAAGCTTAAACTAAAGATTGCTACACATAAATGAAGCAAACCACTTTAACTCGATGGTAAATTAGCCTAGAAATGACATATCTAACTTCTTTCTTAGGGTTCACAGGCTAAAGTCTCTACACCTATTCGAGAGCACGCTGGAAAATGGGTTCAAATAGACATAGAAAAGGTACAAGTTTTTGCAACTAATTTAAGAAATGTTTTGCAAATAAATCCTTCAACAAAGGTAATCGTTCTGCCCTCTGTTACGCCGTCGAATTACTCTGAAGCACGCAGATTCCATACCAATAAAGTACATAAAGTAATAAAAGCCCAGCTCAATCCCAAATCGGCTGAAGGTTATGATTTAATTTCCACAAAAAAGGATCATGGAGCTTCCATGCCCAACTGTTATGTAAATATATCAAAATTCTATTTAATGGGATTTTTAAATGTGGATACTTACAAACTCAGTGGAACAGATAAAATGCAAACAGCGGCAAATAGGCTCGCTACTATACTGCCTTTTCAAAATATTTGTAAAGATGGTTCTTATAAAAAAAACCAATCACACTCGTCATTCCCACTCACCAATTTGGGTTTTGTAAAAACCATCGAAGTATGGAACCGTATAACCTTAAAGATTCGTACAGCGTTAGTACACCGCTTATACGGTTCCGAAATCTCTCTCGATGTAACTGACTGAAGTAAAAAAGTTACCGCATTGCTTTCCTAAAATACACACAAAATTTTAGACTCATATTTCGTTAAAAAAGAATAGGAAAGAATGAATACATAACACATGAGTCTAAAATAAAAGCTAGTTCACCCCAAGGCAGCGTTCCTAATCCTTTGTTCCATATTCTTTACACATCGGATATGCCAAATGATGACTGATTCACCATATCCACATTTTTCGATGACACAGCAATCTTAAGCAATCTCGATGTCCAATAAAATTCAAACTAGATGGCTAGCAGACCGCTTCACTCTTAACAGAGGTACTTGTCCAATGGTGACTCCAATCATAATTGTGATCCTATAGGTCAATGCCGTCGTACATCTTGCAATTGACCTCGAAAGACTACACACATATTGGAGCCGAGGAAACACAAATGAAGCTAAAAGTCAACTCCCTAAGCTGGCTAATAAATTTGCTTTCCTCCTTACGTTTGAACTACAAAGTTCTCCTCTACAACTCTGTAAAAAATCCTAATTGGATGTATGGCTCAGAAATATGGGGCAATGCAGAGGCCAGTAATGTGGATATAGTACAGAGAGCTTAATCGAAAATACCCGGCAATAACAAAAATATGTTTATATTAAAAATAAACAACTTCGGAGTAGTAAAGTTCTTTCCGCTTCTTTTTTTTGCGAAGTTTACAAAAGGCTGTTATAATTGGTTCAATAATAAGCATAATAAATTATTTCGTACTAATTGATGAACGCGCTCTGCTACAGCTAGCTTCACTATGCATGTTTGCTTAATATTGTAAAAAAATATAATTTTTGATGACATTATTTTACGTCAACGTTTTGGAACAGTTAGAACTTGACAAGGTCTACACTTCAAGAGGCACACCTATTCGCATGCCCACCACATGACCAGTTGTAAAGACTTCTATTTAATACTTTTTGTTAACAATATAAAAGTACTGTTACTCCGGGTATACCCGGTATGACACTATATATCTTCACACAAGATCTTTCTATCCATGTGCAATATGAACCATATTTAACGAAAAAAAATGTGTTTTAGAAATCCATTTATCTCCATTGGTGTTATAAAAATTATGATCTGTCCACCTTAGCGGTATTTTTCCAAAACATACTTTATATAAAAAATCCTCAACCTGAACTCTGATTCTAGCGACTGGGGTGTTGATTATGCGAATAAAGTGTGTACATTCAGGTCTACCATCAAAAGTTATGTATGTTGAATGTATTATCTGACATGCTAGGATCCACGGCTTTCGTTTCATATGCTGAAAGGAGCTCAGTGCCCAATACTTATGTGATGTTTTAGAGTAAAGTTAGAATATTCTAGGGCTTTAAAGGCGTCTTAGCGAAAAGTGAACATTTAATCTGGTTAACATATTTCTTTAAATGTAACTATTTGGTTTCGTAGAATTCTGTCAAGTAAAAACCTGCATCGTATTAAAAATTAATTTCTCTTTAAGTTTTGTAAAAAAAAAAAAAGCACAAATTCGCAGATGATTGAATAAATAAAATTTATATATAGAACGTACAGAGTAAGGAAAATCCAAAAGGCTGGGCAACATGAAAATTGTATTAAATTTCCATAATTTCTAGGTTTTCGGATTTTTGATTTTCTCGATATTTAGTAGTTTTTTTTAGGTCGCTGATTATAATTCTAAATTCAAAATGTTGAAGGCTTAATTCTGTTTAACCATAAAATTGTTTCGAATTTTTATTTGTCATACCCTGTATAAGCTTCTTTGGTAATGCTGTAAGTGATTATAAGGATGATTTTTGGGTTTGTCACTTGAAAAATGATTTGGGCTTATACAACAAGCTCGTTTGCTCTGCAATTTCATCCGAATTCACTAAGCTCTAATATTCAAATAAGATCTGATATTCTAAAAGATCGTGAATATAGTTTTTTAAAGCTGCTTGACTGGGGTTTAGTACACAGAAATGGTGATTAATGTCATCGAACTGGTGGTTAGTATAATATTTGGATGTGCATAGCTTCCTGCAAATCTCCTTGATAGACGTTTAAGTGGTTTGATAACCATATTTCTGAGATTTATTAGACTTAGTTGTTGGCTACCAGACTCCTATCTGCACTAACCACAGTGTGTATTCTATTTACTACTATTGGAGAGAATTATAAATTCCTGTCTATGGCTTTCTAAGTGCAAATATCGCGATTGTGGCTTTAATTACATATATTTCTTCATAGAAAGTTCTAATTAATTTCGTTAAACAATTAAGCCGAAACTTCCAAACTTATATTAATTATGTTGCAAACTCAACGACAATATGAATATGCTATACACAAGCTTAGCTCGCAGCGTTCAAGAAAAAAAATGAGCAAGCTTCGAACGTGCTTAGTAAGCTTACTATGCAGAATAAAAGTAATAAGTTTGTAAGCGAAGAAATGCGGAGAAAGAGTGAAAGAGCTGGTTAAAGTAGACAAATGAATGGCAAGACCAACGAACAGACGTAGAGGCAGTCATGTCAGTCAGTTTGTCTGTCAGTTAGTGAGCAAGTCGGTCGAACGCAAATAAGGAGGCCATCATAATTGGCAAAACTAACACAGCGCACAGCACAACATGCGCTGGATTCGAATTGTGTGTGAGTAAGCGTTTATATATGCATAGAATATACATATGTACTATATACGCTTAGACGGATGGAGTATATTCAAAGCAAGTCTCTAAAGTAGTCTAACAGCTGGTACATATATATCTAATGTACCCGCTTATGTTTTGCTGCCAAAAGGAAGTTGTAAACTGAGCTAAAAAAGAGCAACTTTTGAGTTGGAGAAATGTACAATAGGAACAGACCAGTCGTCCATTCATTTATTCACTCATTCATTGATACCCTACCAGCAGCAGCACTCAGCACTTAGCTCTGAGCTCCATCATGTAATGGTTAAAAAGTTTCGTAATCGTTCTTATTGTTTTTCGCGTGTTTTATGTAATGTCAAAAGGAAGCACTCACGTTTCTTTGCTGCTGCTGATGTGACTGCTTCTACTGCGTTGCAATGAGAGCGCTTATTGGCTTCGGATACAATGGAGCGCTTCAGTTGGCAGCAGCAGCAGCAGCCTCATGCATTCGAGTTAAATTAGTTAAAGATTAATAGTGAGTGAAAGGTTATAAATTGTTTATCGAACATTTTATGCATGCTTGTCGTAGAATATTGTTTGATGAATTGGGTTAAACTTTGAATATTATTGATTTTTATGGGTCATCTCCAGTAGTAAATTATAATTATTTTTATTATATTTCTTAGAGAAATATGAGAATATGAGGACAATATTTGAAGTAGCTACAAGCAAAACCGATCTTTCGTAATTCATTACAATTTTTCAATCACAATTTTTTCAAACAAATTAACTTGGGTGTATGACACCTTAATAGATCGCTTGTTGTTCAAGCAGTATATTACGTTGAGCCATTTTACTTATACCAGTGATACTCCTTAGCATTTACATTCAGCTCAGTGACCAAATGGCCGTACATCGCTGTCCGTTGTCTGTTGTTATCAATCCTTCTAGTTCTTCGGAAAAATACTGGCAATTGAGTCTTTCCAAAAGTATCCTGTAATAGAAAATAACTCTTGACGAGTAAAAAGGCACTTCATGAGTTATTTGAGAATTTTGAATGACTAAATAAGGATTATTATTCAACACCAGGAAAAGCTTTAGCATGTGCGTATACACGGTACCCCCTTGGAACATCCAGCTTATACAACTGGATCTTTATCTGGATAGGTTGCACACTTTTAAGGCCACATACAAGGCAAAGTGGCGATATGCCGGAGCTGTACGCGCATCATCAACTGGCTCCTTTCCAGCAATAGCAAGTTCTTCTTGCACAACAAGGTCAACTGTAGAGGTCTTCATAATTCAGTAAGCTTAATCAAAAAAAGACCTTTCTGTCTAGATAAAGGCCGATTTATTTATACTTTTTCTGACATTGGGAATAATATCACCATTGCTTGGAATTGCATGTTAAACGGTGGTGATAAAACATTCTAACTAGGAAATGTATCAGTTAAAGCCATCAAGGTGTGTCCCCAATGTGAGTTTTTTTCTCCATTATTATGGTTTTCGGGAACGAATCACAGGGAAGTTTCACCATACTGTCTCTAATGTGGTGAGCTTTGCTCGAGTGGTGACCAAATAATAAATACAAATTTGCGGGATAAGGTTCTATAACTGTTATCGTATGACCATAAGCTTCTGTCGGCCTTACCGATCATCAAAAACTTTCCTGAACATGAAACAAAAATGTTTACCTCAGCAGAGAAGGTTGCTTACGGGATTTCTTACTGGTCGTCATTTGCGGAGATATGACAAAACTTGTATTGATTTGATTTGGTACATTCTAAAGCTCTTTCGGCCATTTACTAACTTTTGGATTCCAATCTATTGCACACCTCGTGATGTTTATAGGTGGTTTGTGTACTAAGTACCCTAAACAGTATTATTTACATCAAAATGTGATGATCTCTATTAGATCTCTCTGATACGTGTTGGGCAGCATGTTACTCATACATGCTGCCCAAAATCGTCCGTGTCTGTAAATCACGGGTTGTGATGTTCCACACTGCACAGTACAGTAAGTTTGGGGTGGAGGCTAAGCGCAACATTTTTCTTAGAGATGGATACACAAAGGATTTTCGTTTGTGGTTTCTAAATCCGATCCAAGATTTTGCAATCATTTGTTGGTATTTATTGAAAAATTAATTTAATCCTGGAATTTCGAAGCTTTCCCTCTCATCAAGTTTATCGACTATTCGTTAGTGTAATTGTTTTTTTTCACCATATATATCCGAAGGTGCCACGATTTGTTTGGTAACTCATATCGACTTTAGCTCCATCATTGGATATTGAAATTCGTAATACATCAAGGATTTGTTTCATAATAATCTCTTCATATTATAAGATAAAAATGGTAGCTGACAAATAATGGGATAAGATCTTGATCTTGCGAATTGAGAATATTAGTGATGTAGTAGAATCATCCGCATAAGTCACCACTTTAGTGCTGCGAAAATTTCCAGTTGTCGTTTCTTGCGTTTCGTCATATTAGTACTTCAAGAATGCTTTGGAGGTTCTAGTTTCTCTCTACATGGGAGTTACTCTGTGTAGATGTTTCGCAATTTCGATGGAATCCTTCGTTTCTATTGTTTTTTTGAAACCCAGCCAATGGATCTATGAATTTACACTCTCCCAGAAGCAAAGTTGCAAAGTCAAATAAAAAAAGTAAAAAGTAATATATGCAAAAGTCGAATTTATTAACTGTAAAGCATATTGTTACATTCTCCGCTCAGATATAATTATTATAATTATGAACATAACTTTTTACATGATTTTGTAGCGCATACATAAACACCTGATTCATGATCTACTTTCAGTGAGTATAACATAGTCTCGACCTTCGAACTAACCGACACATGTTCTACTTTCAAGTAGACTTTTTTCTTAAATTTATCTTAAGATACATAGATCCAGCAGCACTTTTACTTAATCAAACTCTCGCCTATCTTTTTCTTTCTTTGTTGTTTAGTATTTTTTTTATGTATCTTAAGTACATTTTTCTTGATTTGCATTCAGAGCCAGCACAGATACATAATCACTCAGCAATACTGAAGCTGAAGCTGTTTTATTTTCTTATACCCTACTCAATAGTAAATATCTAAGATCATCTATTATAATATACACTGTTTAAAAAAAAAAAAAGACATTGGCGCAAACCAAACCAAAGTGTAAGCGTATGTGTATCTTATTTACCTAACTAACGTATGATTGTTCGATTACGGCGGACATCCGTGTACATGTCTGGCTTGAAATATTGAATATGCTTCTCTCCGCGACCATAACTTGCTTACCTTTGCTTACCAATCAACCTACGACCTCAATAAATCATAATAAAGCTTCAATGTTGCTCATCTTTTTCGAATTTTGCGCAAGTAGTGTATTCAAGCTTCGGCTTTACAGTATTTCGCGTTTCTCTTCTTCTGTTTATTATCTTTGATTCTCATAATGCCAGCAATTATAAGTCTTCGGTCGGCAACTCATTTCCACACGCGACCTAGTCTATTCAGCTCGCGCGCAACTGATCGACCGCCCAGCGACAATAAATCGCAGATGTTGTGAATGACTAAGCTTCAAGCGATTTTTCTTCAACAGCTAATTGCATATTTCCCATTTTTTTGCAATTGAGAATGCGGTCGTTCTGAGAGTGAAAGAGTTTGATTGAGATAGAGAAATACTTAAGTAAGAGTTTTATAGTCGAGATCTGCAATTATATATGATAATCTTCACATATCTGGAGTATACGCAAGTATTTTAGGAGATTATTTGAAAAAGTTGTACATTCTATCAAGAAAATATATCACAGAATGATTAGAAGATACGCTGATAACTCTTTGTATTATGAGTCTAATAATAACAAAACAATAATTTTTCATTTTTTGGAACACATCAATAGCTTCTACTACCGATGAAGTACTCATTCGTTGTCTTTGATGCGCATAACCGATAAGAAATCATTAGATGCCAAATCAAGGATTCAGATATAAAGGACCATGGATGATACATCAATTCGACGCTTTGAGTGCTGAAAAAGTTACTTATTTCATTGTGTTGTAGAATAATTCGCAATGAGTTTACTTAATTCTGCAGAAACTTCTGACAAACAAATGGTTGGATGGATTTTACCCTCATATGTTGGTCTTTCGGTACGGTGGAACATGTGCAGATTCTACGAGAAAACAAACAACCATTTAAATCTAACTAAAACAAAACAAAATTTATACAATATCAATTTGAGGAATCAATTCATTAAAACTATGGAAAGGTAGAAAAATTAGAAGAAACATCTGTGCTAAAGGTACAATGTTTATTTTGTTCGTATTACTTTATTATTTTCAAAAAAAAAAAAGGAGCTGTGCTTCAACGCATGGACACGTTTAAAACGTTGACTTCTCAAGACATTATACACTCTTTTAGGCCTACATGGTACCTTGTCAGTGTTAAAAACATTTCACAAAAAGACACAATCCACAAAAACACACATACTCGCGCACACACACACACACATATGAACGATATAACAATTACATGGCAAATTAAAATTATTGAGCGCATTCTTTACACTGACATACAAACATATGAACACGATTTCAACTTCAACCGATAAATAAGCAAAAGGCCCTACAAGAAAACAACAACAACAACGCTGAAAATCACAAAAAATGCCGACGGCTGTTCACTGAAACCACTCAAATTGGTGCTGTCCAAAATACTTAAACCAGCGAATGAATAAAAGCGTACAGAGCCAAAATAAAAATATTGAAAATCGGCATTAAATGCGCCGAAAAAATTTGAAGTCGACTCGTCTGCCGACAAAAATAAAAAATGCTTTTGGAATATTTTGAATAACGGTGCATTAAATGCCGAAATCAAATCAAGTGGAAGAAGGCAGTGTAAGACTCTACTCCGCCTCGCGACGCTTGCTGTTGTAAGGCGAGGTTGGCATACAACACGGCGTATGAATTTTATATGTGTCGCGGCGGACAGAGTGCCCAAGCTATGAGATAGTGCAAGATAGAATGAGATGGCAAGTGCTAGGGTACAGAGGGGAAACGCATTTTTCGGCGGTACAAGTGTTTTCGCTGAGAACCTGTTGGCCCATATCACGTTCTCGATATGTTTTTTATACCCTTCAATATATAATGTGTGGTATTTTAAATTTATCGAAAAGTTTGAGACGCAATATTGGAGGCATGGAAGTTGCCAGAAAATATATACTATATGCATATATAATATATATATTTTGGATGATGCTATTCTTGATGGTGATAGTATTTGTAATAATATTACATATATTATAATTTATTGTATTGTTATCGGATTCATACATATATGATTGTTGTGCATTGTTTTCATAAGAGCTTATTTATAGTTTTCTTATTATTGAAGCTAGATGCTTCAAAATCGGGTACAGAGAGAACTTGGGGTCGAACCGTGGTGATATAGCCATGTTCGTCTGTCCGTCAGATATATATAAGTAAGGCCATAAAAACCGCAATCGTCAAACCGTATAATATTCTTTCAACACGTCCACAATATGGGTATTTAGCTCTAATAAGGATAGTTTACACAGTCAATTAGCAGCAATGTATCGTTTCTCTTCTCCTTTAGTCAGACAGAACGGCAAACGTTCGAACGTAGGTCGACAAATATATCTATTATGTGTTAAAGTTGATAAAACATCCTGAGCGCAAAATAGAGAAGGAAACTGCGTGATTTAATTTGTATTCTCTTCGGTCCAGTGTAATAAACATTTCTTTTTTATAATTTACAGTGGTTGTCTGCACGGTTATAATCTTCGAGACAATGAGTCTGACAAAGAGCGTACCCAACGTTTTTAAGCTAATAGAATAATAATATCTCGAGCGTGATCAATTATGACTCGGGATCAGTGAGTGAGAGAGGTTAAGTACAAAATAAATTGGAATAAAGGATATATGAACCGACATGCAACATTGCTGGCGAATTGCAAATCATCATTTGGGATAAGTATGCGATGGCGCACAAAAGAACACTGAAGGCACTCTATCGAACATAATCAGTGACTTTTTGGGAGTATAATAATTTTGTAGACCGTCTGCTGGTAAAATAAACGCTTGCTTGAAATCATCGATTTTTTGGAGATACGAGAAAACTCTTAAGTTAAAGTCGCGTTACAAAATGACGCAGCGGCGGAAGTGTTTTGAAGCAATTATCAATGGAACAAATTCGGCTGAAGATTCTTATTTCGATTCCATTTAATTTTTGTCAATTCCCAATGTCAAAATGTTTCCGAATAAGCCATTTTGGGAGCGAAAAATAAGAATGTAGACGATTTGAAAATACAAATTTAAAGCCAAATCGCTGGCCAATTGAAGTCCTTTAAAATTGTCAAATTTATCACCAATCCTGATGAAGTCGTTAATTGTATAATCGAATTTCTGATCACATTTGATTTGTCAGGAAAGCCGACGCACAATTTGCAGCTCGGCCTTTTCATTATCATGCTACGCAATCTAAATTTTTCAAACCTATGCAATAGAACAAGACTTGGCTTTTCGATGAAAGAGATTCCAGTTGTCGGTCTGCCTTGCAATCATAATGCCAATTAATATATAGCAAGGCCAATCGTTGAAAGTGTGTGGACTAAGCTTTGAATTGCCATTTTTTTCACATGGGCATGCCCGAGAGTCGGCAAACTGTCTGCGCTATTAGATTTCTATCCGGACGGAAAGGTTTTCGTTCTTCAACAACAACCATGTAGTGATGCTTAGTTATAGAAGAGAGCACGACGGGTCGGTTACTCCATTCGACTGTATTATTAAATATAGAATGTATTGAATGTAGGGAAGCCGCTTAAGGTGTTTTGTAACAAGCTTTACGGAATGAAATCACTAGAAGCTAGAAACCTACTAGTGAGAAAGAGCTTTTATTCATTCATAAATGAGCTGGTGATGAATTGGTTACGAATTTCGCCAATCAATCAAAATCAGACAGAAATAAATGCACTTTGACTATCTACTAAACAGATTAGCACCCTGAAGATTGCTTTTTGATGTTTGTCTAAGATTGTTAATTCTGCTAATTTGATTCAAGTCATGCAAGTAATAGAAATTCTATAAATTGGCTATGACCATACTTTTATTGTACAGAGAAAAGAAGACAAAAGACCATGTTTATATCCTATGTTTATATGTACCTGTAGTACCCATAGTGGCAAAGAGTATATTACGTTTGAGCAAACGTATGTAGCAGCCAGAAGGAGGTGTGGAAGACCACTTAAATTTATAACATGCATGATCGGTATAAAAAATCAATAGCTGCGCCAAGTAGTATTGACTTAAATGCACTTCGACCGGTATAACCGCTGAAATGGACATCTTGCGCCTACACTTTAACAAGATCAAGATCAGGACATTAACGGGAGTCCTCACAGAGCACTGTGTCATTGGTAAAATGTCCTAACGATTTTATATTCTCTATCAGCACTTCTGTCGAAGCTGAGTTGATGAAGAGAAAATGGAAAGTGTGAAGCAACTCCGCTGAGACTGTCCTGCATTTCTCAGGATTGCTCTGAAAACTATTCTTTGAAGATCTGAAAAATCTTGCAAGCCTGCCAATGAAGTATTACACAGCTCCAAACGAAACCAACTAGTGTACTATTAGAAATTTTGACCTTGAATATAATCGTAACTGCCCATTATCTGATAGATAGGCATGCTTCCAGATGAGGTATCAGCTTCAACAAAATATGAATAAAAGTTGCCGTAATGAAGAGAAGCAGGAATCAGTTTAGGATTTAATGTGCACTTATCTGGCCTTAAGTATGCCTGTCTGGAAACTATTAGATAACTCAATAGAGAAACCAAACATTGATCAGAGATTTGACTATGCCTCCAAGAGTTAGCCATGAGAAATATGAAATATTAGATTGTAAAATAGATCCATAATACTATATTATTATACAAATAGTATTATGGATCTTTGTACACCTAAGTAATTAAACCCATACTAAGTGACCCACTTTTTACAATTTGTGAGAAGCGTATTTAATATTCGACTTCAACTTTCATTGTTTTTATTTTCCACAGGCTTTGAGCATACAAAACAACAACAACAAAAAAATCAAGTGAGCATAAAAAGTGGCAAGGTAAGTTGGGCCAAAATCGGGCGACAACGAATTCGACGAGGTTCCAAGTCAACTGGCGGAATTAATTATGTAGCCCAGAGCTGAATTATATGCGACGTCGGCGACAAAAAAAAAAAAAACCAAATTGTTGTTGCTGCTGCTTCTTCGTTGTCAATCCCAGCAGAAGATACACAGATACATACACTAACACACACATAGACTTACTTAAAAACCTGTTGCATTAAATTTATGGGCGCGACAAAAAAAAAAAACAAACGCATTGCACTTGTCATACCATGACAGAGCAGAGCGCTGCATCCACTGCCACTAACTAAACTTGCCACATTTTGGTGCGAATCTTCTGCAACGTTTCGCGCTCAGATTGTTCGCTTTGCAACAAATTTAGATACGCACTTCAGTTCAGATGTACTCAGATGTTTGTATGCACATATGTATATGCGAGGGTACTTTCAGTAGTAATCGTATGGACGAAAAATTTATATAGTAAATTTGGAGCAATATGCGTCATTAAGTTTATGTTTGAAAGCAGACATTTAAAGGTGGACCTACGAAGAGAAATCTTTAAACGATTCGTAAAAAAAATGATTTTTCGAGAAATATTAATTTTTCAGCAACCTTTAATAAACAGCACCAAATCTTAATGACGCAGCTTGCTCAAAATTCGACAATAGTTTAATTATAATTGATATATATTAGAAACTAAATTAACTACTTCTGTTACTACCCTCGCAGCTACATAAATTGTTGGTATATTTTTCCTGTTTGAACGCAAAACGCTTTGGATCAGCGCGCCAAGCTGCAAACGCTTAGCTGGCTTCAACTTGAAGCACGTGACCTAATTTTTTTTTTGTGCAATATGTATGCAGTGTATCTTGGCATTCACTCATTCACTGGCAGCGTTGTCGCTATGAAGGAAGTGTATCTGACAGCGTTACGTTGTTGTTGTTGTTGTTTGTGTTTGTTATTCATCCGCCCAGTCTACCCAGCCTGTCCACTTTGATTACATTCAGAGGACATAATTGGGTTAATTTTTTCTTTGGTTTATAACGACTATGACAGTCGTAAATTGTTGTAGCAGCAGCCTCACCACTGAAAGAAAGATGACGAGCGTTGCAGTTAATCATGATACACCATTTTTCTTTCATTTAAACTTCATGAACTGCCAAAGAAGTAGGTGCTGTAGAGGATGTTGTATACATCCTTCATGTACCCGCATGTGGTTAATTGATTGGCGGTGTTACTGGACGTATGTATCTGTTTGGAACCTCATTCGTTCGTTCGTTCGTTCGTTCATCCGTAAGCGTATAATAACATAATTTTCATTAACTATCTATATATATAATTCATTTACTTTGAACATGACGACGACGGTCATCGCGATGATGAAGGTGATGGCAAGAAGTACATACATCATTGATATAAATGCGCAGCGAAATAAATTATGCGAAATGTTTTAACAATTTAAAGACTGATTGGAGGAAATTAAATTGTATTCTTTAAGTTTGAAGTTTAAATTTAATGGAGATTTTCTATATATATAAAAATGAATCCATATTTCCGTTGGTCACTACATTTCTACGGAACGACTTTTCCGATTTATTCATCTTTATTTTTATTTTTGTATACTTTTTAGCATGTTTTTACGGATGCAAGAAAAGGAAAAGTGTGCTAGGATGGTGAATGTAATGCAGAAAGAAATGCAGATTAGTTGAGGGGGAAGTCCCAAACAGGGAGAGATATTGTAATGGGGGCGAAGACTGTATATGATAGAACAGAGCGTTATAGGCGCAGAGAGTGTTCAGGAAGGTCATGTTGAGAGAATAGTATGCTGGACTTTCTACAAAATTTAACTCATAATCTAAAGTCACAAGATATATGTTTTCCGTGCTCTCATAAAAGAGAAAAGCAAAGAGTTGCGTAGCAGAGCACGCGTGGTCAACTAAAAATCGTAGCATGCCATGATAAATCAATTAAATTAGATTTTACAAATATAATTCTCGACGGTACCTCACCTTTCCATAAGGAATGCAAAGAGTGGGCGTAGCAACGCAGGCTGGGTACGCTAGTCGTAAATAAATCATAAATTATGGAACTATGAAGTTTTATGGAAGACATGATATTTAGATATAATAATTTTAATAACTTTTATATATCAAACCAATATATGTTGATGGGTTATTCGATAGAAATGAAGCTCGAAAATTGTATAAAAAAAATCTAAAGGTTTTTAACAAAGAGTTACTTGCTGCAAAGAAGGGAGGATGAAAGTTTGTTAGCAGATGTACAGTAATCACTAAGAATATATAATCGCTTCTCTAATCTACTTGGAGGTGATGAATCACACAATGATGCGATACCGGAACAATCAGTAATGATGTCGACCTCTTTATAGCCGATGAACTGCCAGTTGAGTTATTTAAGTATGGCGGCAAATAGTTAAATAGGACGAGGCTCCAACATTTATTCAGAATAAGGTTCGATGAATGTATACCCAACGCTTAGAATCTCTGTGTTCTTTGTCCTTTCTTTAAAAAATAAAACATACCACTTTTTACGCTAAATAACATGAAATTATCTCTTTTCAATCGGAGGAAAGTTATGTCACACATATTGGGTAAAATATGAGTAAAAATTAATACAGAATAGAACAGAATCAGTTTGGCTTCTGATAAAAATTCTCGACCAGTGATCAAATATTCAAACTACGATAAGTTCTGGAGAAGACACGTGAATTTCACAAAGACTTACTCCACATATTTTACGCTTATAAAGCCGCTTTTGATACGCCAATACGAACTATCTGCACTAGGTATTCCAGCAAAAACTGTTCGTCTTTGCATGATGACGCAATCCACTACAAACAACGTTTTCAGGTTAGGAAGGAACCTTACCATGATACTAAGAGATCCATGATCAAGGCGTTCGGCTCATGGTTTCAGCGATTTTGGACGGACTGTAAAAATGGAGAAATCTTGAATCCGAAATAACAAGCAACAACAACGTCATCTGGAGATCAGGCGAAATTTTCATGTTTGCTTATAGATGCTACTTTGTGCTCACCAACCAAATTAGAAGTACATAGAGCCCTTTCTCCAAGGATGCAAATTAAAATCTACAAGAGATTAATAATCCCGGTCCTACTATATAGCGCAGAAGAATGATTAAATCAGAAGAAAGTCTGCAAGTCTTCGAGAGAAAGCTCCTTTTTTTTTTTATCTAATAGATTTAGCTCCCAGTTTCCGTCGCTATGAACCACGAGCTATTCCAGCGCAAACAAGATTATAGCCTTACCACCTGCGGACAGCGGTTGAAGGTCATCCAATCAATTTTAATTTTTTTAAATCAATGCAATGTTATTGGATTGTTTGGGTTACAATGGAGACACTAGTTCTTCTCGCCATCAAAACATCTGAATGTATACATTAAGCTCAACTTAGCATAGAAAATGTCCTTTTCTTTTTCATTTTGTTGTCCTGTGCAATTACTAGGTGGGCTGACGGTACTAATGTTATATTCATATGATATTTAGATAGGGGCCGGCGCTGAAAAATAGTCTCGGCTCATGGGTCTAGCGGAGAATGAGGTCATCGCGTCTTGGACGGTCAGTGTCGATGAAGAACTTCAACTTCAATGTTGTAGAAAACTTCGTCTACCTTGGATCCAAAAAAACCAGCAATAACAACGTCAGCCTGTAGATCAAGCGAGGAATCATGTATATCAAGTATATTTAGTTAGCCCTTGTTCCAACTAGTCCAGTAATACTTTAAGTAATACTTTAATATTTTAAAAATAAAGTATTAAGGAAAAAAAAAACTTCAAAAGACAAGTGTATACATTTTTCATTTCGAGTGAAGAAACTTTTGTTAGATTGAAAAAATGGATAAAAAGGAATTTACCGTATTCTCCAGATCTGGCTCCTAGCGACTTTTTCCTGTTCTCCGACCTCAAGAGAATGCTCGCTGGAAGCAAATTTAGCGCCGATGAAGAAGTAAATGCCTTTTTATTCATTGTTTCAAAATAACAAAAATTCTTCACTTATATTGAATGAAGAAACATTTAATAGTTTTTTTTTAAGTTTTTTGGTTAGTTGACTGCACAAGCCACCTACTTCACAAACAGTCATCAGTTTCAGAAAACTGAGTAAAAAAAAAAACAAGGAAGTTGTACCTTAAAATGCCCCGAACTCTTGCTCAGGCCAATTTATGCAGCTTGAAAAAAATATTAAAAATTAATATAAAGCAAGCAAACTTTTCCGGAATTCTTGAGATGGTTTTTTTTTTTTTTGTTCTTATTCCTAGACAAACTAACACACGGAAATGGCTATAATGTACCGTGAAGATACACTCTGTATGGACATATTAAACTTAAAATACAACATTTCAGTTCTACCTAACTAAATTTGCACAATCTATACATAATACAAAACTATGTAGGTCAGGGTACCACTCCTCCTACCACACCAAATTCTACAACGACCAGGTTCGAAGCTACGCCTACATTTATTTAACTAGCAGCAATTCTTAGCACATCTGCATTTCTATCTTTCGACGTAATGCTTCGTTAACTTTTCACAAATCGATTCTAAAATGCAAAATGAAAATAAAAAAAGATGCAAAAATGATAAAAGAAAAAAAATAAAAAAAAATGTGACAAAAATCGTATTAAAAATGTAAATACGCAATATTAAGATCTGTTGTATCAGCAAAGAATGAGGAAATAAAGAATGAATCGGCATTAAAATATATATGGTATATAGTTATATACGACAGACATATTAAGGTTAAAGAGATGCGACTAAAGCCCACTTTTGATCTCATTTGATTTCCAGCGAAAGACAAAAAACAACAATGGCGAATTTTAAGCCAAGACAACAATAAAACGAAATGGAAAAAAACCAAGCAGAAATGAGCTAAAAAAAGTAGCAGAAACAAATACAACAAAATTTTAGCTACATTCTGATTCACTTTCATGCGCAACGCGATCTCGATTATGTTGGCAACAACAACAACAACAACCGTAAACAAATACAGAAATGCAACAACAACTACAACAACAACGATAATAATTACGTTAAAGGCAATCAGAAGTAACTAGCCGAAGAGAAAAGAAGTTAAAGAAAAAAATCTACGACTGAGCTTGAGATTTTATTTGTTTAACCGTTGTGAATATTTAATTTGCGGGAATAAAAAAAAAATACAAAATTTACTTTGTATAGAAACGACAACGCTGACCTACATTTACCGTTAAGCATGTGCAAAAGAGACAGTGCAATACGAGTCTAAGAAGAAGAAAGCAAGAGAGTGAAATAGCTTGCTACTTACTAATTAGCCGCAGACGCAGCAACAACTCATTTGCAAAATGGAGAAGGTGAAATAAAAAAAAAAATTTGAGAGAAAGATAAATAGTTACAGTGCGAGCGAGAATGATCTGTGGAGAAAGATCTGATCTGAGACATAAAATAAACTATTACCAAAATGACATCATTTATGCCCCGCTGCGTTCTTTCACTGCTCAACCAATCTCCCTTCTACTGTGACACACCCACACAGACGTAAAAGAGTGTATGAAATAAAGTATGATGGAGTAGAAATCATACAAAGACTCACTCACGTTTCCAACATATGCATGTGTCTGTCTACCTACAATTCTTTTGAGTTACGAGGGTAACCCTAAAATAGCAATTGGTCAACTAACTCCAATAGTGAAGATATAAAATAAGTCAAAATGCAGCAATTGGTAGTACACGACTTTTAAAGGCCCTTCCAACTTGCTTATGCTTGTGTACAGATACCTTCCAGATATTAAAAAAATAACCGATCATTTCTGACCTTTTAAATTTAATTTGAAGATAAACATTTTTTGATATCTGTTCTGGATTTAATTTCGCAGAATATAAAAATGTTTTGATATCTGTTCTGGGTTTCCAACAGCAAAAGTCACACTTCAAACCTTTGCATTGCGCAATAATTAATTTATTTAATTAAGCTGTCCTATCAAATAAGTTTTAGCCGCAAAAAATTATGAATTTACAATTTTTATCGACACAACCGATTTAAGTAAAGGTGAGACGCGTGAAATTTCCAAAAACCTGAGTAATTTCGTGAGCATACTTTCCCAGAAATGTTCGAGTTGTGGCAGGAGTCGTATATTTTTTGAAGACATGCATAAGAAGTGGTTGAATGACGCAATAAAATTAATGGAAGAGTTCGCCGGATTGACCGGTTAAGATTCTCGTTCCAATTGCACTCGACCTCAAAGAGGTTTACAAAACTGCATGTTAGTCTTAACAGTGTTTATCCAAAAAATCATTAATAATGACAGTGATTTTGTTGTTGACATTGGTTGAAGGGAGGGAAACTGAATTTCATCTCCAAAAGTTGAGAGTCATTGATTCGATTTAAAAAATATAAATCAAAAAAGCTTCTTCTACGACAACTCATAGCTTCTAGCAAAGATTTCCGGGCATGGAAGGCGTCATAGTAACTTCCTATGAAATATTAAGGGAATGCCAAAAACTAGTTTCACCAAAAACCTGTTCTTTCTCTCCGGATATTCGGAGATGAATGAATGATAATAGCTGACATTCTCATCCATCGAAACCAATCGACAAGAAGGCGCTGCGAAGTTTAAGTTAAGTTAAGTTCACTTAAATAAATTACTGCTACTTCTACTTTGGGACATATCATGTAATAATCCGTAAGGGGATATACTGCCTATCTTCATTAGGTACATTTGATTCAGCAGATGTGATTCTCGTTTCGTTTTAGGTATGAAGACTGTTTAAGAAAACGTGGAACATAGTTTAGCAATTCAGTGGAACATGTTCATATAGCACCCCTTTTTTTGAATGTGGTGCTTTTTGAGAAACTTAATGCGCGGATATGGTGTAATAGTCACAGAAAAGCGAACGACTTTTGTAGGTTATAAAGAAATTTAAGGTTTCACCTATACCATCTTCTATCAAAACTAGAAGTACCATCAGATGTCTGGCCGAGTATATCTGCGAATTGCCTCATATTCTGATGTATATGAACTCGAGAAATAGTCCCTAAGTTGTCGTCCAAGTTTATGAACAATGAGTATTGAGTCTTTAATTGTGTATAAAAAAAACTATTTAATATTAGAAATAAAAGTTGTTGTGGTAGCTTCTAGTGACAGCCGCTGCACATACATAGAGGGTTCCATTTTGGTTCTTTTCTATCCATTAAAACATGTCATCGTGACACTAAGGATTTTAGTTATGACACGCTACACGAAACAAAAACCTGTCGAAAACCTCGAACTTAGGAACATAAAAAATTAAAATTCTTCAAATCCGGTAGTTACATACGTAAACAAAAAGGAACCGCGAAACATCTACCTTATCTCACATTTGGTGCGGGTTATGAGCGGGCGCCAATATTCGACCATGTTATTGCTTCAAAGATGTTGAAATAGTTTTTTAAGCCGAAGTAATTGGTTGATGTATGGTTCCAAGATAAGAGTGCTACGCCATAGGATTTTGTGCTGGAAATTTCCAAACCGTGAATTCACTCGTCGCGTTGACGTGAATTGGCCAGGGAGATCATGTGTTCTTAATCTTTTCTTATAGACTATATGAAGTATTAGATATACGAGAATGATATAAAAATGATTTCACCTAAGAGAATCTGGAATTTGTTTGGTATATTTTCTGCTGTCTCACATATTTATTATTTATACTTTCGTCATGCTTTGGAGTACACTGAACAGAAAACATTATGAAACGTCGTTTTGATAGATGTTACTCAAACAAATCATCAAGTCTGGGAAATTGTGTTACTCGCCAGAATGGATTATATATACTTAGAGGTTTACCCGCTCTTCTGGGTCGGACTAAGCGCAGATGTTTTATCAATTTCACGTATCAAGCTGGAAACTCGCTCGCTTCTCTTTGTACTCTTTGTTTGACACCCCTAGCTACTCTTTTCGCTGTCTACACAGAAAACACCTGCATCATGTTGAACTCGAGCTGCCAGCGATTGTCGTAGATGCAGTTTAAGCATAACTGAACTCGCATTGAAATGTGAGGCTAAAGACGAAAACAGTCCTCAGCACCTATACTGAAGGGCTCTGTTCTCAAGCAAGAAAAGAGGACTCCATATCTGGGTATCGTTCATGATGGAATATTGACACTCGCTACCCACATCAAGAATGAGGTTCAAAGATGTGGTGTTTTGACAGGACGCTGAACAGCGGCAGTAAGCTCCCACTTTACTACAAGAATATAACTCGATATATCTCCACGTAGCCACCGTTTAGCGATGTGGCAAACAAATATGAGGCATCGCAAAAAGTATGAAGTTTTGCAAGCACGTTTTACATTCGCAAAGTCCAGAACTCGGTAATTCATAGGAATATGCTATTTGAAGTTGAGCAATGTTCCTACCACAGCAGTTGCTACAACGTTAGACTTCTAGAACACAACAATCGACCCAACATCTCTCATTCTATTCTATTTCTAATCTCCCAACTTCCATTATTCTTAGAATTTTTTATACAATTTTCAAAAACGTTTACGTTAACCCTCGTATACTTACATTACGTACACCTATAAAAAGTAAAATCTTCAATTTTATTACGTTTTTACCAAACCAACGCGAATTCGCATAATTTTGCCCTTCCTTAGGTCTACCAGTTGACTTTTTTCTTCATTCTTTCTTTTGCTTGTTAGCATGGTTAAGTAACCGTTTTATTTGTTCTGCGAAGTTTGTCCCAAATTCTTGCTGAGGTTTACAACTTTGTGTGTGTGTGTATATAAAATACTATATGTTATATACATATATAATGAAGCTAAAGAGAAGAAGAAGACACAGTCATCAAAGAAGGTACTCATTTCCATTATGCGGGCTCGTTTTTATTTTTTTTTATTTTGGCCATTATTTGCTGCAGTACAGAAGGCATGACAAGGCCAGGTGAGGCGCGACATTTACCACAGTACGCCCGTTGATGATCAAAGCATCACGGTGCGGTTTTCATGCCGCTTGCCCCACTCGTACATCATGCTTCGCGCCAACTCGGCGGTGTCTTCTCCTGTTTGCTTAACCAATATTTTACTTTTCAATAATAAAAAGAAAGCAAAACAATATAAAAATGAAGAGTGAATCTGAATCTGAATCTCAGACGTTTGGTCGGTTGAGCCGAGGCATTTTTGGTGAAATTATTGTAAACCTTCTATACTTCTTCTTCTTCTTCAACACAATTCTTCGCATCTTCTGCTTAGCTGTGCTGTGCTGTGGTGTTTGTGGTCTTGGCGCGATGACGTGTTTGAATAATGAATTTCGTAATATTGACACTTGATTCGGTGTACAGGTTTGACCTAATTTCAAAGAAAAACGGAAATTCCCAAAGAAGTTATATTTAAATTTTAAATTTTGAATTATGTATTCACAAAGTAGGCCGACATGCCAATAAATCTTTATAGTAGAACTTGAACGTCTAAAAACATAAAAAATTTTCATTATCATCATCAGTTTGTGTGTTTGCAATGAAAAATGTTTAGGTTTATGGACTAATTAAAATTGTCGCTGTTCGAATCCGTTCTTATCTGTTGCAATATTCTGCCGCATAAACAAAAATACGTACAGAAAATTTTTAACAAAAAAAAAAATTGAAAAAAAAACTTTCGAAGTTGAATATGTCTGCTCGTCTATTTCGCATTCTAATCAAGAAGCCAACCATAGTGCGACTAAATTCCAAATGCAATCGTGAGTTATCGTCGCCTACAACTGAAATGAAAGCAGGAATTGGTAAGGATTTGCCCAGTAGCGAACTCAACGCATTGCTCAAGCCTTATGCATGCAAATACTGGAGTCAATCGGAAATCGATAGCTACAACAATTGCGGACAATTTATAGAAGATGACGGCAGAGGAGGCGATGGCGGCAGTGATGGTGGAGGGAACTTGCGATTTTGTCTTTCGATTGAAATAAAAAAATGTAAATTAAAGTCCTAGAAGAAATTAACTTATAAATTTTTTTTTTTTTTTTAACTACCAAAACTCGATTTTAGTTAATTTTTCTTTCGGCTTAAAAAAAAATCATTATAATGGCATGATAATGGTCCCCATTGGCGCTAGCTTGAGGTCCAGCGTCATTCGGAAAAAAAGAAGGCTAAAGAGATAATCCGTGTACCAAACTAGGACTCGTTGGTCATGAAAGCTGCCTATTAAGTGTCTTCGGAAGTTTTCCGAACAGCAAAAACAGCACAACACACATTTTTCCCCAAAAAGCCATGGTCTTTCATTTCGAACGACACAGTAGCTATAGGCTACGATTACAATTTGATCTGCCTACAGCCTCAAAATCGACTTGGATGGTTGATGTTGTACAGTATTAAGCGTATAATAGCGTATTAAGGTCTTCCATTGGTTCGAGAAGTTTTATGTATCAATGGGAAGTCTGCTCACAAAACTCCAATCGGTGGCAAATTTTTATTAAAACTGATAACATGTTTCCATAGCAAGCACCAAAGTTGAGTGTAGTTTCTCCGGCCCAAATGATATCAAATAGTGGTCCAAAAATTGCACTATTTTCTTGCTTTGATAAGCACAAGAAGAGCGTATTGAAAGGTAGATTGTTATATTACTTCTTCAAATAAGGGATATGAACGAACAAGCCAACAAAGCATTATAAGCAGAAGCAACCATACAAATTTGTCTTCCTGTTTGGAGTATAGTCCTATTTAGATCCAATCTGACCATTATAGTGTGCGTTTTGAAATGTTAAAATGTAGGTAACTTAGCTAAGGAGACATAGGAGACCCTTTAAAGTATATACATATAGATGCGAGGGGAACTTGCCACGCCCGTCTATATGTCTATGAGTAGTCGAAATTTTTTTGAGAGCCAAATATTATTTTATATTAAGCTGAAACCTGCCTACCATTTCTCGAGCCAAGTATACTTTCTGGGGTATCCCTCATACAAACCACCTGTCCACTTTATTTTTTTATAAGATATTAATATTTATAAATTAAATAACGAGTTTAAGAGTTTTAACAATTTTAAATTTTTCGAGATCCAATTTTAAATTATAGAATTTTAAATAAACCGAGATCGAGGCGTTCTCTGTATGAGGTTAAATGGCTGACACCTATTGAGCCGTCTTCTTGAGCGGATGACAGTTAGTCTATTGGCCAAACGGTTTCTGTGTTTTAGAGGTCTGCCATTGTATCGGCTGGAATGGAAATTCAGCTGTTGGAACACTGTAGCTATATTTAGATCCCTGTGTAACATTGTGTTCTTAACGATACATTCGCAGCCAGAAATCACTCTCAATATTTTGTTTTGGGCGGTCTGGGTCAGCTTGTTCTGGCTATCGCACGCCAGCCCCCATATTTGGCAGCCATATCTCCAAATTATTTGATTATACAGGGTTATTTTGTTTCTCAGCGTCAATTTGTTGTGAGGTCTAAGCAGAAGCTTGGGATAATGCCTAGGTATTTCGTGTGATTCGACTGCTGGACGGGCACGTCATCAACTATCACTGCCGACGGGGTTAAGCGTTTCAGCGTGAAACAGACATTAATCTGCATTTTTTATTGCAATTAGTTTAAAGGTATGGAATGAATCCCTAAAATTATGCTAAAAATGTATACATTAAATTATCATTTGGTGTAGATATCTTTTAACAATATTTTACGTAGCATACTTTTGGGCATGTTTAAATAAAATTCCTTTTTGGATGCAGCGTAAGACACTACATTGAAATACTAAGAAGACAACCTGGGAAAAATGTGCGTCATAGTTATACGAAGGATCGAGAAAGCCGAATTCTTAATCACTCACTTCAGCTAGTGGAGGAGCAGGAGGTAGTTAATTTAAACGAAAACATTATACAACAATATGAAAATAATAACCCAAAGGCAAAAGGCAAAGGTACAAATGGGACGCCAAATTGAGGGCAAAAGACAGAAGGCTATATAACGCAGCTACAATATCTAAGAAATAGGAAACATATAAAGATATAAGAAAAGCAAAACTCAGAAATTATAGGCGTTCTATGAATGCCTGGTCGTAAACAGATACGAATGTCTCCGTAAATCGAAGAACTCAACGGAAAACGAAAAACAGAAATTTAAGTTGTTTCTGTAAACTTACTTCCGAGGAATACGATTTGCTCCTATCAAAGAAGAACTATATGCGTACAGATAGGACGAACATAAACTCCGCTAATAATGTGATAAATGAGGTGAAACAGAAAGTTGAGAGAGGCTCCAGGAGTGGATGAAATACTTCGAGAGCTGAGTATATTTGCTGTGGGAATGTGCATCTCAGTAAAGGAACGGCAAATCTAATTCAAACAAAAATCTAGTTCCGGCAAATCAACTAAGAATTCTTAACTATATGTAAAGAAGATTTATGAATTGAAGAATGACACCCACTATGCCCGGTTCAAAGCACATCTTTAGCATATCCGGATAATTTCTAATAGACAGTACCTTGCTAGCGATTTTTTACGAAGTTTTAGTGGGGAAAATTCGTGAAAATTATTCACTTAGAAACGTATATTTTTGGAAACCTCTGAATAGGTCCTCGGGGATGATCAAATTTTGAGAAGGTGGTAACTCTCTCGCCTTAATTAGGGGTTGAGCTTGGGATCTGCCAACGCAAAATAGTTAGCAACCGTGAAGACACAAAGGACTTTTATTCCACTATTATTTATTTATTTTTTAGGAATTTTCAGAAGAAAAGTATTACAATCCTGTTTAATAAATAGTTTTTTGAAGAATTCAAAAACAGAAACTACAATCATACCATTATAGTGGATGAACTCATCTTGGTGCCTGGAATAAACAAAACATATGGTTGATGCAATAGGCTCCCATTAGCCCCAGTAACCTTTGAGTATTTTTGAACCAGTTAATTATTGAATTGGAGTGACCTGATTTTATAAAAATTAAATGGACTTATCAATAAAAACTTCGTTTATTAATTTATTCGTTATAATAAAGTTACCTCACATTGTGATAGGCTTTCGTCACTTGATTTGACTCATAAAATGTATAAATATGCATTAATATGTACAATAAATGATTGAACCAAACGTAAAGTTTATTTAACAACCTATTACTTCTACTCTTCTCTTCACCTTTCTATTAATGCATTTTCGACACTTGTCAATGTTCTTTTTGTTGCTTAAATAATTCAATGTAAACAACATCAGCTGTTGCGCTTTGCCTTAAAAGCCAACAACAAAGCTCATAGACACAACAAAACCTGTTGACCAATTGCAAGACAGAGAGCAATCAGTAATTGAAATAAACACGTAGAGCTCACAAAAGCGTAATGGAGAGAATAATAAAGTCAAATTGGCATAAACAAAAAATTAATTGAATTTTGCTTATATACATTAAAAAATGTTTGAAAAGTATAAATAAATGAATACGCTTAACATATGAGCGCGCCAACTATGTGGCGCTCTGTTATTCTCCAAAATTATAAAAAAATTCTCTCATTCAAAAGCTAAACAGAGCAGCAAAGCACAAATCCAGCGGTCAGCTGTCGACGCCAAAATATTCTCTTTTTTTCATTTATTGTTGGGGCGCCGCGTTGCGTGCACGCGTTCAATTCGTTCAATCGCAATTCGAGACGAGATTAACAATTAAAAACAGAAAATCAATTAAAAACTTTTAAATAACATAAACTAATTGAAATCGGAGTAACTAATTTATTTCAAAGTACCTAAATATGGAGCGTATACTGCGTGGCATTATGCGTTATCGGAATACAACGCGCGAGCAAATGGTTAAAGAGTTCAAAAAAGTTCGCGACAATCCAGAGGTAAGGGCAACAGAATAATTTAATGCATTTCGAAGTTAGTCATACAACATTGAGTTTTCGAAAGTTCTAACATTGAATGTGTGGCGTGCAAAAAAAAAAAAATTTTTATATGGAATGTTATATATTTTTTTTTTGTGTATTATCGCGCATAATTTCAATAGACAGACACATTAAATAAATACTTAGTACATAGCAGTATCTCTATCTCGTTTTGGCCCCTCTTTGCTTATCGATGTCGCGCGAGTATTATCGTCTAAGCGTTTCGAGAATACTCGCGTTTTGTTGTTGTAGTTTGATGTGTACGCTGTGTACGCTAGTCACATTAATTATTATCAGATACGTCATAAATGAGGTGGCCCAAGATTTTATATAAAATCTGTAAAAAAAAAAAGTTGTAATTTGCGAATCGGATGAACCGATTTTAACAGGACGAGAACTTGAAGACTATAAAAAATAGAGCCTTCAAGTTTTGACATTCAGATGTTTCTATATATTCTACAGAAAACTTATATTCAATATACTTGCCAAAGCTATCTCTAAGGGATGTTATGGTTAATATAATAAGAAAAATTAAGATTAGACTATTTTCAATTCTTATACAATATTTCATATAGGGGTAGGTCTAGATGGGACTACTGTCATAGGCAATCTTCATACAAATCTTACTCTTTTCTGGGTTCTTGTAAGAAAATAATTTGTTTTGGTTATTTCAGCTAGAAATCTGAAAGAACCATACATCTAGTTGAGTCGATAAGATGTGGCTGTCTGAATGATCAACAAGAACTTGGAGACTATAAAATATTGTGCCTTTAAGTTAAGTGCCGAGAATAATCCGCAGAAAATATTGGAGACTCTATTGTATTTGCTGAAAATAATTGTTTCATATGGATTTTTCATTAGCTTGATCCGCATTTCTTCGAGGAAATAATTCAAAATTGAGCCATAAGCATGAAGTCAATCAAAGCTAGTCTGAGCGGACATTTAAATGGTGTCATAGTCCATTAAAATTTGATAGACTCTCTGATTTCTAACGCCATTAAATTCTTAAAGAAATCCAAATCAAACAAGAAAGAATCCTGCAGTCAAAGTCCATTCATATTTGATAGACTCTCTGATTTCGAACGCCAGTAAATTCTTAAAGAAATTGGAGTCGTTTGCAGTAATCCAAATGATACAAGAAAGAATCCTGCAGTCGAGTTTGATCGAGATACCCTGTTTATTACTCTTGAACCTAAATTTGTATGAGGAATATTTTTCTATCCTATGTTCTATATGGGTCCGTGTGGGATGCATAATACAATAAATATAAGTATTACCAAATTTGGCTTTTTAGCTGATTAACAAGATTTTTTTTCATTTTCATACAATAATCCAGATTTGTATGGGTGTTAGACCTTCTGTGGTGGTCTGATGTGGACTTATATTGAATATTTTATAATGTTTTATTTAAATTAACAACAATATAAATCTTTTTATAGAAAAATTCAGTAGAAGCTGTAGATTTGTATAGTTATCGTCCCTAGAGAATGGGGAATACAAGTAAACTGATGAAGAAATAGGACAATATATATATAAAAACTTGAAGGCTCTATCACTTATAGTCTCCAAGATCTCGTATTTCAAACGGATAGCCAGACAGACGGACATGTCTTAGAGAAGAGGGAATATATGTAATCTGATTAAGGAATATAAAAATCTAAATATTCTAACTTGATGGCTCTATTATTTAAAATCTCTAAGTTCTCGTAGTTCATACGAATAGCCAGACAGACGGACATATCCATATTGACGACTTTTGACGCTGATTAAGAATATATGGATTCTGTTCTGTCTTCGTCAGCCTTTTACATACATTTGAACAAACTTAATATAACAATTTTCCCCTACTGGTACAGAATAAACGATTTGTGGAATTATGGGTGCATAAATGACCTCATAAAGCATATATGTGGTTTAAATAGATTAGCTACAGGTCATTATTATTATGTTATTACAATTAAAGCATTCGATTTTATTATAGACAGAGCTTTATATATCTTGGGACACCTTCCAAGCAAACGTTTTGTGTTTCTTCTTGTTCTACCCTTCCCCGAATGTTAGCCAATTGTACTTTTTAGGCCCTGTACCGAAGGCACAAGAGCCTATTGGTTTTGTGCAAATGTATGTAACAGGAAGAACTAATTGTCGGAGACCCCCCAAAGTTACCCCCATTATGGTCAGGAGTGATAGAGAAGTCGCCATGTCCGTCTGTCCGTCCGTCCGTCTGTATGAACGAAAGGATCTCGGAAACGGTAATAGATAGAGACTTCGTGTTTTTTGCATTCGACTAGGACTGCTCCGGAATTTCACAAGTTTATTTTAGAATTTTGCCCCTCCCCCCCTTCCCCATAAATCACCCCATAGGGTAAAAATTTCTTCGGCACAAAAAAAATTTAGTATACCAGTATAAAGTTAACGTCCTTCTAAACCAAAATCAAAAAAGTTCATCAAAATCGGATAATAAATGACGATTTTATAAGCAATTGAATTTGATCGACCCCCCTTTTCTTTTCATTCATATTCGCGCAGTGAGAAGTGGTCATGTGCTTGGTCATATGCTCGGGAAACATTTAATGTGTTTGTTAGGCGACCTGAACTGGTACAGGGCCTCTTACAGTCGGTTACGCCTGACTGTATTTTCTTACTTGTTTGTTATTGGAACCGGTTTACGAATATTTTTTTTTTTCTAAATTTCAACAAAATTTGTTTTGAAATTATATTTTTTTGGCAAAGTTCAAAGTACCTGTTGTATGTTATATATATTTATTTTTTTTTTTGGAACACATGTTTAAAAAATAAATATTCAAATGAAAAAATTTACATTTTAAGTGAACCATTAAAAAAAAATAATTCTAATTGAGGAACACCCCAAAGTTTTGCCTGCGTTAGCCCTTGCTTGGCCTTCGTACATTTGGCGCGATTCCAAAAAATATATATAAACGCTTTCGAGATAACATAAAATTATTAAAATCTGTATTTTCCTACCAAAAATAGTATTATATACAGTTTATAGCCCTCTTATATGATTTATGTATACTAATCAGTAAACTTTTTATGCCATTATCTGCATACAGCCAAAGGCAGTGTTTTTCACCTGCATGGACAGTCGTATGATACCGACCAGATATACGGATACGCATGTGGGCGATATGTTTGTAGGTTTGTATATATCTTATATCAAATTTCGAAATATTTCCATTATTACATTTAACACATGTTGCACTTCCCAAACAGTACGTAATGCCGGCAATCTGATACCGCACGCGCAACACTTTCAGGATGAATACTTTAGCTGTGAACCGGCAGCGCTGGAGCTGGGCTGTGTGGTTAATGATATACGACATATTATAGTCTGCGGGCACAGCGATTGCAAGGCCATGAATTTACTTTACGAGCTAAGAGATCCTGATTTTGCATCAAAGGTTAGTTAGCATTTAATATTTATTTACTGCTCTATTAAAATATATAAATTAATTTATTTTGCAGCGTAATCGTCGCCTATCGCCACTGCGGTCATGGCTCTGTACGCATGCCAATACATCGCTTGATAAGTTTCTCGATTGGGAAGCTAAAGGCATGAAGGATCCATTGCTATTCTCATCGGAGTCACATTTGCGCCGCTTTGTGGCCTACATCGATCCGGAGCAAAAATTCGCCATAGAAGATAAACTTTCACAAATCAATACGCTTGAACAAATGTCCAACATTGCTTCGTATGGCTTCCTTAAGACCCGCTTGGAGTCACATGATTTACATATACATGCGCTTTGGTTCGATATCTATACAGGCGACATTTATTACTTCAGTCGTGGTGCGAAACGTTTTGTTGCCGTCGATGAGAGCAGCGTTGATCAATTGTCCGAGGAGGTGCGTCGTTTCTACTCATGATCGACACGTCGTATCGCATAAGATACGCCAAAGTGTTTCTTCTTCTGTCTGTGATAACTTCCAACTGTCAAGTCGTTTGCAATATTTGCTTCACTTGCTGCTGCACAATGTTGGCATTTATAGCGAAATTGTTTTGTAAATGCATTTACATACATTAGCTGTTATATTTATAAATGTGTCTTTTTAACTACATTAATATATATATATATATATATAGATAGATCGATAGATTTTTCACTTAGGTGCTAGAAATTAAAGCATTTTGTTATACGTTTGTATATAATAAACAAAATTAAAGAAAAAAAAACAATTTAACATAGCATAGCGCATGATGAACAAAATACGGAAAATTTAACTTAATTCAGACGCACACACTAACAAATTTAATGTGCAATAACAAATTGTTTAAAAAAAAACTAATATTTTGAATAACTTAAGCTTGCTTACACCAAATCAATGATGCTGATAGTGATTCATGGCATTCACATTTGGATTTTCAAGTTCTTCAAAATATTTGCGCGCATTACGTATATTGACCAGTGTCGCCTCTGACGGTATAGTTGGATCGGACATGACCACCATAACGTATGTGTTACTCGTAAAGGTGTCTATGAAAGCGGCAAATGCGCTATTCCGTACCTCCATCGATTGGAATTTGGCGCCTAGCTTAGAACAGCTGAGCTTAAATTGTTTTATAATATTCGAAACTTTCTCGAAGCGATGTGAATCACGATTCTTTTTGCTCTGGCAGTGTGAGATAACCAGAAAGGTTGCCTTCTCGAAGAGCAATACCTCATCCGCTTCGATGACGTTCGAAAAGTGCGTTAGTGAATTTTCCAGTGCTGCAACATTGGGTATTAACATGGTAACAATGGAAGACCAAGCTCTGTGTGGAGTTGTTAGAGTTAGTTATAGCAGCGAAAACTAAGAAATTATTTTCATTTATTTACCTGTAAAGTGTTTCATCCCAAATGCTTGTGCGAAAACATGTTACATTGCCTGGTTTTGATAGACGTATAAGATCAGTTTCGCGTTCTTTGAACACAGTCTCACGATGATCTTCGGGTATTAAGTCCATTTTGTGTACCAGACAAAAGATTTTGGCATCCGGTGAGTTCTGCAAAGCAAAAACAAATTATTAAAATAATATTAAACCAATCTTTTATACTGTACATCCTCACCTGCAGTAGCGCCTCCAGCGATGACTGATAGTAGTGCACATCACGTTCCAGTTCTTGGCTTTCCACATCAAAAACATAGATAAGCACCTCAACATTGCGAAATATATTGTCACGCTGCTGCACAAAGTATTGCTTCATGAAACCTTCTTGACCGCCACAATCCCAGAGATTCAGCACCAGATTACCTAGAAAGCGCACATGCGAATGCTCCACATCGACTGTAATTGTTTATTAAATATTTACTTGCCAACTATTACAACAAATGTTCCACACTACTCACTTGTTGCACCCAGCCGTGTTGTATCGCGTGCTATATAGTTGGCGAAGATAATGGAACGCATGCTGGTCTTCCCTGAGCCACTCTTGCCCATAAGTAGCACCTGAGCATATAGTAGCGTATTAATGTAATATAAAAGCATTTACAAGTTCTTTGCATAGCATACCTTTTTCTTCATGTTGTTATTGTTTATTTATTTTGTTTTGTAATGTTTATTGTTTAATAATTCGATTTGCATTCGAGTTGCAATAAAAAAACACACCCAATGAAAAATAACAAAGAGCTACTTGTAAGTCAACAGCTGATTTGTGTTTTGGTGCTGCCAATCTGCGTGCGCAGAAATCAGTTGTTGCTGTAAGTTATCTTCCGGTTGTCTGTATGGAAAATAAGCTGTTAAATTTAAAATTCAAAATGTGTGTAGGATTTAAAATAGAACTTTTAATAAATTAATAAACCAAAAAAACTTAAATTTATTTTATTGTAATAAAAAAAGTTTATTTATAATATAATGTGTGAATATAAGAAATAGAAAATAAATTAAACTTTTTTTCGTTACTCGAGTTATTCTACTACATACAACAGGGGCTGAGTCTCTTTGTCATACAAACTGGAATATACAAGATGGGGGAATCTCTAGACGAGGGATGGAGAAATCCCAAGACGGAAAATTTCCCAGAGGGGGGATTCACCGGACAGTGGAATATCCAGACGAAGGATTCGCCGAACAGAGATACCCACAGAAGTAGGATTGCCCAGAAAGAGAAATCCCTAGACGGGGAATCGACCTCTGGCCACGGTCATTGTTTCGATCAAATCAACTCAGTTATACAAACATTTGAGAGTCGGCGAGGAGAGTGTTTAAATAAAATGTTTTTCCGGCCAAGGCAATCTACTATTCGCCAATGTCGCCAGAATAAACTATCTCCTTCGGCCAAGTTGACTCCATGAGGCTTAATGGTCTTGAACCCTTGGGAGGTCAATGTACTTGTACCAGGAGAGGTCAATGAAATGGACCCCTTGGGGTGTCAATGGACTTGACACTTTGAGGGATCAACGGACTTGACCCTTTGCGAGTCAATTGAATTGACCGTTTGGAGGATAAAGGGTCATGACCCTTTGGGGTTTCAATGGAATTGAGCATGGGTGAGTCAACGGACTGGACCCCTTGGCGTGTCAATGGATTTGACACTTTGAGGGATCAACGGACTTGACCCTTTGCGAGTCAATTGAATTGACCGTTTGGAGGATAAAGGGTCATGACCCTTTGGGGTTTCAATGGAATTGACCCTGGGTTAGTCAACGTACTGGACCCCTTGGGGTGTCAAGTGACTTGACCCCTTGGAAGGTCAGTGGACTTGACCCTGCGGAAGTCAATGTACTTGGATCAACGTACTGAACCCCTTGTATGTTTTTCCGGCCAAGGCTATCAACTATTCGCAAATGTCGCCGGAATACACTATCTCCTTCGGCCAAGTTGACTCCATGGGGCTTAATGGACTTGACCCCTTGGAGGGTCAATGGACTTCACCCTTTGGAGAGTCAATGGTCTTGACCCCTTGGGTAGCCAATGTACTTGACCCTTTGGAGGTCAATGTACTTGACCCTGGGTGGTCAAATTACTGGACCCCTTGGGGTTTCAATGGACTTGAGTCCTTGGAGAGTCAATGGACTTGACCTCTTGGGGGTGAAAGGAAATGACCTCTTGGGGGGTCAATAGACATGACCCCTTCGGGAGTCAATGGACATGACCCCTTCGGGAGTCAATGAACATGACCCCTTGGGAGGTTAATGGACTTGACCCCTTGGATGTCAAGATGTCTGTGCCTTATTATGACCAAAGTTGGGGACTCCTCTAGAATATGTTACAGAGTTACGTGATCTACCAAACAGAATCTATAGGTACTGTGACTATCGGTTCTAATTTTACTAGTATCTTCTAAGTCTGCAGTATCCAGTCTGAAAGCCTAATATCATTCTTAGATTGTTCTTCTTGACTCCAATAAAAATTTCTGATCTTTTATTATTGCGATTTTTTATTAAGATTAAGCAATTATTTACCTTGTCTTATTCCTTCACTGTTCTCAAAGAAAACGGCCCTGGCTTTGTAATTTTTCTCTTTCTCCAGGATCCTCAATATACCTGATCAGCGTCTGCAGAATGGCTCTTGATCCATGAAGGGAGATGATGCTCCTCTGGGTACTACAAGCAGCTACGGCTAGTTTCATAACTTGGTCTTAGTCATTTGATCATTGATTGGGTAGAGGTGTGTCTGCAGTGTATAATATACACTATATATAGGACCCCAAAACTTTGCACTATGTCATGCATGGAACCGAAACAGGTGATGTGGGACCATATCCTGACTATTAATAAAACTACCACACCAAACTGCGACCAGTCTCTCCCAATCGTTTGAAATTGAATTCAGGATACTAATCGGCCAATATGAATACGGGTCGTTCTTCGGCCTACCAGCCTTATAGATCCTAAAAATTATCGTTAGCTTCCACTGAGCGTGGAAGTGTTCCACTCTTAGCGTTGAAGGGCTTTGGAAGGGCTCTCAGCGTTCAGTTACAGTTGTTGTTGTGGCTAGGAACCTTGTTTATGTATAGCAAATGGCTTTATGAAGCTTCTGGTGTAACTTCATTCAAGGGGATTAATTGAAGAGCAAGGAAATCTGCAGCGCTAATAGCACAAATAAAAACGTTTTCGCGTTGCAAATGAATTGTGGGGCAAGTCCGTCAATGCATGGCAAAAATGAATATTCATAGTTCCAAGCTGGTAGTCTGCATTTGGTCGGATCAACTAGGTTGAGATTTTTTTTTCCTAAATTCTACAATTCCAACAAACCAACTATACCCTTTTACATAGGTTGTATATGCATATAGGGTATGTTAACCGCCGACGCGTCCATTATGGTAGTTCAATGCAAATGTAAACTGCAGAAAAATGTCAAGTAGCATAAAATTACGAATACCAACTACCCCATTGGCGCCATCTCACTCGCACTTATGCTGCAGCTAACTGCCTACATATACAATACATAGCCATAGGTGGTATATGTCACCGTCGTCGTCTGTCTGTCGTAACGTACGTTCGTTAATATTGACTGTTTCAAAAATATCTCAAAAACCGGCTTAGACCTTAAGGCACTGCAGCGCAGCAACAACAGCAAAATCCCATACACACGACATACGACGGACGGACGGACAAGATAGTCTGAAAATGTTTGAGTTGAGTCGATTTCATTTATTTCGGCCAACCGTAAGAAATAAACATTTTAGTACACTTTCGAAACTCGGCCGAATTGGTTTGCATTCGTACATTCGAATTCTTGACGTTCCGAGTATAGGCTTTAGCACCAGTGACCAGTGTTCTGGAACGGAGTGTCAATTAAATTAAAAAAAAAAAAATATACACAAACAACATTAAGTCATTAAAAAATAATAATAGTAAATTGAAATTAAACGTCAGAATCAGGCATGAACTATATGCAAAATTGGTTTTCCAGAGTTTATAGAACCGCGACGAGAAAGTTGACCAACAGCAGTACGCGTCAGCAGTAAAAACCCAACCAGCCCGATACAAACACGAACTCTTACCAGTAAAAAAATAAATAAAATAAAAAGTAAAAACTAAAAAAGAAGCTTTTGCTAAGAGTGCTAAAAATGTTCAAATTGAAATCGACTTTGGTGCTAATTTTTTTGCTTATTGTCTGCGCAACGCTTACGGAGCAACGGAAACAAAAACGCCGCCGCAGTCCGGCACAAAAGGTCAGTCGAGGCCATTGTACTCGCGTGCGAATACCTACCCTAGGTTGTCTATAGGGAAATGCCGCGTCGAAGGTTATTATTTAATATTTAATACCTCTTACCTTGTTGTCGTTTCTTTGCCACAGCTCCAGGTAACTGTGCTCTATGAATCCCTTTGTCCGGATAGTAAAGAATTTGTGGAATATCTGGAGGTTGTGCACCAGATGTATGGCAAATATATGGATGTGAAACTGGTACCATTTGGCAAATCACAAGTAAGTTGAGCAGACTAGTATATTTGGATCACTATTATATGTATATAACACTTTTTGCTACAGTCTAGCCAAAATGGCGCACGTTTCACCTGTCAACATGGACCTGAAGAATGCTATGGCAATCGTTTGCAGAGTTGCGTACTCAATACCACAACAGATCAAGCGGCACAAATAAAATTTGTTACCTGTCAAATGCACACTTCGGATCCTAGTAGCGCTCAAAGTGTAAGTCATGTGAAGTGCATGTATAATATTTTAAGTATTAATGATTCTAATATTCTATCCAAATTCCAAGTGCGCCGAGGAAGCTGGTCTATCCGATGATATCGATCACTGCATGAATACAGCGCTTGGTACCCAATTGCAACTGGATGCGGAGCGTATTACAAAGCGTTATGCACCAACCTTTGTACCGACAATAATTTATAATGGCGTAAGTTTCTTTTTAATATTTATTGCAATCGTCACACTTAAGTTCTGTTTAGAAGGTAAAATAGTATCAGGTTCGGCTTATGTGAAGAACACTCATTCGTTCACCTCAAACAGTTATATGACGAATTTACTTTGGAGACGTGACATGGATCCATTTTTCCTAGTAGTTGATTCATCTTTCTGCCTGAAAAATGGATGCTTAGATATGGCGTTTATGGTAAATTCCGGGCTAATAGCAAAGCCACTGATCATGACTATATTTTATTGAATTACTTTCCTGACCTAACTGAAGTTCCCCTAAAAGTTTAAGCATAATCGGTTAATTGGTTTGAGTATCTTTAAGGGTAGATAGATCTAGGGTTAAGATGTCTAAATTGACGATGTTTCAACCTCCTTGTTGGTTTTCCAACAATCTTTGTATATACTTGAGAAGAAAGAAATTTGCTCTTCCATAGTAGCCAAATTACGGTCTTTATGTAGGGTGGAGTTGCGAATATAACAATTTGAATCAGATATTACGCGAAGAACTTTGTTTTGGCGGGTTTGAACCCGTCTGCAATTTGACCTTGCAACGATACTTAAAATTTGGATACCGTAATTCCTATTGATGCAATAAACTTTACTTCTTTTGTTAAGTAGCCACGACAGCTTTTTAGTTTGGCGCTTCAGGCACCTACAACCGTAGTTAAGTAGGCCTTGAGGGTTACTCTTCAGTTTAGACCTAAGAGTTTTGCCTTGATGGCTTGATGCATAGCTGTGTCGTCGAGAAATAATGGTATTATAATGATATATTACTCATGGCCTCTACATCTGAGATAGAGAAGATCTACTGCAAAGATAGAATACAGAATGGATGCCAAGACACTTTCCTGCAGTACCCCACTTTAGACTAAGAAAAGTGGCGCGCTTCTATAAAAGAACGCAGCGTTCAATTGTAGGGAGTAGTGCGGAGTGCCATACACAGTCGAAGGCTTGCTATACGTCGATGAAGATACTATTGCAGTATTCTTTGGATTCAAAAGCACTGAGCATATGCTGGATCTGTTCGGGGGAGCCATGTGCAGCACTAAACCCAAATTGATGGTCTGGGAAAAGACTTCGCCTATCCACAAAACCAGCAATTCGGGCGACAATCAGCCTCTCCCAAACCTTCAAAATGAAAGACTGACCGGCCGGTATGATTCGCGGTAATTTTCTTGCTTTCCAGGCTTATGAATAATGGAAATCGTTGTACACTTTTACTGGGAAGGAAAAGGTCGGTGCACCCTTATTACAGCGGTAAAGATTACTGCTCTGAAAGAGAATGCTTGCCCTGTAGTGCTTCCAGATGCAAATTCCGTCAGAACCCTGCGCTTAATTTGTTTTTAGACTCTGAAGGGTCATTCTTACTTAAAATAGTGGAGATGGTCTGATGGGCAGATCCATTTACAGCGATTTGCTTAAGCGGTGAAGGTAAAAAGTCTTGTTGCAATTTGTTTTCTGTGGTCGCCAAACTGAAACTGATGCCTTGCAAAGGGTTTGGCTAGTTCTTTGTCGGACCGGTACCATAAACGTTCATTATGGGTCGCCTGAGTCAGAACTTTAACAATGGAAGAGCTATTATAGATTCCCAGCTAACTTCCCCTTTTCTCACATTTTCTCGCATTCCATATCCAATCGCCGCCTACAAGGAATTTGGCTTTGTACTATGTCATTAGGGTAGTGAAGTCAATGTCAGTCCACGTGTAATTTGGTGGACAATATATTGCGCCAACATCGATTTCGATATAGGCAGTGGAGAAGCTTGCAGAAGCTAGTTGTACCTTATTGGTGGGTATGGGTCTGATTAGAAAATGTTTGATGTCGTTTCTTATAATAATTCGAAGGAAATTTGGGTCTGGCTTTCATAAAACCTTTCAATGTGTCTATTTAGAGTTGTAATTGACGAAATAAGTCCGTCCAGTTTAGTCTTCACACCTGAGTCAATTGGTTGACATTGAGCAGATTGGAATTTAACTTGTTGTTCTTCCTGTGTCTTTTGAGAATGTTTATTCTGATGTAGTAGAATTGGTGGTGGACCAGCTCCTGATGAAAACAAGCGACTTCAGCCTAGGACAGACTTTATGGCTTCAAAGTGGGTGCGACATCATTTGAAATTTTTGCTCAAACAGCCAATTTGTTGGGATAAGCGTTATGGTCTACAAAATATGGTAATTGGCTTTGAAGATTTTGTAGTCCCCTTCCTTCACTATTACATTAATTATCACAAGTGGTTTCAATTGCCACCAAGTTAAACAGCCACAAATTATCAAGCTACCTAAGCCATGTTTAAAACTTTGTTTCACATGATGCTTTTGAATAGCTTTAGCTACAAAAATATTCCTTACCAGCAGACTGGAATCGATTGATTTTGGTCTCACCTCACCTATTAAGACGTTACCAATCCTCTATGGTCCAACGTTGAGCTATGTTGAACAGGCACTCAGTTTTGATCACCAGTGTAAGTAACGGGAAAATGGAGGGGAAGCAGAATATATGTATGTCCGCTTGTCTGTATACCCGTATGAATGTTGAAAGCTTAAAGCGGAGTTGAGATATTTCTTTCTTACTTTGGACTATTTTTATTGCAGTTATAAAAAAATTAGGCAAATCAAGTCCTACTAATATTGAAATATATTGAGAGTGCAGGGTATAATAAAGTCCAGCACCTCTTACTTTTATTTACTTGTAATTTTTTGTGCATGCAACGACATTTAACATTCAACAAACTGCAAATTTTTTTATTGCAATTTTGCAAGACTTAGACGCAGCAGTTGCAACATACATATTAGACATCTATGCTGTTGCTGCTGTTGTTGTTACCATAATTTGTAGATGTTTTTCTTATTAACTGGTTTATAAAATATTTTTATACATGCAATTCTTTTAATTTTTTTTCCCATTTTTTCTAGGTGTTCAATCAGCAATTACAGGATCGTTCCATACGCGACTTCCGTGGTACTATTTGCTCGCTGTTGGGTTGTAATAAAAATGTGCTTCGCTGATAAGCATATTACATATCAATAAACATTTGTTTGTTTTGTCAATTTTGCATAATTATTGCTTGTAAATTTTTTGAAGAAATAATAGAGAATATATACTATAAAGCATTTTTTTTTGTTTGTTTCTACGCGAAGGGAGAATTTAAATACAAGTCACCGTAAGGCAAAATTTTAAAATATACTCGTAAGATTCCGGTGAAGTCCTAGTTGAATGCAAAAAGAACGAAGTCTCTATCTAATACCGTTTCCGAGATCCTTTAGTTCATACGAACGGACAGACGGACATGGCTATATCGACTCCTCTATTGCTTCTGACCATAATGGGGGTAACTTTGGGAGGTCACCGACCACTATTTCTACTTGTTACATACATTTTCACAAAACCAATAGTACATTCGGTACAGAGCCTAAAAATTTCTTAAGATAGGAAACCAAATAGAATAACTCCTTTTAAAGCAATATTACTAGATACTGAGATGAAGCCTCTGCACATCAGAAATTAGATGAGGTGTCATCAGGTTGTTAGGCGTGACTTCAGAACTATTTTCCCTGCGGAGCGAAAATAGTTCTTCCTTCCTGCTGCAAACCAACCATCCATGCAAACCAATCTCCGCAGCTTGATAGCACTCAAGTCGAAATAAAACTGCGATGCGTGAGGGTAGAGGAAAGTCCTACCTGATACAGTTCTGGACGTAGACGTAACCGTCTTCCAAACAGATTATGAACGCTGTACACATACGCATCTCTATGCGTGCGTACCTCAATGAGACAGTTTTGGAATCGCCTGCTTGTCAGCAAATGTTCAATTTAATTCTAGTGCACCCATCGGGGTAATCCGTGAATGTTATGGTGCGGAAATTTGTTGCCGACAATGCACATTTTTCTAGTTCGGTAGGTGCAAAGCACTGGACAATGGTTATATTGCGATACGCGCGATTCAAGATTTGGAGAGAGTCTTTGAGTGTGGCACTGTAGAGGAAAGAGTAATCTGCCAGGATATCTCCAATCATCTATTCTATACACAACCGCATAGAAATTATTGCATTTCATTATCATCTTCTCGACAATAAGTTTCGTTCGTACATGCCCTACACCCGTAATCTTTAAGATTTTGGTTTGAAAGTTGTTATGCAGCCTATTTATATATTAATAAGCAACAATCTTATCTGTTGCCACTCCGATATTGAACAATTTAATACAATAATTAATAAACTTTTAAAACAAAAACTGCACACTTTCAGATAATATAATCTTTATTCTAATAAATATATATATATAATTGTATAGTAAATCCATTAAAATATACAATTTAAACTTAAAGCTGGACACAGTTAAATTCATCAACATTCAATAAGATATATAATAATATAGTATACATATACATAACAAATTATATAGATAATGAATAATAGCTCATTTGAAGATAGAAATGATGAACCAAATAGAAGTTCTTCATATATAGCTATATACAAATTTGGGTGATAAACTAATATGCTAAATGAAAGAACCAACAACAAATAATTTTACATACTTATTTAGCTGCAAATGATATAATTTGCTGACGACGACGACTATGTATAATACGTATTTATATTGTAATAATAATAATAAACTATATAACTTTGAAACAACAAGTACATTTTTGGAGTTTGTTGCGATCGATGGAACGAACGATCGATCGATTGATTGATTTGTTTGTTTGCTTAGACAGCAGTGCCTGCAGCAGCATTCGAAGCGGCATTATTAAGCAGACGACGTGGCATAGGCTTCGGTGGTGGATTCGGTTTACTTGCCGTAATAGTGGCGCCGCTGCTCAACGATTTATGTTGTTCCTGAAATTCAACATAGCCGGATTCGGCGCTACAATCGGAATCCGAATCATCGTCATGCTGTTCACGATTGTTCGAATGCTTGCGTGTGCGTTTGGTACGTATTACGGCTGCCGTGGAGTTGGCCGTAGCTACATTTGGCTGCATAGCACTGCTGGCGCCAACATCTGCTAAACCAGTTAGCGAACTTGTCGGCGATGTGCTCAGCTTAAGCGTAATAGAGCTTGAGCTGCTGTAGGTGGTGTTGCTGTTGGCATCACTGTTGTGACGTTGCTGCATACGTGATTCAAGTCTTTGGTACATATCCTGTAGTTCAGCATCAGCGCTTGGCACTTCATCGAGCATGCCATACTCGTTGAGGCACTGTACATGCTGCTGCTGCTGCTCCTCTTCCATGCTACATTCCGCGGTCGATAGCTGTTGCTGCAATTGTCTATATTTGAGTGAAACATCATCCTGATTTGCGGTGACAGTGCTTGCAGTTTCGCAGCCACTTGAAATGGAGCCTTCATCGCTGTCCGCATTCAGCTGCTTGTTGCGCTGTGTAACGTTGCCACTTGCTTCTTGTGCAGCAGTAAGCGAGGCACCTGCTGCTGATGCAGCCGATGAATTGGAAGAAATCGAAGACTGTTGTTGATGTCTGTACTGTGTCGAAGCGTTGGTCTCAATGCTGCTATTCTCATCACTGCTCATGGATAGATTAGCCATTTTACGCATGGAGTTACGATGCAGCATATTAAGTATGGCTGCCTGTCGGAAATACATGTCATCCGTATCATCCAGATAATCTTCCTCACCATCGCTGCAGACACCCGAACGACGTAGATTAACAATATTGGCATCAACATCAGTTTCTGCGTCTTGTGCGTGCTGTTCAATGTCAATTGTAGCAAATTCTGCATCTGGATCAGCCATGGGATCACTGTTAATGGTAGGCAGCAAACTGAGTGGTTCCTCCTCGCCATCATCCAAATGCTGCAATTCACTGAGACTGCTCAGACTCTGACTGGTATTCTTATGCAACTGCATGTCGAAATAGGGCAACAATTCGGTGCTAAGCGTGGTATTAGCATCGTAATTATTGTACTTAAGCAACTTTTCAAAGTCATCGGAGTCGGAGCCATCATTTATTTCAGCAGACGAGATTGGCGTGGAAGTTGTGGCTTCAGTGCATGCTTTGGTTTCTTGCTGTAGCGCTGCTGGAAACTGCTTGCCAGCGCAGCATTTACTCTCCGCCAGACATGCGGACTTGACATAGCTCATGGCGCACGCTTTGCCGGTGCGCCGTATAGAATGGCCGCGACGGCAACGTCTGCGTCCAAGTGTCATAGCTGGATAAAGTGAATCCTTTTGACAGCATGCTTTCATTTCAGGTTCATTAGTTTCTTCGATTTCATCGCCCTCCTCCTCACCAATGGCCTCCTCGATGGCCATAAGCTTTGGCGCCGATTTGGAGCGTTCAAGCGGTGGACGATAATTATTGCCGCCCACGCTAAGCATAATCTTACGACGCGGCAGACTGGGATTATCATAGACAGCATTGGCGAGACTAAGACGTGCGTTCTGCTTGAGAATTTTCTCACGTTTAAATTCACGCAGTGCGCTCTCCAGATTTTCCTAAAAAAAAAGAAAGAAAAAAGTGAGTAACGTGAAATTTTGGAATGCAAACATTAAGAGCTTACCTTCAGTGTATCGCAAATATCCTGCGCAATCTTTTCCTTGCTGCAGAGCACAGCATGACAGCGCAGCTCATGTTTTAGCTTGCGTCCTTCATGTCTATAAATCCAGCATATAACACGCGGATAATTCTTTGGCGCACAGCAATATGTTATGCGATTGGCCCAATACTCAGTGAGACCATGCTGACGTGTGGTGGCCTTCAGTCCGGAGGCACAAACTTTAACGCGCATAATGACATCGGGTTTATTGTTCTGCGTGTAGTTGCGCCACAAAGTATTCAGCTGCTTCTCGACGCAACCCTCACCTTTAAATGGAAAAAGTAAGAGATTTGTTAAATAAAATAGAAAAAAAGAGCAAATTGACAATGCTTACCTTTTGCCCAGCCAGTCAACACATTACCCAGATACGAAACCTTAAACTCCGGATCTGGTGTGCTAATATCAACGCTATGTGTACGCTTCCACCAGAGTTTGCCCAGTCCACGCGACAAAGTGCGCATAGCCTTTGCGCCCAGATCCTGTTCAAGTGCATGCGTATGCTTGGGCAAGCCAGGCATTTCGCTGCCCACCATATTACCGCTGCCACAAATATCATGCGATTCGTGTGTCATGGTTAGCACACCCGTAACCGTAACTGGTTCATTAGTGCCAGCAATATCACCATCCTCCTTGGAGACACGTTTAAAACGCTCCAAATACGGTCCGTCACGTCTGCGGCCGCCGTATGTATGAAACTTACCTTCAATCTGTGCCAAACGCTTTTGTTCTTCCTTCTCGAATTTCTTGGCATTATATGTATTGCCCAATAGCCGTGCAATGGAGGAGCTCTTGACAAATTTATGCTGACGCGGCGGTGTACCAATTGGCACTGGTGGCGTCGGTGGCAATAAGTGCGGACTTGACTTGGATGCCAGTAGCGGCGCAGGTTTCTCAGACTTGTCCGTTTTGTGACTATTACTCAATGGTTTGCGACCAAATGAGAAAAATTTGTGCTTCTCGTTGAAATCCTTCTTGGTTTTAGTTTGTGTGGTTGGTGTTGTTGGACTTTTTGGCACTAATTGCTGCTTTTTTGGCACATTTGCACAATTTGTTTTATTTGTAGCCAATAATTCATTGATAATATTAAAATCATTATTATTATTGTTGCTGGTCTGTTGATGTTTAGCTGCTATGAAGTCCACTTCATCGCGTTCCATTTCGAATTGATTTTGTTTCGAATTAGAATTATTGAAAATTGTATTGGCTGACATTTTGTAGACTTGTTTCGAAACGCTTTTGCTTAATATGCGCAATAATTTAATTTAATATTAGTTTATAATTATTAAATTTAATTGGCTTATATTTGGCATAAACATAATCGCTGAAGTTGAATAAACTGCAAAGAAAAATAAACAAAACAAATAATGGATTAATTTAAATGTGTTAAATAATTAAATTTAAATAAAAAACTTTTGTTTTTAAAATTAATATAAAACATTTTAACACTTTCTATTAATTTAGTGTCTCACTTAACATATATAATAAGCGTATTCACGCAATTGCTTATATTTAATTATAACACCTGCATGAAGAAAGCCAAATCAGCTGTTCGCAGTGGCAACACTGTTTGCTTACAGCATATGCACTAATTGTTTGCCACATACAAAACAGCTGTTTGTCAATTTTACTTAATTTACAAAAGCAACAATCACCAATTGCCTGAGTACCCTTAATCAATTTTTAATTTTTAAACCGTAACGAATTAATTTATCAAAAAAAAGCACTTTCTACAACTGTGCTACCACAGCGACTTTCGCTCTCCTACTGTACGTATTAAATATTCCAACAGCCTATATATATAGACTTGGGAACCTGCTATTCCAGCAAATTTCACACTTCACCCTACTTCTAATCTTGCTCTAATTACGCGCAATTAACACTTTAAGCAGCTGTGAAATGATTGCAGTACAAACCGCAAATAATTTGTTTTAACTGAAATTAGTATCAATATGCAAATATTTAAACAATGTATCGTCGTCCGTTGCTATCTGTTCAAATAATATTTTAAAAATATAATACATTCCTGATTGGTAGCTAAATATAGCAGCACCCGAACAACAACAAATTATCTTTTGTGGCGAGAAAGTTTGATTGGGCTCGTTGGATGGGCCGGGTTGTCGCTGCAAATTGTCTGAGCTAATTACTAATAAAAACACAATTTGACGACGTCAGTTTATTGTAATTTGTTAATAGGTGTGTATACGCGAAATATTTACATTATGAGAGGGGCTTGCGCTGTCTTTTCAAAGGGCACGTTTGCTGCATGTCCGGCTAAGCTGTCAGTTAGTTAACACATTGTTGTGTTTTAAGCTAAAGTCTTAGTTAAATAAATTCAATTTCTCGGTCAACTTTTTATTATTTAAAAATATGATCTAATTGTAAGTGTCGTTTTTTCATTTCAAGCTAAATAAAACCACAACAAAATGTTTTTCTTACAAAACTGCATTAAAAGGGATAGATTTGTATGGGAGCTGCACCTTCCAGTGGTCTGATATGGACCTCGATAAAATATTTCATTAGAATTTAAAGAAGATACACCAAATTTGGCATATATAGCAAAAATTAGAAGAAAAAAAAAATGTTTTTTCATGCAAAAATTCAGAACGTAGTACAGCATTTTTTTTGGTAACACCCACTAAAGAAAGGGGTTGGCACATTAATTACACACTACCTATGTGAAGAGGAATGAGGAGACATTAAAAATTTAAGCTTTATCTCTCTATATTTTATAGTCTCCAAGTTCTTATTGTTCATAGTCAGACAGACGAACATATCTCGACTATCGACTTGACTTTCTGATGTGTGTCAACTATATTAGTGATCCGATTTAAAATATTTTATAAGGATTGACGCAAAGTATACCAAATTCAGCGTTTCTAGTTGAAATAACAACAATTAAATTTTTTTCACTCAAAAATACTGAAAATGTTTACAAGCGGACATGTTCTCTCAGCTAAGCTGCAAGCATTATAAGCTCAGATCAACTCAGTTCCTTACTCTGAGTGCGAGCGGCCATTAGCTGCTACAATAAACATCTTAAAGCTTATCTATACCTCTATAATGATCAAGAACAGATTTTGTACATATGTACGCCACAATATGCCTCCACCTTGGCTGTCGCTGATTTCAGAGCCAACTCGGCTGTAATGGAATATTTTATAAGAATTAAAGGTATTTAGACCAAATTTGTTAACAAATTCAATAACATTTTGTCATACAAAAATTTAGAAGTAGTATGTTTAGTATTAATTTTAGGCTTAAAAGGCTTTACCAAACTTCTAGGGTTTTATATGAACCATTTTTGAAGTGAAACTTCTATAGACTCGGTAGGGTAAGTCTGCAAAATAAAATCGCAGACCGAGACGAAAGTAGCAACGGCTTTGGGGTGGGAAGAATCAAAAAAAAACAAGTAAGGAAATTTCAGTCGGGCGTAACCGACTGTAAGAGGCCCTGTACCAGTTCAGTTCGCCTAACAAACACATTAAATGTTTCCCTAGCTTATGACCAAACACATGACCACTTCTGACTGCGCGAATATGAATGAAAAGAAAAGGGGGGTCGTTCAAATTCAATTGCTTATAAAATCGTCATTTATTATCCGATTTTGATGAACTTTTCGGATTTTGGCTAAGAAGGACGATTAACTTACTGGCATACTTACTTTTTTTTGTGCCGAAGAAATTTTTACCCTTGGGGGTGATTTTATGGGGAAGGGGGGGGGGGGGGAGGGGCAAGTTTTTAAAATAAACTTGTGAAATTCCGGAGCAGTCCTAGTCGAATGCAAAAAACACGAAGTCTCTATCTATTACCGTTTCCGAGATCCTTTCGTTCATACGGACGGACGGACGGACGGACAGACGGACATGTCTATATCGACTCCTCTATCACTCCTGACCATAATGGGGGTAACTTTGGGGGTCTCCGACCATTATTTCTACCTGTTACATACATTTGCACAAACCCAATAGGCTCTTGTACCTTCGGTACAGGGCCTAAAAGGGAAAAAAAGAGAGAAGAAGCGTACCAACACATTCGTACATCACCACTCTTACTCCGCACGCGTCGCACCATCGTACAGTCGCTCCAACGAAAGAATTCCAATCGTGAATCTTTAGATCCAAATCACTTATCACAGCATACCATCCAAACTGAAGGGAATTCATTATATTATACAGCAGTTATTTATAGCACTCAATAATAAAATGGCACCTTATAATAATTTTTCAAATATATCTACTAAACGAAACAGTTTAATAATTTTAAACGTGTAAATCCAATCACTTGTATCTTGTATCTAAGCTAGCAGGAAGTAGGAAGTAATACTTACAATCGATTATACTTAGTTACAAAATCTTTTCGCTGCGGAACTTTTTGTTAAATGCTTTAATTAACGCCATTCGTCAAGCTTCTTTTAACCAAAAGCGCTAAGCGCTAATAGCGCGGAAAAATCTCATAAATCGCGCAGATACTATCCCAAGCTAATCGTGTTATGCTGCCGCTGTCGACTTTCCTAGGCAACGAAATGTTGGTTTCATTTAAGCAAAAAAAAAAATATAAACTTAATTGTCAAGACGACGACGACGGCGACGACGATAGCGACAACGTGACTCTGCTTGAAGTTTCAACTGCCAAAACATGTATCAAAATTTTATAGAACCACTTAAAGTGGGCAACAAACGAAAATCACACAATCGAAATCTAGACGTGAGTGAGTAGACTTTTTTGTTTCTCTTACCATCGAGATTTCGCGTTGTAATGTCGAAAAATTTGAGAGTTTAGTGCAATAAAGTGTTTGAATGTTCATTGCTGGCTGCAGTTCTATATCTCCAAATCAATCAAATTGGCGCAGCGTTGAGTGCAACTTGTCAATTTATTTGCAATGGCAGCTGTCAATCAAACAAGTTTTGAAAAGTAAAGCTCTTTTATGTTGTTGTTGTGGTTGGCATAAGTACCTACCTATAGGAGTGAGTTTATTTAGTTTTATCAATCGCACGTTTTTTTTTTTTTGTTGACTAGCGTCGTCGACTGCAATTAAAATTAAATGACTTGAAAAATAAAAATTTTCGCCTTGTTATCGTTGAGCATGTTATTTGCAAAAATCAGTTAACACCGTTGATTTAATTCATATAATTTGGGAAAGTCACACACAAGCGGTTTTTTTTTTTATTATTCTGTGAATTGTTTCATTCGCACAATCACTTCAAATCACAATTTCAAACAAAAATCTAATAAAACCATTGCCAGATTATACTATCATTCAATAGTAGATTATATTGTTCTAAACCATCATGTGATACGCTGTGATTTCTGGGAATTTATGATCGTTTTGTGTTCTTTAGCGCTCGCTCCTAGACTTATGAAGAAGCAAAAGTGCCATAAAAATGTACAAACAAATATGAGTAATTTATACAGAATAAAAATAGTTAAACAAACAGACTAGAAGACGTTGAGATCTTCTAAAAAAAAAAAATTGTCGAAAAACCAGACAAAGTAATATATGCAAAATTTTTTTAAGTAAATCTAGCAGTTCCACTTATACAACTACATTTAAACTAAATATTATAAAAAAAAACAAAGTATATTTGTTAAAACTAAACATTTTATATACTACACAATAAATGGAATTCGTATGAACAATAAAGACGATCTTATAAGCAATGCTAATTATTATACATATAGAAATGTGTATAAAAAAGAAGTTAAAAAAATGTTGAATATGTCTTATACCTGATTTTACTGAAGATTGTTACACAAATATAGTTTTGGTCATTAAGAACAAAAATAATGACGTAATTAAATGCGTAGATGGCAACTTCAATTTCAAAATCTAAACAAGAAAAATATCATCAAATATCATAGAAATACCAAGATGAGTAACACCATGCAAAAAAATTTCTTATAGAGAGCTTGTATTATGCACCATTGAGTACGCATTTAAAATTAAACAGTTCGAACCATGGTGAAATATTATAAGCATAGCTAGCATACAATATACTGGCGATCAAATGGATAATGCTCCACCGCAAAATCCTCAGAACGCAACATCCCCTGGACAAAAAGGCATATATGCTTCTGTTCTAAAAGAAACTTTGCGACGCAAAAAGGCTGAGTTCTTCGAGGAAAAACTGGAACAGATGGACTACACAGCTGCCGCCAACTACTCGCTGTGGAAAGCAACAAGTGTAACCAAAAGGCAGGCTTTCCGACAAGTTCGAGACAAGGATTGCAAAGGCAGATTTGGAGAAGGCCAACATCTCCGCAACGCATTTGGAAGATGGGTTCACGCCACCTTCCTTTAGCAGATAACATCGACGTCGATAACGTGCTCCAGGCCCTCGAAACTCCTCTCCAAAATTTTGGATCGCTAGTTACAGCCCTGCTTGACCACCCCTTCGGCTTTAGATCTGGTCGTGTCACAATAGTGCAAGTCCACAGAGTGGTGAACCATGTCTTGAAGGCGTTCAACAAGGAGTACTGCAATGGGAGATTTGTCAATGTGCTGGAAGCCTTCGATAGAGTTTGACATGCCGGATTCCAGGCTCAGATCAAGTCTCGAGCAGTATGCCCAGAAGTGGAACATCAAACTAAATCCGGCCAAGTGCATTGAGCCAAAAGGTGTCCTCCAAAAGGAGGCCTCCCAATGTCTGGCTAAAGAACACCGTCCTCAAGCATGCAAATGAGATCAGATACCTTGGGCTGACGCTGGATAAAAGGTTGACGTTCGCGCAGCACACTCAAAACTTGGTCACCCGTTGTCTTTTCAACCTAACAAATTGTATTTCTTAAAAAAACCCTAGAATATTGGGACAGATTTCTATGCGGTCGACCTCTATTAATGGTCCGACCGATCTCGACCTAAATGGAATATTTTGTAAGGATTAAGGTAAGATTGACCGAATTTAATGTCTCCAACATATTTAACAACAATAAGATTTGTTCACTCAGCATGAGGTTGATTTGTATGGTAAGAGCCAACCTCCAGCGTGTTCGTTGAATAAAAGTGAGGTGGGGAAAAACCTCTCCGACCCCTTTGATACCAAGAGAGGTTTCAGGCAGGGCGATGCTCTATCGTGCGATTTTTTCAATCTCCTGATGGAATACATCCTACGCCAATGCCCGTACATACAAAGTATGTCGGGCTCGATCTTCCAAAATGAAGTGGTGCTGCTCGCCTACGCCGATGACATCGATATCATCGGTACGCAGGAACGGCGAGTCAGCAAGGCGTTATCGGAGATTGAAAAACAGTCTGGGGCTCATGGGTCTAGCGGTGAACGAGGACAAGACGAAGTACTTGGTTTCTTCTCGCACTCCGTCAATGCGTCTTGGACGGTCAGTGACGATGGAGAATTTCAACTTCAGTGTTGTAGAAAACTTCGTCTATCTCGGAACAGAGATCACCAGCAACAACAACGTCAGCCTGGAGATCAGGCGAAGAATCACGCTTGCAAACAGATGTTTTTTTGGGCTGAGCAAGCAAATGAGAAGTAAAGCCCTCTCTCGACGGACGAAAATAAAGATATATAAGACGCTGATACTCCCGGTCCTACTGTATGGCGCAGAGGCATGGACCGTGATTGAGTCGGATGAGACTGCGTTGGAAGTCTTCGAGAGGAAGATTCTTCGCAGGATCTTTGGTCCTATTAGAGTCGGCGACGAGTTTAGGTCCCGTATGAACCGCGAGCTGTACGAGCTATTCAATGAGGTTGACATAGTCCAGCGCATAAAATTTCAGCGGCTGCACTGGGCTGGGCACCTCATTCGAATGGACGAAGGAGCTCCAGCACGCATGGTTTACATGGGAGGCCTAAACTTGATTGGTGGACGCCGACATAGAGGACGACCGGGCACTCGATGGAATGACCAGGTATGGAGAGATCTCTCCGTACTTGGCATTCAGAACGACTGGCGCCAGCGCGCACAGGATTATGGAGGCTGGCGCGCTTTCCTAGACGCGGCCATGACCGGTAGACGGTTGACGGCCATCTAAGTAAGTAAGTAAGTAAATATTATAATCTGCAAGATATCAATATCATACGGATAGCCAGACAGACGGACATGTCTATATTGACTTGCAGTATAAGAAACCAAGTCCTAACATCCTCAAAACTGAACAATTAGAATAGTTTAATATTCTCAGCTGCTTGTTACAAACTTTTCCACAAAACCTAGAACAACATTTAACACATTAAATGTGAAGGGCATTTAGTTATATTTATGAATACTAAATCAACTTGTTACGCTATTTATTTAGAATATTTTACAGATACCGGATTACGTATGTGGCCAAGTATTTGCATAAAAAATCTAGCTTAAAGTGTTTAAAGAATGTCATATATATAAATGCTGCGCAGTAATTTTTAAGCGTGTGCTACACTAACGTACTTCATTCTATCAGCAGCACGTGGCATTTATATATGTATCTATACTATATATATCTTAAGTTTCAGTATCCACATTGCAGCTGCGCTACTGCGCTACTGCTGCAAAATCACACGTTCTGTCATCAGACAAGTTCCAAACGAAAGCAGAAATATAGAAAGCATTTATGGTCTGGTATATCTGCATTCACTTTCACTTTGTACAAACCTAAAACTAAACTTTACGAGCATATGTCTCGGTCGACCTTAGTTACCCACCCAAAGCGCCGAAAAACAAAAAGAAAAACAAATGGAAAAACAACAAAGTATAGTCTGTACTAGACGGCGAGACGAGAAATTTTATAAGAAAATATTTTTATTATTTTTATTTTCAAAGTATGTAAATGTCAACTGCCATTTTCGGCTGCTACTCGTACTACTCTGCTGGGACAGACTTGAGGGTATAGACCAAGTTAGGCAAGTTTAAAGCCAGTTGAAAGCGCGTTTGTTAAGCCAATGGCTACCAACTGACAACGCCAAGAAAAGCCCCGAGCGAGGGCCAATGACATTTTGTTTATTTGTTTTTCTGTGGCGGTTGGTAGTTTTCACTATGTGACAAGAGATAAAATATTTTATAAAAAAAAAAATATAATAAATAAATTTGCTAAAAATAAGCACAATAATTGTCTTTGCTTGTCTCTGAGGATTATACTTGCGCATAAAGTTTTTTCTTTTTATTTACTTATTTTATAAATAGAAGATATTTTATACAAATAATCGTTTTTGTACGTGTGTACGCATGCGAAATAATAAATAAACTTCCGCTTGTATATGTCTGCTCATTCAATCTTTTTTATAACAAGTGCTCATCCAGCTTAAATTGTGTGGAGTATTCCTTTCATCAGGAATTAAATGCAAAAGGCGTAACGAGGAAGTCTCCCGCACAACATTTATAATGAAGTGCAGCCAATTAAAAAAAAAAAGGAAAATAAATTTGAACGTAATTATTTCTTTTTATACTGTTCACACTTTAGTGTGCATAGTTTACTAATTTTGTCACAGCGTTTGTTATGCATTGTACAAGTTATGGTGGTTAGTCGATACGATCTAATCGTGTTGGTTCATCTATAAGTCTGGGTATTAAATCATATTATTAACAACTTTATTTCTTAATATGTTTGGCTTGAAATACGATTATTGAGTTATTATTGGATTTATTTGTTCAATTAATTGAAACAGTCAAAGCCATATTGTTATAAAGTGAAAACCAACTACAAACTGGCTTGAGGAACTAAAAGCGAAGAATAATCTATTCAGAGTTTAAGATCATTTGAAAAGAAGTTTCTTCGGCGACTATTGAATATGAAAACAAATTGAAACATAAAATATGTAACGATTGGAGAGCAGCATAAACAGCAAGCATATTTGAATGAAATATGTTAAATTTGTGAATGCAGATTATGGCATATGATTGTGCGTAAGTAACAGGGAGAGGGAGAGAGATAGAACGCAGAAGTATAATAATATCGCCGAAAAACATTGAACCACTTTGAGATAGTAGTACTAACTTGTGGCATTTATTTAAGAAAATAATTATAAAAATATCTGACATTAAAATAAAAATAAAATAATTATTTAGATTAAAATCCGATTGCTATCATTTTCTTAAGAAGTTTCACTTCAAAAGTGTGCTTCTAAAGGAGAAACACACGCCTATTTTTGTAGTCTGCCCATAGTGTCTTAAAATTTAGTGACCAAACTATAGGAATATGTTCTCCATACAAAATTCAATTTCAAGGTGGTACATACTACATACTTGGGGTTATCGGAGTTTCCATGAAGTTTACATATATATTCCTGATGATGTACGTCTGTCTCTGTCTTCTCAGTCAATTTTAAATATTTTAGTTTAAAACTTGGTTTGGAAACTTTTTATAACCAGAGGCAATATGTTACCACTAGAACGTATAGGTCTCATACAAAAAAAAAACCGTTTTTATTAAATTAATTCAAAAAAACTTATAGGTTAGGTTGAAGTGCCTGCAGACAAAGGACACTCAGGTTTATAGACACCAAATAAATCAGATTCGTAGTTTTAGTTTTATATTGAGTATATATTTATTGAGCCTAAATTTTCAAATTAGATACTTCGAATAAGTCTCCATATTGAGAAAAGCCTCTTTTTGCTCCCGTAAAGGTCGTAAAGAACGTATATAATGCTTTTGGCATTATTTTTTGTTCAGGAAGCCGATGCAGAAGTCGTTTTTGTTATAATTTGGATACGGATACGGAAGAAAGCCAAATTTCATTTTGTGGTACACCGAATGGAGTGGTGGCTTAGTAGTAGAAATATATTAACACCTAGTTGTTCCCGATATGATTATCTGCGTGCAGTAAAAACTATTGTCATTCTAATGGAACCTTCTTCTTCAGATCCCAATAACATTTATACCAGTTTCCATATATATTTATATCGCTGTGCCTCAAATGGACGCTAAGATATGGAAAATTTTATTTATTGCTTCTCTGATTTTGACCAAACTTAATAGTACATACTCCTTTCCTGACATAACTAAAGTTCGTTTATGAGTTTAAGCTCAATTTTTTGGACGGTTTGGCTGCCTATAAAGTAGATAGATACAAACTGAATTTTTATATATAGTTTGAGGCAATTGTATTGCATGCAGTTTGAGTAGCGCACTGCACGTATCATAGGTTTTAAAAGCACTGGTAATGCAAACAGTTTTAATATTATTAATCTGTACTAAATTTTAAGTTTAAAATTTTATTTATACTTTAACATTAATAACTATTGACTCTGCAGATCGATTTTGATGCAATAAACGTTAAATGTTACTCAGAAGAAACTTCCTTAGCTTGCAGTACTTCAATTTTGAATCTAACACGTGACTTTTACGTGATGTGCACACAAACAAACAAACAAAAAAAAAATTGTACATTTTTATTATATGTCAAGATTATAAACTGTTTATTAAGTTATTATTAATTAAGTCTAGTTCTACTATTAAAAGAAAATGTTAGAGTGCTAAGGATTAACTCTTTTAAATAAATTTGACTGGAGCTACATCTCGTTTATTACTAGCAACAATATGAAACATATTTCCAGTCAACATCTTTGCTTTGCCGGACTTGTACGCCTCGATTCAAATGATGTTTTCGATGATGTTCCAAATGCGAATTTTAAAGCAAAAAGAGGTGTGGCGGAGTGTTAGATGAACTGATTATCAACAAACGAATCGAAGAAATATTATTACATATTTTCTGATACGCTTTTGGTGAGAAATTGCACATTTGTTTAATTTGATCAATTTGCGGCCCAATTTGGTGACCCTTAGCATTTGCATCTTCGAACATATTTTTTTATATGTAACCAAATTCTGCTTAACATTCTGCAACATCATTCCGAACAATTTTTATGTTTGCTTTATCACATATTGCCGGATGCAGTTTGACTGTACTGATCAAATGACGTAAATCTTCATAGTAGCTTTTGGTTTTGAATTTATTATTAATTGATTTTAAACAAAGCAAAGAAAAAAAGTCAATTAATAATAAATAAATAAATTCATCCGCATAGTTGTACAAATGATTAAACTAGGAAAACACAGCATTTTTTTGTTTGAGTACAAAGAAAAAAGCATTGTACGGATGAAGTCTATGAAAAAGGTTTGGTTAAACTGAGCACGGCATAAGAGTTTTATGTCTGAGTAAATGCATGGACTTCTTCATGTTCATCTGAAATATTGCAATTATCTATCAGTTCGAAGAAGAATTTCCAGTAGTGCTGCGAAAATACCATAACCGACTTTCTTATACAAGTAAGCATCGGCTCTAACTATAGCTCAATTTAAGATTCTTTTATTGAAAATTCAAACATTATACACCCAAAGATATTCCTCTATATAAGAGTTATTTCATATTAGCATTAAATTTTAGCATTCTTAACAAATTCTCTTTTATATTAGCAATTCCAAAGATTATTGTGCAAAAATTATTAATAAACCAAAAATGCCAAAAATAAACAATTTGTTATACTCTGCGATTATTTATTCTACAATTCGAACGAAAAATGTCAAGTTAAAAAAAAATTAAACAAAATTATAAAAATAAATACAAAAAAATATTGGTAAACCACTTAACTCAAAGCGCAAATCAACTCAAGTCCAAGTAGTAAAGAAATAACACCATGGGAACGAACTTATTTATACAATTTATCTATTTTTTTCTCTTCAGATGTTGCACCTGAGCAGCACAAACTATGCCAAATACACAAAAAAAAAAAAACAAAAAAAATAGAAACAAATTGAAAAGTTGAATTGGTATAGCATACAAATTCCTATGGTATATGCGAATAAAAAAAGCAAATTCAATTTATCTGTTTACGTATTAAACTAAAATAAAACTAAGCGTCGAGGAGACGGCTTAAGCAATAAACTTAGGCGCAGCGCAAAAAAATAGAAAAAATTAAATATGCATAGACATACCAAAAGCCAAGAACGCCAAATAGACAGACAGTCAGACAGACGGAAAACAGCAGCAACAACAACAAGCTGAGACTTTAAAATAAATAAATGGCACAAAATTTCACAATTTAGTTTTGGGCATGTTGCGACAGCTAGCTAGCTACTCCACTGACAGACTGTGTGGCCAGCTTACTAAACAAAACGAGCAATTGGTGTGAACAGGATGCATATGAATATTGTTTGTAATTTATGGAATTTTAATTGAAAATATGTAGTCACAGTTTGTTGTTGCTAGGCATTTAATTAAAATATTATTGTATTTCAATTTAAAATGCAATTGATTGCAAAATTTTAATTGTATAGCAGTGAAATGTGAAATTGATTTCTTATATATATACTACGGCAAAGATATATCAAGTAGCAGCGCAAAAGAAAAGTCTTTCGAGTGACTGTAGGGTACACTTTCAATGGCGTTGTATAAATTGAATAATTTTTTTGTTGACTAAAGTTTGTCTAAAGGTAAAAGTTTGAGGAGCGCTTCTAAGCAAATTCTTTAAAAAAATTAAGACCAGACAAGTGCTTGTGGACTCCAACTGGATGATAGATTTATCACACATGACGTGGCTACGTTGGCACAAGTGAAAGAGACTCTCAAAAACCTGGCAATACCGTTGCAGCTGGCTTAATAAATTGCCAACATAATCAAAGTTTTGGTTCCAAGTATGGTCATAATTTGTTACGCCACCCTGAAGATCCTGCCGATATGTACGTTGATTTTCAACGCGATGTTGAGGTTTCCATTTCTTACGTCTCAGTCAAAGCATACATATTATACACAAAATTTCTACCAGAGAATTACTTTTGCCTTCTTCAGTTCTATCTAAAAGGGCGAGAATTTCAAGTGAAATCACCAATTCTGTCTCCCAGGGCATTGTACTGGGTTGCCAGACTCAACTACATATGGGCAAACTTCCTACATATATGTTGCTCTACTAAATAATTTTTACAATTACAAAAACAAATAATACTGGCGAAGCTTAAAAAACTGAAGATCTGTTCCTGGTACATTGTTGATATTGTTATTGTTTTGACTTTACGGAGTATATTGTATCTTTGTGTATCTTAATGTTTCTTTTTCTCCTTTTTGCATTTTTATTGCTAAATTAACCTGCATTTCACCATACCTGCTACTTCTTCATTTACAACATTTTTTCACCTCGTTAATAATTGTTTTGTTTTTTTTTTTCACTTCGCTATCTCTTTTTCACTATCTGGTAAAACATTTTGTTGCAACCAAAAATTTCTGTGTAACACACTCCACTTTTTAATGTTTTTTTTATTATTGTTGATGTTGGTGATGCTGGTTTGTTGTTGCAAATTTTTTTATTGCCAATAAACAAAAGACAAAGCAAAAGCAAAAACAATTTTTGTTTTGGTGAAACTCTTGTCAACTTGTTACCATCTTTTGAATGTTATTTTTAAAGGCTTTTGCGCAAATTTGTTAATAATTTTATTGTTGCTGTTAGTAAATATTACACAAAAAAAAAACAAAATAATAATTTACAATTAGCGATTCAAATGAGACAGTTTAAAAAGGGTGCGGGAGATGATTCACTATAAAATTTTCAATAGTTTATAATTTAAAAATTTAATGTCACATAAATTTGGCAATCAATATTAATAATATATTGAATCATATATTGAACAGATTTTGTTTGGTATTTTCTTTGGCAGATAGAGGCTTTTCAGAGAGCAGTATCTGTTTTTCTTATATTAAAAAAATGGAGTCAATTAGTTAAGGATGATATATAACACTTTATATATCAGGAGAAATATGAATTAATGGTGGTACAAGCCCATATAAGAACATGAAAGAGACCTGCATTCGAACCTGCTCGATTTGCAGATACCCTGTACCCTGAACTTTAAATTTGTAAGTCTCATTCATTCCTATCTGGATCCGTGTGGTATATATTTTTTTTTCATACTAAGACTCTGAAATGTGGAACAGATTTGTATGGGGGCTACCGCTTTTAGTGATTCGATTTGGACCCAAATTATTAAAATAAATACAAATAAATACAAATATTTTCAAATAAATTCAAATGAATTCAAATAAATTCAAATATATTCAAATAAATTAAAAAATATATTCAAATAAATTCAAATAAATTCAAATATATTCAAATATATTAAAATAAATTCAAATAAACTCAAAAAAATTCTAATAAATACAAATAAATACAAATAAATTCGAATAAATACAAATGTATTCAAATAAATTCAAATATATTCAAATAAATTCAAATAAATTCAAATAAAATCAAATAAATTCAAATAAAATCAAATTAATTCAAACAAATTCAAATAAATTCAAATAAATAAATAAATTTACAATAAATTTAAAATAAATTCAAATAAATTCAAATACATTCAAATAACTTCAAATAAATTAAAATAAATTCAAATATATTCAAATAAATTCAAATAAATACAAATAGATACAAATAAATACAAATAAATTCAAATAAATTCAAATAAATACAAATAAATTCAAATAAACTTTAAATAAATTCTAATAAGTTCAAATATATTCAAATGAATTCAAATATATTCAAATGAATTCAAATAAATTCAAATATATGCAAATAAATTCAAATAAATTCAAATAAATAATATAAATAAAACAACAAAAGAAATAAAATAAATAAAATAAAAACTATTAAAAAAATTTAATATATTTAACATTTTTTTAGTTTGTAGCCAATGTTTCTCAAACCGTTGATCTATTATGCTTGTTATCTCTTAAAGCGCAGAAGTTATACATTAAAAATGTTGAAACTTTATACTAAAATTTTGAAGCTATAATATTTTGAAAGCCTATTTTGTTTTGTTACAAATCTAGCATTATCAGCTACTGCTCCCTGATCTTGTCTTTTTTATAACTCACTGAAAACTTGTATGCATTGAAAGACACAGTGAATAGTGAGGGAGAGAAAGTGAAAAACTAAGACGAAGAAAAATAGAAGAGGAAACATAGACAGGGAAATAGAGAATTTATGTGGCGTGGTTTATATAACAAAGGCTCTGAATTCGAATTCAAATATATTAGTTAAGAGTTCTTAATTCAAAAAATAAAATTTAAAATCCATTAAAAATTTCCCAGTGTCATAAGTGTTAAAAGTTTTTTTTTGTTGTTGTTATTTTTTCATATGAAATGCACATTAGTGACATGTGCACCATGTACTCCAATAAAAGTTCACATTTAATACTTTTCTCTACCAAGTTCTAAAAGTTAAGCACTTAATTTTCTACAATGCACTTTAATATAAAAAATATAATTTAATATAAAATGTGCTTAATTTATTAATAATGAAGCACTGTTCATAGCGCTAATTTTATTTATTCCTAGCAATTTTTTTTTCTCTCTTTTTTTTGTTTTGCCTGCAGCTTTTATGGAATTATTGTATTATTAATTAATTAAATAAATATTTAAACGTACACAAACATCATTATCATTATTCTCCACAATAATAGCATTATAGCTAGCTATATGAATAGTATTGGTTTATTTGCTCGGTGTTACCATTTATAATGAAATTCAGTGGCTACCGACGACGGCCAACACAATCGATGACGACAAATACGGCAGCAGTTTCAGCGTCGTTGCTCAGTTCTTAATTGAATTTGTTTTATTTAATTATTTTTTAATACAATATTATTTTTTTATTATGGCGTAATGATGTTTCTTGAGTTTTTTTTTTTATAACTACTTGAAATTGCTGCACGTCAATAACGACAGCAAAATAAATATAATAAAAAAAATACAATACTAAAGAATGATGTCAAGGCATCACTCATTCACTTTCAAAAAGGTTTATGAGGTTTTCATATGCATAGCATTCCAGAGCAATCGTATGTCTATTATATTTCTTAATGTTTAGTATATATTTGTAAGAAATTGAAGAATTATTTGAGACCAGAAAAAATATCACGCAACTTCTTAAATATATCACACGTGTGAAGAGTATAATAATTCTCACATCTTAAATATATTACAAGTGTGTGTAGAAGAGTATACACATTTTTACGTTAAATTTCGTTGCTACATGGACTAATATTAAAATTTTGTTTTGAAGATATTGCGCTGAAATTACTATTTTTTTTTAATTAGCTTATTTCTCGATGCAGCTTCTTCCTTCGAATTCGCATAATTTTAAAAGAATTTCAGTAGAATAAACTCCACAGCGCAGCGTATTAAAACTATATTAAAGCTAAAGTCAACATTTACTTTGTATTTTTTTTAATAGTTCTTCTGCACTTTGTTGTTGTTTAATTTGTTTTGAAGTGGAAGTTAATCTTTCACTATTAACATCGTTAACCTCTTGTCAGGTTAAAAGAAAACCGGGCAATTCTAGATCTTTATAGTTCAGCGTAAAATTTCCAAGTACGGCTTCTGACTTATCTTTTGCTCTCTGACTAATTGCAGAGAAGATCAAGTGTCTATATATATATATATATATGTATATATATATACAATAATAATTATTTATACCTATATACTAGTTCATGCTACTCTCAACTGGTTTTAAGATTTATTTTTAAGTATAATTGTTGTTTTTAAACGAGCTGCTATACTTTTTTTACTTTATAAAGAAAATTATAAAAAATTTTTCTTTTGCACTTTTCAACAAAAAAAAACCCTAATACAAACATTGCAAAAATTTAAAATGAAGAAACTAAATATGTCGATGTCAGTCTGAGTAGGGCATCGTTGTACATGATGTTCCGTAAGGCAGGTACAGAGCGGAGCACTGAAAAAAATAAGCCGTATATCGCTGTTGGGAGAAAATTTTTTGATCACTTGGGTATAGCTAACAAATTCTTGTTGTAATTGGCCCAAGCATCTCTTGGGTAGCCTCGGAGGTGAGCTAACATTGAGAAGGCGACAAACACTCCGCATAATTAGGGGTTAATGCGCTGGGCTTGGGACCCGCCAGTGTAAAAACGATCCATCCAATGCAAACAAAAAAAAAAAGCCTTAGGTAAATCCCTATGATGACGTCTCCCGCAAACGATATAAGGACTACGATTTACAGATATGCATCTGGAATGTCCGCAACCTTAATAGGGATAGTGCAAATATCCAGCTGGTTGAGGTTCTCGAAAGATACAAGACTGACATCACTTCAATCCAAGACCACTATCTTGTCGCAGTTAAGGTACGCACTAGACTCAGCGTGCTGCACGCCGCACGTCCCAAAATGCAACGACAGACCGCCGATGCCATCTCAGATACACTCTCCCGACCGCTCCAGGAAACCTTTCTGTCTTCTCAAGATATATGTGAGTAGTGGAAATATATATCCCACTCCCTGGATAGGGCTTCCAAGGAGGTCATTGGTTATACAAAACATGCAACTAAATCTACGTCGCAAGAAGGGCATGAGTTTGAGGATGTTGAGAGGTTATGTGACAGAAATGAAGCTCGAAAATTTTTGGTTTTAAGGCCGAAGGAACTTTCTGTAAAGATGAAAGTGGAAATCTGGTTACAGGTGCTCACGAATCAGTGAGATTATGGAGGAGTCATATTTCTAACCAACTTAGAGGCGACGAAGCGCACAATAGCACCCATGCTAGCACCATTGTAGAGCCACCGGTCTATAACTAGGTCGATTCAGTTATCGAAAAGCTGAAAAATAACAAAGCGGCAGGCTCTGATGGACTGCCAGCTGGGTTATTCAAAACCGGCGCCGAAGAATTAGTTAGGAGTATGCAAAAATTTTATGCAAGATATGATTCGATGAACGCATACCCAATGACTGGAATCTCAGTGTTCTCTGTCCAACCTTTAAGAAAGGAGACCCCGCTGTTTGCGCCAACTACCGCAGAATGAGTCTCTTGTCCATCGGATATAAGATTCTGCCGCGCGTATTGTGTAATACGCTGAAAGAACAATATCAGACCAAAAAGGTCAACCAGTGAGCAAATCTTCACATTATGCCAAACTAGGAAAAAAAACCGTGAGTTTAACAAAGACTCAAACCACCTTTTTGTCGATAACAAAGCCACTTTCGATACGCCGATATGAACGAAGTTTTTCAACGCCCTGTCTGCCATACGTATCCCGCCAAAGATCGTTCGACTTTGCATGATGACGCTATCACACAAACACAGCGTTGTCAGGGTAGAAAAGATCCATTCCGACCCCTTTAATACCAAAATAGTTTTCAGACAGGATGATGCTCTGTCGTGCGATTATTTCAATCTGCTGATGTAATACATCCTATGCCAGTGCCCGTGCATACAAAAGGAAGTGAAGCTACTCGCGTACGCGGAGGATATGGACATCATCGGTACACAGTAACGGCGACTCAGCAAGGCTATCTAAGCGATTAAAAACAGATTCATGAGTCTACCAGTGAATGAGGACAAAACGAAGTACTTGATATCTTCTCGCACGCCGTCATTGCGTCTTGGATGGTCAGTGACGATGGAGAATTTCAACTTCAATGTTGCAAAATATTTCGTCTATCTTGGATCCGAAATAACCAGCAGCAAAAACTTCAGCCTGGAGATCGGGCAAAGAATCACGCTTGCAAATAGGTATTTTGTTCTTAGCAAGAAAATTAGAAGTGAAGCCCTCTCTCGAAAGACGAAAATCAATAACTATTTGATACTCCGAGTCCTATTGTATGGCGCAAAGGCTGGACCGTGATTGAGTCAGATGAAACAGCGTTGAAAGTCTTTGAGAGAAAGATTCTCCATAGGATTTTTGGTCCTATTAGAAGCGGCGATGAGTATGAACCGCGAGCTGTACGAGCTATTCGATGAGGAAGACATAGTCCAGCGCATAAAATTTCAGCGTCTGCACTGGGTCGCCTCATTCGAATGGATGAAAGAGCTTCAGCATGCATGGTTTATAGAGATCTCTCCGTACTTAGCATTCACAACAACTGGCGTCCAAGACTACAGCAGCTGGGGCATCTTCTTGAATGCGGCCATGACCAAACGACGGTTGAAGTCTAAGTAATATCACTGTATGTTGCACCATCTTCAATAATGTATAGAAGCACTCGTTAGGAATTTCAAACAAGCAAAACGCTTCGATTATACAGCTGCAGTTGTATCAAAAGCACATCCTAATTAAGAATTTGTCAGAATTTCTTTGAATCAAATTTCCATCATGTATTGGAGATGATATCAAATTTAATAGCTAAGCCTTTATTATATAAGTGCAACATAAAGACTTGTGACTGTTTGCCATTCACATGTTCTTATTTTTTTATTTATTTATTTTCTAAAAAATCACACACGCTTATATGATAAGATAGAAAAGCCATAAAGTAGTAAAATATTTCAAACAAGTGGGTAATCAGCGACGCGTGCTGTTGTTTACTCAAAAGTACGTCATAAATAAAATTGCAACGATTTCAAGTTGAACCTAAGGGTTAACAAAATAGACAACAAGCAACCACTAAAAGCCCATTAATATAATAATACAAATTTATGGCAAACTTTAATGTCTAAAAGCGAAGCAAAACAAAATAATAATTAAAACTAATGGAACGAAATGTGTAGTAAGGCTCTTTTGCCAAATACTAAACTAAAAAAGCAAAGTGATTGGCAGACTTTTGACGAAACACATGCAGTTGCGTTAAATATTTGCGTTATTTTGTGTTTAATTTTGTATTTCAAATTCGATTTGTTGTGCTTAACAATTAACGCAATTTTGTATTGTATAAAAAATAAAATTTTCCACTAGACTAAAAGATTTCGACACCAAGACACCAAGACAGATTGAAATCTGTGGCAAAAATGTGTAAGATTATTTGTAACTTTAGAGTCTTCAGACAGAACGCGTACGAAATCTATGAAGAAAAGTCAAAAGTCAAATTTTTCATTTGTTTTCGCAATACACAGTGAGTTGTTTTGTGTTGGCCAAAAAATCAAGCGATTATCGTTAATATTCACATGAAGTTAACTGCAGGCTAGTGCGCTTAGCTAACGCCAAAATGCAACCATGAAGTCTTAGTAAGCGGCATAGAAAATACCTAAGACGTGTGTGTAACCATTTTGCCAACGCAATCATTAGACGCCATTAAATTATTGGCAAGAACTCGCGGTGTTGTGAGCAAATAACTGATAGCTACATATATAGGCTGTGGCAATATTGCCAGCCATGAGCTTTGAACACAATCCAGTGGCATGTCATGCATGACTCGACGCGACTCGAATCGAGTTGAATCGACTTGAATCGGTCTTGAGTTGCATGTTTTTCGTACTACGTATGCAACACATGCCTTTAAGCGTCAAAGTACAACTTGGTCAAAATGTGGTTGTTGTTGTTGTTGCAGCGCTAGCGCTAAAAATCGTCTACATACTATCAATTTTCAAACACAGAGAGAGAGAGACCGATCTAATGTTCGACCGACTTGACCAAAACTTCAATAGACTACAATACATCGCAAAAGTATGTAGACAAAAATAAAAAAAAAAAAAAAAAAAAACCATATACATATATATCGCTGACTGGCCATTAGCCAAGGTTGATTAGCAACAAAACGTCAGATACAATGTTTTTGTTGTTGTTGCAGTTGTTGTTGTTGCTGTTATTGGTAGCAATCCATAGCCTTCTCTTCTGGCTGCTGTTGCTACTCGTAATTGCTAAGAATTTGGTTAGAAAAAAAAAACAAAAATTTTTTCCCCCTCATGCAAGGCATTAAAAGTTGGCTACGTAAAAAATGGTAGAAAAAAAAATTCATACAAAACCTAAATTGGTTTTCTTGGCTTGTAGTTGTTTTTTTTTTCTTACTTCGCCTGTTGTTGTTGTTGTTTTAACTGTGTGTACTTAATACGTGAGAAAATTTTTGAAAAAGTCTGCTTTGAAATACTTCGTCAACGAAGAAATACTACCAAAAGTTTAATTTGACATTTCGATTTTGTTTCTTTATTTTTTTATAGGTTAAGGCACATTGTGCAGTTTGGACATACATGGTTTAGTTTTACTGGCAATATTTTTGGCTAGATTTGGCGACATGTGGGAGTTTGATAAATTATTTTGAAAAGTGATGTATTATACGCTCAGATTTCGTTATAAAGTGAACATGAAACTTCTTGTCTTTCCGGATGCTCGAGAAGTTGTCTTCTTTTATGGGCTGTTATTAAGCAACTCGATATACAGACAGTACTTGCTCCACCACAGTTTTCACTTCAAATCTATATGAAGGATACTGTTACGAACATATGTTCCATAGAGTTGCAAACCGTATTTTAACACCGGAACAATCTTAGATTTTTAAACCAGCCGCTTATTTCATAGTTTAATCTAACTTCGTCTGTACATTACCCAGTAACAATTTTAATGTTCAGCTTGCAACGCTTAACTTTGTTTGTGATGTGTTTGTTCCTCTTGAGAACTCTAGACTGCGACTGTTTCGTACACTCATGCTGCATCCTGAATCCAAATTGGTGATCTCTGATAATTTTAGCTTCTTCCAACAAAGGCATTACTCAAATAGTATTCGTTAGAGTATTTTGAACAATATTGACAGCAGGGTTGTTTCACAATAGGACATGATTTGTGCTTCAGGTATCCTAGGTTTTGATTTCATCACAATTTCAGCGCACTTCCATTGCAAAGGGAAGTAGTATATGCGAAAAATATTATTAAAAATCATTGAGTTAAGACAGGCGATTTTTTATGCTTAAGAGTTTCAATTTGCCTTTAAACCTCTAGAGAACACACATGCGGTATAGAGAATTCCATTTATTATGGCGCTGTTAGGAAATTTTCTACTGAACTCATTTTTAATCGGAGCTAGTCTACGTTGCCTTTTCAAGCTTACTTAGTCGTTCCACAATTTTTTGATTCGTATTTTTGCGACAGTTTTGTTCGCGAAAATACGAAACGAAAAAAGCAATTCTTAGACAAACAGTTGATAGTCCAAAGGACCCAGGACTACTGAATAAGCGACGTTGGGAAGCACCTGCCAGTTGATTGCCACCAAGTATCTTAAGTATATCTTAAGTATCTTGACGTGTGAGATGCTGCATTGTCGCGGTGGAAATTTACCAAGAATTCAGTTTTTTTTTTTAAATTTTTGGTGTCAGCGATAGCCATTGACCGTTTCACTGGGTTTAAATAGCTCTTAATAGACACTTTCCTGCTTATCCCACGAAGCCATTTGATCTTGCAGAAGATTTTGTTCTGGCAAATTTCTCAAGCTTAGGATATGCCAAATATATCAATGAATGACTTTACTTTTGTCTGACAAGCAAGATTTTGTATATATCTGTTGTATAGATAGTGTAAACTATGGAAACCAGGACAATGCCGCTATATGTTAGACTTACGAGAATTCTTTTCTGTACTTTTTCGACTCCAAGTGTGACTGCAGAAATTTAATTTAATTTGAGCTTATAGAGGATCCCAGAATGTGTCGACCGGTTGTCTAATACCGAGTAATGCCGTTGAGCAGCTCAGATTTTCTTCAAATGCAGTTAGAATGTGCGCCACAAGTCTATGACATTGCTCAATGGTTCCATGGTTGCGTTAGAAACCAAACTGGTGGTCTTCCTTTTTCTTCTTCCTACACAATTGGCAAAAGTCTTAGCAAAAATTATCTTTCGAATATTTTGGAGAGTATGATCGTTAGGAAGCTTTGTCATGTTCTAGATCCCCTGCTTTGCTATAAGAACAGCATTCCCACTGAGTACGCAAGCTAAAGACATATATTAACAAGTAAGGAAATACAGTCGGGCGTAACCGACTGTAAAAGGCCCTGTACCAGTTCAGGTCGCCTAACAAACATATTAAATGTTTCCCGAGCTTATGACCAAACACATGACCACTTCTCACTGCGCGAATATGAATGAAAAGAAAAGGGGGGTTGTTCAAATTCAATTGCTTATAAAATCGCCATTTATTATCCGATTTTGATGAACTTTTTGGATTTTTGCTTAGAGAGACGTTATCTCTATATTGGTACACTCAATTTTTTTTGTGCCGAAGAAATTTTCACCCTAAGGGGTGATTTTATGGGGAAGGGGGGGAGGGGCAAAATTTTAAAATAAACTTGTGAAATTCCGGAGCAATCCTAGTCGAATGCAAAAAACACGAAGTCTCTATCTATTACCGTTTCCGAGATCCTTTCGTTCATACAGACGGACAGACGGACATGGCTATATCGACTCCTTTATCACTCCTGACCATAATGGTGGTAACTTTGGGGGGTCTCCGACCATTATTTCTACCTGTTACATACATTTGCACAAACCCAATAGGCTCTTGTACCTTCGGTATAGGGCCTAAAAATAATTTTTAAGGCCGCTGAGTAGAATCGCTTTCCCATCTACATCGAATTGCGTGCAGATTTTTTAAATGCGAGGCCCAAGCTGCTACCATCTTACGCAAACATCGGAATGGAAAATAATAATTGGTGCCGTTCTATTGAGTTCGACTTTCGTTGATAATTTGGAAAACCAATACGGCTTCAACTTATGATGAATTCCACATTGTATCACCTTTCTTGCTTGCTATTGCTCTCCTATAAAATTTATCAGACATATCACATACGAAGAGGATAATCAGCAAATCAAGACTCTAAAACCGCGGAAAGCTTTAGGATACGGCAGTATCGAGTATCGCACTATCAAAGTTCAACTGATGCTATATTTTAACTCATGATGGTTGTGAAGCCTGGAAAGCCTAGAGGTCTGGTTGGGTCCTATAGAACACTATAAGTCTGTTGCCTATATACTCATAAAAATTAAAAGTTACAGTTCCGCTGATTTCTTGGTTGTACAGCCAGCTTTTGAAAGTTTTATCTTTAGGGTCTGGTTAAAAAAATCAGGAAGCTGGACACTACTCGCTCTAAAGTCTTTACAGGAAGCGGTGTCAGGCTTTCATTTGACGATATAACCGGAGTACCTCAATAGCTGTGTTCTGAGTCCAACTCTTTATTCTCTGTTTACTGTAGATATGCCAAAGCTCCATTACTGTATCAGATAACCTTCAAGAGTATTTGGACCTATTTCTAAGATGCTCTAACCATTGGAACATTATAATCAACAACTTGAAGTCTGCGCACTGATCGTTCTGACCAGCTGTCACTCTCAATAATACATGCATCCCTCAGGTCACATGCTTCAAATACATAGATTTGTTATTAGATCAAATGTCTACAATTAAACAAGCTCAGATATGAAACTGTCTACTTCGTCAATCAAGCAAGTAACAAGCTTTAAATCTAAAAATGGTAATTAAAACATCGTGGCGATATGGAATACAACCTTTTTGGGGCACTGCTTCGAAAACAAAGGCGCTGATTTAAATCAGCAAAGCCCTGTGGTAGCTGCATAACTCGATCATAAGTAATGACTTGAATATGCCCACTTTTTTTATGTGATTAATCTGCATAGCTTAAGATATAATAAGTGCCTACGTGTACACACTAACCTTTAGGCCTCAGCTCTTGAAATAAACACCAGCAGTAGACGCCTCATGAGTTTACACCCAGTTGACCTACAAAGACGCCAATTTATTCTTTCAAATTTAATAATTAATCATGCATATATCTGTCTCTTTAAAATTCAATAATTTGTTTAAAGTTCCTACGGTGGAAAATTAATATGTAAAATCTCTGCTTTTATGCATCTATAGAAATCTCTTTAGTTCTTTTTTATTTGGTTTATGCTTCTCCTATTGGTTTGTGGTCAACTTTAAGCTGTAAAGGAGATTGTTTGTTTTTAAACACCAAGATGTCTTCAAATCATTGTAATTTTGATTGGCAAAGCTATTCACTCGTAAAACCACAACTTGTCAAGCAAAGAGACATGCAAGCAATCAAACAAACAATCTTTTGAACGTGACAATGCAGAGTAGGGTGCTAATTAGAGCAGAAGTTAATATAGAAAAGGAAGTGCATATGTATTGTGGACTCAGATTTAGTTAACAATCTAAAAATAAATAATAACAATGCCAAATGTTTATGATGTCATCAGCAAAATATTTAAATTTAATATTCAAATTAAAAATCTATCAATGGATTGCATTCAATGCCTCATCAATTGTTAGCCAAAAAGTCATAATTCAAATTGTCGCACCTCGGAGTTGACACAAACAAGTCAGCAGGCGGCAGCAGGCACGCTGCAAAATGTTTTTGTATTGCGAAAGCTACACAATTTGTTTATAACAAAATAAAACAAAATTTTTTTTTTAAAAAACATTTTAATGTGCAGCTCAGCTTGCTCATCGTTCGCTAACCGTACTGCGGCGGCGATTTCATTTTGAAACTTTTGTGCGACGAATTTCAATTAGTATTTTCTTATGCGAAATTTATTCGAATTCATTGCGTTTCAAATTCGAAATTCAATTATTGTCGTGGAATACAAAAAAAAAAAATGGGGAAAAATAAAAAACAAATTCAATGAAATAAATTCGCATGAAATTAATTTGAAGGAAACATTTTTGGCGTATATACTTCAATTAAATAACTACACAAATAAAAAATAATATTTGCCTACTATTAAGTAAATAATTTGCACAAAAGTATTTTTTTTGTGGTTTAGCATTTAAGAAAATTAACTGAAAAAATTGTATGGAAAAATTCGGACATAAATTGCTTCGGAAATGTGTAAATAATATAAGAAAAAAAAATGAGTTACCTATAGCTTTTAGTCGATTTATTATAGCAAATAGAGAAAAAAATAAACTTTAGGTAAACAAATAAAAATAAACAAATTGTGCGAAAAAATGTAGCCTGAAATTAATAGATTTTATTATGGCATAAAAATCTAGCAGTTTCTTAAAGTGCCAAAAATATGTAAACCAGAAAGTGAGATATGAACAGCTTTTTGAAGAACTACAGCGAGGTATATAGCAGCTATAAATAGCTGATAAATTTAAAAAAGACCTATTTACAAATAAAAAAAAAAATTGTTGGCTTATACAATTTTATTTTCCATGCCATGATAAGCACTTGTACAGGCTGATAAAATTGACACGTGCCAATACAAACAGATCGCTTGAACACAAAAAAAAAAAACCAAAAGAACGCTGTAATTGAGTAGCCTCGCTTATAAGATACCCTGTTTTTCACATAAGAACTCAGAATGAGAAGTAGGTTTGCATGGTAAATTACAAACCCCCATTAAGGAGGGGGATTTAGCGTCTTTATTGTATACAAGTTATCTGAAGAATGAATGAAGATAATCTAAATACGAAAATTTGAAGGCATTATCTTACGTACGGACAGCCAAACAGACAGATGGACATATCTACATCGACTCAGCTTTTGATGCTGATCAAGAATCGGTTCTGCCTCGCTTCCTTCTGCCTGTTACATACATTTCCACAAACTTAGTACATCCGGTAAAAAAATAGAACTCTTGACGCTTCACGCCACAGAACCTAAAAATGGTTTCATATAGCTCAAACCTATATTTCGCACGGTTCTCTACCGCGGTATGTTATGCGCCTCCATTAATTGCAAGACAGAGAGAGAGAGATAGATAAATAAATAAATAAAATTCTCTATCATTGGCTAGTGTTTCATTTCCGATCCATGTCTCGGAGCTAAGACATCACTGTCTTCTCATGACTGAAAATACGGGTCACAATAATTTTTGGAGTCAACTCTTTCTTTCCTCCCTTAAACTGTCTTTTTATATGTGTCGGCATCTTTCTCAACATCACTACGACACCAGGTGCATTCTGGTAACAGTTCATGCTTTAATCTATGTAGGCAGCCTCTAAAACAACTGAATCCACTTAGTAGCACAATTATGCAAAAGTTAACAGATCCATGTTTACTATTTACCCACTTTATGAGCCTATCATCCCAACGTATCTACTATCTTAAATTAATGCAAGCTCTATTTCTTTAGCAACTTCTATGCATAATACATCCGCGCACTTCTGTACCAAATAGTTAATAGAAATTATTTCAGCTTTGAACAAAGCGACATAGTTCTAATGCACGATTTAGACTCTTAGGGCCACGAGATGACACGAGTATTCGGAAATTCTTTAATGTAAAATTATTATGTCCAGATTGATTCTGTATACATAACGACTGCCCTTGTGACTCTAAGTCTTGCAATCAATATATCTGACTTTTCCTATGAATATTTGAGATGCTCGATGTAACTGAGATGCATATTTTTTATTCTTTCATTAAAACAAAGGAAACACTTCTAAGAGTATTAATCGATGGAAATGAAGACACCTCAATTTTTTGACAAAAGCGTCGCTGGGAAACCAACAGAAAGAAGCATCAACGCCAATGATGGGACCGGAGCCATACTGTGGTATTAAAATACATACTAACATTGATGTAATGAAGCAGTACTGAGCCATGAGCCGTGGAGTAAGATAAGCCGCTACGAACCGGGTATGACAAAAATCAAACTCCAGCTAAGTAGGAACCAATTAAAAGTTCTAATAGGAATACCAACCGAACTAGTGTCGACTTAGGTGTACAGAACACCCCTGATTGCAGATTCTACGACCTTGCGGGAGAGACTCTTTTTCACGTTATCGCAGAGTATAAAGCAGTAGTTAGAAGGCAATTATTTCATCAAACAGAGATGAGCCTAGTAGATAAGCAAGTTGTCTAAGATAGGCAAATCTTTGATCTTGATTGGTCGTTGGTTCCATAAAACCATGATATTGCTCCCATTGAACTAATTTATTGCTTTGATTACTTTATGGAATTATTTTCTATAAAATGATATGTGTGAGTTTATGTTTGAAAAAAACTACCGTCAATCCTATTTTAATTCAGAAGTAGCGAGATGGAATCAATTGTTAGCTGGTTTTGCTATGCTTTCACTGTTTGCTTTCTCTGTTCGCCATGGTGCTTGCTGACTTGAAAATTTAATAAAGATTTTCTAGGTTAACTTCTCACGGATCACATAAATAGCTATCATTATGGAACGTATGTGGTTCATAAATGTTTCAATAAACTAAGCCATAAAAAATTAAGAAACTTGGTGAAAAGTTTTTTTTTTTTTGAATCTTGTTGACGGAAGACATATAAATAATGTTTCCGAATCTGCCATTTTTTTTTAACGACTGACTTCAGATTCCGAACATTAAACTACAATTTCATTGTTTCATATTAAAGCCTATTTTTTTTTAATTGGAACCAGTGTATGTTCTAGAAATAACTCCGACTATAATTTTTAAATAAAACATTTACTGCCGTAATTTCAGTTCGTAAAATTTGAAGACGTCACACATCTAATTATGTGTCAAACGATATTGTTATAGATTTCTACTCACGATCAAACTAATTCAATAATATTTATTTCCTTAATTCATATAAAAAAAATTCCACAATAAATTTCATAAAAAATTTCCTCCCACCCCGAATACATATTTATTTAATTACCATTTAACACTCAGTTGCTAAAATCAAAATTTGTGTATATAAAAAAAGTGTAAAAATAACACCAGCTAATTTTGAATACACACATAAATAATTTTCGTATATCATTTCATTAAAAATTATTGTACCAACTAGAATAAATTTAATCATTGCAAATATGCGTAACGAAAAATACGAAACGTGCAATTTACTCGTCAAAATGAAGCGTAAAAATGCTAATTAAACTAAAAACTTGAATAACTGATAGAGCAGCAAATGAGCAACTAATACAAAAATGAATAAACACGTAATATGATGTAAATTGTGGCAATAAATAGAAATATATTAAGCTAAACAAAAATAATTAAAGTTAATGATTAGTTGTAAGACAGAAAAAAAATAACAAAATTATAGATGAAACATGTCTAAAAAAAAAATATTATTTCTAAGTTATGAAAGTGCGAAGGCGTTTGACAGAGAGAAAGAGCGATTGGAAATTAAATAATAGCTTTATTTTTTACATAATTATAAAAACAAAAAAGTTTATAATGTTACAGTCGATCAGGCAGATACATAACCATTCATAAACGATTTTGTAATAAAAACAACATCAAACGATCATCGCACATTCTAATGTCCAATCACAAATTAAGGCTTATGTCAGCGCTATTAATCAGAAAATGACAAATGGCTGAACAGAGTAGCAGCTATAAAGTTGAATTAGTGGAGAAGTATAGAATAGAATGGAGAGACAAAACAAATGGGTGTCATGCATGTCATGTCGTAATAAACAAAACTAAAAACAAAAAAAAAAAAATATTTAAATAAAAAAAGCCAATAAAATTACATTAACAACATATTAAGTGCACGATCAAAAATAAAAAAAAGAATTAAACTTTTGATTCTCTACAATCACAACACGAGGCAACAATCACCATCACCATGCATGCTGACATGTCATTTCTTCTACATTATACTGTGCTACTACGCTGTCCTCTTGCTGTACATCATCGAAGTATTTGCGTGTGCGAGTTTTGAATTCGAAATTAAGTTCGAAAAACGAAAATAACTTTTAAATTACTTACTTTAATCTAAACGTAGATCTACAACACTTTTAATACGCTACATTCATAGCCTAATTAGTTGCAGAATTGTCAGCATTAAATCTGTATTTCGTAACTCTTTTATTGCATAATAATATCTATTGTGAATTGCCACACTTACACAAATTTGATTGTGTTAAAATTTAGTATTACTTTGAATAGCTCATTTAAAATAGCGTGTCTAAAATGGCGACCAAAATCGATCAATTAAATAGATAAAACTTTATACACGTAACACATCGTAATACTTTGTAATAATACAAAATTCTAGTAATAAGCTGCGCGTGCAGGAAAAGTTAAAATCGTATCCTAAAAAGAAGATCCCATAAAGAAATGAAAAAAATTAAAAAATTAAATTTGTTGAAACAATTTTCTACACAGTTTTAATTTTTAACCAAGTTGGGAAATCAATTAAACTAAATGTAACTGAAGTCCAGAAAAATATTGAAAAATAATTATGAAATTGAACATTCTATATATGTCTCGAGTTTCGGAAATCATAATCGTATCATATGAAAGCTTCATAAACCACCATATCAGCAGGGATTGAACCCAACTGCAAACGCCTTGAAAACTATTTTAGCAGATAATCTTTAGATCGAAAGTGGGTCCGGGAGCACAATAAGTACAAAGACAAGAATATCAGCTTGCGCAGCTCAAGAGAAAATTTAAATTCCACTGCACAAACTATATTTCCACATAGTTTACACTGATAATGCGCTAAAAATTTTTTACTTTTAAGCCAAGCGGCCAGTCGCTCTAGCAGTTTCCTAAATACTATAAGCCTACTGAGAAAGAGAAAGATATAGAGTGCTTAAGAGAGAAAAAATTAAGATATGGTGCTGAAACTTAATCCATTTTAAATTTCTGTATAAAAATCGATTTAGTTCATATTGACTATTGCAAACTTCATATTCCATAATCAATTCAATCACACCTCCGCATGAAATCCATACCACACGATCTATTTCATAGGTGCAATAAAATCTCTTGCAGCATATGTGGGTCTGCTTGTGGCCAATAATCCATATTTTGCTTATTGACAAGACCATTAACCGAAAAATAAGCTTTTCTGATGAAATTTAGAGATTTCTTAAAATTTTTGCAGAGATCAATCCGAGAATCAAGAAAAATTAGATCTTGAGTCAATTGAATCTCGTAAATTATTGAGCATAATAAAAAATAAATGCGAAATTTTTGAGTGTTTCAAATTATTTTGAAGCTATTTGATGTAGCAATGTTACTGCTTTAAAAATAGTATATAAAATAAATTTTGAAAAGTACATTTAAGCTAATTGCCAAAAATTGATTCCAAAAGTTACTGCTGATATTTTGGTTAATAATAGCTTGAGAGATAAGTAAAATTTTGGTATACCATACATCTCTGTAAAAATTATGGTTACAAAGATATTGAGCATAATGCAAAATTAATTAAAACTTTTTTGCGTGTTCGCTTTCTTTTTCAAACTATTTGGCGTAACAATGTGGCTTTTTGCAAAATTATATAACAAAATAAACCTTTAATGTATGTTGACAACGATTACATCACCAGCTTCAGCTTCAATACAGTTTTAGAAGCTCAGGATTCTTTTTTTAAATATGTTACATTCCTCATAACAATTGTATCTACTCGTGACATCGATACTATTTATACTAAGTTGTGAATTCCTGATATTTTATATCGGATTACTCGGTTCAACAGTAATTCAGTTGAAGCTGTGTCTGTAGTTCCATTTGGCGTAACAATTCATAGTTTTGGATTTCCTCTAACATTTATATCGTTCGTATAGTTTGTTTTAAGTCGTTTTACGAGGAATCAAAGCATATGTTTTACTACCCCGTTGACTTGCGACTAATAAGCAGCTGACATTGATACTTTGAACTAACAAATTGTCTCCTATTATCTGTTCTCAAAACCTTTGGTTAGACAAGCAAGTTAGAGCCTCAGATGAGATTGACAGCAGGAATATGAATTTCATGCATTTTGAATGGTAATCAATACAAACTTTATTTTTATTCCTGTTTTTGGCAGAGGTTCTAATAGACACTTTGAACCACAGGCAACTCGAAAAAACAGTTTTTTTCATTGGCGGACTTTCAGTTTTTCTGCATCGCAGTATATATGAGGCCACCACACTTTGGACCCAAAATGCATTTATTAAACTGAATTTAAGTCGCTTTGTTATAGCAATACACACATACATGCAGAGCAAACAAATAGTCTAACGACTTGAGATCAGTGACTCTAACCAGTGCCGGCCATCCATAGAGTGCACGTGTACTAAGGTAAGCCACACAGAAAAGCAAAACTGAGAAGCTGATCATACAGCTTTAGTCATGAATATATGTATATATATATATATATATATATATATATATATATATATATGAGTATAACGCGATCCGGCAACTGAACTCAACTATTCATCCCCACCGGTAGTGCACTAACGACCTACTCCAATACCAGTAAAGGGTACTTACTGAACTATCATTTATGTTATTTCCCAATGTATTTAATGAGGATATGTCATTACCAGGAATCGAACTGAATGGCATTGCAATATCTTTCCATACTATTGTATGTCAAGAGTGCATACATGCAAACATTATCGCTAGCTAAGGACTAACGAACAATAGTTAGCTAAATCGTTAAGTGTAACAATAAACTAAAAGTAAAATTGTGTTTTTAATGATTATTGTGTATTATTATAAAATTAACTTTAAATATTTTCGACAAAAAGCTAAGCGAATAGAATACTAAATAACTTCATACATCAGAAAAGCGCACAAATTGTAGTAATTCAGGTATTATACGATATAAAGATACACATATATACTTAAGTGCAATCTTATAATTTCAAATTCGTAAAAAAAAAAAAAAAAAAAAAAAAACCGAATAGTTTTATTTCACTATTTATAGCGTTTTTTTGAATGATTTTCAGAACTAATTTGCGACAACACGCAAACATTATATCGAAAATAGAAAAAATCAAAAATAATTATATCAATTATACTAAAAATAACAATAAGAAGCTTTTAAAGTGCTTCTTCCCTCAATTATATCAAAAGCGTGCGTAGTTTAATTTAGCTACGCGCAATTTATTATTTAATTCAAAAACTACACATATATGAGGAGTCCTATTAACAGCGTAAATAGTATCATTTAAACTACAAAATCTACTTAACGTGATGAGTCGATCTAGCTTAAGCAGTTTATTGTTTCATGCCGAAAAAAAAGAAGAACATAACAATCACAATCATTAAGGGTATTCACACTGATTTCATTAAATAACAGAAACAAAAACAAAAAAAAATGGAAAATCGAAGGAATTTGCAATTTCAAGAGTCATCGTTTTTTTTTACACAAACCTCGTAAATATAAGCCATTGTAACTAGTTTTTTTTCTCGTACTATTGCTACCGCTTAAGCTTAAAAATTTCAAATTTTAATACCGTAAATCTGTACACGAGTTCAAGCTTAACTTGTTTCCATGTAAATTGTGTAAACTTTTTTGTGTTTTGTGCTAAGAATTTTATTAAAATTGAGCTGTTTTGGAATTGCCTGCTTTATTAATCTTTCTTTTTTTGCCAAAATATAAATTCAAGCACATCAATCAACTAAAAAAAACTAAAAAAAAAAGTAAGAATAGTTACAGCTTTATTATTTATTTTTGTCAATTGAAAAAAAATAATAAAAGAAAAAGACGACACCTAAATTAAAAAATCAAAAAATTCCAAACTTACGCAAGTTGTTCAAATAATTAATCTTCATTTCTAGTTTTCTGAAACCTTTATCAACGCTTTAAAAAACTAAAAAAAAAAAAAAGAAAAGAAAATGAATATATTTAAGTAAATCTTTTGCATAAATCAAAATGTCAGCATCTGATTAAATATGCCCGAAAAAATTTAAATTTGCTGGATTATCAGAATACAAGAATTTCTTGTTATTTCAGCATTTTTATTTTTATATAATTTCTCACAGGCGCAAAATGTGTAAATATTTATAATTTTTTAAATAGGAAAAAAACAAATAATAAAAAAAAATTGGGAAATAAAAATATTTAAGTAAGAATGCTTATGCTTAATTTGTAAGTTCATGACTTCGAAATACCCTGCTTACCTTAGCATTTAGGCTCTAAGCCCTCTGTTGTTCAATAAAAGCAGTGCAGCCAAAGTCTGTGTTATCGGTAAGACAGTTGTTATGTAATGCAGGAGCGTTACTTTCCTTTAAATAAAATACAGAGCACATTGTTTTTTATTCAAATGCCCAAATAATGTAGGTGACATTATTTGAGAACAGACGTCCAGAGTATCCTCACTTGAGCAAACCAATTTATGCAAAATTCTGATTTGAAATGGCCCGAAGAACTAAATTTATGGTTGGAATAGTTTTTGTATTATCCCCGGAGTCTTAACTCTTCTTGTAGTCCCAAAAAAAAAAATAGTCCTAGGGTGTCAAATCCCACAATTAACTTGGTCAAACCACATTACCAAGCAAAGAGTTTATAATGTTGAAAGTTTCCGGCGCAAAAACTTCATGTTGCGAATATTTGTATGGTATGTGCCCCCTTCGTTAGAATAACATATCATCAAGGGTCTTCACTTCAATTTTTGACATATAAAACTCATTCAATATTTTATGAATCTAATTTGAACAACCATTATAAACGTTTTCGCCTTCATCTTTAAAGAAATATGTTCCAAACATCCCACACACCGCACCATGCAATGAAACGCGTTGGTTGTATTAGTTTCTAAAAGATCTTTTGTGGATTTTCGGCATCCCATTACGTATCAATCAAGATATAAATTGGTTCTACCCAAAAATTTATTAAAAAGAACATCTTCATCATCAAGCTCCAATCGGCATTGCGTTCGTTTAATAAAATTAACTAAAAACCTATAAAAACATGTCAAATAAAAAGTTGATAATGCAGATTTCAATGCCCTATATTGATAAAGGGAGTGTTGTTATGTCTGGTGCCTAGGAAATACCATATCCAGATTATCTTTCTTTTCAATAAAACGGTTTAACTTAAACATTTTTTTTTACCTATTTATTTTCAAGTTTTTAGTTTTTATTATTTCGTTGCTTAATATTTCTCATTCTCACGATACGAATTCTTAACTTGGGAGAAATATACATGTTGAAGATGAAATTCTTTGTTTTGATTAGATGCTTAGATTTCAGTTTTAATGTATAGACTATCTAAACTCTATGATCCGCAATGTACTGTGTTTTACTTGTAAAGCGCTTTCATTTGATATACGCTATTTTATGTTGGCAGCCATTTTGAATTTAGATTTTTATAATGTACTGTATTCTACTAATAAAGCTCTTCAATTTGATACCCATATTGTGGGGAAAGAGAACCATTAAACTATAGAAACGTACATTTAAAATTTGAAGCCACTTATAATTCGTAATTAGTTTTAAAAAAAACATATTATAGCCTCTTTCTAATTAATTAAAATGAAACCGCCTTTAATGCGTTGTGGCAAAGTCTTTAACAAACTAATATAACAAATATTTGTATAAATAAATCTAATTAAAAAAAAAAAAAAGTTCTAAACATAAATAATTCATTAGGTGCGAAAACATTTTACGAAATCATGTGTTACAGGTTTCATGTGGAGTTTTTTTTTTCTTTTTTAAAGTAGAATTATTTATAAAGACGTATATTAATGCAGTCAGGTTCTAATGAAACACAGTTGGATCCCAACCAGCAAAATAGAAAAATTTTCAATATTATTAATTTGTATCATTATTATTAAATTGGTTGTTGTTTGGCAGGTTTTAAGCACGCTTCTGAAAGCAAAAAGAAGAACGTTCTCTGCTGACGTCTTTAGTGACGTAAAATACGCAGAAATCAATAAAATTAAATTTTTGTTTTATTTAAACGAAAAAAGCAAAAAAGAAGCCAACAAAAATTACCAAAATTTTTAATTATTCTTTGTCAGATTTTGTTTGTTTGTTTTTGGGTTCATGTGGTCAGCTAAAAAAGCCAGACAAGTCTGCTAGGCACGCACCAGGAGTTCTACTTTTTTTAAAGCTTATTTTTTTGGCTTCTTTAAAAAATGCGCCAGCTGGCGCCATTACTATAGAAATATTTGCATTTAGATTGTATCTATTACTTTCCCTTTGTTGCTTTGCTAGCTAATGAACAAGAATTTAAACTTGAACTTTCTAAGGCAAAGACATGTGTTTTCCAGATTTAACTTATGGATAATGTTTTGAATTTTTGAGAAATTTTAATTACGCTTGAAAGTAAAAGCAACATATTTATCTGCGTACATCATGCAGAAAGACAGAAGTATTTTGTAGTTTCATGCGACATGTCATGCTTGAGCTTTTAATGAATTTAATTAACTATATCAGCTGTGCTTATTATTTAAGTGCTTAAGTAAGACAATAGTGTGACACAAATCAGGAAATTAGATGCAACTCAAACTACTAACCGAAATGCTTACTTCACGAAGCGACTGCACTGCATGTGCAACGCAGTAATTGTCGCAAGATACGTAAGAAAAAAAACCTACATATAAAGTTTTAAGGAAAAGACTTGTCATGTTCCATTATTAAATCGGTTAATGTCTGGAACTGCACGAAATGTAATAAAATAATTTAATAATTTTAAATAATAAATAAATGGTTTAGACATGGAATTGTCAAGTTTTTACGACTTAAGCGTGCACTACGTAGAAATAATTGTGAAAAGAATTTGACAAAAATTTGCCGAACATTATACAAGATTTGTTTTAAAAAAAATTACTTTTAAAGTTTATCAATTCGTATTATTAATAAATTATGGTACACTTGCTACCAACATATGACTTCTATTTGATAATTTTTAGTTTATTTTTGACAGATATAAAGGTTAAAACTTTATTATCGAAAAAAATGGATCAACAAATCTCTATTAAGCTTAGTGAGCGCAGTCAAAATTTTGATTGAGCCATTTTAGAAAAAGAAAATGTTTATAGGTAGTACAAGCTCTTCACAAAAGGGAGAAAAGATGTTTAAGACGATGTTCGCCCTGAATATGTCAGCAGGATGAAAACGTTGAAGTAGTGAAGAAAATTGTTATGGGGAATCGTCGAAGGAAGCCGTATATAAAAAAAAAAATATGCTTAAACGCACCCAGCATTAATGTATAAGGAAACGAAGTGATTTTTTAAACTTGAACTTTAAACTTTTTACACTCTTTCAATGGATCTTTTTTCAATTCCATTATCATGTATAAATAAATTCCATTGCTGTACCTCAAATAGATGCAAAAATTCAACCAAATCTGTCTCCGATTTTGAGCAAAATTTATCAATTTATCAAATAACTTTTCGCGATCGTATTAAAATGTATACCAAATTTAATCCCAGTACATACCTCCAATGGGTGTAAAGAAATGACGAATTTTTTGTATCGCCTTTATGAGAGCAGGGCATCTACCATCATGGTTTAGGGCAAAATTAATAGGACTACTTCTCCCCATCCCATTAACATGTATAACAAATTTTATCGTAATACCTCCAGTAATACCTCCAGTGGATGCAAAAATATGACGGGACGGAACATCGACCCTTTTGATTTTGACTAAAATTAATACAATTACTTCTCTCGATCCCATTACCATGTATGTATCAAATTTCAACTCTATACCTGAAATGAATGCAAAAATATGACGAATCTTGTTTACCGCTTATATGAGAGGTAAGACATCGCATCTTTCGATTTTGACAAAAAATAGCCTATGTATTGAAATTTCCAACGTCCCATCTATTTCTACATCAAGATTCATAAAAATTTGTTTAACGGTTTAGGAATCTGAATCCATTTGACCCTTAAATTGTGATTAAATTGCAAAAAAATTTATTAAAATGGTACAAAAATTAGCGATGAACTACAATTATGAAGGTGAAAGAAATTTTGTGGATCACAATCGAATATGATTTCCATGTAGTTCAATCCGCTGAATCTGAAGCTAAAATGGCCCGTTAACCCTTTGGTAAAAGTGTATCAGCTCACTTTTGTCGACGTAGTGAAGATTCATCAACAAAAAATCTTAAAGCTGTCTTGCCAATAGCTGATTGGACCAAACTTAAAGAGATTTACGAATATGTACAAATTGTATTGGATAAAATTAAGTATTGGAAACATCAATAGGAATTTTGTGGTGATCTAAAAATTCGAGCACTACATTTAGCTCAACAATCGGAGCTAGAAAAATATCTCTGCTTTTGACGTTTCTGGAATAGTATGGAGCAAGAGCAAAATTTTATCCAGATACTTATAATCCATTGATATATATTGATTGATCCATTCATTGGGTTTCATAAAACTGTATTTCACATCACTACACAAAGATGGCGATTCTTTCCAGTACTTTGGAGAAAAGATTACTGCGATAATAGGAAATTTTCGTTGGACCCCAAATTCCGACTTTGTTAATTTGGTTGAAAAAAATTGAATTTATTTAAATTTTGTGGGTATACGTGTCAAACGGTTTTCAAATTCGGATTCAGCGAATCTGGTAGGTAACACTTTTTTGAGATCTAGTCCGGATGACTTTTTGGATACCAGATTTTAAAGGATACTATTAGTGTCAGCACAACTAATTAAATAATTCTCCTCAAGAATAGATACTGCATTAGCATTTACATCTGCCGTAGTTTGTGTGTCACTGAAGTCAACGTTTCTTCATCAACAACGTTTCTTCATCAGTTTAGAGACGTATATACTAGTGTAGGTATATCCATATTTTTCTTAGTTATGATTTTTAAATTCAAGAACCTTTATCTGAAGACGAGAGGAGGTTATATTACAAGCCTGACATCGATGATGGATATTTCTATGCTTATGACTTAGTGACTGAACGAATTGGCAGTGGGTTCGGAGAGTAGGGATGATGAAATTTTTAGCTTCACTGATAGCATTATATAATACTTCGAATAGATTATCTATATCAACAGTATTGCGAGTATATCTGCGCCTAACACTTTGCAATTTTAATATTGCAATGGAATGTGTTAACTAAAAGATAGAATTGTATTGTAATCCGAGTTATGACCATTAATAATAGGAGTAGTCTACTGGATAATTCATTCAGAAATCGTGCGGGACAAACTTCTCTTTTAGCAAGTTAGACCAACTGTAAAATTGTGAGTAACCCGACAGTTGAAGAACCCCCTAATAGATATTTTTCGCTTCTACTAGTCAGTTTGTCAATATCTGCTTTGGAACTAAACGACCTCCTGGAAAATAGCTTGAATATATAAAGTTTGGTGTCCTTAGTGAACTTGTAAAGCATCTATAATTGTTGTGTTTAATAGTTGGAAGCAGACTATGAGGGATATTATATTTAATAAATATAGGCACTCCTCCATAAAGGGGTATAAGTATCTAAATAATCTACATATATTATTAGGCCTCTTGGAAACGTATTATTTCATGCGATTTCGCTATCTACGACAACTTCTTTTTATATATATCTTGAACATGGTGTACAATAATGGAGAAGAACAGGCGGCATTAAGGACAATCAGTAGTAATCTATAAATAAAATAAAATCGTAGGCAAATTATTTTTGAGCGCACATCATGCCTAAACGGCTAATCCGATTTGTATGAAATTTGGAATTTTGTTAAAATCAAAGTGGTCGATGCCCCACCCCATATAAACGATATAAAATATTCGTCGTATCTTTGCAGCCGTTTGAGATACAGCGATGAAATTTAATTAAGAGATATAATGAAGTATGAAGCAGAAGGGATTCAGTTAGTAATACTAATACATGGTGACTGGTCTTTGCCTATGTGTATCGAAGTTTATTGATACTTTCAAAACTCAGTTCAAGTCAGTATGCCAAGAAAATTACAATTTTTTAACAAACCTCGTTTTATAGCTGTATAGGTTTTATGCCATTTTTAAAGTGATTAACTGAAAAATTTTAAAAATCGTCGTTTATATCGCATTATAAGATAAGCAAGCGCACATTTCCGTTAAAAATTGTTGAGAATTTTTTGTTTTAAGCCAGCCAGTTGCAGTTGTAAAAATTTTTTAGATACGATTATGCAATTACGTATTGGAATTTTTCATTTTCAATTTTTCATTTGTAGTTGCAACTATTTATAGAGAGTTGAGTGTGTCTGTCTACACAACACTTTAAAAAACATGCAATTTTATATAATCAACTACACACAAAAACATTTTAAGCAGGCGCTCAAGCGAAACAAAATGCAAAAATAAATTTAAAAAAAAAAGATACAACCAAAAAAAAAAAAATATATAAAAGATATTTCAAATCGTTTTATGGCAAAAACAACAACACAAAGAAAAGTATTACAAATATTTGCTAAATTTAAAATATCACCCAAAAAAAAAAATTTTTGTAAAATTAACTTAAAAAACTTAATGATGCAAAACCATTAAAAAGGAAAAGAAAGGCAAATATTATTAAATAAAGTATTGAAGCCTAATTATAGTCATAAATTTGCATAAAACAAAAACAACAACAAAAAAAACTGCAAGTTTTGATAGCAGTATGGATCGTGACCTCATTTCTCAAGCGAATTACAGTTTTGTTTTATAATCATGGCCGGAGGCAATATTAACTGAAATAAACCTGTAAACCTGTTAAGGTTTAGCTTAAACCAGAGTCAAGCAGCATCATTTAAATTTTTTATTTTCCGATCGAAATGATTGAGCGCAAAAATTAAAAAAAAAAAAAAAATAATAAATAAAATGTTACTATTTAATGCAAAATATATATATAAGATCTCAAGGGTATACATTATTTTTGTTGTTGTATTATTTTTAAATACATATTAACTACTACTAAACTATTTAGTTTTGCTGTCATCAAGCACGGCAACGAATTGTAAACACCTTTCAGCATGTCATATTAAATAGCCTTTCTTACTAGCAGTTAGCTACTATAACTATTTGATTAATCTATTTTTTGTTCTCGAGCAATTTTCAATTAAAAACAAATTGAGCACGTAGTAGCGTTAGTTTAAAATGCCCGTAAGGCCTTAGTCTCTGTTAGTTACGAGCTGTCACCATCAGTCGAACAGTGTGCCTAGTAGTGAGTTTTTTATTCTTGCCCTCCCCTCTATTAATGTATAAATTGCTTCTATTTTATATCGAACTGACCTATATTAAGCAGTTTGAACAGTAACTAAACTAGTTTTTAGAAAAAAAAATTGTATATGGTACGCATAGTTTGTAGCAAGTATGCAAAGAAGTTGCTTAAACTTATAAAGCATAATTGTATATGGTACGCATAGTTTGTAGCAAGTATGCAAAGAAGTTGCTTAAACTTATAAAGCATAAAAAAGTATCTATAAAATGTATCTTTTTTTTTTTTAGTAATTACCTTTTGTATAGTTCTCAAGCATGCATGCGAAATTTTTTACTGTAATAAAAAAAGAAGAATAGTTTAGAATTAGTTAATAATCATGGCCCAAAACTTATTAGTTTATAGACTTAAAAAGAATGGCAGAAAAATATAACAAAAAATATAATTTGGATCATTTTTAAGCTCAATAAATTTTTTGGTTCAAATAAAAAAATGCATTCCCACAAATTTAAAATTTTTGCTGTTAATAAATGAGAAGCAAGCCTCAAGAAAGTTCACTGGACTCACTTCCTCCTGTTGACCAAATCAATTGGCGTCGAGCTGCTGATTTGTTTCACCAGGAATTACAACCGCAATATGCAAGAAAGTTCGGGAACTTACTGGTCAGACCACCAGAAGAGCAAAGCGTCAGGCTTTATGTCATATGACACTGCAGAGCCCTAAGATAATTTGTGGAATATTTTGAATAGATTTTAGTTCGGCTATTTAAACGTCAGCGCTGCAGATCGAATTGGCTTTCTCACTATTCACTATGGTTGAACCCGCCTTCAGAATTGTGATTATCACCGAGTTCACTGTTAAATTGGTGAGGCAACACTTCTTGGAAATGTAGAAGCCAGAAGTCATAATGATGATTCACAATAATGGAACAAGACCCCGGATTCGTATCGGCCAAACAGTCTCCTACCCTAGCTTTCGAAGGTATAGGAAGACTGAGTGCCTCCAGAAACACTTCTTGGAAATGTAGAGGCAAGAAGTAGTAGTGATGATCCACAATAATGGAACACGACTCCGTTTCCAAACGGCAGAACAGTCTTCTAGCCTAGCTATCGAAAGTATAGAAAGACAGCTCACTTCCAGTATTACGATTATCACCTAGTTCTGCATGCTCAACCCTGACTTCCAAATTGGATTTCGTGCTGTTCACAATGTGATTGAAGAACTTCACATAGTCGTCAACCATGTTTTGCAGGACTTTGAACCCACTAATGCACCTTAATTGACACAACAAACAACACATATGACTCCCTACGCAGAAGACGTCCGCATTATGGTAAAGTCGTGCTCTGCAGGCTTACCTGGGCACCCATCAGCACCAATACAATGTGGCGCTGTCCTTAAGCAAGCAAATGAGACACGATATCTTGTATATCATCTTTGAGACAAGTCTAAACCTCGCTAGTCAATCCAAGAATAAAATTTTAGGTCTTTGAGCCGAATATTAATATGAGGTGTTCATATTTTGGTCCTTCGAGCCGGATCTTAATGTTACCCATTAATATTCTTATGCATTGAGCCGTATCTTACTATTAGCTATTAATATTCTGATTCTTCGAGCTGAATATTAATTTAAGGAATTAATATTTCGGTCCATCGAACAGAATAATTATATAAGTTTTTAAAATTTTCAACCTTCGAGCTGGATCTTGATATTAGTTATTAATATTTTGGTCCCTCGAGCCGGATCTTAATGTGTGCTATTAATATTTTGATTCTTCGGGCTAAATATTAATATAAGATATTAATATTTTCGTCCCTCGAGCCAGATCTAAATGATAGCTATTAATATTTTGCTCCATCAAACCGATTATTAATATTAGTTTTTAAAATTTTCAAACTTCGTGACGGATCTTGATATTAGTTGTTAACATTTTTGACATTCGAGCCAAAAACGAGTATTAACTATTAAAATTTTGATTTTTTCGGCTCGAAAAATATTTATATTATTTCATATTTGGGTCCCTCGAGCCGACTATTTTTATTATTTTATAATATTTTCATTGTTCGAGCTGGATTTTAATATTAGTTATTAATATTTTTTAGTCATTCGAGTCGGAATATTTTGTTTCTACGAGCCGAATATTAATAATAATATGTTGGTCGCTCGAGCCGGATTTGAATGAACACTATTAATTTAATGTCTCTTCAAGCCAAATATTAATAGTAGTTATTAACATTTTCGTCCTTCGAGCCGAATATAAATATTAGCTATTAATATTTATGTCCTTCAAGCCGGATCATAATGAAACCAAGCAATATTTTGGTCCCTCGAGCCGGATCTTACTGTAAGCGAATAATATTTTGTTTCTTAGAGCCGAATATTAATAAAAGTCTTAAATAAATTGGTTCATAGAGCCGCATATTAATGTTAGCTATTAGTATTTTGAAGGTTATAAAAGGGTTAAAGACCACCCAGTATACCTTAATAAAATAAATAAAGAAACAAAAAAAAAATATTTTAATTCTTCGAGCCGGTTATTAATAGTTATTAATATTTTTGTACTTCGAGCCGGATTATTTTTCAACTTAATTTCAATATTTTACTTTCGTTTAGCGAATTCCAACATAAGCTGTACATAATTAATCGTTAATTAATTTACAATAAAAATATGGTTGTATTTCTCAACAAAAAAAAATACTTTTTTTTATTTTTCATTTAAAAGTTCGACCTTTCTTATTGGTAGACCCAATACTGTTGTCAATAATGACTGACAAAGAGCACAGATACATCATAACTTTTGCACATTTATTTAAATATAATCATTTTCAAACAAAATAGCTTCGCACGCAGCTTAAGCTTGAATGTATCTGCTTAATTTTTTCGTGCGCTAAATGAGAGTGAGAGTTTCTGAAGATCTTACTATGGCCAATTATACGTGCAGCAATAATCTAGCTTAAGCCAAAAAAACAAGACAAAAATTAGAAAATGAAAACAAAATTGTTTAGCGTACGAATAGAGCTACTATAGATACTTAGCAACAACAACGCTGAGCAAGCAAGCAATAAATGCGACAAACGAAAATAGAAAATCAAAATCATTTTTACAATAAAACTCAATCAAAAGTAATCAACTGAACAATAATCAACTGCAATATAAAAATTAAAAAAAAAAAAAAAGTATCTACAAGTTACACTGCGCTATAACTCAATTGTAGCTGAAATAACTCAAAGATGCGTCGATACATAAGTGCTTATATAGATACACAGTCAGTCAGTCAGCTGGTGAGTCGGTCAAGTAGCATAACAAAAATTAAACTCAAACGAGAGGAGCAGAGTAAAAAAAAAAAAAAAGTATCTCAGATAAATAAATGCCATGAGAAACGTGTGGAATCTGTGGTTTGAATTTGTAGCTTGAGTCACAGCGTACAAATTCTTTTTATTTTTTTTATCTATTTATTTTCTTGGTTGGTCGGTCGATCTTTCGATCTGTATGTGAAAACCAGAATGAATCAAGCAATTGTTCACTCGATATGTTTAGATTTTTTTTTTTTTTTTTTGCTGAGATGCTGTGCAAGTTAGATATACTCGTACAGTACATATGCGCCTCATACAGCTAAACAAATATTTATGTTGTGCTTTGGAAAAAGTGGGTTTGGTAATTGCCTTGAAACAGGTTAGTTGGTATTCGGCATTTCATTCTTATAGCTAGCTGCCAGCTGCGTAACGCATACACAGGTACCATTCTTTGGCATCGTCGTAGTCGTCGGAAACTACATGTTGAATGCTTTGACATAAAAAAAAAAACCAAACAGAAAAATAGAAAAATCTAGTAAGAAAGTGTTGAGGAAGTGTCAATAGTTTATTGAAATATTCAAGCACATAAATACTTCAAGTAGCTTCATAGATACTTATTTTATCTTAAGAATTTGTTGTTTTCATTTTTTCAGCTTGTTTTAAAGATTTCTAGCTGCTTATTTGTTAAATTAATAAGTGCTAATATAATAATGTATCTCAAAGATACTTTTGTATCTTCTGTTTCTTTCAATGACCTTAAAGCACACTTTCAAACGTAATTTAAGCGTGTAAATAAAGCAGGTTGAAATTTTTCTTTTTTTTTCTAAAATTTTTAAGCTAACAATTAGTAAAAAAAAAAAGTTTTAGCCAAGTTGCTTCAAGTACAGCGTACAGTTGTCTAAATAAACGGATTTTTTACACATTTTTAGCTCAAAACTGTGCAACTAATAAGACTAAACTAGACAGCTGTGCTAAGCTAACAAAACTAGAACTTTCGCCCATATATATTTAGGTACATAACAAACAATTAAGCTTAAGTACTACCAAAACTAAGCAGCTCATACGCTTTAAAGCGAAACAAACAAATAAAAAAAAACTTTAACCCCGCACTTCCTCATCGAAGTTGTTATGATTTTATGACAACTTGTAGGCCGACACATGTATCTTGTATCTACGTCGTACATGCTGACTTAATTTATATGTAGACGACCAAGCGAGCGAGCGTCGGACCAGCCCCCACATAAAAATTTTCTACAATATATTTTGTATTCATTTTTTCTCTCACTGTCTGTTTGCTGTGTTCATGCATGCCTTATTTCCGTTCGCTGTGGCGGTTCAGGTTTGTTGCATCCGTTCCAGCTTTTGTGGTTAGCAAGTACACACAACAACACATAATTGTATTTTAAAGTTGGTAGTTGGTGAATCTTACAGATACATACTACATGTTATTGCTAGCTGTTCATGTACGCAACAGCAACAGCAGCAGCTTTTAATTTGTGCGGCATTTTATAAATGTACGAGTATCTACAATACATTACCATCTAATGAGTTGCCGCCTGACCACTCGAGTAGTAGTAATTCTTAGCAAAGGTTCTATCTGTCTGTCTGTCTGTCTGCTGCTCCTTTCTGGCTTCTGTTGCGGCGGAAGTGCTTTCATTATTTTTAATGATTTCATTTTATTATACAACGCTGGAAATGTGTATTAGGAGCGTAAAGTCGTCGTAAGTAGCAGCTACAAGTGTTCAAAGTAGCAGTAAAAAAAAAACAAATAAATAAACACTAAAAGATAGTTCAAAACAAAAGTAAAATATTTTTATATGTTACTTCATTTCTATAAATTGTAAATTATTATAAAATAGTAGCTCTGTACGTTTGTACTTAGCTGGCAGTTCGAACAATCGTCCACCTGGAACTAGTTGATTCACTAGTTCTTCCATTTTTCATATTAATATGACTTGTCCGTCTATAAAAGATATTCATTCATATAAACACCTAAAGATGGTTGGTTAGTTCCTATTGAGGCTATACGCAGAAACAGACAGTACACATCCATTTATGTGCAGCGTTCACATATAAAAAATCTTCAGCATCTACTTCCAAATTAGTGATGACTGTTTAAGAAATTGTTTTCATATAAAATGGTCTTCAGATTTCTATATTCCAGTAAGCTTCTATAGTTTTCTACTTCTTTTTGGAGCAAATAGTAGATAGATGATAAGGGTGAAGACTGTGGTGGATTGTATTTAATAGCTGTGAGCCAAATGCCAAATTTAAGGACGCCAAATTTGTGATGGTCAAAAAAAACCGGCCTAAAATTTATTAAAAGAAGAAGTAATCAAAGATAATCTCAATCGGAAAATTTTAGAGGTTTGAAACTTTTGCCAATGGTCAAGTCCATATTTATGCAGACCATCAAGCCTTATTCAGTCCTATGTCGCATGTTTACCTGTACAGTTCTCAGAATCACTATAGTATCGTACCAATTGGAAAGATTTGTAGTCCAAAGACCGACTATCATGATCAGTTTCTGAGGACAAAGATGTTAGTGTCCTACTGTAACCAATAGAGAACAAATTAAAAAGGACAATCGAAAGACATCAATGGTTCACTGGATTTACACAGCCATGGCTAAGCCACTTTTGTTCTATGGAACTTGAGTATGGTGATTGGTTCTGGACCGGCTTTTAACCTTTGAGCAGTTTAATATGGTAAAAAAAAACACGTCAGCATCAGAGTAGCTCTATGTCCAAGACTGGCGAAAGAAATTTATAGACGAAATATAGACAAAAAAAAATTTTGAGAGAGAGCGAGTTAAAGAGATAGAGAGAGACAGAGTTAGCGAGAGAGAAATAAAGGGAGATACAGAGTAGGGAGAGATACAGAGTTAGCGAGAGAGAAATAAAGGGAGATACAGAGTAGGGAGAGAGACAGAGTTATCGAAAGAGAGATAGAGGTAAAGGGAGATACAGAGTAGGGAGAGAGACAGAGTTATCGAAAGAGAGAGAGAGAGATAAAGGGAGATACTGAGTAGGGAGAGATAAAGGGATAGACAGAGTAGAGTAGAGATAAAGGGAGAGACAGAGTAGAGTAAAGACAAAGGGAGAGACAGAGTAGAGTAAACATAAAGAAAGAGACAGAGTAGAGTAAAGACAAAGGGAGAGACAGAGTAGAGTAAACATAAAGAAAGAGACAGAGTAGAGTAAAGACAAAGGGAGAGACAGAGTAGAGTAAACATAAAGAAAGAGACAGAGTTGGGAGAGACAGATTTAAGGAAATACAAAGAGAGAGAGACAGAGTTAGGAATAGATAAAAAGAGGGACAGAGTTAGAGAGAGAGAGAGAGAGAGAGAGACAGAGACAGAGAGAGAGAGAGAGAGAGGGAGAGAGAGAGGGAGAGAGAGAGGGAGAGAGAGACAGAGTTAGAGAGAGAGAGAGAGAGAGAGAGAGAGACAGAGAGACAGAGAGACAGAGACAGAGGGAGAGAGAGAGGGAGAGAGAGAGACAGAGGGAGACACAGAGTTAGAGAGAGAGAGAGACAGAGGGAGAGAGAGACAGAGGGAGAGAGAGACAGAGGGAGAGAGAGACAGAGGGAGAGAGAGACAGAGGGAGACACAGAGTTAGAGAGAGAGAGACAGAGTTAGAGTGATATAAAGAGATACAGAATTAGAGAAATATATAAAGAGAGATAAAGTTAGAGAAATATAAAGAGATACAAAGTTCGAGTTAGGGAAAGATAGAGATGAAGAAGTATACAAAGGTAGATTTGGAGAAAAATAGGGAAAGAAAGACAGAGTTAGAGTTAGGAAGAGTTAGAGACAGATAAAGAGAGAGACAGAGTCATAGTTTGGAAGAAATAGAAAGAGATAAAGAAAGACACAGAGTTAGGTAGGAATAGAGAGACAGCGAGCTACAATCACAACATTAAAGGCTCAGAGAAAACTCATAGGGAGAATAATTTTTGAGAGAAAACTCATAAAGTACAATCGAACTCAAAGATTGTAAAGTGCTGACTATTGTATCTCAACTTTTGTCTTTAATAATATTTTCTCAACTCCAACCAGGTCACAATGAAACACCTTAACACATCATAAACTGATGGCTCAAAGAATAAGTTGGAGGAAACATCTTCACTGGACCTTGAAATTACCAAATCGCAACATTTTCTCGGATACTCAAGTTGCGCTCAAAGTTCAAACTAAAACCACTATGAAATGCATTTAATTTGGGTGTCAGGAATAGAGAACGAAATTTTTAAACAAAGACACATTTTTTGCTTAATACTGCCGACAGTCTTTCAGGGAAGATCATGATAGGCTTACCTACACCAATATGAATGATCTTGGATAATTTTCCAGGTCTTGACCACGTTAAGGGCTGTTAGCTATAAGCTATCGTTTCAAGTAAAAAGTTTGGTATTTTTTAGCATCAATATACCTTTTGATGCACGCACACTATTTGAAGGTGATTTCAACTCGACCAAAAAAAAAAACAGGCATTTGTGTTACAGTTTTCTTTTTGGTATATTCTCTCAAAATGTTCATCATCATGGGAAAACTTTTCTATTAATTCTGTCGAATCTAGACGGTCGCTCCACGCACACTATTACATTTGTTTTAAAAGATCCAAACCCTCCCAAAGTAATGGTTCTTTTATCAAACGATTCTTTGCTTTGAGTATTGTTCGTGACAATTGGACCAATTACGCAGGGAATGCGAAAGAAGCCTCGCAGAACCTCTGATATTTGGAACTATAATACGGTACAGTTCCATTTTGTTCATTCTTAACTTTTTTACCATGCTTGAGATTAAATGAGACCTTATTATCGAATTTCCTGAACAATACAGCAAATGCGTTCGATGCTGCTATGGAAGTTCTGATGCTAGAAAGTTACATTGTCTTTGTCGCAAGTGACAAATGATTGACTCAAGCGAAGTTGTGCGCATTGACTACCGGGTAGAATAATCAAAAAAACCAAGTCAATCGACTTACTATTATTTTCAGCCTGTGAAGCTCTGTTTTAACCGTCGTTTCAACGGACGTTCTTTGCCCTAGGGCGAGTTTCGTGAAGATCAGCTAAATAAAGTTATTATCAACGAAGACGGTATGATCTTTCTATATCGATCTCTCACTCATAGTCGTAACTAAGTGATTTTTTAAGCTTCCTAAACATCGAATTGATGGCTATAATTCTGATACGGCACGCATGACTTATTCTTGTTAATAAATATCACAACCAAGCTATGTGGGCAGCAGAAGAAACTGTTCATTAGTTAAAAAACCATATTTTAAAGGTATCTCAAGCCATGACAAATAGTGCGTACGCATGCTAAAGCATAAAAATCATAAGAACAATATTTTCAAAATCAATAAAGCCATTTTCAATGACAAATTATGGATTTGTTTTAATATTAAGTTCACAATATAAATAGCACGCAATAATATGATGGTTTCTAATGGAGTCTTATATTAGATTTTGTTCAAATTGTAGTACGCATGGAGTAATTAGTATAAACTTATGAAGGACAAGTACGCGGAGTATTTAAGCTGCGGTTCCAGCAAAGTTGACTTTTATTAGCGGAAGTTATTTGAAGACATTTTAAGATAAATGTTATATAACAAACTTCCCGTACAAAGCCGAATATTGCTGCAAGAAGTAATAAAACAAGTACACAGTCTGCCAGCTCCATTACTTCCCATGCACTAGAATTACATATATGTAGTATGTATCTCTCCACGTACAGTTGACCTTTCCACATATGACTGCCAGTGAACTGAGGAAACCTAACTAGTGCGTCTCGTCGCCTACGGAAAGTCGTCATCATCGACGTCGTCGTCGTCGCCGTCGTTGTCTCGACATGCAATTAAAATATACATTTAACAATTACAGCTTATAAGTAGCTGACAATTAGTCATAAAATGTTGACAGGAAAGACAAAGCGCGACGGTTGGAATATATACCAGCAGACACCGCAAGATGTGAGCTAATTTTATTATTAAATTATCAGACCACCTCAGGCAAATATATAGCAAAAAAAAAGAAGTAACATCGCTACGCAATATAAGATTGTATCTGTAGCTGCAGTGTAATGTATCTGTAACAGCGATACTGCTGCAACACTCGCATGCAATTGACAATTTCAATGACTGTCAGTAACCTTTGGCCATAACCATAAAATGACTAACTGAGCCGCTGCCGCCGCCGCCGACTATTGTGATGAATGACTGATTTACTTGCATCATACCAATCGACTGCCTGCCATGCAATGTATCTAAAGCTGCTCTTGACAGACTGAATGCTGCTGTTGAACAATTGTTTGCCCTGCCTACAACACAGTGTGTACTGCATACAATTATATAAAGTTGCATGACTCGATATGGTGTATCTTGGTTTTTTTTTTTATATATATATTTTTTTTTTTATGATTTCATGTTAATCATGACTATGACGTCTGTTGTTCGAAGTCTTTGCTGTCATTTTGTTCATTGTTCTTCTTCAATTTTGCCGCTGGGAAACGTTCATCTCAAATCCAAAGTTGTATACTGCATCGCTTTGACATGATAAACAGCAAACATTTTAATCAATTAAATGCACTAGCAGCTGCGGAGATACTATGCATAGAGATTTATTTACTAATCGGCGCTGCTGCTTTGATGCTACACAATGCTGCAAGCGAGACGCACCTAAACGCTTAAAATCGTAAACAAGCCGAAATAGAAAATTAATAAATTAAAATAAAAACTTCTTTGCGTATTAGTATGTATCTTATAGATACTTTTCAAGCGCTTGCATAGCTATGCATGTAATTAAGTCTGGCTTTGTAACTTGCGCGTTCTGTTTTAGGCGTATTTCCGTTGAGCGTTATGTAGATTTTTTTGTATCTATTTATGTATGCTGAAAAGTATCTCATACATACGTGCACCACATGCAGAGATCTTTCATTGAGATCTGTAGACATTCTATATAAAGGTTAAACTATTAATTTATGCAAGAATTCGAAGTGTTTTGGTGTGTATATATTGTTTATATTGAACTTTGAAAAATCTGTCTAAATCGATAGCTTGGCATGTTCCAATGTTTCAAATGTTTTGTGTTTTATACACTTCACACATTTGAAGGTAGAAGGGTTTGTTGTAATGCGGTGTCGAGCGGATGATGATGCTTCAAAAGCAAATACACGTTTAGAAGTTGGTCGAGACGAATCGTATTAGATATGTCTATCAGTTTGGCTTTCTGTTTCTAAGCTGTTTAGTATTTATATATGTATAAGGTAAGAAAAAATATATGTAGGCTTCTTCTTATCGCTGCCGAAAAAGTGTATCTTTAAATTATTATGCCACGCCTTTAGGAAAGTCACTGAAGTATTCCGAGTGTTCCTTCTTTACATATTAAACTTTGTTACAGATCGAGAGACAAATTTCACAATTGAAAAGAAAGATTTAAAAGGAAATTTTAAGCTGACAGCAGCATTAAGAGAATGAGAGAGAGAAAGTGTAATGCAATGCATTAAAAAAGAGAGGGAGAATGAAGGCGAGGGAGGCAGAGAGAGGGAGAGATAGAGTAAGCTTGAGTATCTGTTCAATAGTTGTGGTTATTGACCCACCGGCTTGGTGTAGGTTGACATGCTGCTGTGATACTTGGTAAGTGAGAATTAATTATGCCGTTTGCTGACTACTTAAAACTTAAAAGCGCTTATAATTCGCAACCAGTTTAATGCTGCACATATGTGCATTATCCTATCTACACAACTAATCATATAAATAAATGTGGAATGCATGTTTTTAATGTCAAAATAACAGCATCAAAAAACCAATTTTTAAAGTATTTGTTCCGTAATATCTTCGAAGTGACAAAACCAATTTTGACGGGAATTTCACTGCCTGATTGCTGAGTAACTTAAGCTTGATTTTAGTTTGGTTAACATTTGGCTGGGCGTTGCACCATTGACAACTCCACAAATTCAGCGTATTTTTAAGCATTATCGGATTCTCCATATTTATATATTAATGGCAAGGAATGTTTGTAACTCATTTTAGCTTTCGCTATGCAACGAACCGAGGTCCGTAACAAATGGTAAACGAGATCAGGAAAAAATATATAAAAGTTTTATGCACGTACAATCATTGTTTAGCGTTAATGAGATCTATTAGTATTGGTGCCTGTTTATTTTATTACGCTCAACAATTGAACGCAATAAGATCTTTCGATAATTCATGCATAATATTGCAAGCACAGAAGTGACAACACAGAATGTTATTTTATTCGAAGGAAAATTTAATGACTCCCTAACTGTCGGAAAATACTAGAGAGCAAGCCCGATTCAGACAAGGGTTTAGACTATGCAATTTTTATGGAGGATTAGCAGCTTTATAAGATGTCAATGACTTGCTGTCACTTTCAGTGAGCATTTTTTCAATTGTGAGTAGATATTTATTGACATATCAAAGAAAACTTAGGAACAGCGCAATTTTTCATTCAAAATTTAAAAAACTGTGGTTTATTGCGTCTGTCTGGCTGTTCATATAAGTTCATATGAACAATGAGAACTTGAAGTCTATAAAAGATAGAACCTACAAGTTTGAATATACAGATTCTCCTAAGCCTACTTGAGATTACTTGTATACATTCTACCTAGCATATTTGAATCTTCCATCAAGCTGGCAGAGTTTAAAGTTGATAAAACCATAATCCCAAACATGCTTCCGTAAAGACATTTATACAAACGATCTATATCTACTGTCACTAACTGTCTGCTGTTTATTTATACATTTCAGTCAAAAGTGATGGAACTTCGCGTGCTACACGTATTTAAATCAAAAGTTTATCCAAACTGTTACCTACCGTACTTTTGCTGTACGTAAGCAAGTTTCATTGCGCAATAATTGAACAGACGACAAATGTCAGATAGTAGATGGACCCAGTGATAATATTGTACAATAACATAACAGCTCATTATCTTGACGTTATTTTTTTTTTGTTTTTTAATATTTATGGAACCTACTTATTGCATGGCAAGCGATATATATTATAATGTATAGCGTACTATAAGATACAATATGTGTTATGATATACGAAGCTGTGCAAATGAACAATAACTTCAATTGCAAAGTGCAGAGCGTTTGTTGCAATGATTGCTGTTGTTGTTGTTTTTGTTTTTATTTTAGATTGTAGATTGTTGGTTATAACAACAATGTATAATAATACACATTGTGTTGTTGTTGTTGTTGTTGTTACATTCTCCTCAACAACTTTGTCAAGTTACTTTGAGTACAGTAGTTTATAGCTTAAAATAGTACACACTTGAGAACTAACGTACTACACAAAGTACTTTGTATTCAGTTAAAAAAATATTTAGTTTACAATACGCTTGACGACGAATGTGCGAGATATTTTTTATTAAAAGAACGTAGACTAATTAAACAACATGTCTCATTAGTAGCTAATATTACGAGTATATCAAGTTGCCCCTTGCTTGCTAGCTTGTATTACTGATAATAAATTATATCTTTAGTTGCTGATAACATTGATTGCGTGGCATGTATACTTGAGCGTTAAATTAACAAAACGCAAAACACAAATATATTAGAACAGTAGTTTTTGCGTGGAACTAATTTCAATACATAGCCGGTTCGAAGGACCATGCAGAGATAAGAAAATTTAGAAAGAAAGTGAACAAAGTTTGTCAAAATGAGAAGCCAGCAAATTCATATAACAACAAACTAAAAGATTTAGTCACCAATTCTCTAAAAATTGGTACCGCATATCAAACATTTTTCCATATATTTGCAGTACCCTACGTGACACACAGTTAAGAGCATTAAACTAACAAATTGTACACAAAAGATATGCTTTTATTTTTAGATTTTTAAACAATTTTTAGTTATAATTTTTGCTTATTTTTAGATACATATTAAATCAGCATAAACTAGTCAAAACTAGCAGTAAATAAAAAAATATAAAGCACACACACACACAGCTGAGTTATAAAGTCAATTGAATTAAATTTTAATTAACACCCACGCAGTAACAAAAACAAAAAAAATACAGCTACATAGATACTTTTGTATCTCGCTACATATACAAATATATGTAGATGCCTGCTTGCTAATTGCTGGCGTGCAGCAACGCAGCACAGGTCTTAACCTCTGCCACTGTCAAGCTGTGCGTCAATGGGTAACTATTTGTCTGTCTGTGTGGTGGTCCACTGACTGCACTCAATAAGCACAAACAATTCACACACCCACTTAAAATGAAAAAAGAAAAAAAAAAAAAAAAGTATCTCGTATATGGGCGATGTTTGTATGAAGTCGCTGTTACGGCGGGCGTTACGCGTTCATTCATAACGTTTTTAGCTTGCGCAGCGTAGTCATTCTTCTTTTATTTTACTTGTATCTTTTTTTTCTTTCTACTCATTCGAAGCAATTTAAACTTGACCTTTATTTCCATTTATTGCTTATTACAAGTCGCAGGTTCTTGTTGTATCTTTTTTTTTTTTTTTAGAAAATTTCTATTATTACAAGTTAGCTGCATTTAGTTAAAAAGATACAAATGCACTTCATTGCATGCATGAATGGAGAAATGTATTGCGCGCTTGATTTAAAACGTGGCGCGCCTATTTTTGTTCTATATTTTTGTTTTTTTTTTTCGTTTTTTGCGTGGGCGGCACATATGCAAATCTAGCTTGTATGTATCTAGATACATATATGTATCTTTTAGTTGAACTTGTGTTTGCTGCAGTTGAACATTCTAGAATTTCCGCGTAATTGTTGTTGCTCGTCTGAAATTTCTCCCTCTCTGGATTCTGACACGATTCGACGTTGTTATATACTCGGTTTTTATTCTGTTTTTTCTTTTTTTTTTTGATTATTATTCATTAAATATGCTGACAAAATGCGCATAAATCACAGTTGTTGTAGCTATTATTATTATTTTTATTATTGGTATGACGACGCTCCCGTTTTGCGTTACGTGTTGCTGAGGTGCTGAAATGAGGAACTATATTTCTGATACGTTTTGATTTTATCTGCAATTATGTGAATATGTGCCATGAGTTGATAAATGACTATTATTAATTTTTCTTTTGCGTCTTTTTGTTTTAATGCTATGCAGCGGGGATTTTACTGGCAATCTAGGGCTTAACGGGAATTTATGTTTGAGGTTGTTATAGTATTTTTTTGCTTGTGGTTTGAACGTCATGCTGGAAAGTCGGGAACAAGCAATTATAGGATTTTCTAATTTATTAAATATGCATCATGTATATTGAACAAGATTTGTCTGTACAACTTATAATTTATTAAATGTATCTCAGTTGTGAGAATAATACAAAGACTTAGAATATCACCGCATTTAATTAAAAATAATCAATGATATATTTAACTAATGATATATATATATGATATATAGAAAGACAGCTGCTGTGAACTGTGTTCGACTTCCAGTTACTCCATTACATCCATTGAATTTGTATTGAGGCATATATACTGATCTGAGAATTCGTGTGGTATATTTGCTTGGAATTAGTCTAAGATGTCACATTTCAAGCAAAACTTAACCACAAGAAATATTTTCCCCTTTCTTCAATCATGGTGTTAGATATGTTTATTTTTACGTAGTGATCACAAATGATCAATAAAGTGACTGTTCCAAATGACCCAAGACTATAAAATTCCTGCTTAGGATCATGCTCTCGGTAGAACTCTAAAGTCTGCTCAAGTAGGGCAGGTATATTTACGCTTTGGAGCAAATAGTTTGAAGTACTTATTTTTACAGAAAATCGTAGAAAATTTTTTGTTTGTGCACGCATCACGCCTGAACCACTAAACCAATTTGTTTAAATTTTGGTATTAAAATAGCTGGGACATTGGAAAAACATATAGCCGACTGTTTGTTAAAATCGGAGGAGGTTTGCAACACCATATAAACGATAAACCAAATTGGTCACATTTTTGCATCCATTTGAGTTGCATGGATGAAATTTACTATACATGTTAAAAGGTTCGGAAGAATTAAACCTATTAAGTTTGGTCAAAATCGGAATCGGCGATACTTTACATTGTTTTAATGATATTATATGTATATCGGGAGAATTAATTCTGTTAAGCTTGGTTAAATCGGAGGAGCGATAACTCATACAAGCGGGAGACATTATTAACCGAGTTTCTCTACCAATCGGAATGTTGTCTGTGAAGGCACTGTATGCCAAAAACAAGCATGTTCGCAGTTTTCGTTTGAATCATGCTAGGAAAAACACTCGAAGAAATACAATGGAGAATGTGGTGCACGCATTACAAATTTCTTGAGACCCTCTTCTTACATCCAAAACAAATAATTGTTAAAAAAAAATATTAACCAACTACCGGCATAAGCAAGAACTAAATGAGAATTGTAACACTCTGACATGGCAATGTATGAAAATGCAACGTAGGGAGAGAGAATGTGTGATTGGTAGCTAACCAACTTTAAATCGACATAGATCTAAAATGGTTATTTTAAATGAAAAATGATAAGAGAAACATAAAAATGATTTTAAAATAACTATAGAACGACGCTCAACATAATATAGTTGATATTCATTAATTTTTTATTTCACAATATGTATTGCGTATTGTATTTTGATTATTGTTTTCTTCATAAATCATCCAAATCGGATTACACGTTTGAGCTCTAAAGTGCCATAAAGAAACATACATACATTCATACATACATCGACAGTTCACAGTAAAATGTAATAAGATTATGGGTTAGTAAAGATTTTGATTAAAAATAAACGTGAAAAACCAAGCGTTTGTATGGAAGCTATAGCTATATTGCCTCGATCAAATTTAGTTAGATAATGAAAATTATACAAGGGTTTCTACATATATTTCTAGCCTGAGCAACAAAACATATTGCCAGTTGCAATCTGACGTCTCCATGGTAAAGTCTGACATTTTTTAGGCCTAACTTACTGTGAACAGTTTGATGATGAAGCTCCATCCTTGGCCACTGTGAAAAACTGGTACAACGAATTCAATCGTGGCCGCAGTTCGCTCACCGACGAATTTCGTGAAGGTCGTCCAAAATCGATACTTGTGCCAGAAAACATTGATGCTGTGTGTGAACTGATAAAGCAGTATTGTCATATAACATACCCTATGATTGAGGCACCCCTGGGTCCATCCCTAAAATCTAGTTTTCAGCAGATCATTAGCAGCTACATGATATAGTAGTCTGTCTGATTTTGGAGAATGGGAGAGATTATTCATGGAAACTTGAAGGCACTTGTCTTTTATAATCTTGAAGGATCTTGGATGAGGGCCACCATTTTAGTGATCCGATTTGAACTTTTAGGAATTTTTTGAATACAATTGACGTAAAATACAGAAATTTTCGAATTTTAGATTAAATTTGATATAACAACTTATTTTTCTTTAATACAATAATCCCGAAATTTTGGCAGCTTTGCATTAGGTAGATATAGTTGTCTGATCTGTAGCTTAATAAAATATTTTATAATGATTAATTAATGATCGAACAAATTGGGTGTTTCTAGCTAAATTAACAACAGAATAAAGTGTAGGTTTCTATGGTTTCAGATGCATTTTGCATGTATATAATGGAGATAGATTACTTAGCCAAGAAATATTATGAGTCTTGTTAGACTTTCAAGTTCAAAAGAGAATTTATTCATTGATTTTGACTGAATTTAACAATCTTTTTGCACTTTTAGATATTATTAGATATTTTTTGCTTTGATATCAGTTCAGACAGCTCTATAAAACATCGCTCATACCTATATATACAGATATACTCCTCGCCATTAAACTATGCAGAGTAATATTTAGCCTTGCATCTCCATTGACTACAACACTCTATCATGATTTTTTTTTTTTCTTCTTTCGAAATTTAACAATATGCAAAATGAATTTGCAAAAAAAACGAAGAAAAAAAGGTGTTTTCAACTCGACTTAATTATGAAAAATTTATGCAAAGAAAATAACAACAACAAAAAAAAGTTGGCAACGCCACGCGAATAATGGTCAATAAATATTGCTCAACTAACGGTTAACATATGCAGAAATATTTCATATGAAAAAAAAAAGAAAAAATTACGATTATAACTCAGACCTATAGACAGACAGCCTGGCATGAAAATGCCGACGAACGATCGTTAATTGCTAAACAGCTACGCGAAATTAGTTGATTGTTATTGTTTTTTTTTTTTTTGTTGTTGTTGTGCGGTTTACTAATTAGTTCATAATTGGAAAATAACAAATTAATCGCCTTTGGGCGCACCGATTGTCAAGTAAGAGATATGAGCAAGATTTACGAGGGTTGTAAATAATTATCAAAAGCAAGTCAGTAAATGAATGAAGAAAGTAAAACTTATTCATGAATGCATAGATCGCTAAATTACCCTAAATAAATATGAAAACATTTGCAAAAAAAATTTAAACATTTATTATACAACCCTCTTTCATTTAAAGAAATTTTGTTTAATGGAAAAAAGTACTTTTTTAAATATTTTCTGCACGCATTTCCGGTGATTTATTATGGGAATTAAAATATTTATTTCAGTTTAAATTTAAAAAATAATAAAAACAAAGTTTTTGTCTCGTGACCCGTCTGAAGTGTTCAAATAATAATTAAACTTAAAAAATAAATCTTATCTGCTAATTTATAAGCAAACTTTCCAACTTCCCCTTTTCTAATTTATTGATGTACATTATACGATTAAATAAGAATTATTTGTAGACTTAATAAGCCCGTAATTGTATAAAAATTATGTTGTTAATTATTAGCATGATTTGTCATAAAATTTCCTCAAAATTGCTTTATTCGCTGTAAAAATTTTTGGTTAATCAACTTAGAAGCCATTATTGTTTTATGGATGAAATTAAAATGGGAAAAATTGTCGCTTTAATGCCGTCAGAATATATATTTCCACCAATTCGTATTCGCTTAAAATTGATTAATCATGAAACTTTGGGAAGTTAAAGTATATGCTTAATACGGCTGTCCTAAAATATTATCTAAATTGCAATCAAGAATTTTAAAACTGTTTGAGAATTATAACTGACCTGTTTTTCATAATAACACATAAAATTCTCAAATAGTTGTAATATTTTTCATTTGAGTATCATATTAGTCCCCTGAATAATATTTATGCGATAGGTATTGATGTGTGATGATTGGCGATTGTGATAGGCCGTTGTCGTAGGAGGTCTCTATCTATTACCGTTTCCGAGATCCTTTCGTTCATACGGACGAACAGACGGACATGACTATATCGACTCCTCTATCAATCCTGACCATAATGGGGGTAACTTTGGGGGGTCTCCGACCATTATTTCTACCTGTTAGATACATTTGTACAACACCAATAGGCTCTTGTACCTTCGGTACAGTACCTAAAAATAGGCGCATCAGCGCAAGTCGGGTACGCTATTATGCTATAAAAAGTAGGACAAAATTTTTCTAGTAAGTCAATTTTTCATGCTTAAATGTCTTACAACGTGAGAGGATGATGTATATGTACTATTTAAATCAGCGATGGGCACGCAAGGGCCCTTTGTGGCCTCCTTCCTTCACAAAAAAGTTATCTAATGGATGGATACAGATTAGCTGTAGATCCATATTATTCTTCTGGCAGAATATGATTGGTTTCAAGATACTGATTCAAATTGTAAAATCTTCAGAGCAAACTTATGGTCAATAGCACTCGGTTTTCGGACGGTTTTCCTGGTTTCGCAATGTGGAAGTTTTAAGCAATCTTCCAATATAAAAGTTCAGTAAACAATACCTCAAGATTTTTTTTTTCTTTTTTTAATTGCCTAATGATGTCACGTACTACGGTCAATATTTCTTGGCCGTACACACTATTTGGTGAGTTTTTTATTAATTATGAAGTTTCAGCGTCAGAAAATGCCTCTAACAGGTGCTGTTTTGATGCAGATATATCTGCTAAGATATTAATTTTTTTCTACGTAGTTAATTAGTTTGTATTAATTAAACAAAAACTTGGAATATATTGCTTTTCTTAGTGGTACATAAGAATCTTCTATTGGTGCCTTGGGACATCCGTTACAAATGCGTGGCTGCTGTATAGAAAACATTTTTATTTTCTACATCCGATACAGAAACAGATTCCTCTTACTGGAAATTGCTGATGTACTTTAAAAATCGACTGCCTTTTCGACTATCAAATGCAGAAGGTGATAACCCAATATCATCCCTTGGCTCTCCATCGAGTAGTAATACTTCGCAAAACACAAAGAAGTACAGGTTCCAGCCGAATCCTCAGACTCTAAGCGGAAGTTGTTCAGTATAGATTACACTAGTCTGCTGCTTATAATTTTCAAGTCACATTTTATTGTTTCTCAAAATCAAAACACTTTTCTTAAAGCTTGCTAACTAGTAAACGCTTAACACTTATTGTTCTCGTTAATTGCTTGCATAAATTTGAAAAACTTGTATCTTTTTTTTTTTTTCCTCCATATACGATAATTGTTTTCAGCATGATTTATAAACCGAACTATTATTTATAGTAGCGGTGTCTGGAAATTCCTGTAATGTAGTAAATTTACGCTGAAACAATAAAATTCTAAGTAAACAGTTCCAACTTTGCCGGCTGTTTGTTTGCACAGTTTATAGCTAAAGTAATTACAAAAAATAAATAACTAAATAAACAAATGAATTTCTATTTTCATGTTTACAGAATACCAATTGAATTTTACAGATTACTCAGACCAACATCTAAATTAAATGCGCCAAACTCGCCGGTTCGAAAAAAATTTATAAATTGATTTGCCGCGGATTTCTGATCAACAACCTTTTCAGGTTTACCGCTACCCAGCAGCCCACAATCACTTAGAACTTTCTTTATGTCATCGCAAGGCTTACGTAGTCCCATCAGCTTAACATATTCGAAACGTTTATGCTTATTCAGCCAATAGAGCAAATAGTCGGCAATAGTTTCATTGTCCACAACATTATCGGGTAAGCAACCGATCAGCGCTAGCTTCATGCCGGTCTCATCATTCGGTATTATTGGATGCAGTGCCACGTCACGTTCATGCAGTAAAATCGAAGGACGCTCTTGCAGCAATATGCGATTGTTTAACTTGACATTACGTTTGACTTTCTTGAAGTTCTGCAGTGCTGTAATAATAGCACTCTTGCCCACTTTAGGTAAACCAATAACCATTAGATTAAAATCCTTTACTGGACCATGCGCTGATTCTATGAGAAGTCGCGTTGCCAATGATAATAATTGTTCGACACCACTACATCTTGGCTTGGTGGCATTCGTAAAGACAACATGCCGATCGAGTCCACCACGTAGCTGTGAACGTATTAGCCGATGATCAATTGTATCGGTCAGATCTTTTTTATTCAATACCAAAATATGTGGCTTGGCACCTTTATGCGTCACAGCCTTCTGAAAATCTTTGTTACGTCCGGAGATTGGTAAGCGTGCATCATGCACTTCAATGATGCAATCAATGCTGCGCATTGTGTGTTGCAACTGACGCAGTCCACTGTTTAGATGCTGTGGCATCCAATTGATGGGCTTCTTGGTGGCTATTTTGAAACATTCACGGAATCTAGACATATTACTTGAAATTTTGTTTAAAAAACGAACAATTTAAATAATTTAAAGAAAAAACTTTAATAATTTCGTATGCTGATGTTATTAACAAATACTACTTTTTTTACGTCATTGTTAAATATTTATTTTTGTGTAAAATAAAAAATTCCATTTAATTTTTTTTTAATCAAATTTTTTCAATCAATCAATTAAGAGCTCGCGCTACAAGTTTGTCGTTTGTAAATATTTGCTTTGTGTTGAGCGTTGTTTTGCATTTTAATGCCATGCTTGACTGTAAAATTTAAATATTATTTATTTAGTTTAATGTCTGGGAATTGTTTGAATCTGTTGATCTTTAAGCTTTCTGGTGATCCTGAACCAATATTTGCTTTAAAATTGTTGCTGGTAAATATTTAAAGTAAAGGTCACTTTGAACTTTGTGAGCCTATAAATCAAATACGAACTGTGGCAAAAATTTTAATTAATCAAAAAAGAAAAAATGTGAGAACAATTGAGCACGAGAAAAAGACTTTCAATATACACCACACCATGGTGAAATTATATAAATGTACAGAAGCAGGAAGAGAAAGAGAGATAAAGCGCAGAAATATAAAAGAAATTTCACAGAGTATTCAAAAATTTTAATAAATCAAAAAATAAGAAATGTGAGAACAATTGAGCACGTGAAAAAAACTTTTAAAATACACCACACCATGGTGAAAATATATAAATGTACTAATAGACACATAAAGCAATCGTAGCCCATGCTGTGTGAACTGTCCTCCTAGAACTAAAAGTTTTTTATACTTTTATCATAGACCTCCGCAGTCTTCAACGTATGTTTAGCAGAAGAGTGGTCCAATTTTTGGTTTATAAAATGAAAAATAAGTCTCAGAATGTGGCAGGTAGGTTAGCAAGTTTTGATTTTTATTCTGATTGAGAAACACCATCGATGTTTCATATTGGATACTTTTTATCCGAGGTATCGTCACATTGCAGATAGTTTTTCAAATATTTTTGGTATAAATGCCTAATAGTGTTCCTCACAGAACTATCATTAATCGTTCTGGTAACATATGTCAAGGTTATGTTGTTAACTAACCAAATTTAAAGATGTTTTCTCCAAATTTAAAACATTACGTATCACATTTTTGTATGGCAGAATAGTTTTCAAATACAACCCTTTGGTTTAAGTTCTATCATTGGCAATTGATTATACAAAACAATTCATTAAGCATTTAAAGGGAAAAGTTTCCTCCTACTGGCAATGTTAGTTCCGATGGGTACCTGCAGCTAGGCACCGTTTTTGGAGAGTCGATTTTTTGGGCTGTTTTTAGAAATTACCGCTTCTTGAGCTCTGCGAAATTCTGTTTCAATCGAGATTTATGACCTCAAAACCTTAGGGTGCAGGAAGTGGGCACACTCCCCTATTAATTGACGGGTAGTTTGATATACGTCCATAAAAGATATTTTTTTGAAAATAAGCATTTTATTTCTGAATATATATAATTTTTTTATTCCTTACATGTTATTATGTTTCATGGAGGACCTCAAAATAGGAGCTTGTTCCAGTAATTCCACCCAAATCTCTTACCGCGTTCATATTTTCCTATTTCAGATTTCGAGATTATGCTAGATGGGGCACCAGCTTGTTGTCAAATTTATGGATTTTTGACAAGGCGACTGTACCTTGATGGACTTCAGTATGTTTATCCCACTGTCATGAAAGTGTTTATTGGTCTTTGATATAGTAAATATATATTGAGAGGATCGATAACAGCTATTACACACAAATTTTGCAGACTATCTTAGAGCATGCTGGAGTCAACATATTAGTTTGAAGTACTCTAGAGCATGCTTCAGCCAACATGTTGGTCTGATTAGTAAATATTTTTCTACAAATACTGTGTGTGTGTGTCATTTAACTCTTCGTATGAGTGTAGATAGTTAAAACCGTTTACGCCTAAAGTAGTCAAACGATTTTTATTTAACTGCACATTAGCACAACTAACTGCGAGATCAATGGATTAGATGAACGCGCAAAGATCAGACTCGAATCCAACGGTAATTAAAAACAATTAAACGTTGGACTAACGTCACGCTGCACACAATAAACCGCATCACACTTATTATTACTGTGCACAGCTATTTATAAAAGATATATTGTTATAAAATATTATTACAACTTAAAATTCCAACTTAATACAACGAATTGATTTAATGCGCTGCAATTCTACTAATTCTATGTCTGTTGTTTAAGTATTTAAGTATTGTCTGTGGCGGCGATGCCTAAGCACAATTGCATTTTAATTGCATAGCGCAGATACAGATATTATTTATAAGCACATTCTACAATATTATTGTGGATATTCTCGAACAGTTGTAGTAATTAAGTATCAAATGGCTTTAAAAACAATTGCGCTAAGCCAACATGTTTAATCAGAATTTGAAATCTTTTTATTGTTTAAAATGTTTGTTTCTTGCGAAAAACGCTCCATTTGTCGTCGACTTAAATTCAATACAAAACACCTGCAACTTAGGCTATCAAATAGCACACAGCGAAGAAAACCTGACTCCAAAGCACAACAAACAACAATCAAATCATAAGAAAAACATTAACTGGCATAATTTTGTACAATAAATCGAAATAAATAGAAAAAAAAACCAGCTAAGTAGCCACAAATCGACATCGAAAGGCGAAAAACTAAAACTGACAGCGCACATCAAGGTCTCACATTGCTAACCTACAAAGATTTGATGGCATAAAAAAAAAAAATAAATAAAAAACCTAGAAATGAAACGGAAATGAACAAATTGAATTGAATCTATTCACAATTCGCTTTTTTACGACTCATTTTATGTCGTTTTTTATTTATTTATTTACTTGTTTTTTTTTTTTCCACGAATTTTTTGTTCTATTATTCGCGTAAAAAAAGAACAAATATAAAGTAGAATAAAAAGAATTTGCAATTGTTTACAACTGCTCAGCAGCACCCATTCGTGTGAATATGGCGCGCGCATGAAATTCCAAATTTTATGCACTCAAAAGTTGTAGATACAAATAATGTATATTGTATCTTCAAGTGTTTACGTGCAGTAGAACACTTGCTGCAGTAAGCAAAAAATTTACAATTTAGTTGGAAAAATTTATGGCAATGATATATGGGAATTTTTTTTTAATATACTAATAGCTGATATATGCGACATTTGGATATACTGTTGTCTTTAGTACCATAAATTTAAATTTTTGTCATCAATCTAGTTGTAGAAGGTGTTGTAGGAGTATTCATAGAGCTATAGAGTACATTTTCTTACTTTATTCACTTCGAGATATTCTGTATCCCATTGAACCATATGGGAATATGTTCCTTTCTCTGTATTTAAATTTGTCGTTTCAAGCTAAACTCAACCACAACAAAATAATTTTCTTACAAAACTTCAGGAGGAAGGATGGATTTGTATGAGGGCTACCATTTCTAGTGATCCGAAAAGAACGCTTTTGAAATATTTTTTAGGATTTACACAAAATACCCCAATTTTTGGATATCTAACTGAATTTACAACAATAACATACTTTTTTCATACAAAAATACAGAACGTTGGACAGATTTCTATGGGGGCCACATCTTCGAATAACTGATATTGACCTAAATAGAATATTTTATAAGGATCAACATAAAGTAGACAAAATTTGAAATTTATATCAGTTTTACGAACATAGATAAAACTTTTTAATACAAAAACTTAGAATAGTGCGTAATTTTGCATGATAAATCCTAATCCCTTCTTAGAGAAGTTTAGCACATTCATTGAATACAAGTAATCTGAACAATTGATATGAGAATCTAAATTAATAAAAATAAAGGCTCCATCTATCATAGTTCTCAAGATCTCATTGTTTATACGAACAGTCTGACAGACGGACATGTGTATATCAACTTGCCCTAATTACTTACCCTAATTATGGGATGTATTTTGTTCATATTCTTTCAATCACTGGTTGGCGTAAATCAACGTATTAACGTAAACCCATTACAACAAATCCAACGATACTAAATCACATAAGCGTGGATCATTTCTCGAAATTACATGGTTACCGAACTTCCCCTTCAATAGATCAATTATTGGACCAAATGTGTAGCATGAGGCACAATCTTCTGGAACCAATGATATGAAGCACATCCCATTCATGCCAAAAATAGTCTTCTAACATGGCATGATAGCAAACTACATTGACCTCCCTAGGTAGAATAGTTAGTATTTTTATCGAAGAAGATATATGTTCCTATCCAATCTCCGGTATGAGAACCACACAAAAAAAGATGGTACAAATTTGTAAATGAGCTGAAATCTCTTGAGACATATGTGAGTCTTTCCAATAAAACAAAATAAACTTCATCGCTAAAAAGAGAATTTTCTGAAAAAATCGAAGAAGTTTCAAGTCTTCAAACGAATGTAGGGCTAGATTTGTGTATAAAATTTGAACTGAAGCATTTACGTAAAAAATCGCGAGATTTTTCTAAAAGTGAAAATTGTATAACTTTAATGAAATCCCTTACAATTTGTGCGGATTGATAACCAATAAAGGTGGGTACACTAATTTGTTTAGAGTGATACTTCTCATGAACTTAACTATTTCACCAGGACTGAATTCATGAATCGCAATGAAATACAATGTTGATATATTCGGATGAAACTGTGATGAAGACAACTACTTTGAAAAGTGGGTTTTCTTGATAGTCTCCAGCCAAAGACATGTATCCTTCATATTTTGGATACATATCTTGCGCTGTAGACTAGAAGCTGAAGTACCTTGCTCACATAAATACCAAGAAGTCTTGGTGTCCCCGGTATGTAATTGCGGATGTGTGACGATACTATGATGTGCAAGACGATGACACTTTCAATGACCTTCTCCATGGAGGGTATGATGATGCAAAATCTTAGAAATCTTCAAGTTTGCCAGAAATTTGTTAAAGGCGTCTCCTTTTTTGCCCACCTGTATCGCTTAAATTTCCAATACTGCTTATAGCATTTACTGCTTTGGTTAAAATATTCCAAACAATTCCAAATCGGGCCGCTAAAAGGAGTAGCCTCCCTGAAAAAATTTAATTTCTGTTTATTTTAGCTAAAAACACTAAAATTGAAGTATCTAACCTCAATTCTAATGAAATATTCTATACATGTCCATATCGAAGCACTAAAAATCTACACCCTTCTTGAGTTTTTGTAAGAAAAGTATTTTGTTGTGGTTTAGTTTCAAACAATTGATTTTCGACTGCATTGAAAAAAAATAACGAAACGAAAATGGGGACGACTTTTAGGGCTTACACTATGTTACGATTTTTGAAGTGAAACATCTTTAAGTACAGAAGGGTAAGTCGGCTGAATGAAAGCGCGAACCGAGACAAAAATGGGGACGGCTTTTGGGGTGGGCAGAATCGAAGAGAGGGTGGGCTATCAACACATTCTTATGTCACACCACTCTTACTACGCTCATGCCGCGAAAGAATTTCTTTCGGGAATCTTCGGAGCCTATTTAATCAACGTACAGCTGACGAGAGCGGGCTATCTGAATCGAAGGTAATTCTTTCAGAGGGGAACTGCTTTTGGCGGGCATTCTCATTAGCGACCAATGATGGAACTTCGAGTAGTAGAAGTATACTGGTGACAAGAAGACAGTGGCCTCGGGATTGCCACCGAACTTCTCCCCACTACCGCGTACTTTCTTTTTAACATTAAATTTTTCTTTGTTATAAACAATGAGCAGCTGACTTCGGCAAGCCTTTGTCTCGTGACTTTGTGAAGTTTCGACAGTTTTTCGGCTTGGGTGAACCAGCTGTAGTACAAATTGTTTTGTAAATTTCCGATATATTTGAATATGGAGAGTTAGAAAACATGGAACTTTGCCACTGTTTGAATCATTAACTCATTCAGTTTTTAGCTGATGAAAATAATGCAATTTTCCACTGGATTTTCTTGCTGAATTATAGCTTTTTTATTGATGAAAAAAAAATTTTTTAAAAACCAGATTCATAAACATGAAAAGACTGTTGAGCCAGTGTGCAAAGCGAATCAAAAAACATATTTAAATATTTTATATAAATATTACAAACAAATTAAATGTGACTTGCCGCTCGCACATTTAAAATTAGAAATAGCTGCAGGCGTTAAAAGTCTTTAACCTTTCATTTCTTAGCTTTTATGTAAAGCGGAAATTGTAGAGCGTTTTTGAATGCTGCCAGGAAAACCGAAGAGCGACAGCGACAATTGCAGCTGCGAGACAGCAACAACAACAACAACAACAACAAAAGCAAAAAGAAGTCGGCATCAATAGCGCGTTTGTCGAAAAGTATCGCATTACAAGTCAAGTTGGTGCGCTACAAAATAAAAACAGAAAAAAATCGTACAAAGTGTTGCTATTGCTGCAACTGTTGCCGCAGTTTGTTTGTGGCAACTTTTCACTTCCGCAGGCGTTGCATTACATTGCAGCGCGCTGCAATATAAACTTGACTCTTGAAATGAGTTCATAACGTTCATTTAACTCTCCAACGGCAGCATCAACGGTTATTGTTGTCGTCATCATCATCATTGGCTACCAACAACAACATAATCATGTTGCAAAAAAAAAAAGATATATATTTATCTATATAAACCGAAAGCGCAAAGCAAAATTTCACAATTGTTAGCAAACTTGCTTCAAACTCGAACGTCAACTTGATTCCATTTGCCATGCAGCAAAAACCAAACAGCAGCAGCAGCGCAGCAAATGCTGCTGATGACGTCGACGTCTAATGTTGAAGTATTTGCTGCAGCATCGAGTTGAACTGAACACCAAAGTTATTTAATCAAAATCATTAAGTTTGCGCTTGATTATGTAGCTGTTATTAAACGTAATCGTCATCGCAGGCAGTCAGCCTGCTTGCTTGCTATGTATCTGCGAGATATCGTCTTTGTTTGGCGGCTACTGCTGCACGAGTAGCTTCAGTTTCAAAGTTGGCTAAACTTTTAGCGTTGTGGAGTCGACTCGACTCGATGTCTTGTCTTGCTTTGCATACACACAAGTCAGACTTGCTAGTTGGCAAGTAAAGGGTAATTTGAACATTTTAATTTGCTATAATTAGCTACTAGCAAGCAGCAACATGAACAGCAAACTGTACTCTGCAGCCAAAGTGAAATGAAGTAATTAAAATACACAAAGAAATCTCTATAAAATGTAAATAACATTTAAAAGAAAAAAAAATAAAGAAAAAGATTGTCTGCTAATTGCTTTATTATACAAGGAATATTTGTAAATCAAATATTATTACTACAACAGTTCATAGCATCTGCTGAGGAGTCATACAAGTCGGTGATATTTAAAAATAGTTTCAAGCTTGAGCTATTGTCTTAAGAATTTATTCTTACTTCAGCTCGAGTTATTCAACATTTTGTGGAATTTTTTAATGTTTTGACTAGCATGAGTCAAACGCTTATTGGAGGCAGCTGCCAAGAGTCAAATTTGCACATCATTTGGTATTTTTAAAAATTTGCATTTAAATCAATATTATTTGACATTGTTTGGATTCAAGAAACAAGAAAGAACACTGCAGTCGAGCACACTCGACTTCAAGTTACACTGAACCCCTTGAATTTGTATGGGGAATATATTCCTATTTGAAACCGTTTAGAATATTTTGTTGGAATTAGTATAAGATACATCAGATTTGGTATTTCTAGCAAAAACAATATTAATAAAACTTTTTTACACCTACTCCTCAGCATAAAGGAGCAAATTTATTGAATACGATTGATCTGAAGAATGAATAGGAGAATCTTAATATCCAAATTTGAAGGCTCTATCTATTATAGTCGCTAAGTTCGCCATTTTCCTGCGGACAGCCAGACAGTCGGACACCAGTCAGCGTATTATTGAGCCACATCCACAAATTCCATGAAATGTTTGCATCTTTTTTGCCAGAATGTCGTTTACTAACTTATCCTTGATGCCATAACCGCTTCTTCCTACTACCTAAGTCACTTTGTATCTTTTCCTTAGCTAGTTTAAAATTCGGTATGATATAACCCACTTAATGATTTATGTTTTGAAATCCGGAGCTATCAAATAAATGCAGATACTCGGCATGAGTTAGTCCGTTCAAGCTGTGAGATTTGGGAGTAAAGTATGGTATTTTGTAATTTAAAGTCGAACTCATGATTAACATGATTAAATGATTTCCTTGCTTATCAACAGTATTTTCAGTCCAACAATTTTCATCTCGTGAGCTATTCAAAGCAGTTATCAAATAAAGGTACATCTTGAAGGGTAGGAATACAACTATGGAGCACCGTTTTAAAGACTCTTCCGAACACAATCATCCAACAACTTGGATAAACAAATTATTTTGAACTATATAAATCTTAAAAGATACAATGATCACCGTTGGACTCACATCAATCCGCCGGCTTCAGCTTTCACTATTCATACAAGCAGGAGATGGCCCTCAGTGCTCTATAAAAATGGTGAAAATGGGTATACTTAGTTTAAAAGGCAAAAAGAGGCGAGATAGACCCCATAAAGTATATATATATTCTAGATCAGCATCAAATTTCGAGTCGATATAGACATATCCGTCTAACTGTCGTCTGAATATCAAGATCTTAAAAAATATAAGAGATAGAGCCTTTAAACTGTCATATTAAGTTTTTCTTATTTATTCAGATAATTGTTATTTAATCCCACACTAGCTTGCCAATGTGTATTCGATGTTCTAAGGAGTAAGTTAGGAATCGAAGGGGCCATTGCCCCACACAATCTCCCCATATAAACGATAAACAAAATTCGTCGCATCTTTGCATCTATTTGAGGTATAAAGTTGATATTTGGAATACATTTTAATGGGATTAGAAGAAGTAAGATTCATTGGAAAAGCGAGGATGGTTTCGCTGTCAATACGAAACATACATATTTCAACATTCATTTTGGCAAAAGATTATACGGGACACAGCGAAGAGTGCCGGTACAGTTAGTCAAGAATATATCCACTTTTATGGGATCCGTCTCGCCTCCTTCTTGTTACATTAATCTAGAAACGGGATACACAAAATTTTTATAAGTAGTAAACGCTGTTCACAGAAGACCAAGGAGCTGTTAATGACCATATGCGCTAGGAGGCCCCAGCTGTTCAACAGCAGATGATAATGAAACGAAGAAGAAAATTCTTATGGAGAATCGTTAAATCAGTATTAAAGAAGTTGCTGAGGATATTGGCAAATCGGCTTATTGAAGCGAAAGCTAGTACATTTTGAGCATGAAACGTGTAGCAGCGAAGTTTGTTCCGAAATTGCTTAATTATGACCGAAAGAATTGTCCCACAGGAGCTGTTGAATGATTTGTTAAAAAAAAACAAGATAACTGATGACGAAACATGGATATATATGGTTCACATATAAATGCAAACGGTTAGTAGAGTCATGAAAAAAAACATGCCAAGCTCGGAAAAATTTTAAGTTTTGGCTCAATGTTTTATTCGATTACTACGAACCATAATAAATATTATCTTAGAGATATGCACCTTTTGAGTGAAGCAATACGAAGAGAACGTTTGTCAAAAAGTGTCTATTTGAGGAAGATTTCTTTGTAGGGTACATGAAATAGTTATTGTAAAATTATTTGGAGAAAAATAGTCACTGTTTTTCAGAAATCTCATAATGGGTATTTCTATATTTTCTTTTTGTGACACTACTCTAAATATTTATTACACTTCGAAAAGCTTACCAAGCTAATTTGGATTATTGACTCCGAAACCAATGGATACCCGGGTAAGTACAGATTGGTCAACTGCTTTGAAGGATTTTTTTTTCCTTTTCATAACTTTATATCCCATGACTTACATAAGAACATAAAAATAAGAACCTCAGAGCATTTTCTCTATGCATACATATAATAAAATTGTAGACAAATTTTGTATGTTTGTGCGCGCATCGCGCCTTAACTGCTTAACCGATTTGTATGAATTTTGGTATAGAAATAAATAGGACTTTGGAAAAGAACATAGGCAACTTTTTGTTAAAATCGGAGGGGTCGATGCCCAGATCCCCATATAAGCAATATACAAATTCGTCATAACTTTGTATCCATGTGAGGTTCAGCGATGAAATTTAGAATATATGTCAATGGGATCTAAGGACGTACTTCCATTAAGTTTGGTCAAAAATTTATTATATCTTTACATCTGTTTGAAGTTCAAAGATGAAATTTGTTATACATATATGTAAATGGCATTGGAAGAAGTAAGATACATTGGACAAGTGTGCACAGTTGAACTTTACTGGGGGTGGGCTAAAAATTTGTGTGGTAAATCATCATTAGGCAATGATTTATGTGGAGATTTCGGTGATTTGGAGCTTGAACGGTTGTAAACTGTTCCAAATTATCAACGCAAGATATTGTACAGTGAAGAATTCCACTTCTACGTCAGTAGCTTTGCTAATTTGCAAAATTTTCATGTACGAAGCATGGAATATCCAATGGTGATTCAGCAGCTAACGAAACACCCAGAAGCTAATGACATAGTTCTTTAAACCAACTTATTCATGACGGATTCGCATATTATACTATTAGGACATACATCGACTTATTGATGGAGGTGTTTGATGAACGACATAATCTTCATAGCTTCCACCAAACCTTCATGTCACCAAATTGTGTAATTATATGCCGCTGGATTATCTTCTGACTAATAATTGCCTTTTTCTTTTTAATTTAGCTATGTTTTATTTCACTTTAACAGCCTAACAGACCTTTCGAACATTCTAAGTAAACACAAATGTGTAGTGTCACATATTTCTGTACAGGGTATACCAATTAATTGATGCGGCAACAACAACAACAACTAACAACAAAACAAGCTAAAGCCAAAGCAATCAACAAAGACTTTTGGTATTTACAAAATGTCTCGAATGTATTTTTTTTCACTATATTTTTTTTTTTTTATATTTTTCTATACAAAAGAAAAAATAGTATCTCAACCTGTTTTTGCCAACTCTGCTCGTCAGCAAAAGCATTATACGATATATCCGATCGATCGATCGATCTATTGCGACGACGATGCGCGCATGCGAGCGACAAAAACAAAATATTTTTGCGCAAGCATTAACTATTTGCACGGCGTAGAGCGAGCGTTTGATTGATTTAAGGTTTGGCCAAGTCAAGTCGTAGTACGAGTATATATAATATACCATATGTACGCGACGACTTGAAACAACTTAACTTGCAGTCGCGACTACGACGAAACGTTTGACGAATGTTAGATTACGTATTTTGCCAACCAAAAGCAGTTTAAGTGTTAGAGGAATGTCTGTCCGTCTGACCGTCGCTCTGTCCGTCTCAATGAATGAATTGAAACATTTTGAGTTTGCACGTTTTTAGTTGCTGTTACTCCTTTTGATTGAATGATGACTTCAGGCCAAAGGCCTCATTCCAAACAAATCGAAAGCAATAAATGCGTGCAGCGCATAATAAATTTACTCTTTTACAAAGTACAGTAATTACATTTATTAAATACAGAAAAACAGAAAAAAATTAAAACATTAAGGTCGACAGCGCCTTGAATTAAATATCACGAAGTGCAGAGAAAAGCTAAAAAAAAACTACAATTCTTCAATAAACATTAAAAACAATATAAAAGTTAAATATTAATTTAAACTTTTTTTACCCACGCGGCTTTTATTGTTGTTGAATTGAACAAACGAAAAAAAAAATAAAATAAGTAAATACAAACAAACGAAATTATGCAAATTTTATGTATTTTTTTTTCCAGCTTATTCTGTCTTTTTTTGAGTAAAAACAAGTTAAATAACATATTGATAAATATTAATAAGCTAGAAGCAGCAACAGATAACAACGCAATTTTGAATGACGTGCGTTAACGCGTGCGTGCAAGCGCGCCAAGCGCAAAAAAAAAAAGATACAGATACATTTATGTATCTTTTGTGTTGCAGCAGTTATTATAAAGAAAAAAACAAGCTCATTCAACAGCCTGTCGCCTGACTTGTTACTGTGCATGTGACAGTTAACGGTTTTTGTTGTATAAATATGTACTTACAACTTGAAAGTATCTCATGGCGCTACTTTTGCTTTGAACACAATAAAATTGCAATGATGCGTAAATAGTAAGCAAGCTAAATAAAGCTGAAATTATATATGCATATGTTTGCCTTTTTTTATTGACTTTATTACTCGGCAGTTTTATAAATATGTATTGTAGCTACAAATTGCAGCTATAAACAAGAAAAAAAAGTATCTGCTACGACAAGTGTTTCAGTTATTAAATTTTTTTTGCGCAATTTTTTTTTTTTTTTTGGTTGTCTCATTGTTTGCTCGCATCAACTGCGCTGCTGTATTTCATTAAAAGCGCACTTGAAACAAAAGTATCTGCAAGTTCTGGCACTGTTGAGATACATTGGAGATGCAGTGTAACTGCTTGTGAGTCATTGTGTGTGTGTTTCAATAAAAACTTCTCCAATTGTATTAAGCGATAAAAAATATTTATTGCATCTTGCTAAATCTTCTTTGTTTTTTAAGCGGTTCAGCAGAGAATGTATGAAATTTTTGGTGATTCAGAAACGCAGCAGCTTCAAAACTGTGCTGTAACTTGAAGATGACTTGTCTGTTCTAACGAAAAATAGTTTTTGTAATACTATGGACCCACTACATGGTAGATACAAACTCAAAATTATTTAAAAAATTTCGAGCATTTGCTGGCACATACATTTTTTATTCAGCAAAATTTTAAGGTATTGCACTCTATACAGACTTGCTCCCTCATTACAATATAGAATCCAGTGAAATAAAAACAGTACATTTCTATGCTCGAGTTGAAAAATATAAACTGCAGGCTTTGTTTAACGGTTCAGCAGTAAATGTATGAAAATTTCAGAACGCAGCAGCTTCAAAAATGTGTTGTAGCTTGAAGATGACTTATCTGTTCCAACGCAGAAACAAAATAAAAATTATTTACAAAATTTCAAGCTTGTAATCAATTCCATTTCACTACTTTTATTTGCTGGCACAACCATTTTTACTTTTTAGCGAAATTTTAAGGTATTGTACTCTATACAGACTTGCTCCCTTATTATTATTTGAGGTTTAACAGTACATTTCTATGCTCGAGTTGTAAAAATAAACAGGAGGGTTTGTTTAACATATTTAACAATGCTTTAAAACGATGTTTAATGTTTTAGAAAAAGAAAGTACTATTAGAGATGACTGAATTGCAACTACCTTAAGACCTTACGAACCCAATACGCAATTAACGAAGTGTTTCATCCATCTCCTCTCCTATGCGCCACTTGGTAATTTAATAAAGTAATGCAGTTGTAAATTGTTTCATTCAAATGAATTGTCTCACGCAAGGTCAGCAAGTGTACAGCATCCGCTGAGCAAGCCTGGCCGCAAACTATTTCATTACGACTGGATTACGACAATCCGCGCCGATATACTCACTAAAAGTTGTCTAAACCAGCTCAAATAGCTGCTGTATCACATAGAAGTAACTAAATGAAGAAGTATCTATAAAAACTTCTACGTTTAAATTATGTTAAGCGAAACAAGGTGCGTGTGCAGCTATTGTATTTAATAGCTGAGCTTGCATAACGGTGTAATAAAGCCTACTACTACTACTACTCGACTCGACTCTACACTAAACAACTTCAATTCAAGGTCTACAGCAAAAGTATCTGCATTATCGATAACTGTATCTCAACTGAATGGAAAACTTGTTTTCTTTTGTTTTATATTCGAATAAACAATAATTAAATCACAAACTTATATTTAGAAGTTGTATGTAGTACATATGTATCTATAACACAGCATCAAGTTGATGCGAATTGAGTGCAGCATAAGAATGAATCAAGTTTTCCAATTGGCAAACCGAAATTGCGCATGCGCGCACCTGTTGCTTTTAATTCGCTTTAATTTTTTTTTTTCATTTTTTTGCGGTTGTTGCAACTACAAAAATTCGTATGAGGCTTTGCGTTTTATAAAACAATTACGACGCAATATACAAAACAACAAACTTCACGTACTCAACTCGATTTGTTGCGCATTTTAAGCCGCCAGTAAACCGCTTTTGGCTTAAAGAGAAGAAATGTAAAAAAAAAAAAAAAAAAAAAAAACCTACTTACGAGTATAAACGGCCGCGGCGTAAAGCTACAGATACATATATAGCGGCCGGTTTATAGCTACGACGACGACGACTTCGATAAGTTTCGATTTGTGAGCGCCGACTTTGCTGGCGTAAAATTGCAGATTGTGGTGCGCCATTAATGCATAAAATGAAACGAAAAAAAAACCTGTAGAATTTACAATTACAGCAGCAACAACAACAGCAACAACTGGGTAAAGTAATCGTATAGCTCGGCATAACTACACACGTACATAGATACTGGATTTTTTTTTTTTAAATTTTTTATTTCGTTTCATTTTGTTTTGTTTTCTGTGTTGCATTCGCAAAAGATACAAACGATATGAGATACATTTTTGTTGTTGTTGTTGTTGCGGCATTCGCAATTGAAGCGTGGCTTGCATATATACATATATGAAGCGCTAACGTATGATGTATCTATGCATTGTATCTATATAAATGTATCTATGACGGTATACAGTGCAGACCAAAAATTTGAATACAACTAAGAAAAAAATAAAATTTTTGAGTGCTGAACACTTACAAGGCTTTGATGTGAAACAGGATTATTTTTGTTATAATAAAGGATTGTAGTAAGCAAACATTTATATTTTTTTTTTGATCGGAAGGGAGGAGAATATAGTGCTTCCTACTGTCTGATGTGCACTCTTCTTCCTTACATCTTTTTCTACGTCAGGTAGATCGATAGGGAGGAGAAAAGGTTGCTTGCTGCTGTCTAATATTCCCTTTTTACAGCAAATGAATAAAAGGGACGAGAAAATTGTGCTTCTTTCTTTCAGATATTATGATATACTCTTTTTTTTTAGCAGAGAGATAAAAGGGAAGAGAAAATTCTTTCTTTCTAATTCTTTTTTTCTAATGTTCCATCTGTTTCCTTTTCTCTACAGAGAGATGGAAAGGGAGTATAAAATGCTGCATTTTTTATTCTTATTTTTCTTCATCATATAAACAAAGAGAAGGAGAAAATATTACTTGCTGCTGTGTAATGTATGTTTTTTTCTTCACCAGAGAAATTTTCGCTTCTTGCTACCTGATGTTCCCGTTTATTCCATTTCTTTGCAGACAGAAAGAAAGGGTGGAGAAAAATGTGCTTATTTCTTTCTGATGTCTCATTTATTTCTTTTTCTACACATAGATGTAGAAAGGAAGGAGAAAATGTTGCTTGCATTCAATGTTCAAAATATTGTCCATCTTTCTGGCCATCCCAAAAGAACTTCTTCGGCTTGACGGCCAAGAACAAAGAAGAAGTGAAGCGTAATCCGATGAGAGCATCCTGCATTGATCTGAACAAGTAGTAATTAGAAGGGGCCAAGTCTGGGCTATAAGGTGAGTGAGGTAGTACTTCCCAACCACCGTTTTGTCATGATGGAAAATTATGGAATCGTTTCTGGTAGCATATTTTGGTCTTTTTTTCGCGATCGCTCTCTTCAAACACATCAATTGCGTTCGGTGGAGTTCCCATTTGATCGTCTGACCCGATTTCAAGAGCTCATAATACAACTGACCCTTCTGATTCCATCAAATACCGTGCATTACCTTGGCGCTATGGATAATCGGTGGATGTTACCGTGGATGTTTGATTGTTGTCCGGGCTTCGCATACAATTTCTTGCGCTTGGTGTTATCGTCATGAAATCATTTTTCATCACCAGTGACAATCCGATGCAAAAATTACTTCTTTTTGTGGCGTTCAAGCAACACATCCGACATGCAGAATCAGTGTTCGATGTCTCTAGCTTTCAATTTATACGACACCCAATTTCCTAGCTTTTGCATGAATCTCAATGGTTCTAAACGTCTGAAAATGGTTGCTTGATCAACTCCTAAAGCTTTTGCAAGTTCTTTTTGCGTTTTGCACGCCTTTAATTTTTCATCTTCAAGCCTTTTTGGTTGTCTTGGTCGTTCTTCGTCTTCTAAGTCGAAACTACGTGCAAACCACTTCTGGCACGTTCCTTCAGCTAGAGATGACTTTCCTCCTTAGTACTTTTCTTCATGTTATACTCATGAAGAAGAACTTCCCGCAACAAAACTTTATCTGGCTTACTTTTGTCTGAAGTTCCTTGAAGAGAAAATTTTGCTACTTTGCTGCCTGCTGTTTCCGCTTTTTTCATTACTTTGCAGAAAAATAAAAAGAGTGGAGAAAATTTTGCTTTTTGCTGCTTGATTTGCCCTTTTTTCTTCACTAGCTTGATAGCTAGGGAGGAGAAAATGTCTGATCCTCCCTTTGTCTTCATTTAGCAATTAAAATGTTTTTTTTTTCGAGTTGTACTCAAACTTTTAGACTTTAATGTTTATACCATTAAATTTATATAATGCCAATTTTTTTTAAAGCTTCACTATATAAAGTTTTAATAGTTATTACCTGCGAATATTTAACTAATTTAGCAGATTTTTTTTTTCCTCTAAGTAGCTATCTTTAATGTCTTATTGGCTATATGCCTAAGCAATCCATTCAACAATTAACGCTCAACATTTTGCATGCAACTTCATGCACAATCGCCCATTCACTAGCAACTCCTCCGGCAAAAGTTTCTGCGTGTTTTAAACATTTTGGAAGTGGGTTGGTTTGGCGCTTAAGTATTTAATAATAGTTTAGACCACAAAAAAAATATGAAAACCACCTCTCTTTATTAATCACTTTCCGCTGCAACTTGTTTTAAGCCATGTTTTCTCTTGCACATATTTATTAACTGAAATAGTATCTACATATTTTTTTATAAGTTTTGTTCGCCCAAAATGCCTTATTCCTTTTTTTGACGCCTTGATTTTGTTTTAAAGAAATACTTGTTTCACGCGCGCATTACGTGGAAATGAGGTTACATAAAAATGCATTAACTGTGAGTGAGTGAGTGAGTGAGTGAGTGAGTGAGTACGTACCCCAAACAACAGCAACAACAACAACAATCATAGCATGACTATATGTATTCCATCTAACTATCGATCGATTTAGTTAGTCCGGTTGCTTGGTAAGTTGATTTATGGTTGCTTGTCTGACTGGTTAGTTGCTCGCTGCTTGGTTGTTGTTTGGTTGTTGTTTGGTCGCCCGGTTGGTTGGTAAGTTTATTGAATGAATTGGTCTGCACATTGATTTATTACCATATTTTTGGCGGTGCAGTGAAAGTTTTGCGCTCTAACCAAACGTTCACATTGCGTACATAGTTTTGTGTACAACAAAGTTTAATGAACCAAAGTTGTATTGTTTATGCCAAAATATCTTTACACTTATCTAATCTTAACTAAATAAGATAGACAACGAGATCAAAACCAAATATAGATTAACTAATTTAGGTGCAAAATAGCTACTATACATCGCTGGAAAACTTTCAGTGGAATGTTTTTTAAAAGTAAGACGCTAGAGCTCGCACAGAACACTAGAACATGTAAGAGTTGCGCACTTAAGATACAAATACTTTACTATATTGCCTCAGTTCCTAATAGAAAGCTAATTTAGTAGATAAATTTAGAAGAACGTGTCATTGATCAAAATTGAGACAAACTGCCAGTTCACTTGCCCCAAAATATCGTTTGAAGTCATGAACGGTAGCTTGTATCTCTCTTGGCACTCAAAAACAAACAAATACAAAATGTTTGCCATTTTTCTAGACATACACATTAAGGTGCCTTCCCCTCTAATAGACAGATACTGGCAGTTCGGTTCTATAATATTCGAGAATTAATTAATTTAAATTAATGAAGATAAGTTCTTCCCGCAGTGCCAGAGAAAACAGACCGAAAAGAAGGAAAGGCCTATATTAGAAACATTGACGAGCAAAACCGACTTGATAAATATCTGTTATTCTTAACTCCTTTCACACCTTCTTTAGAACATCACTAGAAGAAAATTTGAATCTGAAATAATGGATGGAAACTTGTCTATCTTTACGAAGCGCACACAGTCTAACACTTCTATGAGGAAAAATTGCATAACTCCGAAATTAATTTCAGCTTTATGCAAAATACTGTATTTATTATTGAAGCACCCATTGAAGCGCTTGAACACAACACTGACGAATATCCTATAAGCTATAAGAGTTGATTTTCAAAACGAGGTCCTTTGGGATGCAAAACTCTTATCAGCTTTAAATGCACGAAAATCTAAAGAAGAACGTCTACGATAGTTTTTTCGTACGATCATAAAGCACAACTCATCGCTGTGCCTAAATTAGAGAACTCTTCAGCAAGCAGTTTGGAACGCTATGATTGTTTGGAATCTTGAAGATAAAGTGCAGAATCTCAATTGTGATACTACTGCATCCAATGCAGCTCGTATTAATGGTGCCTTTGTGCTTGTCTAACAGAAAATTAATAGAGAAATGCTCGTTTTTGCTTGCTGTATAAAAAGGCCGTTTAAAAAGTTCCGAGAAAACTGAAAAAATGTTGATCCCGAGAGGATACAAAGCTATACAGAAAAGCTAGCTAGCTAAATTGTTCAGAAATTAACTAACTGCTAGACTTTTGCCGATCTGAATTAATTAAAAAGATTGCTAGAGAGGACTATCGTTAATAAATAGAGCTTACAATAGGATTTCACCACGGCGGAGATAGACAGAAGAAATTTAAGATTCGGCCGTCAGGTACCATGCTCCAAGCTCCATGTATGGGGAAAGAAATTTATTCATTAAAAATAAATACTTAGCTCTCAATTCCGAATTTCCAACAAAAACAAGGTAGCTCTATTAGACGTGTGTCTGTTCATCGTGACATCCTACGTAAAGCATTGGCTGCAATGCACTTTAGCGGTACAGGCACCATACCACAGCCTACCATACCAGGATTTATGCTTTTTAAAGGCTTACGAAAGAATCAACAAAAGCATCTCAAAAGCAGCTTAACTAAAATTTATGTTATTTAATAGATGAGGTATATGTCTTGTCTATATTAGATGATAATATAGACCAGGAAACAAAAGTAAAAATGGTTGCTAACTTAGCCAACGAAAACTCATCAGAGTTCACCAGAGAGTTAGGCAGGGTTGAGAAAATTTTGCTTGCTGTTGGCTGATCTTCTCCCTTTTTAATTTTTTTCTTCTTCACCATCCAATAGCTTCGCTATAATATATATTTATTCATCATTGCAATGCAAGAAAAATGCTTTGAACATGTTGAAGAAATCTTAGCAGCAAAAATAAAGAAGTTTCTCATTCAAATCATCAGTTACATGTATGGATCTTAGTTTAGGTGTAAAATTTCTATGGAGGCTATTCGCTGAAACTGCAAATTAAATCCACTGGCAGACATATATGTGAATCATGCGTCTAGAAGACGCCACCATATCAAATTTTTTCCATCAAATTGGCTCCAATGAAAAAGTTTTTTCAAAGTAAAGGAAAAAACAGATGTTTTGTATAGAGTGTCTGGTTTCAGATTTCAGCTTAAAACCAGGTTTTCAATTTTCTATGAAATTAGCTTCAAATGTAGCCACTTTCGGTTACTTCTGGACTGCAGTATCTATTTCCCTACTTATTAAAAATATTTGGTGACATCATAATACCTTTAAATCATTATAAAATGTTCTATGCATAACTCATATATATCACACTTGCCTCATTAAGCATCATTACACCATTACAAAGACAGACTTCGATTCCACCTCTAAATAGCATCTTATATAAATTCACACAGTTTCGTCAGCATTCGATTTGATTACACAAATCGATTAAGCGGATATCTCAATAACAGCAAACAACAACAACAACCGCAGCTAATGCCACTTGAGTAGCGTCTAAACTGAAATCCATTAAAACGCGCTAAAACTTTCGCTAATGCCGCTCGATTGCAGCAACTGATCGATCGTAAATTATACGAACAAGCGCGCCCAATAAATATAAAAACAAATTAATTATATGACACAAATAACAAACAAATTTGTTTTTAAAACCCTACAATAGTACTTCAAAAATTGTTACTACATCAACAAATTAAATAATAATGAATCTTGTAAACTGTTGCCTCCATGTTGGAGTTCTGCACTCGAAAGAATGAGGAATATTTTAAGAATTTGTAGAACCTTTTGAAATTTGGTAATAAAAATGAAGTAAAAAAATTATGAAGAGATTCTTGTAGGGTCCGCATTCCAAAATCTACCAAATCTTCTTTTCAGTTCCAACAAAGAAGAATATTCGACTGATTCTTATTTAGTTCTGGCATGAAGCATTTCTTGCTTGAACACTTTTCCTAACAAATATTATCCCACAATCCATCTCTGGTTTTACACCAGATGTTCTCTCAAATGCTCAACCAAACAATTTTTAGCACGGAATCGAACTTCTGTGGCACATATGCTTCACACATAAGTTTCGAATCAAGTGAAAAAAAAACCCATGAACTACTTGCAATGACTTGTCTCATTGTGCTGTGTAACAGTGCCGGCTTAAGTGGAGTTGGAAACGTGCAATTGCACAGGACGCTTCGCCACAGGGGTTACGAAATACCAAATCTTTCATCTTTATTTCGGCACTTTTTAAAGTCAATTTTTTGTTTTTAAATTTTTCGATTCCAATAATAAAAAATATTTTAAAACCTTCAGAAAAATAAATGATGACAAATATACTGGAACAATTTTCGTCATTGGCCAATATGCGTCAGTCTCCTCTGTAGCCAATGTCAAGAGCCAATTGAGAATTGGTTAGATTAAACTTTAGTTGAGTATGTGATGTAAAAAGATTAGATTGTTTTGATGTTGTTGGTCACCTATTGAAAGTGGGTTAGAAACGCGCATTGAAAATGCATTGCAATCAAAAATCATATAGGATTTTCGGCTTTCCGATCAGCGTATTAAAAATTAACTTTGAAAAATAAGAGCCTGATATTTGGCAAACAATTTTAGTAATCAATAAACCAATCGATCACGGTTTATCAGAAACATTTAAAGTAGCTGCTTAAGAATAATATTATCAAACTGATAAATTTTGTCACAAAATTGCGAAATTGAGAACCGTAAAAGGTTTGTATATAATAAAACATAATCTTCTGTGAAGTCTACCACTCTATTTGGAAAAATTGGAAGCTGTTAGAGCTTGTTGCTGGCCCAACTTAACAACAGACATTTTAAACCGACGGTTTCAGGTTTGGGAAACATTCATCGGACGGGATGAACAGTAGAAAAGGTGGATCGTACCAAGCGCTGATTGACCACACTGAGAACGTTATTCAATGGTGCTATATCCTGCAACTCCCGAGCAAATTGTTCATTCTAAAACTTAATTGTGTTAACTTAGTTTTGGTGCTACGGGGAAGTTCACTTCCTTAATAGTTGTTTGGGATCGAAAGATTGAATTATGTCTAAAGAAAAACTAAATATAAATATGGAGACAGAATCTCCAAGTACTTTTATGAGGACAACAGACTCTTAGGCTTAAGCGCACGTTGCCGAGCACATGGTTGGCAAGCACCAATGACCCCATAGTATTGCTTTTACAATTACCAAACCCGAAGTCAAATTTTTTTTGACGTCCAACTTCGTTCCTTGCTGAAATGGAATCGAGGTGTAACTAAAACCACAACGCAACTCCATGTCAAGCTTACGAAAAAAAATTTCCACATACTCGGACGGCAAACACCGCCATATCTAAGCAACATCCAAATCGAAGTAACTATGAAATACACCTCGTGGGATCGTTATTCTTATGGTACGAGATTATTGCTCTCGTGAGTCCTTGTTAACTAGAAAATATTCTAGTTATACTTGCAATTCGTATCTCCACAAAGGTTCAAGGAGTTAAAGATTAAAAAATTTCAAGTTTATCTATGTGAATAGCAATTTGAGTTGATGTTACACACCCGCGTCAACCCGACAAAAGAAATAGTCTAAAATCGGGCATGAAAGGTGTGTCTCAAAATTTCCAGAACTCTCGAACCACTATTTACGACAGGTATACACGTTTCATACACGTTTCAAAGACGGTCGGGAAGACTTGGGAGTCTATCGCATTTTGATAGATCATTTGGGCTTCAGGAAAGTGTGTGCACGATTTGTTCCGCACCAATTGAAAGATGAGGAAAAGGCGATTCAGATGTAACATTCGAAAGACTTCATTAAAGATGCCAAAAAGAGTCAAAACTTTCTTTTCAACATTGCTACTGGTGACGAGACATGGCGTTTTCAATACGACTCTGAAACCAAGCGTCAAATCGCCGAATGGAAGCCGCCCGGTGAGCAAAACCCAAAAAATCATGTTTGGAAAAGTCTAAAGTGAAGACAATGTTGATATCTTTCTACGATTCGAAGGGCATTATTCACCAATAGTTCGTTCCACCGGGCCAAGCTATTAATGAGCCATTTTATCTTGTTGTTATGCGGCGTTTGCTCCGTCGTATTCAACCTGAATATCGCAAAGAAGGAAGTTGGCGTTTGTTGCACGATCTCACCGATCGCCACTTGTGACCGACTTTTTGATCAAAAATCCTATTTTGACCATCAACCACTCGCCGTATTCACGTGATTTGGCACCATGTGACTTCTTTCTGTTCGACAAGCTAAAATTATCCATGAAAGGACGACGCTATGCTGATGTAGAGGCCATCCAAAAAACGTCATTCCGGCCAACGAGTTAAAACACATCTTTGAAATGTTATTGGATCGAGGGGAGGGTGGGCGGTTTGGTAGATTACTTTGAATAATAAAAGAACAATTACTCAAAAATCGATTGTAGTTTTCATTTAAGTCCAAAAGTTCGTGAATTTTTGATACACACCTTGTAGATGCAAAGATACGACCAAATTTGTCTATCAATTATAAGGGGGCGGGGTATCATCCTACTGATTTTGATCCAAATTGATAGGATTACTTTTCTCGGTCCTATTAAAATGTATCCCAAAAATGGGTGCAAAGATTTGAACTTTTCTTTGTCGCTTTATTTGGGTGGTTCATTGACCTTTCTGATTTAGGGCAACATTTTTAGGACTACTTCTTCCCATCCCATTAATTTGTATAACAAATTTCATCCCAGTATTTCCAATGGATGCAAAGATATGACGGCGGCGGGGCATCGACTTGGTTAGAGCGAACGAAAAAATGATTGAAACTTCTGTGTCTTCAAACAAGACATATAATACAAATTTTAAACTATCAATTTAGGGAATCTTCTTCTAGAAAAAATTTATTCAAATAAGAGAAGAACATTGACATGTATCCAGAAGTATAATGGAACGACAGAATCATCTCCATTGAAATCTATCGAAGATTCTATCGTTCCAAGAAAGCCCTAGATATACTCAGTACAGCTAAGCTTGGCAGTTGAAATTTATCCAATGCTTTCAAGCTTGTTTTACAACATAAAAAAGGTATCGTCTAAAATGTTAAAACCCGCTCCACACATTTACGTGTAGGGTATCTAATACTTAATAACATATAAGCGCTATTTAGTGTCTAATTTAAGGCCATTACGAAATAAATTGACTTACCTTGTTAAATATCGATAGCTGCAATTTAGTAGTATAATCAAGATTCGAAGAGATTAAAAAATAATAATAATAATATAGCAGGAGCTCCAAACAGTTTAGTGCAGAGAGTAGATTATTATTTCGAAACGATTTCCTATTTTTTCGTAATCGAAAAATGTCGAAATTGAAAAATAATTTTGTTTTTTTTTTTTGATTATTGCGTGTTGTTGGCCGACGGTGCAGTTTGATAACGGTTTCTTTTAGTTGTTTTATTTAGTGGTTACTAATTCCTTTACAAATAAACTTCCGTTAAAATAAATAAAACTTTTTTTTGGTTACAATTTAATCAATTTTCTGCGTATTATATTTTGTTTGCACTAATTTATTTCGCTATTTGTTTGCGAATTAATGGTTTATTATTATTGATTTGTTGTTGTTGTTCTTAAGCCAAAAAGAAACAAAAGTAATAAAACAAATCGTTTACAATAAAAACTATTAATTTTTTTATTTTTATATTTTGTCAAGCACTTTCGTCTAAACCGGTTTTTTGTTGTCTTTTGTTTTTCTACGTTTATTTAAGCCAAGGCAAGGGGTGACACGGCTTAAAATAAAAAAAAAACTAACAAACAAAAAAACATTAAAGCAAAAGAATGGTTAAACTGCACAAGAAGATGAAGAAATAAATGAAGAAGTAGCATAGAAACGGTAGAAACGAAGTTTGTTTTGTGCAGCCAGGCGTAACGCGTGAGTTTTCCAACAAAAAAAAAATAGAAAATAAATGAAACAATAAACACCGTGTGGCAACAGAGTTTTATATTTATTTATTTAGACACTTTATTTCCTTTGCGTTTATTATTATTTGTTTTTTTTTTCCTCTCTTAGTTAAAGCACTGCACTTCCTTTGCACACTCCTCCTTTCAACGTTTGTTTATTTGTTGGAATGCAGGCGAACAGGTTGTTGCTGCCACTTGTTGACTGTCTGTCTCATTTGCACTTGCAGTGCAATGCCTACGTCTATCCTTTTTTTTTCAAGCTATGCACTTCCGTTTTCTCTTTGAGCGCGTTTTGGTTTTATTTGTTTTTAAAAAGGTTTAATGCTTTTTTTCTTTACACAACATACTAACTAATGCACACACACACACGCACAACACGCCCGACTTAACGTTTTTCGTACTTGTTGTTATTGTTGTAATTTGCGCACCTGCTTCGTAACTAATAGCTTCGTATAAAATAGCAACAATCCGCGACAACAAACGCTTCGGTCAACAGCTAAAATATGACTGACAGTTATCGGCTCGCAGCGGTTGTAAACAAACAAAAGTTGAGATTTTGAAAATGTATCTGTACAGCTGTGCTTTGAGCAGTTGTTAGAGCTACAACTTATATTTAAATGTGTTGTGTTGTTGCGGCTGCTATTTCTTTTTTCTCGTAACAATATTATTTTGTTTTTTTTTTTTTTGGTATATATTTAATTATTTCTTTTATATTAATTATAATCGATATATTTTAACATTATAGCATTCACAATAGTTTAGCTTGTTTAGCACTTTATAGCACTAAACCGCTTACAGCACTATTTTTTAACAACAACTGTGCGTATTTTTGCTGGTAAATTTAAATTAAAAAGTAAAAAAACTTAAATTTGTATCTAAAAAGAAACAAAGCCGCTAACCTTTTTATTGAGCTAATGGATAAAGCACAAACGTCAAGCGTTGCAAATATGGAAAAATAAATAAAAATTCTGACAACTGTGCAAATTGAAAAAGCACTGCAACTAATTCAACAGGCTATGATCATTTTTATTAACAATGATCCAGATGAAGATCGCAGTGCTACGGTGAAACAAAAGGTTGCTCAAGCTATACAATGTTACGAGAATATGTTTGAGCTGATCATAGATTAATTTTCAAAAAAAGTATTACGGCAGTGATATTTTCTTTCCTTTATAAACGTTTCTACTTAAAAATGAATCTACTTTGCTCAGGAACGACTTAAAAATATTTTTTAAAGTAAATATTCAAAAAGTGTATTTCGATTTGCATTATTTCCGGTCCCCATTAATTTAGCCAACTTGAGGCCAGATTATAGTTTATTATATTTTGTATCTATTGTAATGGAATGGAATAGAAAAACCTACATAAAAACCAGAACCTCCGCTCATTATTAATATTTGTTCCGTTGTTCAAACATATGTGTAGGGGCTAATTCCTTACCCTTATATTAATTTCGATACGTACTTTATTGTGATGTTGCACCGATAGCGTTACTTAAGTCATGATATATATTTTGATGCGTTACTTTATTATTCGCGAACTGGTTGGGAATGGATTCAGTTAGATCACCTTCACAATCAACGTTAGATTTGTCTGATCCGCTGAAGCCTTAGACACACTTACCCGACTGTTCCGGGTAAACTCTCTGTCTTTTCAAGATATATGTGAGCAGTGGAGATATATCACCCACACCTTTTTACAATGTGAAGAGGTTATCTGATAGAAATAAAGCTCGAAAATTTTATTAAAAGTTGAAGCTTCTGACTAAAGGTTTTATGCCCTGAGTAACTTCTGTAAAGACGAAAGTGGAAATCTGGTTACAGATGCACAGAAATTATTGAGATTATGGAGCAATCATTTTTCTAGCCTACTTGGAGGCGAATAAGAAAGGACACCGAAACCACCAGCTAATGATGGCACTATCGTAGTGTCACCGGACTATAATGAGGAAGGTTCAGGCATTAAAAAGCTGAAAAATAACAAAGCGGCAGACTCTGATGTGCTGCTAATTGAGTTATTCAAGAAGAGTTAGTTAGGAGTATGCACCAACTTTTATGGAAGGTATGGTCCAATGGTCCCAATGACTGGAATCTCAGTATTCTTTGTCCTATCTTTAAAAACAGGAGACCCCCGCTGTTTGCTCCAACTACCGCGCAATAAGTCTTCTTTCCATTGGATATAAGACTCTGTCGAGCGTATTGTGTAATAGACTGAAGCTTTTTCACGATTATAAAGCAGCTTTCGACACACCAATACGAACGAAGTTTTTCGACGCCCTGTCTTCACTAGATATTCCGGCAAAGACCGTTCGTCTTTGCATGTAGACGCTATTAAATACGCAAAGCGTTGACAGAGTAGGAAAGAAACTCTCTGAAATCTTTGATGCCAAGAAAGATTTCTGACCGAATGATGCGCAGTCGTATGATTTTTTAATCTGATGATGAAATACATTCTACGCCAGTGCCCGTATATACAGAATACGTCGGGCTTGATCTTCGAAAAGATTAGATCCCGTATGAACCGCGAGCTGTATGAGCTTTCGATAAGTGCATAAAAATCCAGTGACTGGACTGGTAACTTCATTGGAATGGATGAAAGTGCTCCAGCAAACATAGTTTACTTGGTGAGCTCACATATTATTGGAGGACGACAGAATAGAGAAGAATCGTAACACGTTGGAATGATTAGGCATGGAGAGATCTGTCCAAACTTTTCACTAAAAAGCATTGACGGCAGCATGCAGAAGACCACTGCAGCTGGTGAGCCTTCCTACATGAGGCCATGACCGAACGACGGTTGAAGGCCACCAAGTACATTAGTTGAGCCAGGAACATTAAATAAGCAGGTCTCCGCGTTGAGATCACCTTATGACACATGATGGCCTATACTATCAAACAACGTTAGGCGTTCCTGTAAAAATTTCGACAAAAAAATCTGCCCAAACTCAAGTTACAAAGTAGTTGAAGAAGTTTAAGGAGCCCCGGACGACTTGGTGCTTCGTTATTCTAATCACTGAGCTGACTCTATAGAATGGCTAAATCAAAAAAATACATGAAGCAGAATCTCGAATTTATCAAAACTACTCGTTGGTCGCCGTATAAAAGAAGGTTACGACGAATATGGCAGCCAACTCATTATACAAGAGATACAAAAACGTGCTACGAAAAAGTTAAAACAAAGAATCGTAGACCTCAAAATATATGCTATTGGAGATTTTTTGAGTTAGGCTGAGCCTAACGGATCGGAGTGCAACCTTAAAAACGACCTGCACATTGTTTAATTCCTATTAAAAACTGAAACAATCAAGTGATTTTGTGTCACTTTTAGCGTTGCTGAACAATCTTTCATGGAACTGAAGTAAACTTCTCAGTTCACCCGTTAGACTAGATGACCTGTAAACTAAATTTCTCTTGATTTCAAAATCTTTCCATGATGTATCACATATATTTCGGCGATTATACCCACACGTGCGACTATTCTGTCAGACGTATCGGCGGTCAGGTGGTCAAGTTCATTTTAACGGCATACGAATTCCTAAATGTTGGACAGTTAAGTATTTAGCTATCAGATTGGACAAGAGGCTGACTTGGAAACCACAAATTGCAGTAAAAAGAAGGAAACATCTACCATTTATGTAGAGCACAAAACAAATGCTATAAGCTTGAGTTTTCAATTGCACAGCATACTCTTCTCTATCTGCCTATATAAGTACTTTTCACACGCTGGACAACACTTTTACAACTCATAGTCAACAGATCCTCAAATCATTGCACACTTATACACGGCACTCTTCACTTATAGATCTATATAACAATTTATTCTCCATTTATATTTAAGTTGTTTTTGTTTTATTTTAAAAAGAGGATTTTTTTTTTATTTAGCAGGTTAAACGAAATTGTTTATTTAACTTAAATCCTTGATGGGTACAACATCTGCAAGAGAAATAAAAAAAAAAGAAATATACATCAATAATTTGTTTGACGATAATAACAACTCAGTGCAACTTACGATGCGCACACGGTGACCCATAGCGTGACCAGGCAAATTCCTGTTGAAACGTGCACGAACGGAACCGGTGTTGCCATGAATGCGTGTAACCTTGCCCCAAACGGCACGTACACGGGTCTTACGCTCGGGATGCTGTGGCACGCACTTCTTGGTCTCAGCCTTGTAGACATATACGCAACGCTTGCCAATGTAGAACTGACCATGTTCCTTTCTGCGTGCACCCTCAATCTACAAAAACCAATGGAAAATTATTAATTAAAATTTTTCCAATTAGCCAATAACCATAAGAATCTTACCTTGAGTATAGCCTGGTTTTCATGCTGATTTCTCAGACCACGCTTGTAGCCAGTGAAGACAGCCTTGGCAAAGAGACGTCCATGACGCTTGTATTTCTTGGCCGATGTCTTGACATCAGCTGCAGCCTTCTCGGTCTTGGGTGCCTTTGCGGCTTTTGGTGCCTTTGGCGCCTTGGCAGCAGCAGCCTTAGGAGCAGCAGCGGGCTTAGCTTGTGTATCGGCCATTGTGTTCAACTGTAAACAATATGAAATAGCATATTTAGTTTTATATACGTTGTTATATTTGTTTATTTCTAAGTTATTGTAAGCCAATGTGTACACAATTTGTTGGAGCAATATTTTGTTTTGTGTCGTCCATTCATATTGAACTCTTTTCAGCCGCTGACATCGGCGCAATTTGTACACAAAATCTTGCAACAATTATTTACACATTTGCTATGCGCATTCAACTAGTTGCTGTAAGCAACATTTTAACAAATTCACTTAGTTTTGTTTGTATTTTTTTAATTATTTTCTGCGCTTTCATAAAAATTGCGTACGTACCGGAAACTTGTCAAATGGCGAAAGAGAGAAGGCATGACTAGTGACACACGAATACAATTTACTCGATACTTGGAATCGTTACTAGTGTATTTAAGTAATCATTTCGTATGTACGAGTATATTTTGATTGTTTTTATTTTGTGTGAATTGTTTAGTTATTATTTAATTGTGTTTGTAACAATTTAGAAAATGCAATGAAAATTCTTTAATAAATTTATAGCAATATTCATGTTCAGCTTGACAGAGTGAATCAGCAGTTCGTTACAACGCAAAGAGTAAAATAATACTTGAAATATCGGTTTGAAACTTTGTAACTGGAGGCATTACGTGATTAGCTGATCAAAATATGGTGTCTGGAAGATCTTGTTTCCGTACAAGAACATGTTGCGAACGGATTTAATGTTTTAAAAAAGTTTGAATCAAAAGAGAGTATGGCATATTCTTCCATCCTTATGCAAAGTAAAACGAATTGGAGATTGGATTTGGGGAGGTTATGTGGCGCTTTATAGTTTGATTTAAGAGCAGTTCTGGTGCACATAAAAACCTTCTGGAAGTTAAATAAAACTAAAGTGCATTCTGTCAAAAAAAAATTGATCTAAAAAGATTGTAGACATAAATCCACGAACAGCAGAACTTATTGATACAATTTAGCTCAGTTTTTCTAGCTTGCATGATGTTTCTACTTCTCCTTCTTTCTTCAAACTGTTATACGGACCGAATTCCACACTAACTTAGGTTAATACCTATATACCAGCTCTTATAATAACCTTATTCAAGTGAAAATGAAAGAAAATCCATCAAAGAGTATCAGTTATAAGCATATTATTATTATTATCATTATAAATATATGAAAGGCAAGTGTCAAAAGTATTAAAGCTCCGTCAAAACTATTAAAGCTCCGGTTCCGTCGAAGCTTTCTAATTTTTACATAAGTTCCTAGTTGCTTAACACCGATACCTTTGAACTAATTCCTAATTATTCCTAAATTTGTTGAGTTTTTGAATATTTATTGTGTGAAGCAAATAAAAAAAATGTTTTACAAAACTGTATCGAATACAATACTTTTCATTTTATTTTTTTTTCGCTTGATGTTTTTCATTCTCCTTGAACTCTACTTACGACTGACTGTAAACATAGTGGATTTGGTTTCGTTTTTGAAGTGTATCAGATGAGATCTTTCAAATGCTAAAGCTAAGAACAATACAAAACCTTAGCAAGTCCTTCCTCTGAAAATAATATTTTATGAAACAATTGAAGTAGCGCCATTCTAACGTTTTATAAAGTCATCAGTCTGCCCTTGTATCAATGCAGCTCAGTAGATAATTTTCTCAATCCATATTATTGACAGCAACTTATATGAGAACTCAGTTGAAAGCTCCAAATCAAAAATTGATACAAATTTCAATAATTTCAATAATACTTTTTGAGTATTTTACTTATTAAAAATTCAGTATCGGTTCATCACTACTGACAGTTGTTTTCGTTCGCTTTTAGATAAAAACATTGAAAAATGCAAAAAATTAAATAACTAATTAAAATAGAACAAATTAATAATTAAGTGAAAAGTTAGGAAATTTTTCCAAATTATATGTAACCAAATACATAGTAACCGTAGACAACGCAATAGCCAAAGCGACTGCCGGCAGTTATTGTTGTTGCATAAATCAAAGTTTCGCCTGCCTTTGAATTCGAGGACAAGTTTGGCTTTTGACCCTCCCGAAAAGTTGTACACTTCAATTGCTTGGACAGACAGTGTACACAGTAGATACGTCAATGGGTGGCTTACTGGTGCAAGTGTTGCGGTTCAACAAACAATGGCAAAATGTAAAGATATTTGATATTGTAGTCAGGCGTACGTACAAAAAGCAGACGATCAACCCGCCAAAGTGAGTATAGGCGAATCGATAGCCAGTTTGGCGTAACGTATAAATGAATGCGCATTTTCTGCTGCTGCCAATTGAAGCATTGCAATGCACAATAGTTGCATAATCGTTAAAAAATTTGTTTTTTAAAAACGCCGCTTTACCATTCTAACAGGCTCGCTGAAGTTGGTAGATTGCTGGAGCCAAGGGATGGTAAATACGAAACTGGACAACTTTTCCTGCATCGCGTTTTTGGTTATCGCGGCGTTATACTTTTCCCCTGGACCGCACGTGTGTACGATCGTGATTTGCATAATCCGAATAAACAAACTGCAACGCCGCCGCAACGCCCAAGAGATGCTATACTAAGAAGTAAGTCAACGACAGCGACTACAACTGCAGCTGCATCGACGTCAGCTACGTCCAGTGCCAAGAGCAGTGCTGAAGATGAAGAAGCTTGGTCGAGCGTATCAAGTCAGGCGGGTGCACCAAATTTGGGCACCGCTAAAGTGGAGTCAAACGAACCCAAAGAGGTGAAGGGGCGTGCGCAGACTTTCTATCAAGTGCTGATTGATACACGCGACTGTCCGCATATTGTAAGTTTATATAATTTAGTCCTTTTTAAAAAGTTTAATTACCTTTTGAACGTTTGCAGCGCGCCCAAACAGAGGCTGTGACTTTTCTGGGAAATCAGGATTCTAACCGTAGTTTATATGCCATACCTGGTTTGGATTATGTCGCGCATGATGATGTGCTACCATATTCTTCGGCCGACCGTACACCATTGCAACACGAATTGTTTGACAAATTTCTAGCATATACGCCCGACAACGATCCGCCTTTTGTGCCGCAGGATACACTTAAGGCTTGGCATGAAAAGAATCATCCGTGGTTGGATATGAGTGATGTGCACAAGGAAACTACGGAGAATGTGCGCATTACAGTGATACCATTTTATATGGGCTGTCGCGAGACTCCAGCATCGTCCGTTTATTGGGTAGATAATTTTTTAAATGAACTAGCATAATTTCTCTAAAATACGCTTTTTCCATAGTGGCGCTACTGCATACGTCTCGAGAATTTGGGCGAACTAAGTGTACAACTTCGCGAGCGTCATTGGCGCATCTTCTCGCTATCGGGCACTTTGGAAACAGTGCGTGGACGTGGCGTTGTGGGACAGGAGCCGATTTTAAGCCCTCGTCTACCAGCTTTTCAGTATAGCAGCCATGTTAGTCTACAGGCGCCTAGTGGTCATATGTGGGGCACATTTCGTCTTGAGCGCGAGGATGGCTATTCGTTCGATTGTAAAATCCCGCCATTTTCGCTGGAAAGCAAACCTGAGGATAATAACCCAACCTCAATGACGCCTACAACGCCGCCCATTTCAAGCGCACCCGGCGATGCTAGTCTCGATGAAAAGAAGCGTGACGATAGCGATTAAACTATATATTGCCGTGCTCGACGGCAAAGCTGTTATGTAGTTAACTATTTTATTCAGTTTTGACTTTTTCCAAGGACTACGTGTGTTTAGATGAAATTAATTAATTTAAACAAAGACAATTGCAAACTAGTAACAAATAATATAACCAAAAAAAGTAATGCACGAGTCTAATCAACGCGTCTCCAGTTTTACATTTTTTGTTTCGACTTGCAGCTGAAAATTGAATGGCCGTCTGTTGTCGTGGATATCGAATAGAATCTGTAGTGCATCGATTGCAGCAGTTTCCGTTGCCGTGTGTGTATCCTCACCAAAACCTTTACCCAGCAGCTGCTTGTTGGCGTAGATACCGACATGATAGGCCGCTAATATAGTATTTTTGCCGCAATCACCCAATAAACGAGGTTCGGGCTCACCCAATTTACGCTGCTCGCAAATATCTTTAAGTAAATTTAAGGGCGCTTCTGGCTGCCAAATTTCTAGTAAATCCTTTTGATTCAATTGCGTACAGATGAAATCTCTGACAAAAAGAAATGCACGTTCAACACCACTGGAATCAGCCAGTGCACCGATCACCGCCTGCAGTGATTGTGCCAAATCTTCTGGCTCAGGCGGATACTCTGCAGCGTATACAAGATCTTTCATGCCTAGGTGCGTTGCGACATGTGCCAATGTTTCCGTGCTCAGCAAGTAAGCGCTGTACGCCTGCAAACCCGCTTCCGGCAATTTGGGCAGCGAATGCTTGAGGAAGGCTTCAATATACTGTTTGGTTATATGCGTGCCCTTCGACGCTAAATCTGTGTTGTCTTGCATTTGTATGTCGGCATCCTCAACGCCGAGTTCACGTTGCTTCGCCTGCTCACGATTTACGTAGGAGCGTTGTGTGAATGCTGTCTGCAGCAAAGGCAGTTGAAATTCTTCATTCAGACGTTTACCAAATGCGAACAATTCAGCACGATAGTTCCACTCGATGAAACCGGAACGTGGCGCCGGATTTTGTGGACCCATTTTCTTTACACGATGCGCCAATTCACGTAATGTGGGTGCTACCCAGCGCTTCACATGTCGCCGGGTTTGTGCTGCACGGTAAACATGTTATTATCAATTAAATTGCTTATGTTTTTTAATGCATACCTGCATTGATGCTGTTAAAGTTGTTTGCAAGTAAAATAACATGCCGGGAACTGCGTAAAAACGACATATTTATTAAATAATCGCGTTTAAAATACAACACAAATGCAGTGTTAAAATGTTGCTTCTTCTTCCTCGTTATTGAAACAGCTGTTTGCAAATACCTTCACATTTTAAGCATTTACAACACTGTCTGGGCGCAGTATAAGAAGAAGCAGTGCAACAGACGCCATTTGTCGCGTTCTATACGCAATTACTGAAAAAAAAAAAATAGTAAAAGGTTTTTGTGTAATTGCATTAAAAAAAGTTGTAAAACATAAATAAAGATGTCGCTACAAACATACGGTGATAAGCCCATTGCCTTCCAATTGGAAGAGGGCGGTGAATACTATTATGTCGGCTCGGAGGTGGGCAATTATATGCGTCTTTTCCGTGGCATACTGTATAAGAAATATCCCGGCATGACGCGTTTGGTACTATCCAACGAGGAAAGAAAACGACTAGCTGATTCGGGGCTCAGCTCGCACATCTTAGCCAGTTCAGTGTCGCTGCTACGTTCTGTGGAAGTAGACGATATCATGTCTGGTAATGATGAAAAGTAAGTAAATGCGTTTAATTTTTACTAGCCGGAACTCTTAATTAATGTTTATTTCTGCAGATATCGCGCAATTTCGGTCAACACCTCTGACACGCCCACACCGCGTGAAAGTAAATCAAAGAAACAGCCACAGTATGTGCCCACCATGCCAAATTCCAGTCACCTGGATGCCGTACCACAGGCTACACCCATCAATCGTAATCGTGTGCACACAAAGAAAGTGCGCACATTTCCTATGTGTTTTGATGACACAGATCCCACTGCAAATTTGGAGAATGCTGCACAAAAAGAGTGTTTGGTGCCCATACGCTTGGATATGGAGTTGGAAGGTCAAAAATTGCGGGACACGTTTACATGGAATAAGAATGGTATGTTTAATTTAGTATTTACTGTGAACAGATTTTAATTTTTTTGAATTTTCAAACTTGCAGAAAGCATGATTACACCGGAGCAGTTCGCTGAAGTACTTTGTGACGATTTGGATTTAAATCCGTTGCCGTTTGTACCTGCCATTGCGCAGGCTATACGTCAGCAAATTGAGGCGTTTCCCGCTGATCCGCCCATACTGGAGGAAAGCTGCGATCAACGTGTTATTGTTAAGCTTAACATACACGTGGGTAACACCTCACTTGTCGATCAGGTCGAATGGGATATGTCCGAGAAGAATAATAATCCCGAAGAGTTTGCAATAAAATTGTGCGCTGAGTTGGGCCTGGGCGGTGAATTCGTTACAGCCATTGCATACAGCATAAGAGGTCAACTGTCTTGGCACTGTCGCACTTATGCTTTCAGTGAAGCACCATTATCTACTATCGATGTACCATTTAGAAATCCTAGCGATGCAGACGCTTGGGCACCATTCCTAGAGACGCTCACCGATGCCGAAATGGAGAAGAAAATACGCGATCAGGATCGTAACACGCGAAGAATGCGTCGTCTGGCCAATACCACCACTGGCTGGTAGATAAACAACTACAAAGTGCAGTAGCAACTAATAAGATAAATCTCTCACACACACACATATTTACAAAAATAAGCATCTCTTTATATATCGTCATAATCCTAATAAACGTATTGCGGACAAGTATTATGCTTTAATCTTAAATTTAGTCTTATACACTACTACCATATCCTTATAAGCTATTGAATCACTCAACTTTCCACTGAGTCTGGTTTGTCCTGATCTTGTTCGCCGTCGTAGAATTCGTTTTTCGCTTCTACCAGCTTATCCTCGTCGTTTTGTGATACACGTACGTCAGGATCTGCTTCATCTTCACTACGCAGCTCCTCAAGATCCATAGCATCTGGCGGTACTTGCACCATTTGTACGCTGGGCGAGTGTTGACACATCTTTAGATTTTCGTAGACATGTTTTACAATCATTTCCAAATACTGCTTTGAGTTAGCATTGTCTTGGCGTGAGTTAATTTCCGGATGTAACGTAAAATCAGGTGCAAAAAACTCCAGATACTCTGTCATTGGCAGTTCATTAGCAATATCTTGATCCACTAGTAGCGACGTCTCGTGCGTCCAACAACGTGCTACATTACGCAGTGTATAACCACCGCCACCCACAACAAGTGTGGGCACATTAAGTTCCTTGACAAATTTTACGCATTCACCATGTCCACGTGTGCTTAGCGAGAAACAGCCCAGGCGATCACCGGCCAAAGAATCAGCGCCGCATTGTAGTACAATTGCCGTTGGTCTATAAAAGTCCATAACAGCAGAGATTATGGGTTTGAATACCTGATAATAGCTTTGATCATCGATGCCTTCCTTAAGCGGCACATTGACGCTATAATAGCGACCCGATTCGGCACCAACTTCATACATATCGCCCGTGCCGGGAAAGAAATAGTTGCCGTATTTATGAAACGAAACAGTCATAACACGATCTGTCAAATAGAATGCTTCCTGCACGCCGTCACCGTGATGCACATCGATGTCTATGTACAGTACGCGCGGATGATACTTAAGCAGTTCCAGTATGCCGATAACAATGTCATTAACGTAACAAAAGCCGGAGGCTTCAAATTTTTTAGCATGGTGTAGGCCACCTGACCAATTGATACATATATCGCTGTGCTTGTGATTTAACTTCTGTGCACCTTCAAGCGATGCACCCGTATACATGGCGCAGAAATCAAAGAGTCCATCGAAAACAGGGCAATCCTCCCCCACGCTGAAGTGTGAAAGAAATTTTGAATACCCCACCGCTGTGTGTATATAATAAAATAGTATTATGCTTTTTTTTTTTTACTTTAATACGCTATATTTTAACTTACAATTGCATTGTATGTTCTGTGGCGTCACTTGCTGCAGAAACTCAATGTATTCTTCACTGTGGAAGCGCAGCATGTCGTGTGCACTGGCTCTGAAAGTTGTTGTAATGACATTTAAAAAAAAAAGCGCGCCAAATTATAAAGCACATGCATACTTATATGGTCGATAGATTTTCATCTTTTTATGCAGTCCATAATTCATAACCAGGCTGTGCGTTGCTGCCAGACGTTGTGGCTTCATGGGATGTCCTGCGCCATAGTGAAAATTGCCAACATCTGCATTATAGAAATACGAGACGCGCCGCTCGGTCGGTGTTATACTCATGCTTTTACGTACTATCTTATGCTTTGCTAGGCGTAGTCCAAATGCTGCTGTTGCTGTTCTTCTATATCTTGGAACAGCAAATTTTTGGCAAATAAAATAATCAAAAGCACGCCAACAACAAAAAGTAGACGCCGCGTCGTATCGAATTCACTTATGAGCATGCCGCTGTCTAACGAGTATGTATACGGGGATGTTTACAATAAGAATAAGGACACTATTTTATTTTGATTTAATGCAAGTTGGATTTTAATGCATTATCATTTAAATTATCAATTCGGGCTAGAATTATAATCGCGGCGGCAGCAGCAAACAAAAGTTGACAAGTTTCGAATCAGCTGTTCGGCGAAGCATGGCTGGATTGATTAACAGGGCTGCGGTACTACAGACACCTTGCAAAACTTTAAAAAACGTAAAGTACATAAAAAACTTTAATTTAATATTTTAGAAATTTCTTTAATAATCAATTGGAATTTGAGGGAAATCGAAAGATTGGTTTTCATCTTCAATATTGTCGAAACACTCTCCAGTGTCAACAGATAGGGTTTTCAAAGAACTACAGTTTAAGGCCTAAAAACTACATATAAGCCCTAACACCTACAATTTAAGCCTTAAGATCTACAATAAAAGTTCTTATGTAAAATAGAATATTTATCCAGGAATCAAAGAATCTGGACAAGAATTGGCATCGCTCAGCCACATAGTTGAACATAGTTTTTCCAATACTCTATCTGCTCACTAAGCCTTTATTACTAACTACATCTTCAGGAACGGGTAGCGTGTTTCGTTTGCTGCAATTCAAGAAACCAATCTCATTTACAGGAGCAACATGAGTTTGCAGCATAGAACAACATTGGACTTAATTCTAAATTAAACGTTGTGCTTAGGACTATTAAAACTTCCATAGCGTATCCAGTTGGTATTCTTGGGTGCCGCTTTCACAGCGAAAAGTAAATGGAGATCGTAAATGAACAGCATGTCTAGGCCTGTTTAAATAAATAGATAGCTGACATATAACCACGATTATAAGACCTTCTTAGTAAGCGTTAGCCTCGGCTGCCATATCGCGAGACAAACTGCAGTCACTCTTCATTGCCATAAAAAAGTGAACCGAGTCGAACAAATTTGGTTCATTTCGAAACTTCCCATCTCTAATGCAAAATCCGTTTATCCTGTTATCGTTTTTTTGCAAACCGAAGACCGATAGATTTCGATCCAATATGAGCTGTTTTGATTTCATGCTCCTGGTGGTGTAAACAAAACGCCGTGATAAGCGTTGATAACATGTGTAGTATATAATATAGCGCTTTTCTATATACTACATATGTGTCAGTGCGACAAAACTATGTCAAAAGCGAAACTTGCCGATTGTATTAGCAGCAGTCAACGACACAACACAAACGGATAAACAAACGTGCAGAGCAACAGCGAACAAGCATTTTCCATGCAGCGTGAAAAGGGAAAAAGTTTGTGTTTGTTTGTGTGTGAAATTGTGCAAAAATTACGAAACTGCAAATTGATTTTGTTAGCGGTTACATACGAGCAGTTATAAAATCGAAAGATTAGTTATATGCACAAGTATAAGCAATGAATTAAGCACGATACAAATGCTGAGAATAAGCAGCTTTATAGAAGTCGAGCACCAGAGCACCACCACCTGAAGAAGTAACAGAACACCACCAACACCACTGATATCCTAGTCAAAGAAAATGCTAACGCTTTATTACGTGAGTACCACGTTTCTGCAATCGTGGCGTATACAGTCAGTTTGCAATAAAATTACCGAACAATTGTCTCAAAAGTCGAGTATTGCATTTTATGCGCTACAGGAAGGCAGCGATGATGGCTTTGGTAAGTGTGTTTAATTCCTGCTTAAACTAGTAAGCGTTAAATATATTTACGGCAATAGATACCGCTTATGCTACGTCGGAGTTGTGTATCAATCGTAATACGGCCAAGGTCACTGAAATACTTTGGCTGCATGGCAACCAGCGTGGCTGCTGCTTACGCCCATTGCAAACGTTGCATATCAAACCGTGGATAGCCTTTCAAGATGTACCAAGCTGGTTACCTTTCGCGCATGCCATGCAGTATGCCGGTGGCACTGAAGATGCTGCTGCACCTGCTGTAACACTTTCAACGGACAAAGCGCTGCGTGTTAATCTTTTGCTCGAGGCTAATATAGAGCCTAGTCGTGAGCGTGATACGGTTGAGGATGAAGTTAGGGTAAGTTCTCTTGAACAAGTATCGATAAAACGATGGCGTCATTTTGCTTTATTGACTTCACCCTAACACTGCGCAAACTTTTCTAACTTACCACCCACAGCTTGAAGAATATGGTAAGCTTATAGCATGGAAAATTGACTCCCACCTGGCTGTGCTCATCGAAACAGATATTGAACATTTCACCAAATTATTAATCTCAACTTTTCTACGAAATAATCTCTATATAAACGATAAGTTGCCATTGTTAAGGATTGAGTGTAAGCTAAGATGTGTTGTATTCTGTCTTATATGTATTTGTTTTAAATATTTTAAAGGCTTGTTTATACGTATTACTGATTTATTTTTTATCTTAGCTGTATTACACGAAGGTAAACCACAGCCATTTGAATTGCTGTCCAGCCATCTGCGGCGCAGTACACGTACTGCTGCCGAAATAAGTGATCAGGCTTGGCAACAGCATTTGACGGATTTGCGTGCGCTCAGCGTATTAGCGCACCAGGCAACTGAGTTCGAGTATAATAAGAATCGCACCGAAGGCAAAGCTGGCAGAGTCAAACCAGATTTAATACCACAAGAAAAGAAGACCCCTGCTGAGGCGGAGGCAAGTAAAACTAAATCGGTTGCAGAAAAGCCAGCTACTACAGCAGAGGAGAATGCTTCGAAACGTTTAATAAACGCAGAAAGCAATGCTACCAATACCAGTCCAAATAAACCAAACCAAACAATGCCCAGTAAAATGAAGACTAAACCGACGGAAATTAAAAAGCCTGAAGTAACTGTTGTCGATGGCAGATTTAGATCGACCAGGGTGCGTATAATTAGACTGCATATTTATTTACACTAAAATAATATATTTTTTTTTTTTGCAGGTCTATGAGTCACCTACTAAAGCACTACCAACAGAACCTTCGACCAGCAGCAACAACGCTAACAACCTCTCGAAATCGCCACAAAAAACTTCCAACAAAACCAGTGAACTGGAAAAGCTTGCCGCCGCAACTGTGGCACGTAAGCAAATATCACCAGCGCGTGCAGCTAGTTCGTCACTGGAATCAACGCCATCTTCCAGCGTGTCCAAAGCAACCACAGCTACACCTACTAAAAAGTTAACAACGCCAGTTAAAACTAGTGTAGAAGTGGCTAAAAAGCCAACAACAACAACAACTGCTACAGTTGAAAAGTCAAACGAAACGCCAACAAAGCCAATAACTGCAATTACAACCGAGCAGCCTCAAGCCGTAGTAGAACCGGTGGTCAGCACACCGGCAGCAAACGCCAGCGCAACTGCAACACCAAAGCCATCCGATGTTTCAGCAACGCAACCAAATGCAAAACGTCCCAATTTACAACGTTCTAAAGATAGTTCGCGTCAAAGCAAACCACTCAATGTGCTCGTCTATTCGGATAGTGCCAGTGCGCGTGAATCAACTGTATCCACTTTACGCGAGCTGCTCGAACGCGACACTTATACCATTTATCCATTGAACACGCAACAGGTGGAGCAAAAATATTGGCTCGATCAGACTGCACTTTTGGTTGTTTGCGGTGCAGTTGCCTCACCAACTGGTGAGATACTAGTCGATTATTTCTTACACGGCGGCAAAGTGCTGTCGTTGTGTTCAAATATTTTACACTTCATTTTGCCAAATTATCGCACGGCGGAGGTGCGCGAGCATGAACTTGTGCAATTCTCCTACGATCGTTGGCGTAAGGTCAAAATGATGCATCACATCTTCTGTTATCAACCGTCACCAGTGAAGAAACATTTTTCAACAGAAAGTGAAGAGTCGGGGCACTCACGGAAACCGTAAGTTGTTTTAATAGTATAATTAATCACAGATATACACAACCCTTATTGGCTTTGGAAAGTACTCCCATATTTTTTATTTGTTTAACTTGTACATATATAAGTTTTTACCTTTGTATTATTTTCTCTTTGATAACTAAAAAAAAGTTTTATTATATATTATGTAGTGCTATAGGTACTCGATACACATGGTGTGAATAGTGTATATTTAAATTGCCAACTAAATACTAAGCCGGGTTTCTTAATTTCTCACTAAATGTGCTATTAACTAAATAGAACTTTAATTTAACAAGCGTTAAAAGAGGCGGTTAAGTAATTTTAATTTAAATATTCGGTTTTCTTAAATTTTTAACACCATCAAAAGAGCTCTGCTTAGTCCTTAACACTCGTTAGCGGATAAATGCATATTGTATAAATAAAATTGTGCTAAAACGAACCGTTAAACTTAAGCAAGACATTGCGAAACTCGCCCTTAATATTGTATAGGTATATAATTGGCTGGTTTATTTATATGTGGGTCGGTTTTCACTTTTGGTAGAGGTTTGCGATAAGAGTTTTTTTTCCAAACTTAGACGATTTGCTGCTTTGAATTCATTTGCATCGCTTAATGTGTATTTCATTTTATCCATACCAATTAGTCAAATCGCACTATTATCTGAAAAATGTTAAGACATTCCATTTCCAAGAAGGCATTCACTTAGACAGACGACTCTTCTGTAAACTTTTTAATTAAAATTTTAGGCATACAAGAAAGCTTTTCATTTTCACTTCTTTGCTTACTAACAATGACATGGGAGGACGATAAAATTGGAACTTAAGAGTTTACCATTTTGGAAAGGCTCGCACATGTGTGGCTTAGTCGGAGCTGATATATTGTAAGCTTTAAAGTCTATGACAAGTTTTCTGTGGTCCATTGTCTGAAGCCGTCTGCTGCTTTTGATCCACTGTGCACTGCACGCAAGTTGCATCCTCCTCAAACACTTATCAATATAAAGATTATTCAAACCTTTGAGATAGATTTAGTAAGACAGTTAGTTTTCTCTATTTAAAATCCGATTCGATAATACGAGCTACAATCAATCATAGAGGCTAAGATAACCTTATAGGAAAGTGCAAACGCTTTAAAATGTTATTTTATGGATCGAATTGGCTTACAATTATGTAGTACTAAGAATATAGCTTTGAACTCTTAAAAACTCCAGGAATAGCTAAAATATTTCCAGCACAATTGCAGAAGAAAGCAATTTTTTTCCTTCCAAGTCTGCAGATTAGAAGATCATCTTTGGCAAAAGTTAGTCAAAAAGACGCTCTCCAAAATATTTTAATATTAATAAAACGCTGTAGAAATACTTGCTAAAGAGAAAGTTATAAATCAGAGATCAACATATTGACCCACCTTGTCATAAATCAATTGAAACTGAGCTACTGCATCTCAAAAATTATTGAACTTGAACCTGTTGAGATTATATATTATTGACTAAGGAACATGAAAAACATTTAAAATGCGAAATGACTTAGCTTTGACGATTTGAATGAATAATAGGATGCAATTTATTGAGTCTGCGTTCTGGACTTAGTTCTGATTAATAGATTTTTTTTTATAAAGAGTAATGTTTTGATATCGTTGGAATATGTTGGTGATAGATTTTGCTAAAGTTCCACATACCTGTATCGGATTTGTCCTCGCGGACTTAAGAATATTTTTTGTTTTGTTTTTGGGTCTTAGTTGAGATCAAGTTTTTTCCTTTTAGCAGTGAAATGATTTCCCATACTCAGATATTTTTCCATTACAAAACCGTTAATACGATTTTGAGGATTAGATTCCTTTTTGAGGGGGAATAAAATATGAGCTGTCGGGGTTTACTGCAATATTTCATATACTCATCCACACTTCGATGTGTTGTAATTGTTTATTTAAACAAACTTGTATCTTGCAGGTCATAGACTTGATCCAATTATTCGATCAATACGTGCCTCTAAATCTGCAGTAACAATTCTCTGTGTACTTCAGCAATTTTGTTTATGTATCTCTCAATAGGAATACTTCCCCCGATCCCATGTATACCAAATTTCATCTATATATCTTAAATGTAAAGATATAGGTTTATTTCTTCCGATCCCATTAAATCTATGTATCTCAAATGGAAAGATTTGATTAATTTTAAATATCGCTTATATGGGACCGGATCATCGCCACATATGATTGTAAGTGTTTCAATCCGCTCCGGAGTTTCTCCAGACTCAGCAAACAAAGCTTGATAGCTGCGACAGTGGTGACACACCAAAATTCTTGAGAAATATCAAGCGATTAGGAATGACACAAACAGAGCGAGAAATCGAAAATAACTTAAGAAAAAATTATGCAAATAAACAGCACTGGGCAATGAGCCAAGGACTAATGCAAGAAAAGTTATTCCAAACCATTAACGACCAGAGTAGGACAAAAATCATGCTCCATCATGTTAACAGAACCAATCCCAAAGCAACTTCTATATACAACTGCTAAATACAAATAATTTGTAAGAATGCAACATTTTTATGTTCCCACGACTTAAGTTATCACTTCTAGAAAATCCATTCGCAGAGGAAGTTCAATCTAAATACGATCTCTTAAATATATCTTAAACGTTGAAAAAAAGTATTGGAATATGTGTATTGGTTTCAGTAGAGATTACTTTGGCATAAGTTTAATATAAAAAAAAATTGAACCGTTTTCATTTTATGAAAAAATTCCCGGTGACTTTTCCTTCAGCAGGCATTTGTAATTATTTAAATATAAAATAAACAATAAAAATTACTACTACTTGAAATTTTCATACATTTGGTGCGACTGAAATTTTAATTTTGTTCCAGTTTTGTTCTCTTCGACTTATTTTTGCAAAATCTTCCCATGATTGAAATAAAAAAAAGAACTTCTCAATGTGTGCAGAGTACTAAAACTTCGGTTAAATCGAAGTGAAATGCTTTCAAAATACAATAAAAAACATTCTGTATAATTTAGTTTCACTTCATCTGCCATATTTGCTCGATTTTACTTGTATTTTATTATATATATTCATATTTTGTAAAAGCTTTGAACCACTTATCATGGCATCATTCACGATTTCACGCTGCTTAACTACAAAACTCAGCTCATTTCATCTCAAACGCAAAGCATGTACAGCACATTTATTGTTCAAAAGTTACAAGATCTTCTTTACTTTCTGATGAAACTACTAATTCCAATTTTTGATATACTATGTTTCTCATACGCTGCATTCCTGTTATTTATCCTTATTCCATAATTTTCAATGTCGCAAAAACAAAAACAAACAAAAAAAAATCCAACACTGCTCTATTTCTATTTTCTTACCCTAATTTTGGCTCCATTAACATTTTAATTTGATATTCTCTCTGGTAATTGCTCGATTTGTGTGAGTTTCTTTTGTTTATTATTTTTATTTTGTTTTAAATTTTCTCTCTGCGTGTGTATGTGTGTTTGTTTTACGTATGTGTGTTCACAATTATCCTGCCATAAAAAAAAAAAAAAAACAAAAACAAAAACAAAAAAAAATCGAAAAAATCGAAAAACAAACGGCGCTCAGAGCTCTAGTATGTCCAAGGTCCATTGAACTGAAGGATTTGACTGGTCAGCCATATAAACTGGATGTACAAGTGCTGGGCACTGAGGAAACCTGGAATACACCGAGTTTATTGGTGGCCAATAGTATACAAAACGGCGGCAAGGCGGTCTTCTCGCAGGTTTGTTTTAATGGAAGATTTGATTGTATATGACTAAATTCTGAACTGTTTTTATTTATAGGTACACTTGGAGACCAGCCCAAGCGAATTTGAATTCGATGAATCGAAATATAATATACTTAAACAAAATGAAAAAATACGTTTGGAGATCTTTGCTGATCTCTTGCGTAAATATTTGGATGTACAAGTGCAACAAGCAAGCGCTGCTAGCGGCAAAAATGTGGTCTACCAGCAGGCCTATTTTCTGGGACGACATGAGGTATATATTTTAGACAGTTTATTAAATTTATAGCTCAACATTTTCTTCCTTTGTTTCAGTCTAAATTTGAATTACTTGAAAAACTTAAACCGCGCTGCAGCGCAGATAAAACCATTAGCACACGTAATCTAATAATGAAGTTTTGTGGCAAGGATGATAAAACCAATTTGGGCAACAATGTGCTTCCTATACTAATACATTCCTGTCCAGAAGATTTTTCAACTGTGGAATACTTTGAGGTATGTATTTTTCGTTTTATTTTGTGTTTATATCTTTGAAAAATTTTATTTTATATTTTTTTAGAACCTCAAGACAACCGATATAGGTCGTTTGGTCATCTATGCACCAGTGGTCAGTAGCTCTATGCACGTTATAAACGATCTCGAACTGATACATGGCATTGCTGTGCTACCGCGCCAGCAGACCGAGGGCGTTGGACGTAGCAACAATCAGGTAGGTGTTTAAAACATTTTTACCAGAAATTGTTTTTTAATTGTAAAATTAAATTTTTTAGTGGCTTAGTCCTCTCGGTTGTGCCATGTTTTCCATACAACTGCATATTCCTTTGGATTCGCCATTAGGCGCACGTTTACCGCTAATTCAGCATATAATTGGACTTGCTATGGTCAACACCCTGCGCAATGTGGAACTGTGTGGTGTAAGTAAAGAATTGTTTTTTTATTTTAGTAAAAGAAATTGGTTTTGATAAATTGCAACTAACATATGACGTAGGTTGTATATGTACGAGGTTTGTTCAAATAGTACACATGGATTCGTCTCGTCTAGCTGCTCAAGATTACATAGATTTATTAAGGAAAATTAGTCATCCATTGATTTTAGAAATCAAATTTCAACTTAAATAAATTTGGAGGTCTCCATCTAAATGAAAAATCTAGGAGCTCTACATCGAGTATAGCGTAAAGAAATGAAAAGCGGGTTTAAACCGAATGAAAAAAGAAATGGACCTTGTGCATCCGAAATGACATTATGTAATGCATACAGAAGCTGTTGTGTCACAATCCGAATGCGTCTTGCCGCTCATTCAGCTACAAAAAGCATTTTTGAATAATATTCTGTAATTTACTATAAACCTTACTAGTCAATACAATAGAAGCTGGTCTGGGATGTACAGCGCTAATGGCACCACCATTGACTTAGCAGATTCTCTAGAAAAAATGGCAGTATGGTAAACAAACAGAAATAAAGCTCGAAAATTTTATCAAAAGAACCAGCGTCTGACGGAAGCTTTTAAACCCGGAGTAACTTTCTGTTAAGACGAAAGTGGAAATCTGATTACAGATGCACAGGAATCATTAAGATTATGTAGGATTCAAATAATTCGGTTATCAAAAAGCTAAAAAATAACAAAGCGGCAGGCTCTGATGGGCAGTGCCCATTGGGCAGCCTGCTGAGTTATTCAACACCGACGGCGAAGAGTTGGTTAGGAGTATACACCATCTTTTATGCAAAATATGGTTCGATGAACGCAATGAACGCAATGACTGGAATTTCAGGGTTTCTTTTTCCTATATTTAAGAAAGAATTGTATGTTCTTGAAATATAGAGTTTTCGAATATCTTTTACATCGTAATCAATCCTATGTCTGTTGAGAATGCGCTTGCGGCGATCGATTCAACAATGTTTTTTGTACGAAATATGGTCCAATCAAGAAAGATAGCTGAAGTTGAGTGTGTTCATCTTCGATATACTAGTGGACCAGTATACAATATTTTATAAGGAATACTGTAAAGCAAACCATTTCTGGCAATTTTAACAATATTAAACTTCTTAGAATGAGTAAGACTTAAATCGTTGATGAATTTCCGAATATTCTTCAAACGTTTCCAAAATTTTATATGATAAATCTCGATGCTTCCAAAAGACAAGTAACTAAAGTTCTTAGTTTAAATTGGTTTTATATGTAGGTGAAGGCTGACAACATTTCAGTAAATTCTCCACAATGTTGTTCAAGGGGATCCTAATTTACTTACTTAGGTGACCTTCAACCATCGTTCGGTCATGACCGCATTAGGAAGGCGCGTGGTCTTGCTTGCGCTTTCACAAGTTGCTTTGTACGCAAAGTACGCACAGATCTCCCAATAGCTGGTCTATCCAATGCTTGCTCGGCCATGTAAACCATGCATGATGGAGCTCTTTCATCCATTCAAATCACTTAATCACGGTCCTCTGCGCCATACAGTAGGACCGGGAGTATCAGCGCCGTGTTTATTTTGACTTTCATCTTTCGGGAGAGGGCTCTACTTCTAATTTGCTAGCTAAGCCCAGAATGGCATATATTTGCAAGCGTAATTCTTGTTGCTGGTTATTTCGGATCCAAGATAGACGAAGTTTTCTAAAACATTGAAGTTGATATTCTCCATCGTCACTGAACGTACAAGACGTGATGACGGCGTGCAAGAAGACATCAAGTACTTCGACTTTTCCTGATTCACTGCTGAACCCATGAGCCGAGACTGTTTTCCAAACTTTCAGAACGCCTTGCTGACTCGCCGTTCCTGTGCACCGATGATATCAATATCATCCGCGATAACCAAACGATTTCTATCCATTCTTCTGATTTCCAATAATAATATCAATAATTTCGACAAATTTTGTCCATTAATAGATAACAGTTACTGGGAGAGGTTTGGCCTTTGAGGTTAACTTTCGAGGAATTCAATATTCATTTCTTTATCCATCCAAGTTATATTATAAACTAATTTAATTTATTTACGGAGACTCAGATACCTTGTCGAGTAGATGTAGTAACTAGTTTCACAAGAAATCGGATGTCATTTTTGAGAAGATGGGTGCGGTGTTGATTACTTTCTATCTCTTCTTCATTTCCACAGCTACGAAGAAGATCTATAGAAGAAATTCATCCAATGCTTCATTTGGCTTAAAGTAAAGTTTATATTAAGACTCATGTCAACATCCCAATCCTCCTGTTATTGAAAACAAAACTGCCTACTCGCTACTTTCTAGTAGTTCTAGTTAAGATAATTTCATGAAATGTGTGTGAATACCGTCACCGCAAGAGTAGTGGGTGGGTTCGACATGTGTTTTTGTTGTTGTTTGCGAAATCAGAATTAATTGTAGCATGGCTGTAGACTTAGATACTTTTCTCGAGTTTCCTTAATGTTGCTAATAAGTTAAGTCGCTGCATATGAATCTTCCTGAAACAACCTAAATTTGTCAGGCATATGGGATGAAAGTTTTCTTGCTAGTTTCTCCGAAAAGACACCAAACCTTGCGTTCTAATCTCTTTTCGATCCGCCGGTGTACATCTCGACGAGACTTTAGTTTTTTGGCAGCTATAAAATATATATTAAAAGATTAAAAGCGCGTACTGCCTCGCAGTCTTTCTCTATTCGGGAAACTTAATACGAAGTGTCATTTCTGGAACACAGTAGTCACCATGTGCTGTGATGTGCCAGAGCTTACCCTTACCTATCATCCCTCTGCCTCCTGTTTTACCCAATAGTCGCAGAAGATTAAGCTGTCTGAGTCTAGCTATACTTCTGGCATTCGTAAGTTGTATGAAGTTTGACTATAATTTCCAGATTAATTATGGGGTCTAAGGCCGCTGGTGTGAATCTCAAGAACTCAGCTATGCGTACTGCTCTAGTAACACATGGATGTTGAATAAATGAATTTGGTTTTAGTCACTTTACATCAGACCTACGCTTTATAAATCTTCTAAGTCTATTTTAATTGTCTTTTTCGTTCCTTCCCATATTTTCTTCGCCAGAACAATTTTGAATAAAATATTTGTAGGTTTGCTGGTTTAGATAGCTTGGGCGGCATTATTCTTATGGAGGAAAAATTGAATCCTGATCGCGTCTAAATAAATAAACTTCTACTACAGTTGGATTCGCCTAATCGAAGATGAAAAATGGAAGATAAAAAGTTTTTCATGTCAACATTGCTCCTCAAATAAAAAAAAATCCTGCTAAATCGATATTCGATGAGTAAATTAAAGGTTAACGAAATCTTTTAAAAAAAAAATTACTATGTACATCTCGACGAGACTTTAGTTTTTGGCAGCTGTAAAATATATATCTATCCACATTTATGGACAGTTCAGAGCTTCGTTCCTCTATGGCCCAATGCCCCTGCATAAATGAACAGAACTATTTGGTATAATTAAACATGAAAAAAAAACACAATATACACTGCTGAGCGTTGGGATAGTTTGATCCGCTTTTCTATAACTTATTGAGTCCATACCGTTCAATTTTATGGTACCTCGTATAGATGACCAGGTATTCATTCAATAGTTCCAGATGAGATACTTTTAGAACAAACCTTGTCTATACGCATACGAAATCGCTTGCTGGTGTTGCATTTAATTCTAAATATTATCCAAGTGATTTATTAAAAATGAAACGCGTATAAAATTTAAACATATTTTTGATATTCATATTTATTTATACTGAGCTGTTCTTTTTGTGTTTTTTTTTTTTTTTAATTTTTTATTTATATACATTTGAATTATGTATATAATGTATACATAGGTTTTTTGTTTGAAATAAACATAAAGTTTTGTATGTTTTGTTGTATCATTTCTTTGCTTATTACATAATTAACGATTTCGAAATTGTTCACCTGATTTACAATTACATCAATTTGCCACATTTACAATCTTTTTTGTGTCTTTTATAGGTTAACATTTAATACATACATAAATCTACATAAAATTGTATTATTTATTTTTATATAATGCTTTCTATTTACAAATAGTATTTGAACATTGAAGAACATTGGTTTCTATTTTGTTTTTTAGAGTAGTCTGAGTTTTGCAAGCGTAGGAATGCCGCCTGAATATTTACTTAATTTATACAATGTTTTTTTGTTTTCTTTTAATATTTTTACATATTTTACAGTTAAGCATTTATATTTAACATAAGACTTAGTATATAACATACATACATGCTTTGTTTTACTTATTTAACAAAAATGTAGAATTGTACTAGAAGTTCTATGTTTAGTTCAGTTGCTGCTGCTGCTATTTTTGTCGCCTCGTGCACATTATTAACATTTCATATTGTTTCTTGATCTAATGAGGCCTATATAATGTATACATATCTATTTACTGTATAAGCTTAAGAGTCTTGCTAAACACCACTTGTTTGTTTCCTTACTCTACGTTACGCCGTCGCCATACTTCGATTTAAACATCTACCTTTTCGGTTACCTGTATTGAGAGTTTATTTTACTTTTTATAATTTCATGAGAAGCACCAATTGTTTGACAATTTTTACAAGTCGTACTTAGAATACCGATTCCGCAGAACGTGAAAGATTAACCGGATGCGATGGACTTCGTGCCAAGCGCTTTTTTGGTAAATGCTCCAACATTAGTAGTAAGCGTGCAAAATCTGGTCTATCTTCTGGCAAATAAGTCCAGCACAGCATAAGCAAGTCTTTGACATCACGTCCGGATTGTAGATTGGCCAGCGTTTGTTTCATGCCGCGTCCCACCTGCCAGATAATCGACTCTGCTGGCTGATCCTTGAACGTAAATTCGCCACATATTAGCTCATACCAAACTGTGCCGAACGAATAGACATCCGAACCCGGTGCAAATGGCAAACACTCATCCGTTGGCTTGCGTGGCATTAATGCACGCATAAGTTCCGGCGCCATGTAGCACAACCAGTTATGCGGTATTCCTAAACCTATATCACAGTAGAACAGTTTTGTCGAACTGAAGAGACCAAAGTCGGTGATAATCACTTTGCCATTCTCAATGAAAATATTCTTTGTGCGTAGATCTTTATGCACAATGCCGCGCGCATGTAGATAGCCCATGCCTTGTGCTATCTGTTGTGCAATGAGCAGCGTGCGATTGATGGCGAATTTCTCGCGCCGTTGATGTATATACGTGTAGAGTGTATTGCCTTTGCAGAGCGAGGTCACAATGGCCAAATATGGCGGATTCATGCAAGCACCCATGAAAAGTACCAAATTCTCGTGACGTGTCTTTTTGAAGTTAGCCACCTCTTTTTTGAATGTCTCCAACATATCCTCATCGTCGAGATAGTCTTCTTTGAGCAGTTTAACTGCAACATCGCCGTGCCAGTGTGCGCGATGTACTGTGCCGAAACGTCCTTTGCCAATTTGCTCCAGCAGTCGTAAATCACCATAGGGTATGTCCCATTCCTTAAGTGACAGTGAATTCTGACGTGGCCAATTGCCCGAGTCGCCGTCCTCTGTGGAGTCTAAACGTACTGGCGTACGATCTGAATCTGTGCTGGCAGAAGTACTGCCTGAGAGCGAAACAGTTTTGTCGCTGTCATTAGACTTGTGTGTATCCGATAAGTCCGAAGTGAATGGTATACGTTTGTCGACGCCGGCTGAGCTTAACTTACGCGGATAGAATGTGCCCGTGCCGGTGGTGACTAGGCTGGCTGTAAAGCTTGATACATTGGAAGAATGTGTAGACATCTGACTGCCCGTGCCTACCAAGGAGTTTACCAGGCTGCCATTGCCTCCGTTGCTTCCGTTGCCATTTCCATTGTATTTTTGATTGCCGCTGTTGGCCGTTGTAGTTGTTGTCATATTTGTCACTGTACTGCTGCATGGCGGCTGTGTGGTTACCTCAACACTGGATGCTGTTGTACTGCTGCCACTTGATTCACTTGTCTGCATTTGCGAGGCGTAGAGTAATGTTTGTGTATTATTGCCACCACTGCCCATAGCAGTGGAATTCGAGTTCGATGTTGTAATAGTTACATCCGGAAAGTTGAATTGACTCGTTTGGTGCTTTTGAAACGCGGATGGTGTCGGTATCATATTTGAGCTGGTTGTCGAACTGCTGCCGCCAGCGGAAGAGCACATAACACTACAGCCGGTCATGTAGCCGCCAACATTGTGCTGTTGTTGCTGCAGATGAAATAGTGCTGGACTGCTAGGTGTGGAGCTAGTACAGCTAGAGCTGGGCGAACTGCTGTCGCCATGTTGTCGTGGCTTTGTTAATGTATTCTTCTTTAAATTTGGTGAACCGCCAGCTGGTGCATGTGTCATGGTCGGAAAGCCTACATCTTTAATAATAGTTTGCTTAAACTCATCAACATATTCGCGTGGCAAACCGCATGATGGCGGCACATTCGGTTCACAATCCTTATGACAGCGGTATTTGCAATCCTTACATTTTAAGCCAATAAACATTGGCTTCTGGCAGAGATTGCATGTGGACATAATCTTCAAAACTTTGGTGAAGCGATGTGATATAGCGTGACCCATACCAACGTGTCCGGCACCAGGTGAACATGGCACATGCAACATATTTGAATTGTTATTATGTTCGATAAAGATATCAGAACTTGCAGAACTATAGCTATCTGGACTAGGATCCGTGGGTAGTCGGCTACGCATTGGTTGTGGCGTAATGATTTCAGACTGCGCAGAGCTAATTGCATTTGGCGAATCAGATTTATCGAGAACAGTTGCAGCAGCATCTTGCTGCACGACGTTAACCAAATGTGTAGGCGTTGTATTGTTCAATAGTGTTTGTAGTTTTCGTATAGGCGGTGGTGTACCAACGGTTTTATTTCGTTGTGGCGTGCTTTTTAAGCTGCTAAGTATGCCACTGCTGCCACCACCACTTGAGGGCGTAAATGGTGAATTAGGCGGTGAGGGCGTTAAAGTCAGTGTTAGTGTCGAGCCTTGAATGCTGCTTACTTCATCTGGTTTACTGTTGCTGTTTTGTAGTTCGCTAATTGTAGGTGACTGGCGACCAGTTTTCGTAGTTGAAGATGAGACCAATGGAATTGGTGCTGTATTGCTCTTTGACTGCTTGGGGTGTTGTCGATGATGCGTGCGTGGAGATGAAGTCGTCAATCCAATATTACCAATACTACCACGATGTACATGATGGTGCCGATCCCATGAATCCCAAAACCATTGTTCTGCCAACTGTTCTCGACTGTCATTGCCAACACTACTGCTTAAAAGTTCCTTGCATTTGCGCAGATTGTGCATAGCTTTGGTGAGCCGTCGCACTTCCTCCTCCCGATAACTAGGATTGTTGCACAGCATTTGTTTAAGTTCATCATCGCTTTGATCGAGCAATTGTTCCAGCGTCGACAAACGTGTTAGGCAGACATTCAATGATTCTTGACTCAAACCCACTACACGTAGCCATTGCTTTAGTTCGCTGCCCGTTTTATGTGGCAAACCGCTTGCAGGTATTCGCTCGTAAAGTCGCGCTTTTGTAAGCAGCAATTCCGAGAAGTAGCGCACCAGTTTCGACTCCAGACTGCGTATCTCTTGCTGTGTCAGTGATACACTTGTCGCGCATTGTGTACGCAGTCCTTCCAAGTGGTTGGCAGAGAGATCAATCATATCCTGTATGATATCTAAATTATTATCAGGCGTTGCTGCTGTATTCGCATCATTATTGCTCTGCTCCGTTATGATGTCGGCGGTAGCGGGTGGGGTGTTGTCATTGACCGCAGCAACCACCGGCGGCGAATCCAGCTGTGCGCTGCTCATTTTTTAACACACCAACGACAGCGGCGGCGGGAGCAGCTGCCTGCCTGCCTGCAACAGAAAATTGCAAAAATTACAATTTTGCAACGTTTTTTTGTTGCTGCAAGCGCTGCACTTTACACAAGACCCACGCACCTTGCAAACTGTATTGCGTCTGCCTTTCCTACCTACCTTAAGCTTCCAGAAATTGCACTCACGCTCCAACTCCCCAAAAATTCCAATATTTTCTTTGAGCTTCCGCTGTCTGAAAGCATGCGGCTGCTTACACAAAATACTGCACTATTTCCGCACGCGTACGCGAAACTCGCACCGTACGTCGTAGGCTCTAATCATGCACATACATTAAATAACTTTACATTGATTTATTATTTATTTCGAGCCAATTTTCGGGAATGAAATTTTTTGCACTTGACGCATTTTTTCGGTATTCTTCTGTGCAACAGTGTTGCGCAATACACTGTAGCAGCAGCAGCAGCGCTCAGCATAAAACGTTTACAAACACTGTTTCGCACATTAGTGTTGCGCACATATAAAGTATTCAATTATTTAATTTCAGGAACTGGATATAGCCATGAAATGGCCAAACGACATCTATGCAAATGGCATTAATAAAATCGGTGGACTTATTGTTAATACTACGCTGTTGGGTACACAGGCTATAGTTAACATTGGCTGCGGTCTCAATTTAGATAACTCAAAGCCAACGATTTGCATAAATGATTTAATAGCGGATTATAATCGTAGGCAAAACCGTGCAGTTCCTTTACTGAAATATGAGCGTTTAGTAGCCTTGATATTCAATGAGATTGAGCGGCTATTGGCGCAAGTGCAGCGCGGCGATTTTGACAGTTTCTACAAGCTATACTATGCATCGTGGTTGCACAAGTAAGTTTATACATTTATTATAATATTTGCCTTTAAATTATTATCTTTTTTCTACCAAATTCTATAGTAAACAATCCATCAAAATATGCACTAAAGAAGATCAACAGCAAGAGGCACAGATTGTCGGTATAGATGATTATGGCTACTTAAAGGTGCAATTGACAAACGGCTCCATTGAAAGCGTTCAACCGGACGGCAATAGCTTCGATATGCTAAAAGGCTTGATAGTACCTAAATACAATTAGATAGTAATCTAAAGTTGAAAGTTGGTTATTCCTTATAACTTATGCGGATACTTAAATAACAAATTGTATTTTTTAGGTGCATTTAGACAAATTTACTAACTATTTACATATTAATAATTATATATATATATAAAAATATATATTTATAAAGTTCAATTATATAACCGAATCGTATGAAAGGTTTATGCAAGTTGAGATAAACAAAAACAAGAAGAAGCTTATTAAGTTTTATTAATATATAAATGTGTCTTCAAAAATTTTTTCTAAATTATAATACACTGCCATTAATTTTTGGTGTTTTGAAATTTGAGATTATTAGCTACTAAATATTGCTTATTTAAATTTAATGACGAACTCTCTTAATTGATTAAAAATAATATGTGGTGTTAAATTTTATAAATATTTGGGCCTATGATATGCATTAATATATTTAAATGTGATTGATAACTAATATTCGTGTTATTTGCTAACAATCTACGATAATATTCCCGCTTAAAATGTTAATTAAATAAATGGTTTGAATTCTCTTAAATGCTTTTGTTTTACGTTGTTCGGAATTATTTGCACAAATCTAATGGAAAAAGGCATTTTAGAAACGTCTGATATGTGTCTTCTTGCCAGAAAGTTCGGGTAAGTAGATAATCTGCTGAGATACCTGATCTCTAAAAAGGTAAGTCGTCTGGATGCCCAGATCTCTTTCAATGTCTCAGGCTCTCAAGTACCAAGAAGCTCCCGTCATTCGACGAAGAGTTTTAGCCTGAAACACATCCTATTGAGACTCCATTTTGCCGCAATACCATACACTTCTATTCTATATCTTATATTGTTTGATCGGAATATGGGCAGATCATGAGTGAAAATAGAATACAAAGTTGCGGCTAGAAAATTCCCTTGAGGTACTCCTGCCATGATAGACCGCGTTGATGAGGTGACACCATCTTCTACCAGATTAAATGACCTGTCAGACAAAAAGAAAATCCTCATGCCACACTCTGTCGTCCATAAAAACGGCGACTGCAAATTTCTTGGGTTCAAAACTTTCCTAAATAATATTTATCAGCCAACTTAACTGCTGTGGTGTGCCGTGTTTCTTCCGGCAGCCAAATTGGAAATGCGCCAACAATCTATGAGTCTCTTGCTTGTCGCATAATATTAAGCACATTTTTAATCGAATTGGATATCCTGCCGTACATTGCTAAGATTGTGGAGTCTCCAGTTCGTACCGATTCCCGTCTTAGTCTCTTATTAACGTAAAGTAGCGCTTCTGCTTCTGCAACAACTTACTTAGTTCGCAGGATTAATTTGTGAGTTGGCTGCAGATAAGGCAGGTAAGTGAATTTTTTTTAGAAAGCAGGTAAAGTATTCAAGTGATTTTTTTTTTCGTTTAATTCCTCTAGGCAGTGAATAAATTTTTATATCAAAATAGTTTTCAAATTCAAGAAGCGCCGGTTATTTCAGCTAGTAATATATCATAATCATATTAGAAAACTAAACAGCTGCGTGCTAAGAGCACCAAAATTTTTCTCAGTGCATTGTAGTACGTATTTTACAACACTTTTTTCTGCAAATAAACAAGAGGAAGCAGAATAATGCACCCTATTTGATTGATGTGCATAATTGGCTACGGATATAAGAGAAAATAACTGAAAATAACTATAGTTTAATAAGAATATATAATAAAAGCATAAAAATAATAAATACCAATGCGAAATACTACACGCTGTGCATGGCAGTGAAGTGAATTTTAAAGTTTACATAAGCAGTTGCCCAGGTGCAACACAAACAAAAGAGAAAAAAAATATAAATAAAATTGTTAATACATAATTTAGATAAGATGTCGCAACGTAACCATGGACGTGTTGATCGTTTTACGCAAATGAGCAAACAGGAAGAGCTCATTGCGAAAAAACGACAGGAAATACTAGATAAGCAGCGCACATCGCAACTGGCCAAGGCGGTGGTAGCAGCGCAGGAGCTGGCAGCTAAAATGAAGAACATTGCCTCAGCTGCGGCGGATGCTGCTGCTGATACTGCAGCTGACGCTGCCGAGAACGAAGAAGTGACAACAAGCACTGTAAGTGAAGAGATTAAAATTAATGAACCTGCCGCTGCTGCTCCTACTACTACTACTGTTGCTGAGGAAGATGCAACAGAAGCAGCAAAGGCGGACGCACCTACTAAGCCAAAGCTAGAGTCGGAATCACCAAAAACACTAAACAGCTTTACTGGTAAAACTGGCAAGATTAGCTTTGGGCTGAAACGTGCACATTTAGTAACACTTGTTGCTGAACAGCCACAACCGAAGGTAACAAATAGCTTTTGTAACGATGGTTCCTTTCTGGAGAATTTCAAGAAAATACTGGAAAAGCATGAAGCACCAAAGCCGCCAATTGTAACTATAACACCAAGGTATTTTGTTTAATTGTAGCACAAACTGCGCGCAAATTATTTATTTACTAAATATTTTTTTACAGTACGGAAACTGCTACGCCTGATGCAGAAAATGAAGACCAAACGGAAACAGCTAATAATGCTGAAAGTACCAATACTTCCGCTGAAAGTGAGGTTGCCATTAGTGTAACACCAAATATGGCACAACAGCATCAACAACAACAGCTGCAGCAGCAACAACAACAGCAACATATGCAGCATCAACAGCAACATGCAATGCAGCAATATGCACCGCCGGTACCACCACCACCAGCATTCACATTCAATCCAAATCTGTTACCACAACCGCCGCAAATGCAATTACCTGCAGCTTTCTTCCATAGTGCCATGCCAATGCAATTGCATCCAGGCGTAGCACCACCACCACCTCCACCGCCGCCACAATTACCCATAGCATTAGCTAATTTGGCACCAATCTACATGTTGCATCAGGATGCAATGCAAATAAATGCAATGCAAGCCGCCTCAAAAGAGTTTAATATGAATGCATTACCTAAGCCGCCGCCACCATTGAATCTCGAACCTATACAGGTGCCAGTTACAGCAGCGCAAATGCAAGAACATGTGCAAATGTTAGTTGCAGAGCAAGCAAATATTACGCCACCACCACCGCCAGCGCCAGTTCCTGTACAAGAGACAGCACCAGCACCGTTGGAACAATTGCAACAGCAAACGCCAGCGACGCAACAACCACAAGGTGTGTATTGCAAGCCGTTTTGTGAGATGTACTATAGCTTTCATTTGATTCAATTCATTTTGTTTGAATTTAATGATCAGTTTGTATATATGTTCACTTTATGTAACGACTCTCTATATATTTTTTTATATATATTTGATGAATCGTTGAACACGATTTTAAAGCATTTTATGTAGTTTTTTCAGAAACGTTTCACAATGACAATGAACGCAATTGCATTAAATTGCCAACAACAATAGAAACACTAATCGCTCTGGTCGCCGAAAATGGTGAAGATTATGAAGATCAGATACGCTCGCATAGAAGTGAATTACATCCGGCAATGTGGTAAATTTTCAAGCGACAATACTACTCACATAGTTTAAAAAACAACATAAAAGAAGGGGGCTACCGATTGATTTATTGATTTAACTTGTCAGTTTATATTGGTTATTAGAGCAAAAAAAGTTATTATAGAAGACACACGTCAGAGTAGACTTGTACAAACTTAATTTAACCGCATTGCACAACATTTTGCGAGTAGTAGCCAGCTGCGACTACTTGCACAAGTTACTATTAATTGTCGCGACTCAAATTTATTGAATTTGTCTGGTAATAAATTGAAAGCCGCATGCAATGTTAGATGGGCAAAAACACGGAAAGACAGACGGAGTGACTGTTGAATTGATTGAGCGGCAGCATAGTACAAATAAATATAATAGAGTTGAAGAAAACACATATTTTTGGTTAGTTAAAAGAATTGAGTTCAATTTACCACCCACGCGTTCATCAAGATGATGCAATGCAAGCGAAAAAGCGCATCTGGAACGGCGAACAGCAGGAGCAGCCATATGGAATACGTCCAGCACTGACAAAATAATCACTAAAATAACTAAAATACATGTGTATTCGAGAAATGTTTTTTATTAAGAAAAATGGATCAATTTTCATTAGTATTTTGAATTTTAATTTAGGTTTATCTATGATAAAAACTGTGAGCAATACCGAAGCTACCGGCAGCAACTACTTGAGCGACAACAACAGCAACAGCAGCAACGAGAGCTGAAAGATATTGAACTGCAGCCGGATCACCACCCAGAACAAGAAGACGAACAAAAAGAACCGTTCAGTGATTCTGTTGAAGACCAGATTAATTTGTGTACATCTCCAGATAAATATGATCCTGAATCGGTAATCAGCGGTGATGTAGATTCGGATGATGAATATATGCGAGGTATGTTGAAATCTAAAGAATTTTTCACACGCTTTAAATATTTCTAGTCGTGTTTTAAGTGATCCGAACAGTAATAGGAAACACAACTTATTTTAGTAAGATTCCTTGAAAGTTGATGAAATTGTTGACATATTTACATTTAAATATACAGACGGACATAGCTAGATCGATTTGTGCGCAAGTGTTACTATTGGAGACGAAGGATTGACTTATTTTGTTAAATGTTATATATCGTCAGTTACTATACCCTGTATCCGCAGTGTAAATGGGTATGTTAAGTATGTGCAAAAGTATTTAACATGGAGAAAGTGTCGACGCAGACTCAATACAGTATATTATGTTTCTTCAGCATCAAAAGTTGAGTTGATAAAGCAAGGTCCGTCTGTCAGTTCTTCTGAACAACGAAAACTTGGAAGGTATATGCGATAGAGCCTTCAAGTTTCGTTAATTTGAATCTCATATTCATTCCTCAGTTTTAGCGCCAATAGAAATCTGCCCCGTCCATTCTGGTTTTATGGTATGAAATAGTTTTTGTTATTGTTAATATTGTTAGAAAAGCCAAACCTGGTGAATCTTACGTTTATGCCAATAAAATATTTCATATAGATCTAGTTCGAACAATAAAAGGGGGTAACCTCTATACGAATCTGTCTCCTTTTCTGGCTTTCTATATGAAAATAAATTTGCTATTATTGTTAGTCCAGCTAGAAAAGCCAAATTTCGTATGTCATTCATTAAAAGATAAAGATCAAAATCGGTCCACTTAAATGGGTAGATTCGTACAAATTTCTTTCTACGTACTGATTCTCGAAACCAAAAGGACAACTTAGGAAAATTCAATTACCGTTAATCCGAATATGGACATGATGCGTAGATCTTGACATGTTTGTGTGTCTTTCGCTATATCTTTGTGTTGTTGCTCATCATTATACCATGCACACATATATGGTGTGTATAAAAAAGTTTAGAAATTTGGTTTTTTGAGATATTACTATAAAGTTCCTACTTTTGTGGTCTTCATGATGTATAAAGTATGATGTGCTGAGGGGTTCAAAAGACTATAAAAAGGTCTTACCCCTTACTTTTCCCAAAATTCTTTATTTCTTTTTTCGATCTGGCGCATATGGGTCTCACAGCTTTCACGCTTTGATTTAAGATGTCTCTAGCATGTCAGGTTAAAGAGAAAAAAATGTTGAAAACCCTCAAAAACATGTTTTTTTGCTCCTTTTACCCTCTTCCCAAAATCCCGACGTAATAGGCAATTTTGGGTTCCGGGATTGTGTTCGGCGGACAAAAATACAATAACAACCACAGCAATATCAAAAATAAAAAAAATAAAAATTTTCAGGCCTGTGCTATTCGACTTGTGGTCGCGTGTGAAGATTCTAAGCAGGGGAACAAAATTTATACCAAGTATCGTCAAAATAGAGCAATTACGTCGGGTTAACGATGGGATTGTGCTGTCTCACTTGCAGGCACTATTCGGTCAATATTCTGTATGTTTATAATGATTCTAGAACTTTCATAATTGGTGACAAAAGCGATACGGATTTCAAAGGAGACCCAGGTCATCGCCATGTTTCAGAGAACGCACAATCCTTACGAATTTGTATATATTTCGGACAAGATGTTGAGAAATAATAGAGTTTAACAATGACATAAGATATTCCACTGCTATGAGATTAAGCTGTCAGCGTCATCATTGGAAGGCCATCCCAGCAAATGGACAATAGGAGCAGATACCAACTCAGATGTAAAACTTACCATTTTCTCTTCTTTTTTCTTCATTCGAATAAGGCATAGGGTACGTCGAAGCTAGTTTGGCTCTATAAGATGGCTACATTGACAAAAGCGTAGACGAGGTGGCAACGATTTAGATACCAGCTTCGTGTACATGATCCATTTGTCCCTACGGTATCATTGAACCGCCGAAAACTTATTTTTCGACGACTATAAATCAACTAATCTCGCAATTGTATATTTTGTTGATGGACTTCCAGGCTATCCAGATTATCGTCCTCTCTTTCTTGGTCTTGTTTCCTTTACCTTCTTCATTCACTTTGTATCTTGCTTATAAGTATTATGTGAATTCCGGCAGGTTTTGTTTTAAGAAATTTGATTTAAGTGCTACTAAAATTAAATCCCATAAATTCTGGTATAATCAAGTCCTTTAATATCCAAGTTAAAGACTTTAAATTTAGTACGGCTATTAATCTTATCAACTCATACGAAATATTAAACATTAAGCCAGATTGGACTACTATGACACACTCAGGCAAAATAAAATATAGAATACTAAAGACTTCATTTTTAGATTTTTTCTAAAAACAAGATGAATGTGTATAATCTGTATTAAAATTGGTTTAAAATATTCACCTTAACTGATTATTTATATGCACCCACCGACCTATACTCACTTTATCTGGCTGATATGAAAATAAAACTTGTTTCTATCAGATGATATCTTTTACCTTGATACCTCTTTCCGGCAAAGGAAAAGCAATCGTTTTTTTTTTAAGGTTAAACCAAAATTATACCGTTAACTGTTAGCTGACAATAGGTACACAGTTTCGGTCTTACAATAAGAACAAATTTCTAATCTCCACTTACAGGAATGATGGATCGCAACCGTTCTAATCTCAAACGACGAATTGAATCGCGCAATGAACTAAGCGAGGAAGAGCGCATGGAACGCGAGGAAGCTGAGCGCGAAGAAGGACAACGGCGCAAACGTGAACGTAAAAGTCGTTGGGGCGAAAAGATAAGCGATCATGAGCTACCAACTACAAGTAAATATTAACAAAATTTATTTTTATACAAAAAATTAAACACACATTTAAATAGGTGTCGCCACTTCGTTTGCGAACCAAAACAAGCCACTGCTTTCTACCATAACACGTAGCGATCCGGCGCTATTGCAATATGCACGACTCAACTATGGCTCAACGCAGCTCAGCGAAGAGGATTGGAAAAAGTGCGAAGAGCATTATAAAGTCAATCTACTGTATCAGGATATGATGCGCAAGCGACAGGAAATTGATCGCTTGGCACGCGGTGGTAAATTTAAATATGAATATGATTCCGATGAGGACATTGAAGGCGGTACTTGGGAGCATAAGTTGCGTGATGCAGAAATGGAGGCAACCAGAGCATGGGCTTCGGCGCTGACAAAGCAAAGCGAAGGCAAACATCACATTGGTGACTTTTTGCCGCCAGAGGAACTGAAAAAATTCATGGAACAATATGAGGCCAAAAAGAACAATCGTCAGCCAGATTTAAGTGATTATAAGGAGTATAAACTGAAAGAGGATAATATTGGTTTTCAAATGCTGCAAAAGTTGGGCTGGAAAGAGGGTCAGGGCTTGGGTCAAGATGGTGCGGGCATTGTGGATCCAGTAAATAAGTAAATACATTTAAAAGAGAGAACTTTTAAATTGTTTTATTAATTTTTTTGCTTTACTTTAGAGCACCACAGCGTGATGGCAATCAGGGCTTGGGCGTTAGTAGCGTAGCAGAGCCTGAGGATTGCGATAATGAATATGATGCCTATCGTAAGCGCATGATGCTGGCCTATCGTTTTCGTCCAAATCCGTTGGTAGTTATTAGACATGCGAATTTTAATGTAACTTTTAAATATTTTTTTTTTGTTTGCAGAATAATCCACGCCGCGCATACTATTGAACACTAAGCAGCTACTGCAATACAATTTAACTACCTACATATTTGTCTAAACTTAGTTATTATATAGTTTAGTTTAATGCTTCTATGCTTAACACACATATACACACAGATACACACACTTAACCATACAAATGAATGTCTGAAAGTTGAATTCGTTTGAATATATATAATATATATTGTAATAATATATTTGAAACATAAAGTTTATTTTTTTTTATTTTTTTTTTCACTTAAACGCTGTACACAATGTCGTCTGTCTATCACTATATGGTCTATAATGTATTGTATATATGTATTAAAAAATACAATGTAGATATACATACAAATATATATAGATATATTGTAGCTTGGCTTTGTTTTGTTTTTTTGTTTGTTTGTTTAGTTTAGCAGAAGTACTAAGAACGCCTAACGCTAATAATACTAAATTGTACTTATGTGGAAATTAAATAATCTAGGAATATAGAGTTAAGACTGGAGTTTGATTGCCGCGTGCTAAAACAATTGGGCATTTAATATCACACGTAAGCATCTCCAGCCAGGACATGTAGAGTGGTGCAGAGATGGCCTCCTGTATTAGAAAGAAAATATAGCATTTAGTATTGCAAGTCTTAGTTGTTTTGCAGTGTATTATTTAATTACCTTGCGCGGCATTGGCAACGACATAACAATGAGTGACGCATTCGAAGAATGCTTGACGACCAATTCATGTATGCGCAGCTGACGATGTGTCTTCTCCTCCATGTTGTGCAGTTCTTCGTCGGTTATGCCGAATTCGTTGCGTGCACTGCGTCGGAAACTCTCAATGAGTCGTTTGTGTTTTAGTAGTGTATCGGCGCGTGGCTGATCTGAGACGCCTTTGAGCATAACCAGTTCGGAGTACTGTATGCGGAATTTTGTTAGTAGACTAGCCATGCTGTAAATAAATTTAATATAAGTGGATATAAGTAAAATGTGTATAGTATATTAAGGCTATATGACACAAAAAAATAGGCAATTAATTTTAAACCGAATGCAAGGTGATTAGCAATTCTAGATTTTATACTTAAAAAACTGACGGACGACAACACATTATACATCAAAGAGCATTTGTTTTCTTCTTTTAAATGATTTCCTCAATTCCATTGAGATATGCTCTGGAAATGAAGAGCCAGATGATGCCCTCTGCCGAGACAAGCTAACAGCGCGTATTGGAACAGCTGATGATGCAGTGGAGATTTTCCTGTGTAATATATTCGATCAACAATCTTCTCTAGCTCCCAATTCAACACCGCGCTTATAGATCTGCTAAGCAAGAAATGGGTGATGCGTCGGAAAGCTTTAGCACATTGCTTTCCGTGGTCTTATATATTATAAATGCTTAATCAAAAAATAACCAAGAATCTATATTGGAAAGACCATAGTACGTATTGAAGGATAATCTCTTTTGCGCACCTCCCATAAGCGTTCGGTCCTCGTACGGTGTGGTTTAGATTCAGAAATCATGCAAGTGTTAGCTGACGAATTACAGAACAAGTTTAGACTAGCAAGCCTTAGTATTCCGGATACGAATCTAAAGGGTCAAAACCATCATCAAAGCACCTGCATTATTTTATATAGCTATGCCATAGCTCGCATTCACCACTTTTACTCTCAATGAAAATACGCTGTGATGGTGATGGTACCGAAACCGAATGAACCTGATAAACATGATAAACGGGAGAATCTTGTTGAGACTAGCAGACCAATAAGTTGTCTAACTAATTTGTTCAAGTTAATTGAAAGATTTTTGTCTTGGTGGTTTTTGACCATCAATTTGAATTCAGACAAAATATTGGTACACCAGAACAAGTTCAACAAGTCGATCTTCATGACCGTCTGACTTGAAGATTCTCCCATGGACTCAGTAATTTAATTTTGGATCTTTCCAGCCTACACTTTCGTCTATTATTTCTTCGAAGCAGCAAATCAGGTGATTTTAGTACCACTTGATCTTTGGTAGAAATATATCCCGGTTTACGTTGCGGTCTCGACTCGAAGTAAGAAAATATTCCGTACCTTCTTAATGATTTCCTCGGTATTTACTTCGGTATCATAGTTATCATAGATGATAAAGGGTTTGATAGTTCAGATTATTAATTCGCTTTTATTTCTTGGCGAATTAGGAATCGATATGGTGTGATACAAATGGCTGCCAGATAAAATTTAGTTTGGTTCCACAGGTTACAGGTCAATGTGACGACGTGAATCGTCAAGAAACCAATTTTTTTATATAATTTGAAAAGCGAACAAGTGACCTGGCATGCGTTCGATAAGTACCATGACCATGACACACTGACCAAGTCGGCAGAATGTAGATTGTAAACTTTCTAATTTTTAGTACTCATAATATAGAAGCTCTTTCAGGAACTTCTTTCAATTCTTCTAATTGATTTTTATCGTCCATTTTTTCCTTTTAACTTTTAACTAACTTTCTTAACCATCACAATGAAGAGCATCTATCTAATATGTCTGCTACTAACCTCTTTTCCTCCATTTCCTCATCCTTGCCGTGACTCATGGTGAAAACACGCAGTTTACAGTTCTGCCAATGTGTGCGCATTGATATGATGTATGGCAAGAGTATGGTGAGACCTGTCGGAAGGCAAAAATGTTTTATTTTAAAATAATAAAAAAATAGTTTTTACTAAAAGTACTTCTAAATAATTTATTATTACTCACCACCATCATCGTACAGCCAGAAGACATCAATGGTGCCCTTGGGTTGTTTGCGTGTAAAAATGGTCACCGCATCCAGCACATTCTTTGGCACTTCGGAGCCGCCTTTGGTGTGATAGGTTATCGAATCGTTCACATTGTAACTGCGTGGATTACGCTGCATATTGGGCATTGGTGCCTGCTGTGGCATGGTGTACGAAGATTGTGTGCTATCCATGCCTGCCAGATTTAGATTCGAGTCGATATGTAATAGCTCAGAGGCAGCATTGGCCGAAGGCATTAATTCGTTGGTAAAACCTTGTGCATTTGCGGTATTCAAATGAGTCAAACTGCTTGGTGGCAGCACAACTTCTGGACTCAAATCGGAGAAGTCAAGACCATTGGGCAAGCGCAGTATGGCAACACCCATGCGCTGTGAAAATGCATTGCTGTTATAAAAGAAAAGTTTTAAATTATGAAGTTTTTTTATTTTGAAGTAAGCAAACTTACTATAGTATATCAAAGTACGACTCGACCTCATCTTTGCGACAATTCTTCCAATCGGATTTGTAGCCAACAAGTACAATATTTGGCGCCAATTTACCAAAACCAGTGGATTTGATTAACGCATTGACACCATCCTCCAGTGCAAAGCCATCAATGACATTGTAGAAGGCTTTTATTTTACGTGCATCCAAATATTTCTGTCCATCCTTAACCAGATTCAAACGATTCTTGTAGCCAACGCGTATCTATAATGAAAATAGTTGAGTACACTCATTCCGAGTTTGTGAGGATATAACTTACTGGTATAATATTGCCCACAAACATCAGCGAATTGTTTTTCGTTAGCATGAAGCCGAAGTCAACCAGTGGTGGACGTGCTTTTGGATCGCCGGACAACACGAGCACTTGAGGATGATAGTTTTTGACATGATCGGAGACATTTTGCAGACGATGCACTGCAGTCAAAGCGGCCTTATACTGCTGCGCCTGTGCTGAGGAACCCCAGTTGGCATCTGGTTTGCGATACATGACCACCAGATAGAGCACAAATATGATGCCGAATGTAATAATCGCGGCTTCATATTTGATGAGAAACATTATGGCAACGCAGAGCACAAAACCGAATAAGCTCAGCCAGGCATTGTAGTACTTGAAGGTCGGACGCCAGCCAAGTGGCTTCACGAACGCTGCATGGAACGTGCAGAAATTGATAAGCGCATACGAGGCCAGATAGAATGTGGAGATCAGTGGTGCAATCAGATTCAGATCACCAATGAGTAAGAAGCCAGCCGAAATGAAAAATGTCAACACATAGCCACGATAGGGTTCACCATGTTTGCCATATGGTTTGGAGAAGAAAATCAAGCCCGGATAAATGCGATCAATGCCGAGCGCTTGCACCAAACGTGGCACAGACAGCAGATTCGTAAGCGCGGTACTCAGCGTAGCAGCAAAACAACCAGCGTATATAAGTGGCGCCCATATAGACATCTCCTGCATCATTTCGTATGAATTTGCCAAACCCCACTGACAGGTGTTATTCTTGAGACAGGCCAGTTCCGAGCTTATGATGGTACCGTTAATAACATCAGCCGGATTACCCGAAGCATCACGCACTGCGGCGCCACCAGCGAAAAGCACAAAAAGTGCATATGAAGTCATGGAAATCAAGAGAGACCAGAATGTGCCTTTGGGTATAGCATTGCCAGCGTCACGCAGATCACCGCAGATGTTTGCGCCAGCCTGTATGCCGGTAACACTGGGAAAGAATATGGCAAAAACGGAGAAAAAGTCCTGGTTGAGACCTTCCGAGAAGCGATAGTCGGAGACAAAATTGTCTTTAAATGTTGTCCCTAAAAGTAGGCAATAGTAAGTGTTAGTTATTATTGATAGTAATTTGGAGAAAAGGTATTCACAATCAGTGGATTAAATTGTGAACGCCACAGAAAATATCCTAATTTCACTTACATGAAAAACCAACGAAACCCTTTGATATAACTTCCGGATCATCACGCGGTCCGATCATTGCACCAATAAGAAAATTAAAAATGGCCAAGACTATGGTAACAATCAGAAAGTTTTGCGCCTTTGTTTCCCATTCCATGCCGACACAGCAGATTAGAATCAGGACGAGCACAGTTACGCTGCCAACAATACGTGTATCATTTATGCCGTTATCGATAATTTTCAAGCCATTGATTTCTGTTTAAAAAGTTTAAAAATTTCTTATAAAATTTTAATACATTTCATACAATATCAACACACTTACTCAGCAAACCGTTGAGCGATTCACAAAAACCAATCGTATTCATCGATGCAGACACTGCATTCGCAAAGGCAAATACCACGCCCACTGAAGCACCAAACTCCGGGCCTAGCGAGCGTGATATAATGAAATAAACACCGCCACCCTTCACCTCACCATTGGTACTAATAGCCGACAATGAAAGCGTCGTTATAACGCAGACAACCGCTGAGATGAAAATAATCACCAGCGATTGAAAGATGCCCGACTCTGCCACGACCCAGCTGAGACGCAGAAAGAGCATAACACCCCAAATATTGAGCAGACATGGTATCAGTACGCCAACTATCCAGCCAAGTTTAATGTGTCCACCAGTGGGTTCCGTTTGCAGCTCTGCGGGATCTGGTATCGAAATGCTCTGCAAAGAAAAGGAAAAGAAAAGAAAGAAAATGAAATTAATTGAATTATTGGAATTTTACTGGAGGACGTAGTTTGTGTCAATGTCGAACGCAGTGTGATGTAGGTTCAAGTGAAATGTGTGCATGATGCTGTAAGTAATATTTTTTTGTTTTAAACTTTAATGCAAAATGCGGAACATATGCAATTTTTTTGCGACACTATTATTATTAGTCGCGCATAAAATTAGCTGACTCTCTTTTATACACTGTAACCATCAGAATTAATGGTATATTAGGTTAGGTACACGTGGCATCTTAAATATTTTCTACACTTTAACTGCAGCTCCAACAATTCAAGCTTGATTGCTTTATATTATAAAGTCTCCCAGATTTCGTTGTTCACAGGAACGGACTGACATAAATATGTATATCGATTCGACGAGACTTTTGGACCTAGCGCATGCACATCGCCTCTCGTAGATCTTAGTAACTACTAAGTTGTTTGTGCCAGTTAAGGGCCAAGGCTATGAAATTCTTTAAGATATGTTTCAGAATTTCGTCATGTTCGAAAATACAGAATCTCTTTGGTGCTATCACTTTATATATTGAATTTCTTCTGAGTCTACATTGTTCAGTCTGATATTCATGCAGATAATATATCATTCTGAGAGCGATCTTCTTGAGCCTATTATTTTGGAGTCCAGATCTATTGTAATTTTAAGAGTCCAGCCGCGTTTTAGTTGTCTTATGACAATTAATTTATTTATTAACTAAACTACGGACTACGCAGAAGTACTCTCGACTACTAAGTATGAAGGCTGCATCCTATGTTTGTATTATCAGCTTGGTTAGTTACCGTTATATCCGCGTGATCAGTCACAAACTATGGAGAGAACTAGCTGAAAGAATGTTTCATGCCAAGGTTTTCACTATTGTACAGCAGAGGCGGGTGAACATCTGTCAAAAGAACTCTTACTCGATTGCTGATCATTAAAATGCCTCTATATACCTGCTAGACCGGTAGGGTAGCTTCGCATTGCCCATGTTAGGCTAGGCTCTGAATTTTATTCCGTTTAGCTCTATCCGCCCACACAATGGCACTGCATGATATCACAGGTCTGACCATAGTGAGATGCTCCAATTTCTGTAAATCCCTATTTGAAATATCTTTGTCGAATCGTTGAATTTTTTGTCATAGATTTGAAAATTAGAAAATCGATTTTGTTCAAATTGCATACCTCATTGCTAATCACCCTCTACCCAAAATGTAAGCTAAATATAGGCAAGGCCATGATTAAAATAAAAATGGGTTCAAAGGTTTCCTCAGAGAAGGATTTCTTCACTCCTTTCTTTTTATATGCGGTTGATGTCAATCCAAAGAAGCTTAAAAATTACAGATTTATATTATAAAATCTTTTGAACTCAACATGGAGCTTAAAAGTAAGACATGAGTCCGATGCATTACTGGATTCTAGTTCTGGAATTTAACTTCAAATTAAAAACTGGCACGTAAAATGCGTAGCATTAATTTTAAATTATTTTCATTTCATATTGATACTGGTGCATTTTTTTTGTTAGAACAAGCTTCTGCTGAAAATTTGGAGGTACATTTTCGACCCTTCGACATAACCTCTGCAGAAACCAAAAAAGGAAGTACATTTGACGCTCGACAGCTCAGGCAACTTGCTATCCCAGTTCCTTCGATAACGACAGAGGAAGTCTATTCGCACATAAAAATGCTCGAAAACGGGAAATATCGCAGGTTGCATAACTTTTTGCCAAATATCATGCCTGGTTTAAATATTTTCTGGTTTTAATGTTTTTCAGGTTTTAATATTTTACGCGATGGTTAGGTCATATATCAAAGCAGTGGAAAAAGGCTCAAATCTGTATAATGCACAAATGAGGAATGAGCTTGTCGGCAGTAGATTCATACAGATCCATCAGCTTACTTACTGCGGTAGTCAAGCTGTTCGACAACTGTGTGTTGACAAGAACGGATATCGTTAAACGCATGGAACTCCAGAGCAATTAAATAGAGTGGTTAACTTCATTTTCGAAGGTTTTGAGGTGAATATGTCCATGGTGGAGACCTACTTAGATAAAACAAAGACCTTTGACAGAGTGTGGCACGATGGCCTCCTGTACAAACTTTAAAGTCTGTCAGCTTTCTAATTGTAATCACTATTGCGGAGCTATCTATGTGACAGAAACTTTAGTTCTGCATGGAATGGATTCGTGCTCACTCATGAGAGTCCTGCTGGTTCTTCAATATCAATGCATCTACATTGCCACTGATTTTGGACAGTGGACAACGAAACATAATATGTGTTAGCATCACACACTCTGCGATGGGATGAATGCCGGAGCGTTATTTTTCAAAATTAGCAAATTTGTACCTTTGTAAGATCCGTAAGAGCCAGAATAACCAATTTAAGCTTGGTCCTCCATAGGAAAAACAAACTATTCCTAAAGAATAAGGTTCAATGTTATAAGGACAAAAATTAGCCAGACTGTTGATATGAAATTCAAGTATTTGGCTTTGCCGCAAAAACGCATTCAATCAAAAAAAATGAGTGTTCTAGGCAAAATTCCTCCTTAGAAATTTACCTAAATAGTCAGGGTTTGGATTACATGGAGCGACTGAGAAACTATTCCAACCGGTTAGCTTGGCGCTTTTTAAAGCGACACAGAAAGAGAAGAATCATCATGACGAGACGGCTTTAGAGTAACTTAAATCTTCGCTACGAAGTCCTGCCAAATTACATTAAGCTATAAAATTCTATGAAGTTAGTATTGGTTTATATACTTAATTTAAATTTTTAAACAATGACAAAATAATTAAAAAAAGTGTCTTCAACTGGCTGCAAGATTTTGGTTCACGGTTGGGAAATAATAAATTTGTTTAACAGACGTTCTGACGTCAGAAAAAACAGGAGATTAAATAATCTGGATGAAGTTTTTAATAGCGCAAGTCTCTGTTTTCAAAAATTAGTGACTGACACAGTTCAAGATGAAACCGCTTTTAAGAGAAATAATACATCTTTTGGAATTGGAATTCTTCATTTCATGATTGGATGCTAAGTTGTAATAATCATGCACCAGACTCGTAAATTTATAGTGATATGGGAAGTGTGGGTGTAATACGATGGACGCAGGAGGCCGGATGTATGGTTTTACGGTTCCTAAGATCTACATATATATTATGAATATTAAATGTGCAAAGTTTCACGTCTGTTAGTACGTAGTTTTTATTTAAGCCGACGATGTAAAAAATTAAGCCGGAATATTTGACATCATGAGAGAATTGTATCAATGCATAGCTATGGTTTGATTGATTTCAAATTATATTTCCTACTAAAAGGAACAAATGTTGTCTTAGCTCGGATAATGACGTTCGTGTGTTCTTGATGTCCGTTTTGATTTGGTCACATAATATTTCTTCGAATTTTTCTCTACAGATAATAACTTTATCCGTGACAATACTTTGCCATTCGATGCCAAAGCTCATACTATAAGTGCAATGAATCATCACCTTTTCTTTTACTAAAATTTCTTTTTAGTTTTTAATCAAGGAATGAAAAAAGTTGTTGAATCCTTTTTTGAACATTTAAGTAAAAACAAATTGGAATGCATTAGTAATAAAAGAGATAAAAACCTTTCAAGTTTATCTAATTTATACGATTTTCCTAAACGTATTTCACAAACTGCGTTGCTAATACATCATTGTCTGACAGCTTTTGAATGTATCCCTTTTTCAATAGTAAAAGGAAACCACAATATTTTCATACAATTACTTTAAATTTCCTTTTATTTTTACTTCGATTGTTTACACATTTTAATACAATATAAAGTATAAAAGTTTATACTAAATGTTTCCTTTGTTCTTTAACACGGTTTGATGGTTGTTGTTGTTGTTGCTGTTGTTATTTTTGTGCGTCTTATTTTATTTCATTTTTATTATTTGCCATCATAATTGAATGTTTTAGAACGTGGTTGGTTAAGGCGGGCGCCTCTGTCGTTGCTGTAAACTTGTGACATCGATTGACATGTTTAGTGTTTGTCTAAGTGTGACTAGGGTATGTCGGCGCTATAGACCAATATATATATATATATAATATACATATATACATGCACAATAGACAGGCTATATAAGTATGAATATATATATACTGCAGTGCATACATACTTAATATTATATACGAGTCATTTGGCTGGTGGTTGCCCGCCTGCCTGCCCGTTCAGTTACCAACGCAGTTGGTGGTCGTCGGTTGATGTTGATTGTTTATCTTGTGCTAAGGCTGGATATGAAGCGAACTTAGCTAACAGCCAAACCCAATCGGTATACAATTCCCCATTCAGCCACAAAACATATATTGTAGTTGACCTTACATACAAACCTACTTATATAAGGGGTATATGGACGCATAAAAACGCGCGCGCGTGAACTCAGCTTTTTTTTTTTTAAAGGTGTGCATTTGCAAATGTGCGGAAAAGTTTTTAGTTCTTTTTTTTATGGAATATGTTTAAATTTGTGGTTTTTATTTTAAGTTTTATTCGTGCATTAACCTGTGTTGATAAAGGTATACAATTTTGGGGTGAAGTTCTGTAAAGAAGCTAAAAGAACTATTTTTAATCTTACCAATCTTAGGAAAGAAGAGATATAACCGCGGAGAATTATACAAACAAAAACTAAGCAAATAGCAAATAGTCATCCGCAGAAATGTTCCTTCTAAGCAAAAAATCTGTGAAAAATGCCAATTTGAATAGAATTCTTAATGTACTCAAACGCAGTCTGAATGGACTGTAAGGTCACAAGAAACAATGCTGCAGTCGTGTGGCATAGTTTTTTCAACAAAATGTTCTTCTTAAAAAAACCCAGAAAGGGTGACAGATTTGTATTTCTTGCTACCGTTTCTAGTAGTCCGATATAGATCTAAATGGAACATTTTATGTTCAACAGCAACAGAACTCGGAAGGAGGGGTAGGTTTGTATAATTAGTGCCATCATCCCATCAGTTATCTGCTTTCTGTGATAGCAAGCGAAAAATGAATTAGGGGGACCATATTTGGATGGTATATTTCCGAGCCTACTTCGGTATACAATAGAGCATTACCTACAGCTAAGCCACGGCCCATTCAAATAGGATGAAATCAGGATAGAGGGAATGTTTTATCAATCAAACCAGAAGCACGTAAGACCCATAAGTCTATCATTATTCCAATTAAAAACTGAATGTTTCGACTATCATGTCGAGCTCTAAGTACTTTATTAGTACTTTAGATTTTATGCAACACATTAAAAAAAAATCTTAAGCGTTAACACACGCCAACACATGTTGTATACGCAATCATTCATTTGTACTCATTCATTTGCACTCATAATACCCATAATGAACTCATCAAATTTCCACAGCAATTTAAGACACTAAATGACATTTGCATTGCTTTGTTAAGCCAGCCCATCCAGCCACTTGTGTTTTGCCTTGATTGAAATATTACTTAAGCCAGACGCTAATTAATATTAATCAAATGCCAAAAAGTTGATGGCGTTTGTTGCCGCTGAGTTGCAGCCAAATAGGCGCGATTTTTAGTGTAGTTATAAAAAAAAATTTAATTACAAACGTCAATTAGTGAAGAAGCGTTAACACTTAAAGAGAAAAATAGTATCGAAATATATATATATATATAGGAAGCATATGCCAAAAGCGTATTTTACTGCCATTTGTCGTAGTTCTAATGCGTAAATTATTTAGCTGGAACGTTCGAATTTTGCGGCAAATATAATCCAAACAAAAGAAAATAACACATGCCACACAAATGTCTGCTGCTAATAATATAAAATGTGTAATTGTCTGCTGTAAGTAGTAGGAATTGATGCTAATTATTTGGAAATGTAAAATAAAATATTCGTCGAATGTTTGCAATAACAAAAAAAAAAAATATAAAAACAAGCTTTAATACACTCCAACGATATCAAATATGCACACATACAGCTACAAACAGTTTGTACAAAATTTAAATTAAAAATTTTCCATGTTAAAATATTTCATAACTTTTTAAGAAAATCGGTTCTAAATAGTTATACACAATTTAAAATTAAAAAAAAAAAAATTAAATTATACATAGACAGACGGACTCACGACTACAAGCGTCGATGTATTGCACTAGCTTGAGTGCCTTTTGTTTGAAAAATTCTAGAATATATACCTAAAGACTTTCAGTTTTGAATCCTACCAATCCAAGATCAGTACATTCTACAGTCAGTGATCCATACATATACCACTTAATTGTGTGACATTCTGATTTTTCTTGTTGAAATACTTTGTACTGAAGATTCCATTATAATATTTGTCATTTCGTCTCTTGGCATGACTAAGGGGCTTGCCTTGTGTCCATGTGGGAACGCGCTTCTGACATATGTTTGGGAAGGCTCTTCACATCGATCTTAGCAGTTATATATCATTGGAAAATTAAGAAGGATTATAGAAATAATGTTGTTTTAATGTAGGATCGGGAGTATTTCACACTTACTGGTATTATTAGCAAGCAAAACTATTGCTTCTATTGGCCTTCAAATCTTCAAAAAAATGAATGAAACATCTTTAAAGCTGCGGAGACAATCGCTGATAATCATTATCGATAGATGTTGGTACAATATTGGTCAAAATTGGCCTAAATGATGCCAAAAAATGGTGTCATTGATTGTTTACCATGATCACTTGATTTCATGTCTTCAGATTTCTTTTTGTGATGTTATTTGAAAAGTAAAGTGTAAGCCAGCAATCGTACCGCAATAATAAAGTTTCAGCTAAAATAGACTGCTGTAAGCAATAAACAGCTAACATTTAAGAAACTAACTCAGTGCAAGCGTCCTCAAATGATACAAAAGAAAAACAATTCCAATAAAACACTAAAATGGCTTACAATAAAACTTTAATACGCGTATCTATAAAATACGCTGCACACATGAGACATCATTAATACTGATGAGCGACAGCTGACTTGGCATAACCGGCAGCTTGTCAGTGACTGTAGTAGCAAAATAGACAGGCAGTTCCACACTTGCGTTCATTACTCATCAAAATCCAACGTTTATCGCAACAATACACAATATGAACTATGCATGTCAGTCATGCACATACTTCAAACAGGCGCATACCCTTCATGTCTATTATAGTTTAATATTTTCTGCTTTTTTTTTGTAACAAATTTTCAAGTGTCGCCTGTCAACATTTGAAAATTCATTTAATAATAATTGATTACTTTTGCTTTTAATGCAAAAAATATATATACTGTCCATCAGATTCATTTAAGACACGTTTTAGATTTTTTTTGGTATTGTATATTATTTTTTCCAGCTCTAATTGAGTAAAGTACTCGAAAAATATGACACTATATAGCATACAGATGTCATCAATGCATGTCATGGTAGAAATTTATCATGTTAATGATTCGTTGATTGACTTTATCGCGTGCATCGACATTTTGTCATTTTGTTAAAAAGCGCAGAACGAACGAAACACGGCATTTTGATTTAGATGAATTAAAATTTTCGAATTATATTTCAAAACTATTTACAACAAATGTTGTATAATTAGAGTGTAATTATAATTTAATTTGTTTTTTTTGTTTAATTGTTTTTAATAATGATAGAAAAAAAATCTAGAATAAAAGTTGCAGTCGACTGGGAGTTAGTCTGAATGATATAGCTTTAATTTCTATGGGGCATATATGCCTATGTCTGTGTGGCATATGTCATTGGAATTAGTATAAGTTATAAACAATTTAGTTAGTTAACTAAAGAGGCTAAAGAAACTACCAAATATACAAACTTGATGGCTCTAACTCTTATAGTCTCTAAGTTCTTGTTGTTCATAGCTAGACAGACAGACGGACATGTCTATATCGGCTTAACTTTTGGTCCTGAATGACATACATTTGCACCAACTTAATAGCGCCAAAAAAAAAAAAAAACACTTATAAAACTGCACAACAGCAGCTGCGTCTGTCTGTCTGCCTGTCTGCCTGCCTGCATGCGTGCCATATGCCAGCTAACGCGGCGTATGTTAAATAATAAATTTATTTGCACGCTGCCGCCGCCGCCGCCGTATTTACTTAAAGCCAAAAGCAAAGAAAAAACATATTCCACATTGATGATGATTTTAATAATACTAAATGTAATAATTATTTTTGTTTGTTTTCTTTTCTTTTACGATTGTTTATACTGTTTTTATTTTTTTTTATTTTTTATGACAACAATAGAATACCAGTACGCGACGAATTGCCGTTTGAGGAATTCCCTTAATAGTAGCTTATATTTAATGCATTTTATGTTATTATTTTAGCTACTAAGTATAATATTTATCCTACGCAATGCACATATAAATAGCGAAAGTAATCGAAGGCTCACAGCCATTGGCCATAAGGATATTTTCCGATGACGTTTGTCCTGTTCTGTTGTGCTAATATTGTGAATGCGAATTTTATTGAGTTGGCGTTCAAGTAAATTAATTAGTTGCCGAAGCCAGTAAGACATGCGACGCTGTAACAGTTTCAAATTAGTTTGTGTAGGGATATAAAAAAAAAAAATACAAAAAGGAAAATTTTTTTCTGAAGGTTGACGCTATTTTCCTTTTAATTTTTTCTTTACTTTTATTTTTACTTTTTACATAAGAAATTGCATATACTCGTGTGCATGTATATTCATTCAAAGCGTATTCGGTCATCTTTTACAAACTTGTATTACAGATAGATAATGTGAGTGAAGCAGAGCGCAGAGACTTAAAATATATATTTGAAGCATATACTAAATATTTGCAAGCAAACGTAGAAGCGGCCGAGACTATAAAATATATAAAATAGTCTTAAACAGCATTGGCTATCTCCATCTTTTCGTCTTTTGAGTGTAGAAGCATCTAGCTCTTAACAAAATAAGAGAGATACACATTTAAGATTCGTTGGGAAAAGGTAACCAGTGAACATGGAGATATAGGCTTGGTTGCCGTTTACTGCTCTCCTCAAAAAGCTTTATACTAAGTTCCTGGCTGCTTTGGCGTTTCATATGATACCGAAATAAGCCAGACCGTTTAGCCTGGATTAGAGCGATCACTGAGTTGAAATAGTTTCAGCATGCGGTGCGCAGTGATTTCTTTGACGACCCGCTTTGCAGTGCAGATCCCAAGAAGAACTGTGAGAAGATAACGCGTTGCATCAAGCGGCAGCCATTGCGCCACATGCCTATTGAAGATACCAAGATGATGCCTTTGCTGCTGAGTTTGGACAACGCTTTGAACCGTTTGATCTAACTAATGCAGACGCAATTTCTTGAACAACAGTTGCACAACTCTGCGGCCTTGTGAACATATATAGCCGGTTCGTTGGCAAATCAAACTACTCAACGGCAGAGTGGCAAAAGTTTTTAAATAATGATCTGCCAGCTAAAAGTTTATTTGTAAAATCAAATGTGCTCCCTAGATTTGTTACTAGGGCAAAAGAGTCTAAATCAGTGGTCGCCACACGCCGTGCAACGCACATAGGGAGTTGCTCTGCCGCAGATGTACAGTATAAACTTTCGTGTCGCTTCTATGATATGTTTCTGTTAAGTCGCTGTCGTGGCGCTGTTACGCTGTCAAATAAATGAGTTGCTGTTCAGCCGTTGTAGTTGCGCTTATCATTCTGTTAATTCGCACACTAACTGCAATGCAAATATATGACTGTGTTGGTGCCGAGTACTGGTCTGAAGAAGAATCCACAACCATGAAGTCTATCCTTTACTGTAAAACTATACGATTTAAATTTAAGAAAGATATCACTCATCTATATACTGAAGAAGAGAGATACTCCAAAGATTAAACTTCTCAGCATATACTCAGTTACATATGTCAAGCATAGCCTATAGAAGGGAGCAGCTTAGATAGATGCATAAAAAGAGAAGTTTGCGAAGCATTATATTAATTTGAGCTGTCGCCATTACATACATACGTTTTTTTTTGAATATGTTTACCACATTTCGTACCGATAAGATTATAAAATGTGGAAGAAGAAAGAAGGTTTGGAAGAAGAAAACCAGATATTATTAATGAGATAAAAAAAGAAAAAAAAGAGTTTCGAAAAAATGGTATCAATATGTGTAAGAAAGCGGAAGTCTAAACACGGAATACAGCCAGGAATGCCTGATATGTTTGTCTGCCGAAATTACTGACCTTGAAGAGGACTTAATTGTCAGATGGTCAATATTATTGCAAGACATGTCTTCAGGCTACAAGATTAAACCAACAAAATTCGGCTACCATGCTTTTGAGATCGCTAAACAGCTGATCGTTAAATATGCGTTGGACTATCTCCTTCCCTTCGTTTATAAAATCTTAGTTCACGCACGAGATTTCATAAAAAATTGCTTAGTATTAATCGGAAGAGCTTTCTGTTTAGACTGCAGAAATCCATATAAACTAAGAAAAATTCTAAGACTTCTTTGTGGGTGAATAGGTGTTTACCTAAGTTTTTCAGAGTGAGTGGGCATGACCTACCATTTTTACATATTACAGTTTTTCTCTTCATAAATCTCACAGTAAAAATTTTAGCCCTCTCTCCAAGAAACGTTTTAAAATTTAGACGAATTGTAAAGCGAAAGAAATAATGAAAATGGAAAAAGAATGAAACCTCTATCTATAGTATTACCGTTTCTGAGATACGCTACCTTCGGTACAGGGCCTAATTATGTTAGTGGAACCACACGCGTGTGTTTAACATTTTTTTCTCTCTCTCTACTTAATGGCTCCTATTCTATTAGAGAAAAATTTAATTAATCATTTTCCGGTTTCTATTTAATACAGTTACGTAAGATTTGTTACATTAAAACAGGACAATGGAAAAAATAAGATCTACAACGCAGCATATATATCCACAGAGCAAAGTAATAGTGAATAGATTTGAAAGAAATAATTGAAAAAGGATAATTCATCTAAATATCAACACTAATTGTGGGACTCATATGACACCTTCTACCTTTTTTTTTTTATATCTTTAAAACATATCAAATTATTTTTTTCGGTTTCTGTGTTTTTAAAATAAATCCAGTTTCTCTTAATTGCATCATATGATGTCTTGATACGGTTTATTTAAGTTCCAAAGTGTATTTAATTATTAAAAAAAAAAAAAATACAAACGGACTGTTAAGGGATATGCCTAGTATAACTCATCTCGTCTATTTTATGAACAGTCTATGATACTTTATATGCTATATTCATATATTTTGATATTTCTACAAAAAAATTCAATATACTCTGCTACAAATATTTTATAAAATTTTAAAACATTACGTGTACAATTTACGTGTTTGAAAATATAAAAATTTTTTTGGATTAAGTGTAACAAATTGCATAAATAATATTTATAAATGAAAATAAAATTAAAATTTTTAGTCGTATTTGTTGACATTTTAAAACATTCGTCAATTAAACGCTTGTTAAGTAAACTTCAGTTGAATTTATTTGTTTTGTTTCTACGAAGTTAAAATTTAGCAATTGGCTAAGGTTAGTCTGACAGCTTATCAATGAAGCTTTGACAGCATTTTGTCATTTAAAGTGTTTGATAAGCATGTTCTAAAGCCAATAAACTGACCTTGGGCTTGAAAATGACTTGTTAAACACGGAAATCTTATCATTTAACAAACGTTAAGCTATGCAATTAAGGAATGTGGTACATACGCTCGCTCTCTCTCTCTATCTCACTCTGCCAAAGATATTTGATGACGTTGTACGCCTATATTTAATATTAGATTATTGTGTAACATAAGTATTCGAATTTGATTTGTTTTGAATTTGAGCTAACATAAATAAGCATAAATTAAACCTCATAAAAAGTACATAACTTTTCTTTTCTTTCATTTCATTTGAGATTCTTTTGCGCTGCGGCGTATGAGCAATGCCAATGTATGGATATATAAATATATGTATTACGTATACGCCATGTTGTGCGAAGTCCGTACTGATTTGCACTAGGAAAAGTATAAATTTTTATAATGCGAAGAAAGAAAAAAAAAAATCGAAATGGAAATGAAAACTGAAATAAATAATAATGACTGGAAAAAAACACTTCAACTTTTTCCTCTTTTGTGAGGCGATACTTCTTTTGTATGCGGTATACGTGGGCGGCATTAAAACAGATTATTGAAATATTTTCAATATATATACTTTACAATCGATTTGGATTTGTTGTTGTTGTTATTGTTGTTCTTATTTAGTACAATATTTTAAGTTGATTTTTCTATAATTCTATACATTGTTCTTTATTTCTTTCTTTGCTACGCGAACTAGTTTGTTTATTTGTTGAGCACTTGAAATGTACACATAGACACGGTGCCTATATACATAGATATATATTATATATAAAGTATAGTTGGACAAATAAATAGACGTATATAAATATTATTTGTATAATAGTGCATGTGTCACGTTTGTGTACAGGATTAAATATAAAATAGCGAGTAAGCAGAAATAAAATTTCAAGTATAAGTCATTTAATCGGCATTGCACGAAATTCAAGTTCGAGAATTGCAGCTTTATTGAGATTTTCTTATTGAAATGTTTATAAGTTTACACAAGTTAAATGCGTGCAATTTAATTGATAACAATTGCTGAAGGTAATCTTGAAAGTCAAACGTTTTGAAATCAGGTTAAAACTTTGAATATTGAAAATAAATTTGTTTATTGTTTTAGATGTAAAAATTGTGATATAGAAATATAAATATATTGGCAAATCAGTTAAGGGTTTTCGAAAGGCAGAAATAAGGAAAAGGTAGATGCTTTTATAACAAACTTGAGAGAAGTTTCATACTATTTCATTTAGCAGATTCTGAGGACGTGTCCGAGATACATTTTAAATAAAGATCATTGCGATAACACATGCATTTGGCAGGTTTCCTTATACGAAAGACGAAAGAACTGCTGAAGTACTTCAAAAACAACATATCTTTTGACTACGATGGAATTGAGGGTATAGCACAGCATCCACAGCACTCTCTGACAAGGCATAGTTCAATGGAAATGTGCTACTGTCGTCATGATAACTTTCGGGCTTTGCTTCCGACTTTCTCCAAAATATTTGAAAGAATATTTCTTGGTAGAATAGCCAAGGTAATAGGTGGCCAAAGAGTCAGATTAGCATATGAACTTGGTTTTAGAGCCCAAAGCAACTGCATCGTATTGTTTAAGGTGTACTTGAGGCAATGCTTGAATGCAAGCAATACGGTTCAGCTGAATTTTTGGTTGTGAATCAGGCATTTGACAGAGTGTGGCTGGATAGCCTGTTCAAAATCAAGGTAATACTACCCCGAGAGCTCAGTTTTCAATGCTGAAATCGTATCTGACTGAAAGCGCTCTCTTTGTACAAGTTTGAAACATGATATTCATGTAGGCGTTCGCCAAGGCAGTATTTTTGGACTAGTGCTCTTCACGATGTATACAGCTGATATGCCTGCCTGTCTGTTTTTTTTTCGGATAAACTCGGAAACGCCAAAATTTATGTAGCACGGTTCACTTCTTTCACTGTCAAATACATAACCACACAAAGCTCCCCTCCCCCTTTTTTTTGGGCAACGTTTATACGAAAAACGAAAGGCACGAAAAAAAAGGCATTACAAGCTTCAGAAGCAGATATTGCAAACTCTAAAAATGTCAAGAAATCGTAGGACTACGAACAGAAATCATTTGACTGTATATAGCTCAAGCACATAAATTAATCCCAAAAGAACGCTGTAGTCAAGAGGGCTCTTAGTCTATCTTAGTCTATATGGAATATTTTCTTAAGTTTCAAGCAAGATACATCTAATAGGGCATCTGCAGCTAAATAAACAAGAACAATAAAAAATGTTCATACTAAAACTCCAAAAGGTGGAACAGATTTGTATGGTAGCTAAAACTCTTAGTGGTCCCATCTGGATTCTCAAAATTTTACATAGATTAATGAAGGTAGACCAAATGTGTTTCTAGCAAAATTTAGAACATCCAAAAACTTTTATTACATACAAAAACTCAGAGTGTGGATTGGGTATAATAAGCGCCAGCGCCCCCTTAAAGAGGGGGGAAGGGTTTAGCATGTTAGCTGAATACAAGTGATCTGAAGCATGAATAGAGGAATGTAAAAATTCTAATTTGATGGATCTATTTCTAAAAGTCGCCAAGATCTCGACTTTCATACGAACAACCACATATATGGACAGACGAATATGTCAATATCGACTCTATTTTTGATACTTATAAAGAATATTTATATGTGTATTTCATTGGATCTGTTGCTGCTCCTTCAGCCTGTTACACATATATGTAAAATCTTAATGAACACTTTTTCCTAATGGAAACAGAGTATACAAACAATTATAATTAATTCATTATTTTGGCATGAATCCCATATAAAAGCAAAACTTCGTCAAATGTCAGTAAATAAATAAAGTAGTTTGAAGAATCCAGGACATGTGTAAAGGGCACCGAAATTAATAAATGGTGTAACAACGCATGTCGGGGCTGCTAATCAAATTAGCAAAAAAATTCTTACAGTAATTTTTTTGCTTAGGCGTGACATTAGTCCACTCATTTTCTATAATAGATATATCACTCCACAAATTTCACAAGCTATCTTGCATTTGTTTTCGACTCACAATCACGACCCCACTTCTCCAATGTTTTACGAACTTGTTGTGGAAAACTAAAAAGGCTAAATTGACTCTTACACAGAGATAGAAAACTGTCTTTGACAGGTATTGGAATATAACGCAGAACTGATAGATCCAATTGGGTCTAAAGCCCTTCAAGGAAACTGTGTATAGTGAAAACCAGAAAGTAATAATTTGTTGAAAAGTTTATTCAAAATGAAGAGAAGAAATAGTTGAAATACGAAAAAACTGAAGACAAAAACTGGAATATGAAGATATAGATTGAATCTTTATCTCGCATCAGTTCTAATGACCTTACACTAGATTTTAGAATTTAAGGTCCTAAATTAAGTATTGTGTATATCGGTGTTGGTTGTGAAGTAGATGGATCTTTTTCCATGTCTGTTTCGAGAACGTCTCCATTAAACTTCACCATTCGTTTCTTCCATTCTCCTATTTTGGAGATGCAGCTACATTATTCTAAACTTCACCTTCTATTCGAAAGTGATGAATCGAGTTCACTATGAAATTTGGGATAATACAGCTACCAATTTTCTGGCATAGTATATCTGGCCTATGATAGGTCCCATATCGCAATTTAGATTTTTATTTTAATTTATAATTCTCAGATAGTTTTTACATATTCTATATGAACATCATTTTAGTCTCCTGTGCAATATTTAAGCAAAAGGTTTTGGTGTGCGATGTTAGGTAATTGTGATAGGCGGTATTCTAAGATGCGTGGAGGGATGGAGGGAGGTAGAGCGTGATGAGTAGCTGAGTGTGAAAAGGCGATATGATTTTTAAGTAAATGCATTTCTAATCCATTTTTATAATGCAAAGGAGGAAATGTTTGCTGGTAAGTTGGCTATAATAGAATGTGAGCGAAAGTCCGAAGTAAAATGCTGGGAAAGATGTGATGGGAAGGAGAATGTAGAGTGTGACCGAGGAGGATTCACCATAAACCTTTTCTAACATTTTCAATGTATTGACACACGAAATTTCATTCACAACACAAAACTTAACACAAATACGTTGATCAATATTTTCACTAATTGTGAAAAATTGCCAAACATTACTGAGGTCGACTGACTTAAGCAGAAGAATAATGTTACCAAACTCAAAAGCTTACTACTACCTGACAGATAGTACTTAGACAGGTACTGACACTTTCTTGACAGGGTATACATATATATAAATTAGATGTCTATGTTTTAACTGCCTGCTTGTATGGTCATATTTGTTCATAATTTAACATTTAGTGTAATTTGTAATTTGAACTCAGAACGGAAACCTACGCAGCATTATTTTTACGCGGTGGTATGTAGGCAATGCATTACTTCACCGAGATTAAGTGAACCTACGCTAAACAAGTAAGAAAATACAGTCAGGCGTAACCGACTGTAAGAGGCCCTGTACCAGTTCAGGTCTCCTAACAAACACATTAAACGTTTCCCGAGCATATGACCAAACACATGACCACTTCTCACTGCTCGAATATGAATGAAGAGGAAAGGGGGGTCATTCAACTTCAATTGGTTATAAAATCGTTATTTATTATCCGATTTTGATGAACTTTTTGGATTTTGACTAAGAGGGACGTTAACTTTATACTGGCATACTCAATTTTTCTTGTGCCGAAGAAATATTTCTCCTTGGGGGTGATTTTATGGGGAAGGGGGGAGGGGCAAAATTTCAAAATAAACTTGTGAAATTCCGGAGCAGTCCTAGACGAATGCAAAAAACACGAAGTCTCTATCTATTACCGTTTCCGAGATCCTTTCGTTCATACGGACGGACGGACGGACGGACGGACGGACGGACAGACGGACAGACGGACAGACGGACATGGCTATATCGACTCCTCTATCACTCCTGACCATAATGGGGGTAACTTTGGGGGGTCTCCGACCATTATTTCTACCTGTTACATACATTTGCACAAACCCAATAGGCTCTTGTACCTTCGGTACAGGGCCTAAAAAGCATATAAACTGGCATACTAATGGCTACAATCAGCGCCTTAGAGCCCACGCCAATCACTTAGCAGTGGCGTTAGCAATAAAACCGTACCATAGATGTGTGAAGCGGCTACATCCCATTCAACTGTGGCATCGCTAATGTGCTACATTATTCTCTTTAAAGAGAATTTATTGTGTATCTGTTATTTCTTATCTTTTATGTGTTCAATATGTTTGGAAATCTCACACTACCTCCAACAAGTTGGTGTCTTATGTTATGTTTCCCTAGAGCTCCAAACTTCGAGCAAAAAATTTCTGTAATTCTTCGTTTCATGAGCAGGCTGTTTCGAGAATAAGTTTTAATTAGAATCTAGTCTATATGAACAAAAGTCTTCAACTAATGTACAAAATGTGGGTACTGCCGTGCAGCAGACAGTATTGAAGGCGAACAAAATGTTTAATTTTTTTTTTCCTCCATAGATCTCTATTTAACTTCCATGACAATCTGAGGAATTTTAATTGTTTGTTAATCTCCAATCGTATATATTGGAGTAGAGACAAGAACTAAAGGATTTTGTTAATGGCGCTTTAGAACAGTTGGAAGTCGACCAATGGAAAAATAATAATCTTCACCGATAAAACACTTCTCTGACTAAATGGCTTTCTGTATAAATAAATCTGCTGTTTGTGTAGTTCGAAAAACTCACGTGCCTGTCAAGTATTATGAAGTATTGTGAAAAAGAAACATTCAAGCGGATATATAAAATCGTTGGAAATATTATTTATTTTTAGTCAGACCGCGCAATTTATCATACAGTTTGCGTTATTGGATTTATTTGCAGTAAAGTTAGGTGACTCACTTATTTCAAGATGTAGCTCTCACAACTTACTATCGAACCACACGATTTGATAGCATTTGATTATTTTTTTTAGAGAATATGTGAAATTGCTTGTTTACAGCAGCATTCCAAAAAAACTTTGGATGATGTCAAAGCCAAAATTTAAGCAACGACTGCTGGTATTCCATCGTTATGTGCCACAGGTGCATTAAGAATCGCGTGAAAAATTTAGCACTGCATATTTTCAGACCTTGACACCATAAGATTTTAGACGGATATGTGCACAATGAATAGTTAAATCAGTGGCAGTGGTTTCTCGAAGCTTTTAGAGATTAAAGAATTCTGCTGACTAACCAATCATCGCAGTTTTTTTACGCAAAAATGGCGGTAATAAAAGAAGCTGCTCTCTTTATGTCAATAATGGTTCCGAAGTTCTTACAGACAACTACAAACTTTATGATAAGAAAGAGTTGGCGCTACTAGTGTACTGAAGAGACATGCTTGACTTGGTAGATATGTGCCTAGGAGGTCTTCATAGAAACTTCTCTACATGCTGTTTGAATGAATATATATTTAGAAATAATATGCGACTATACTGTTCTGTATATGAGAGCTGTTAAGAGCTGAATCTGTGGAGAACATAACCCAAGGGATATAGAGGTCCTGCCAACTAGAATAATTAGATTCACGTGGTAAAACCTAACCTAACTTTTTTTCTAAAAGAAAAATTTCTGTGTTCTGTACGCTAAAATTATTAAAAATAATTTAAAAAGTTTTAGAGTATATGCGCTGCACTAAGCATCCTCTGGAGCCTATTGACTATGCACCAAATTGCTGTATAAACTTTTTTATGCCGAATTTGTGAAACACAAAGCGCGTTCTATATCACGGATAAAACCAAAAAAGAATATCACAGTATTTCTTTAAAAAAAAAAGTTTATCCATTTCTTGTTGCAAACTTACTTGTTCCAGTGCACCTTCGCCTTGTAGTTCGCCAATAGAAGGACGTTTCAGATTACGCATAGAGACACGATAATTATCCAAACGTGGTAGGGTTTCTCTGTAAAATAAAATTTAAAAAAATTTATTTAATAAAATTGCTAATAAATTAAAAGAAATTTTAATTTTATTTTTTATATCAATGCTTTAAAAATATTTTGATTTATTTAAAATATTTTCAATTGTCGATTGATAAATTTTGTTTTCAGCTTACTGATGGAATGGCAGAAGCACCATGACTGCCGCCTGCAGCACTCAGAGTACAAATACTACAGAAGTCTTGTGGAAAAAATTTAAAAAAAGGCAGCCATGAAGAAAAAAAGAAACAACGAACTTAAACAGTATTTACCACATATGCAAAGATCAATGTGGAAAAATTATTTAAAAGGCCAAGCACGAGTACGATACTAAAATAAAATAAAAAATAATAAAAGAAAAGAAACAATAATAACAACAACAACATAAAAATAGAAGAAGGCATTTAATCGAAAATCACCAACTGAGCCAGCAACAACTCAAAAGTAATCAAGGAAATTCCAGGCATGGAAAGAACAAGCACAAGCGAGTAATTATTTATGCATGTTTATTAATAATAGACAGTGATGGGCAAATGCTTATTTTGGGGTAAATAAAAACGAAAAGAAAATCGCACAAAGTATAATAATAAAAAAAAAAAAAATTACAAAGTAAAATTTTGGCTAGGCTGTGTGCGGATGCTTTATACACTTTAAGTTCTTTAGATATGATTTGTCAAATTAAAAAAAAAAAAAATAATAAAAAAAAGAATAAAAATAAATAAATAAAAAAAAAAATCATTACAAAAACTTAATAGAAATTAATTAAAGCAAAAAAAAAAAAAAAAAAAAATAAGGAAAATCAAATAATAAAAATAATTTAAAAAAAAAAAAATGGGACATTTAAAAAGAACAAAGGCTACTTATGGAGAGGAAAAGATTACCGATTGTACAGGGTGTTATCCGGTGGTGAGTGTGATTAAATAGAGCGTGATAAGGGAATAGATTCTGTTTTTTTTTTTTTTTTTCAAATTTCAAGATATAACTCTAATTCTTGTTTACACCTCATCATATTCGTAACTTTCGCCATTTTGTTTATAAGAAAGTAAGAAAGTTTCTTTGTTCATTTTTAGTTTGATTAACTTTAATTGAAAAATAATTTTAATAATTGAAAATTTAAATAAAAAAAATGTTTAATAAAAATATTTGCTGCTTGTGGTTTATATCTTTGTTGTGAAAATGTTAATATTTATCTTTTATAAGTGAAGCCTAAACCAATAGTAATGGCTAAGCTTTGACAGCTTCATAGTTTATCTAATTTGTGTGCAGTGAGGTCTGTTAATTCAACCTGAATAAATTTATCTTGTCATAACATTTAGATATTATATAAATTTAGTATCCAAAATCGAGTTCGATTGTCCAAACTCAGAGCGAAACATGTTGTTCTTTCTCATCTAGCTCCCATGACAATCTGTCGGAATTTAATTGTTTGTGGATCTGCACAAGAACTGAAGGAATTTGTTAAATGCGTTTTGAAACAATTGGAAGTCGACCAATAATTTCATCGAAAAATTACAATCTTCTGCCATGACAAAGTTTTATGGTTGAATGGTTTTGTAAATAAGAAAATTTTTCTGTTCGAAAACTCGCGTGCCGTTCAAGTACTCCCTTTGCATCTTCAAAGTATTACAGTTTGGTTCGGACTTTATTTTTATAATTATGAAGAAGAAACATTCATGCGGAGATATAATCAACTCGATGGGAATGTTTGGGAATGCAAGTGCAATGCATGATGATGAACGGAAAAAAGTACATAAGTACAATTCGAGTAGTCACGCTTGAACACTAGTCCAAGAAAGTAATCCGCTGGTTAAATCGGCTGAAGTGAAAGAGTATCTGCTAGGATAAGCCGTTTTGGATAACATTTCCTCCGTATACCTAAAGTATTCCACGAGTGTCGCTTTCAAGGATAAGACTCTGTGTCTAATAGTTCTCCGCGATTGAATATACCCCGCAAGTAAAGTTAGTAAAATCTCAGCTGACCAAAAATACCGCATGATGAATGTTTCTAAGATTCATTCAAGTTACTCACTTCACCTCACCCAAAGCTACGTGACCACACACACACTCACACACACTAACCCAGAAACGCTTACACTCACACCACGATCTGATACAGATCCACACACAAACCCATCCAAACTATCATATCTATTCCACATAGATTTTAAAGGATACTAATTGATTTGCATGTTGTGCTCGAAGGTATACATATTCTTATATGGGTTGTATATTGTTGCAGTACAAGTACAACCGTTAAAACGGATATTTTTTTATTAATTAGTTCAGCCTTTCTAATAATCGATTTAAATCCATTTTTTTTTTTAAATTTTACGATAAATTGAAAAAACTCGATTTTATATAGTTTTCTGGAAAGTTGAATATGTTTAGAAAATGTTTTTCAAAATTATTGTCCAGACATTTCTAAGAAATTGCAAGAATTTTTGGAATAGGCGAAGGGTATAAATTTTACCAAAAGTAACGGAATATGTATATGTCTTTCGATATTTACTAAACAATAAAAATTTACTCAAACAAAAAAACCAAAAATAAAATAATAAAATAATAGAAGAATAGAAAAAAAATGATGCAGTTGAGTCTGTAAGACTTCAAGATACTCTATACTTACTATAAGATTTAAGGCTCTTTATTTGAATACATTTGATAGAATATAGTAAGGAAATGATATTCTGCACTTTTCGACATATTTTATCAGACTTAATTTAGCACAAAAACTGAATAATGTTGGTGAATATGTAAAAGGGACTTGAGTTCAACGTGGGTTCAACTAAAAGCTGAAAATTGGAGTCTACGTATGCAAATTTTAAGGCTCTAATTCCTATAGACTGCAATAAAATTTTATTCACGCAGCTAGACTAGATTATATCGGCTGTGCAACACAACTTTTGCTACTAAACATAAATATACATTTTTTTATGTGCTATGTTACATACAGCTGCATAAATTTAATATACCCATTTAATACCTTAATTGTAGCGTATAATAACAATAATAAAATTGTACTAATTTAAATTTGCACATAAAGCTCAATCGACTTAAATCGAAGCGAAACATAAACAAAAAAACAAAAATAATATTCCAATTGAAATATCTCGCAGATACTCAGATACAAATGACTATGCATGAGTGAGACAGCATTACAATACTATTGGCTATTGCTGGAGATCTTATAGTATGTTGTTGTTGTTGTTATTGTAACTTGTATCTTGCAATGCAACTTATTGGCTATTTCTTTTTTTCTTGCTTTTTATTTTAATGATTTTTCTTTGCGTTTTACTTTTTCTTGATTTTGCTTTTATTTCTTTGCCAAAGTCAATTTGGTTTTGTTGAGATTTAGCTAGTTTTGTTTAGTTAGTCGCGTCAAGTCCGATCTGCCGCATGAGTTTGAAGACAGAGTACGCATGGAAATAGTAAGACAGACTGTCCGACAAATCATGAAGCTAAAGCATAATTTTTAACTGGTCTGTAATTGCCATTCGTTCGTGCTGTTGTTGTTGTTGTTGTTGTAAGTTGTAGTATTTGTATTGGCGCGCATTCCAATTTAATTCATAAAAAAAAAAAATATTTAATATTTAGTTGTAAGCATTCAAGCAATGCAAATTTCTTATTGACATACAAACAAATAAAAATCATGTCAAGTGAAACAATAAAGTGATAATATTTTATTATTGAGATACATTTTCGAGCATCAATTTGTGATTAATTTGCATTCGCTGAATTGTATGCATAATCATTTGAAATCAATTTGTGAACTGGAAACATTTTTAGTATTTTTAAGTTTTAACTGGTTCACTTGCAAAGACTGGACTCACTTGTTTGTGGTTTTTAATACATAGACTGGTTCTTAATGAATCATAACAAAAATTGATGAGTTGTCCTTCTAATATTATTCATTTAAGTAATTACAGACGTAATCGAGCTAATATCAGCTGGTGATGTTTTTTTAGACAAGTATGAGGCACCTCCTAACATTAGACTAAGCACAAATTTTTCGAATTTTTTTTCTTAGCCATTAAAAAATATATGTCAGCAGCTTGTCTACAGCACTTTTACTTATAAATATTAGATATAATTTTTTTTTCTAATTCAAGTCGAATTTTAATTGTCTGAGTGACCAATTGTCTTTAGCTTAATTCAATTAAATGCGTTGCTAACTAATTTCTTATACGAAAGATATTCTTCTTTTTTTTTATTATTTATATATATATAAATTTTTTTTCGCACTTTTGTCACAGTCACATGTAAAGGTTGATTATTTTGATCTTATTTAGCCTGCAGGTCGGGGATTTTCTGTATGCGTCATAGCTAAGCATGTGCAAAATTTTATTCATGAATATTTATGTTCAATATATACGAGTACAAAGAATCATATATTATATAACTAGTATGCAGCAGTTTTTTTGCATAGTCACAGCAAATTTAATGGAGTTATTTATTGGATATTTGTTCTAAAGAATTTGACGTCATGGGATAGCATATGCATAATTTATTAAACAATTTAATTTAGAATATAATAAAATGAGTCAACTTTCAATTGGTATCCCAACATTGGTCGTTAAAATACGATCTCCACTTTTGAGCATATATCATTGATTACTTCTAATTACTCCGAACAATTGAAAGATTTTTTAGCACATCCATCGGGTTGATTACAATTTGACAAAATATGTGTGGACTGATTATATTGGATTCAAATTACGATAAATGACAACTCATTCAGGTCGTATCCCGTCGTCTCTCTTTTAAATTTTTTTTTACAATCAAAATTTGGGATCTTAATCTTGACATTGTTATCCATTCAAGTTTTCGATAATAGCAAAATATTTCCCCAATTGCGAGTTATGATTCTGGTTAAATTTTTAATTTTTATAAATAATGTACTCCAATTTTTTCCTTTATAGATCGGGTTACCTTTATTTAATATATCTATTGTGTTTATAAAGGACAATCAACAAATTTTAAGAGAAACAGTTGACAATGTATTGACGAGTGTTGGGCTGATGAAGAATAAAATGAAATTGTTTCATTGCCTCCCATGAAGGAGATTAAGCTGGTGGCACCTTTTGAGCCTTTTAGTAGTCGAGCTGTTATAAAGTATGTTGATGGCAAGGGTTTGCATGTTGAGTCGATTTAGGTAGGAGCTGCTTAGTCTAATAATTTCCTAGTGAATCCTGGGCACCCGAGTTCTTTGTGGATCCCGTTGTTGGCATGGCATAGGTGCGCATTATAGATAATTCTAAAAACTCTATTTTGAAATTTTTTGCGAATAGAGCAGTTGTTCCTGCGGGTAATGCAACAGATCGTGATTTCGTAGGTCCATAAAGGTGTTATTATCGCTTTGAAGCCTAGAAGCTTGCTCCTCAGCCTGAGAATTGACCTTCGACCGATCAGCCATAAATGCTTTTTTAGCCTTTCATTGAGTTGAGTGCTTTTGGTGAGCAGATGAGAACGTTATGTTCCCCTTCTATCAAGCACCATGCTTAGATACTTGGCTGAAGTGCTGCGTGTTCCGTCGAGATTAACTTGAAAACAGTCTTTTCTCAGCGAGAAAGACATTTTCAATTTTCCACTTCTTAAGTCAAGTATTGTTAATGTCGAGCTGCCTCATAAGGATGATTGAAGGCCGTATCGTCGTAGCGGCCAGCAGCTTGCTCGGTGATCGGCATGTCAGCTCTATAGAATGTATAAAGGGCGCGTTCAAGTACGTTTCTCTATTGAACTCCCGCTCTGAATTCTTTTATATCAGAACTTTCTTCCCCAAATCTCACAAAGAAGATTTTGCGCTCAATATAGGACCTGCTGAAGTGGTAGTTTGGTGCTGGCAGAGTTGTATTAAGCTTGTGGAGCAGAACAGCATGCCACACCCTGTCGAAGGCTTGCTTTATGTCCAGTATGACGAACGAACAATAATTTTTCTCTTCAAATGCCTTCAGTATCCTCTCGACTAGTCTATGGCATTGTTCAAGCGTGCCATGGCATTCGCTGAAGCTAAACTGAAGATAAGCTAAACTAAAGATCAGCTATCGAACCAGCTTCTTCTAGTATTAGTCAGACTCTAAGCTGTAGTCTTTCAACTATTTTGGATTGTACTTTCAATAAACTTATGGGGCAATATGAGTCGAGCCAGACTGCAGGTTTCTCAGGATTGCGATGAAGGTTTATTTTGGTACATTTTCACTGGGAAAATGGCCAAGCTGGAAGCATTTAATGATAATCTTGTTGATTAACTGAATCCTATTCGGAGGCAACGCTTTAATGGCAAGGATATCAATATTGTTGTACCCAGGTGACTTTGATCCTTTTAGTTAGTTAAGAGTTTCCTCTGTCTCGAGTTGGGAGCGTCTTTTAAAAATTGAGAATGCTTCTTTTAGATGGTCTGCATCCGACTGACACTAGCTTCCAGTGGCATCTTTCATAGGCGCTATCCTCTTTATAAACTTTTTAATGCCCTTGGTTAATTGCCACAGGTTGTACTGGAGCTCGCCATGCTCAACTTTTTCGAGAAACTACTCAAGAGACTGCTTGTGGAGAATGAACAAGAGTTCCTTGACTTTATTGACGGCGCTGTAAAAGGCTGTTTTATCTCTTGGCTTGCGAGAATTGTGCCAGATTCGACGAAGGTGTCTTTTCTCAGCAACCAGAGCTGTAACTTCCGGGAACGAAAGGTGAAGATCCCTAAAAGGAGTAGCCAACGAAGAAGCATTGTGAATATGGATGTTAAGATGCTTCTACATCGTCCTCAGTGTTAAGCTCGGTGGTTAGATCCAGATTTCTCTCCTGTCATGACTGATAGTGTTCAATGTTGGTGTTGTGCCTGAACAGCCTTCTCCTCTTTGAATTGGAGCTTCTTGCCACGCATGAATGCATGATTATGTAAATAGTATATAAGCTTCGACATCATTGCTCTTCTATTTTTTTATTTATTTTATTTATTTTTTGCCGCAATATTTTTTTTTTAACACAAACCTATAGTTTTTATGCGATATTTTACATATGTAAGCACGATGTATATATTTTAAACAATTTCGCCAGTCAAACCTACGCAAATGTTTCGCTACATTTAAATGTTGCAAACGTGCTTGAAATGAAACCTTCAAAATATCGTCACAAAAAGGTTAAAGCTGTTTTAATTTTGATTGTTATTTAGCGCATTTTTTTCGCATAGAGTTTGAAGTTTGTTTTTATTTTATTTTTAAAATCGTAAATTTTATTTTTGACAAACTTTTGCTTTGATAAATTCTAGTTTGCTGCTTTTTTTTTTGCATTTTTTTAGTAAATTGAATTGAAATTTCGAACGACATCGTTATAAACTTTTTTTTATTATTATTATTTCTGACGTCGCTGTGAAGTTTTTTAATTTGATTTTAATTCAAACCACTTTTCCTTTTTTAGGCCCTGTACCGAAAGTACAAGAGCCTATTGGGTTTGTGCAAATGTATGTAACAGGTAGAAATAATGGTCGGAGACCCCCCAAAGTTACCCCCATTATGGTCAGGAGTGATAGAGGAGTCGATATAGACATGTCCGTCTGTCCGTCTGTCCGTCTGTCCGTCCGTCCGTCCGTCCGTCCGTATGAACGAAAGGATCTCGGAAACGGTAATAGATAGAGACTTCGTGTTTTTTGCATTCGACTAGGACTGCTCCGGAATTTCACAAGTTTATTTTAAAAACTTGCCCCTCCCCCCCCTTCCCCATAAAATCACCCCTTAGGGTAAAAATTTCTTCGGCACAAAAAAAAGTAAGTATGCCAGTATAGAGATATCGTCCTTCTTAGCCAAAATCCAAAAAGTTCATCCAAATCGGATAATAAATGACGATTTTATAAGCAATTGAATTTGAACGACCCCCCTTTTCTTTTCATTCATATTCGGGCAGTAAGAAGTGGTCATGTGTTTGGTCATAAGCTCGGGAAACATTTAATGTGTTTGTTAGGCGAACTGAACTGGTACAGGGCCTCTTACAGTCGGTTACGCCCGACTGAAATTTCCTTACTGTTTTTTACGCGTTTCGTTGAATGCCAACTCATTCAGTTTATATATTCATTCATTACACTTACTCAACAAAGTCAAGTTCAAAGTGGGTGGGGGGTAAAAATTATAAAAAAACATTAATATGCGAATTATAAAAACAAATAATACTTAGCTATATGAGCTGTAATGATAAATATGCAAATATACTGAGTAGATGAGGAATGATTAAAAAAAAGAAAATACGTAGTATTTCTAGAATATGAATAGAAACTAAAAAATTTCAGCTTATTTATTTTTAAGTTTTTTTTTTTTTATTATTAATTTCACGATTATTAAGTAAATTACTTTTGTTTTTTTTTTTTTTTGCTGCTGCAATTTTATACAATTTTAATTTTAGATAATCTACCAAAAAGTGTTTTACCCTTAGAACTGGTTTTATTTGAAACAATGAAAGAAATTTTGTTCTAATTTTGTTCAGTTCGTCGATATATACATACGTTCCCACATATTTCGTGTGAGCAGTTTTACATTTAAAAATCTTACAAAATTTATAAAATAAAAAGTGTCGATGAACTCATAAATTATAATTCAAAAAATGGAGATGAGAAATCAAATCGATCAATGTCTTTTTTTATGTCTGTTGAGCTGCAAAATAATTCTTTGATTTTTAAACAACTTGTATCATATAAAAGCCTATACAATGTTTGAGCAAATGTATGTAAGAAACAAAAGATAGCGAAGCAGACCAGAAAAGTATTCTGATCAGCATCAAAAATTGAGTTGATATAAACATGTCCGTCTGTCTGGCTTTCCGTATGTACAACCAGAACTTTCAGATTGGATATTTAGATTCTACTCCTTCCTTCTTCAGATAAATTGTATTCAACTCTCTATAAGGGTATTGGCATAGACTCAGATAGTATGGGTAGGTTTGTATGGTGCCAATCTGATTATGAGATGTATTGGCAAGTGATCTGAAGAAATAATTGGAGAATCTCAATATACAAAACTGAACGTAAAATTTTCTATGTGTACCTAAGCGGTATGTTTTGCCTGGTGTATTGGTGTTAGTGTGCGTATTAGGCTACTAAGGACTTATGACTCTGGTTTTTGTTTTTTTGCTGTTTTATTTTTATATTTTTTTTTGAACGCAGTACCACATTTTCTATTCATACTTACAAACTTAGAAACTATGAAACTTTATTCTCTTTTCTTAACTTAATTACTTCATCCGATCCCATTAACATGTATACCAAATTTCATCCATGTACTTCAAATATATGTTGAATATTTTGTATCGTTCGTATGGGGGTGGGGTATAGCCCCTTCTGATTTTGACCAAACTTAAGACGATTACTTTTCCCGATCCCATAAACATGTGTAATAAACTTCGTCCCCATACCTCAAATGGATGCAAAGATATGTTGAATCTTGTTTATCGCTTGTATGGGGGGTGGGGCACAGCCCTTTCCGATTTCTACCAAACTTAACACGATTACTTCTCCCGATCCTATTAACATGTATACCAAATTTCGTCCCCGTACCTCAAATGGATGCAAAGATGTCTTGAATTTTGTTTATCGCTTGTATGGGGGGGGGGGGGGGGGTGGTGCATAGCGCCCTTCCCCCTCCACTAAACCTAGCCTATGTTACACAGGGTGAATGTAGCTTTCCAATGGTGAAAGAATTTTTGAAATCGATACAGTAGTTTTTGAGTTTACTCATTACAAACATACAAATCTTTCCTCTTTATATAATAGTATAGAGTATAGATATAGATAACATACAAAGATTGGTTTCTTCGGTTCAAAGAAAGTTTCGAACTATGAGCATCAACCCAGGAAGGTTAAAGAACATCAATTGTAGGATCTTTTGAACGTGGCCGATGCCTAATCGTTAAAATATCTTCAACCAGGCATTTCAATACGTCGACGAGTCATGGGAAAGGTTGAAAGATTCAGACAATGGGTGCCTCATGATGAATGGCTTGCCTCTAAAGGAATCATGGAATCTACAAATTGTCCAAGAGACGGGAAAATGTATATCTAGCAAGAGCCTATAATTAAAATTATTTATTTTTTCCCTTTCTATATATAAACACAAAAAAGGACATGCCACTAAGGGCCATTTTCTAATTTTCTTTGATTTATAATGTAGCTAGATTTTTTATACATTTATACAACTGCTCCGGAATTTCACAAGTTTATTTTAAAATTTTATAGATTAACCAAAAAATATAAAGTTTGTCAAAAAATACAAATTCAGGAAGATTTGTATGTGGGGCTTACGCCAAAATTTATGAAATATTTTATTAGTATTGAAGAAAAATATTAAAAAAAAAAAATTTGGCGTTTTTGCAAAAATAACAGGTAGAAAAAATATTTTTTTTTCCTAGAGATATTCAGAAATTTGACAGTTTTTATAGGCACTAACCCTTAGAGAAGCGTTGGCATACTCTTTGTTCGCAGGTTATTTAAAGAAAAAATAGGAGAGACTGAACTTGAATGTCTTCAAGTTTTTGATGTTCCTTACGAAATGCCAGACAGTCGAACTTTGTCTATATTGATCTTCAAAATTATGGTGCAACCTCTTTTATTTATTCAATTTTAATCTTTATGGAAAATTTTACAAAATAACAAGTTTGGTGCTACATCTTTTAGTGATCCCGTTTGGACCTTTATGTAATATTTAAAAAAAATCAAGAAAGAAGGGCAGTGTTGTATAAGAGCTACAGCTTCCAGCGATTTAATTTGGATGCTTATGAAATATTTTAGAAAAGAAAGTGATCCAGTTTGGGCGGACATGACTATAACGATTTACAAACCTATTGTGCTACCTGTTTTAGTGATCCAATTTGTACCTTTAATATTTAATATTTTATAAAAAAGACCCAGTAAGCAGGATCAGCTTTGTATGAGAGCTACAACTTCTAGTTCTACCAACCTATAAATTTCTTAGGTACGGTTTTTTTTTCTATCCAAACTGCTAAATTAATCTAAATTTGGCTTGTCATGGGTTTCAAAGTTATCGGAACCGTATTGAAACTTGTATAAACTTTGGACTCACAGTGAAAGGATCACCCATTAATATAAATTTTTTTAAAGATATTTCAATAAATTTTCGGACCATACACTTTTTGCGACAAATTGACAATATCAAATAATTTTCATGAAAAATTTTCTACATACTTTGTCAATTGGGCCAGGCTAAACTTTCGTTCGGCATCCGATTTACGCAGAAAATTGCCAAAACCGCGAAATGAGAGTCTCGAAGTGCGTCGATTGGGCTGATTCGCATCAGTTACATTCATGGCATGCGTTGCATTGAGTGAGTTGACGCCGCCATTTGTTGTCGTCGAAGGTGGTGCCAGAACGTCTTTGTTGTTGTATGTCAACTGAGTTTCATGTTCGATGATGGGAGCAGCAGCAGGAGCAGCAGTTGCTGCACCATTCTCAGTGCTGCCATTCACCTTTGCCACTTGAAAACGATCGCGATCAGCCATAATAAATTATTTATTTGCTTAATTTTATATTTCGAATGTTTTCTGTTTTATTTGCTTATTGAAGCGTTTAATTCGAATAATTAAAAAAATAAATTTTATTTTTTCAAGCACTTGTTTGAATTTTTAAAATAAATGTTCAACACATTTTTTATTTATTAATTTTTTTTTGTTCACTTCCTGTGATCAGGAGCACAACTTCCGCTCTTTAGCAGGCGGCTCGTTTCAATTTCGTTTCGTTTCAATACGTTTCGTTTTTGTTCCGTGCTGCGCGAAGTTTCACAAGCGAATAACTGTCAACAGTCAATGGCGGCACATTTTTAACGCTTTTAAATTTTTTGTTGTTTAGTTTGTTTTGTTTTTTTGCTTAGCAGTTGTTAAAGTGTGTGTATGTGTGTGTGTTTGTCTCGCTCTCTGCTTGGTAGGCGCAAAATTTCTCAACACACGCGACGTTTTTTGTATATAATTTCTTTTATCAGAAATCTAAAATTTATTAACGCTTGATATTTTTTTTAATATATTTTATCACACACCGATTTGACAAATTTCCGCAACCAAAAACTTATCGGCTTGGCTGTCGCAGCGCGATTAAATTAAGCAGCCTGCTCGAGCATAAAACTTAAGAAGCGAATAATTCAACTCAACATACGCAAACACACACACGCACACATGTACGCAAAGTGTGGTGAGTTTTTTGCATAGCAAACATCATCCTTTGCGCGCTCTCTCTCTCTCGTGCACTTCTTACACTTGTTGCATGCATTTCCTCTTCCTTTGATGTCTGCCCAACTGTTAGCCGCTCACCGTCCGCCATTGTTGCTGCTGCTACAGTGATGCGCAAAATAATGTTTACACCCTGAATAAACATTTGGGAAAATTGTTTATAAATATAAATCGCTCGTTTTTATTATTTTTATATAATTACGAAATATTTATACGTAAATTTGCTGAGCTGCATTTAACCAAAAATTATATTTTTAATAAGCACCTCTAACGGCTACAAATAATCTCGTGTAAAATATGAATATTTAAGTAAAAGTATATATTATAGAAGTAGAAATTAAATATTGCACGTTTGTACGTAAATATTTGACTTTTATATAATAATAATAATTTGATATTGTTTCGAAATTGTTTGGGCCAAGCATTTATTATATAGGAAAACTTAGTACAAAATTATTTTTCCTTTTTTTGACATAAATCGTAGAAATTTTGTTTAATATGTTTCTATTTATGTTGAGCAAATTCCACTTCGAACTCATGCACATAATGATGACCATGTTTCCGCAAAAATCTCTTAGAATTTGAACAATGGAACTCGAATTTCAAAAATAAATTTATATAATATTTAAAAGTTCTGACGAAGTGAAAATATACAAGCTTATATGGCGACATATAAGTAAATATGATAGGCTGAAGCCGTGAAAGTACGTACATGCCTATTGGAGACCCTTTACATATAGCAAATAAGCAGCAAATTGTAATTTAAACCAATTTCCTATACCCATAGCGAATGTATAAAGTTATGCAGAAGAAGATGAGGTGAATCCCAATTATACAAATAAAAAAAATTCAAGCGCATGTTTCTTATAAAAAATAAAAGCTTTTTAATAAGTGCATATGTATGTAAAATTTAAAATTTTTGTCTGTCTGTCGGGATGTTTGGTCTGCCTAATCTTCGAAACTGCTGAACCGATTTTGATGGGACTTTCATAGCTCTATAGCTAATGTTGTAAGGAGTAACTAAGGTAACATTTATTTAAAAATGGCGATGTTCCATTTCCGATATAATCGGTTAACAAAACTCGTTATAGCTTTGCATCCATTTGATGTACAAGGATGGTATTTGATATACATGTTAATGGGACTGGGATAATATTATGAATTCGGTCTAAATCGAAGGTGTTGATGCCTCGCCCACCATATAAATAATAAACAATATTCGAAATATCTTTGCATCCATTTAAGATACAAAGATATTAAGTATCATGGTAATGGAACCGGAAGAAGAACACTTCTTGTGATGATATATGGATTACATGCTAATGGGATCAGGGGAAGTAAGATTCGTTCGAAAAGTTGGAGAGGTTTGGCAGTTTATATGGAACATACAAAGTTATATGGACATAACATTCATTTCAACCATAGTTTTTATGCGGCGTTCCGGGTAGTGCTAATAAATAATACATCATTTTGTTCAGTATTAAAAGTCGATTCGACATAGACATGTCCCTCTGTTCATTTTTCATATGAACATCGAATTTTTCTAGATTTTGGAAGCAGGGGGGGGGGTTTAGGAATTTAACACTTACACCAGGCAACTTTGGATCAACCTTGCATACCCGTACTATGACCCCCATATATAGCTGCTCTTACTTTCTGAGTTTTTTCTATGAATCAAATCTTTTTATTGTTGTTAAATTAGCTACAAAAGCCAAATTTTGGAATATCTCACCTTACTTCTAGTAAAACGTTTCATATAGATCAAGATCGGAACACTGGAAAGTGTGTCCCCCATATAAGTTTGTTATTTAGGTGGCTTAAATCTTTTTCGGGGAATGCTCATTCAAACCAAAGATTCGGTAGCTCAAATATAAGACACTTTGCACAAATTTTCACCAAATTAGATTAAAAAAATATTTTTTATAAATTTTTGATACAATACGATTTCATACAAATAGAATTCTGTTGGTGTCGAAATTGAGTTTGGTATTTGATTAACCGTGATCTTGTTTGAAACATGAATACATAGCAACACATCAGAGGGCAAGAAGAAATTGAAAAAGCGCTGCGACTTGCTCTGATTTCTGTCCATCATTTAGTTAGAAAAAAACTTGTCAAAATAGTTTTCAAAAACCTACAAGCACCATCTGACGTCAAGTCAGGTTTGAACTGTCTGTTCGTCCGGATTAACCAAAGCTTTAGAACTCAATGAGGTCAATGAGTTGAGCTAGAAATATAAAAAATGGATTTTTAAATTCTAATTGTTTGAATGCAGATCGAGCTAGAATTGTTTTTGTTAAGCTAAAAGAAATTTCAGGTTCATATAGGCCTATAAATTTTGTTCGAGTCTAAATCATAATAATATTCTCAGCAAAATTGAATTCAACCAAAAGTTCTATATTATTTAACGCCAGTCAAAATAATTCACTAATTAAAAAATCAACAATTCTTTGAACCCGTCTAACGTCGGTTACCACAAATGTGATCTTCTAATATAAGCCATAAAATAAAATAAAACAAATCAACTAAAACAAAAAATTCACATGTAAATTTTTTGCTTATTAAATATTTTGCATTGTTGCTTTTTGCTTGTATAAGATTAACAAACTATTTAAAAAATAAAAAAAGGTTCTTAACTACCTACTTTTTTTTTGTAAATTTATTAGTTTTAATTTCTTTAACCATATCACTGAGGCGCATCTTCTCACGCGGCCTTCCCCAATCTGTGGAAGATTGAGTCTCGTTTTGCAACAGTCCCTCTCTCTCTCGAGCACATGCATGTGCTTACTTCTTATTGGAGCGTTGTTAACTTATACGTTTCTGGCAATCAACAACAACAACAACAACTCTAACACATACAACTACAACAACTTAAATAACCATGGGCAAAAAATGAATCCCCCTTAATCGAATTAAAATCGGTTATATCCAGTTTGATTTTGTGTTCGCCAGACGTACATATGTACGTATGTATGTTCTCTTTTTCTTACCCAGTTTGAAATGAGTGAGCAAGACCAGTAATAACAATAACAAAAACAATAATAACAAGCGTAACAACGTCATGATGCGCAAGGAAAGCTGTTTGTTGTTATTGTTGTACTCTTTCTTTCTTTCTTGCTGCTGCTCGTGCTGCTGCCGCCTTTTGTTGTAATATTAGCTTTGGCTCACAGACATATGTTATTGTTGTAATATAGTTTTGTTGTTGTTGCTGCTGTTAATAATGATGATTACTTTTTTTTTTCTTTATATTTCTGTTACTGTTGTTGTTGCTATGGTAGCTGCTGCTGCTGTAGTTGTTGGTGGCCCCTCTCATGCCAAGTCTTTTCTTTGATGATATTTATTCACCATAGACGCCGGCGTTTGTTCTTAATACGCTACCCACTACTGAGTATATAGTTGTACGAGTATATCTGTTCACTTCTTAATTAGTATTCTAATGGGTTTTTACCTAAAATAATACAAGAAAAGAACTAGCATATCTTTATATCTACAGAAGTTTCCGATTCGTCAATGGGTAATATAAATTAAGTCTAAATAATCTAGACACATATAAGAATAATCAGAATTAACCTGTTTATTCTAATTAGCAAACAAAAAAATCCTAGGTTGCGCTTGGGATTGGTTGGGAAAATTTTTGTTATCTGACTGTCTTCAAACCACATATGTATATGTGGTTCAAAAGTTATATAGATAAACTTTTCTTTTAATTTGTACGCTTCCAAATTCGATTCCTTTACGTCGTTTTTTGTAAAATTTACTCCTTATGTGTAGAAATTAGATGGAACATTTTTCCTCTTCAAAATCTAAATTATACGCCGGTCAATGCCAGCAATAGTTAAGTTTGCTTAAGTCGGATAAACTTCTACTTCCGTAGCGTTCTAACTATGACCAAACTCTCCAATTCAATTTTATTTTGCTCCACCTATTTTATGCGGTTAATAAAGTTTTTAATGGCGTATTCATGTTAAACATTTGGCTCAATGCTGTCAACTTCTGAAACAGAGGTATTCTCGACACTATCAAGAGGCAAATTTTCTTCATCTCCAACGAAACTGTAACGAGGCACAGGCCGAGGTATGCTCGCCGGATGCCCAGGCGTTCGTTACAGAAATTTGTAAAATTTCAGTAACCACTGGCAGTTGGAAATTTCCAGGAATGACTGACCACGACTTAGTTTTGTTTGTTTTTAATTCAAATTTAATTCAAATTTATTATTTCTATATGTCCGAACAGATACTTATGGCCTAACTCGGATTTGAGCGCAGCTTTTCTAAGGTAAAATTTAATAAATGAATTAATTTCTGCCGTTGCTCCGCTGCCTCCGCTGATGCTGATACTGGCGTTGCTGTTGTTTCGTAAGCATTAACCGCTGTTGTCGTTGCTATCACTGCTGTCGCCGTCTATGGTTTTCTCTTGTCCCAGCTGCTGTTGTCCGCGAACACGTCCGTTCAGCTTCGCTATCCGAGTTGGACTTTTTGAATATTTTCGCTGTCCTCGCGTCGATCGGTCAAATGTCCGTTGTCTATTGGCTCCTTCCATTTAACCGATTAACGGCAATCAGCAAACGCCCGTTGTCTATTGGCTTCTTCCAACTGCACCGGTCCAATGCGCTGATCACCTTGTTGTTGTTGCCGTCCAACTTGTAAAGTCGTCCAATGTGCGTACCGTTACTGTGTATGATTGTTGTTGCGGGTGCCGTTGCTTGTGGGACTTTTGGACGTTTCTGTGCGCCTTCTCGTTCGCGTTACCTCAGTGTTGTTGGTTTCTTTCGTGCGTTTGTTTTATATTATGTCCAAGTGTAGCGTATCGTTAATATTGTGTTCGGTATGTTCGTCTTGTAAGGTGTTTTGTATTCTTGTGTAGCGTATCGTTGCTTTTGTGTATGTATACCCGTAACTGTCTGTGGCCGATGTAGTCTTGGCCATTGCGTTGTGCGAGGGCCGGAGGACCTCGTCACAAAACATTCACAAAATTCCGTTTGTGACGGTTGATTATTTCCATTATTTATTTCTTGCGGGAAAACTGCGATTTCGGTTAGCTTTCTCTGATAACTATTTCTTGTTGAGAAGGACATATTGTTAACTGAATACTCTTCAGCATTGGATTGTTTTCGATTGCATCAGAAGACAATTTTACTAAGCATTCGCAAGCATGAGTTCAGGATCCTTAATGGTAAGATTTTAAACGACTTCTAAATGTCATTTTATTCCAAAGACATGATGTGCACCAAGGGGCTTTTCCGTTAATGTAAATTGGTGAAACGTTAAGGTTTGGTCCATTGGTTGGATAAGTGCGATGCAATTAGGTGGAAGAAATAAAGTAATAATTTTACCATTGTCGACTAATAAAATGGCTCACCCATTACGGTTGTTCTTCACTTATAATTCAATTATTTGTTTAAAGATCGGAGCAGTTTTTAAATGCTCTTAGAATTATTGCTTTTCTATGATAGACCATCATTTTAAGCCTATGTGCCCCATTTCCGTTTGAACAGTCAAGAAAAGGTGTTCCCTCTTTCGAGGATTTGCTCCCTGGAACAACTCTTTTTGTAGCAGATAATAATTTCCTTTTTATCCGCAATAAATGTTTCTCAGTTCATTTAATGTTTCAGAGAATATTTGTAGAAATGGGTGCACTGCAGATGAGTCATTACACAGCTTCTCTCCAATAAGTTTTAGGGGGCGAAGACTACATCTTTTTTAAATAGCTTGGCGCATCTTTTGTTTGCTGTAAATGTTTTCTTTTTATAACATTTGGAATAAGTTTAAACACCGTTTTCTCGTCATGTAATCATATATCTATCATGCGTTCTCTATCATGAGTCCTCCATGTGATGTAATACCAAAAATTAGTTAAAAAAAACTTTAAAAAAAAAATATACTATTTTTGAATTAAAACGTAAATCTGAAAATATTTCTGTATAAATAAATAAGTCTTAAAAAGTTTAAATTTTTCGTTTACATAGCCGAAAGGATAGATGAAGGCTATGCTGGCTTTCAATGCTGGAGAATATATGAATATAATCAAATAATCCCAGTCTAGAAATTCCAAATATATGTGGCCTACTGCCTTTGAAAATTTAAAGCTTTTCATAACTTTCAGGCTTAGCTTGCCATTAGTCTACCAGTAGCGGTGATATCTCACTCAAAGTGAAAGCCGGTTTCTGGAATGGGTCTTAAAATAAACATTAAACTTTAAATACACCCTGCTTTGACAACAGTCACGATAGAATATGTACGCTCGGAAGTGAGGAAACTGTGAGAAGGCGACAAACACGCCACTTAATTAGGAGTTTCTGCAATTGCCTTGGGACCAACCACCGTAAAACAAGTAAGAAAATCACAGTCGGGCGTAACCGACTGTAAGAGGCCCTGTACCAGTGCAGGTCGCCTAACAAACACATTAAATGTTCCCCTAGCTTATGACCACTTCTCACTGCACGACTAAGTGCCTTTTAAAACATTTTTTTATGTATGAAACGAAAAGGGGGGTCGCTCAAATTCAATTGCTTATAAAATCGTCATTTATTATCCGATTTTGATGAACTTTTCGGATTTTTGCTAAGAAGGACCATATCTCTATACTGGCATGCTCAATTTTTTTTGTGCCGAAGAAATTTTTACCCTTGGAGGTGATTTTATGGGGAAGGGGGGGAGGGGCAAGTTTTTAAAATAAACTTGTAAAATTCCGGAACAGTCCTAGTCGAATGCAAAAACACGAAGTCTCTATCTATTACCGTTTCCGAGATCCTTTCGTTCATACGGACGGCCAGACGGACAGACGGACATGTCTATATCGACTCCTCTATCGCTCCTGACCATAATGGGGGTAACTTTGGGGGGTCTCCGATAATTATTTCTACCTGTTACATACATTTGCACAAAACCAATAGGCTCTTGTACCTTCGGTACAGGGCCTAAAAAGTTACTGCAATGAAAACAAAATGTACGTATGCTCCGATGAACGGATGCACAATGACTGGAATCTCGGTGTTCTTTGTTCTTTCTTTAAGAAAGAACACCCCGCGGTTTGCGCAAACTACCGTGGAATAAGTCTCATTTTCATCAAGGAGCAAGACGTTCTCGGAGATTGAATGGTGAATGAGGACAAGACGAAGTAGTTTGTATCTTTTCACACCCCATCATCGCATCTTGGACGGTCTCTGATGATGGAGAGTTTCAACTTTAATGTTGTAGAAAATTTCATCATCTTTGTATCCGAAATGGCCAGCAACAATAACGTCAGCCTGGAGACCAGGCGAAGAACCACGTTTGTAAATGGATTTTTTATTTTGGGTTGAGCTAGCAAATTTGAAGTAAAGTCCTCTCTCGAAAGACAGAAATTAAGATCTACGAGACGCTGAACGAGAAGCATGAACGGTGATTGAGTTAGACGAAACGGCTTTGAAAGTCTTAGGGAGAAAAATTCTTTGTAGGTTGCGCACCAGCTGTTTTAGTCCTATTAGAGTCGGTATCGAGTTTAGGTCCCGTAGGTTGACTATGAGGTTGACATCTAGCGCATAAAATTCAGCGGTTGCACTGGGCTGGTCACCAAAATCGCATGGACGAAAGAGGTCCAGTACGCATGGTTTAAATTATGGATCCAAACTTGATTGGTAGACGACGTAAAAGAGTATGAGTGGGCACGCGTTAGAATGAGCAAGTATGGAGAGAACTTATTTACGTACTTGTCGTTCAAAACAACTGTCACCAGCGCACACTTGCCTACAGCAGCTGCTCCGCATTTCTAAATGCGGCCATGACCGAGCGACGGTTCAATTTTAAAAATTCGGATAAATTTTTTCGTCTTCGCTACATATTGGGCACTTAAGATAGTCTTCATTTTAAACATCTTTATAGCTTAAACTGTTGTCTCTAAAATATTTGAATTTGATGTAAAGTGCTGCCCAGTCAGATAATATATACTCGATCGAAACTAGTGGAAATAAGAAGCATCAATGTCTGGTGAATACAGTGGGAGAGATAAAACTTCGTAATCGGTTTTGATCTATGCCGCGACATGTAGGCGAAGTCGCTTTGGGCACGGTATTCCTTGAGAGTTTGATTCATCCTCATCAATTATGTTCCATAGAAAGTACTGGTAATGGATTTACCACTCCAAGTTAGTCCCAAAAATTACTTAAGAAGAGTTTTTCGATGTCAAATTCACAGATTTTAATCCTTTGAGCACACTCAACTTTTTTCACTTAAGGCAGCCTCAGCTTATGCTGCTACATGGAAGCGAAGCGTCTGACAAGCTCTGTTTAAAAAATTAGCTAATATTTCAAGAATATATACATGACAGACCCTTAAACTGACATAAATTATGTTTTTTTTTCTGGTAGGTCGATCTATGATCTATTTGCGTAGACCAAATCATGGTGCAACATTGCTCATACGCCTAGTAAAGCATTTTTTCACGAGCTGTCTACGACATTTACTAATGCCAAATTCCAAATTATTTTGCTGCTATAGGGCATTAAGAAAGTCTACTCGGAGATCCATTTATAATTTTACTCACAAAAGCAATTCACCACATGCCGAAAGCATTGTCTTAGTTTAGAAGTACTCGTATGTACTATGAATATGAATAATAATATTTTTTTTTTGACTTTTGAAGATTAATCGTAATTGTATCAGTTACGAATGGTGTGGCGTGCGTTCTGTTCTCTTCTCCATATTACTTTCTTCTCTTCTACGGCGATGACGCCAGATTGTAGCTTGTGGTTGTTCCAATTATTGTTGTGGTTGTTGTATCAATAGTATTACTGGTGCTTGTTGTAGTTGTTGTTCTCGACTATTAATTGTCACCTAATAACAATTTAATTGTTAATAATAACACGAGTAATGCACATCGTGCGCGTGCTTATCACAATCTCAATTAGTCAGACAGCTAGAACCAGTTACGGAGGGAGTGTGAAGAAGGTAAACAATAAATAAAGATAAAATATTAGATTTAAAAGTAATATCTATCTGTAGTGAAATAATAATTCAATTAAATTTTCAATAGATCAAAATTTGGAGATAAGTTTGATTTTTTTTTTGATATTCTTTAATTGGGTACTTTTAAGAAAGGTAAGAAAGGCATGTTAGAGGAAGTTCGTATGAAGTTCCCCATTATAATAATAATAATAAATCATACAGTTATAACTCAATTATTATCGCGCAAAAGTTTCAAATTTGTTTGATGCTCTTAAATATTTACCTTTCCAATTGGCTTACTACTTCGAATAATGTGTGCTAGTCATGCTATAAAATGGTTTGTTAATATGTATATTTATTATTGCATGCAAATTGAGAAACGCGCATTTGAAAAAATAAATAAAGCCTCTTAGTACCTCTAATTTTCACACTTTCCATTGATTTTGCACTGCCGCCTCCGTCCATTACATTTGAACACGTCGGATTGCTACTTGACTATTAGATTTTTTCATCTTTATGCGCTGTCAGCTGAAATTGTTTATTTGGGAAAATGTTTCAAGAATCTCATCAAATTGGTATAATAAAAATAATTCTATATGTGCATGGAAGTATTTATATCTACTATATATGCAATAAGGTGGCCCTCAGCTAGATATAATATGTATTTCGGAAGTTTAAAGTGCACTGCTTGCAACAGTAATTTAATTTCTTTTTAATTTTTTCCAATTTTATATTTGTTTCCAAATAATACAAACTAGTTTCATAGAACATACATTTTCTTAAATTTAATGGAACAATATCTTCCATGAAGCAGTTTTTATCTTTTTATACCGCCGCAGAGTAATGAATATTTAAAAGAATTTCTCAATTAAACTTGCTTTAAAATTTTGTATAAGATTTTATTATAGCCTTCAGAACTTAATCGGAGAGGTCCAATTTTGTTTGACGCTTTCTAAAAATTCGGGCTGTAACTCACCAATATTTTGAATGATATTGTACTTCAATTGGTGACTTATTGTGGTATTGTTGGCATTAACTAATATCCAATAGCTCATACAGCTCGCGGTTCATACGGAATCTAAAATCGAAGTCGACTGTAATAAGGCCAAAAATCCTGCGAAAAATCTTCCTTTCAAAGATTATCAACGTTGTTTTATCATAGGACCGGGAGTATCAGCGTCTTATAGATCTTGATTTTCGTCTTCCCAAAGAGGGCTTTACTTCTAATTTGCTTGCTCAGCCCAAAATAGCATTTTTTTGCAATCGTGATTCTTCGTCTGATCTCCAGGCTGACGTTGTTGTTTCTGGTCATTATTGATCCAAGATATTCGAAGCTTTCTACAAGATTAAAGTTGAAATTCTCCATCGTCACAGACCGTCCAAGACGCAAATGACGGCGTGCAAGAAGATACCAAGTATCGTCTGGTCCTCATTCACCATGAGGCTAGACTGTTTTTCAATCTCTAAGAACGCTTTGTTGATTCGCCGTTCCTGCGTACCGATTATATCGATGCCATCGGCGTAAGCGAGCAGCATCACTTCCTTTTGGAAGATCGAGCCCGAAATATTCATTATGTCTGGGCGCTGGCGTATGATGTACTTCATCAGCAGATTAAAAAAATCGCACGACAGCGCATCACCCTGCCTGAAACTTCTTTTAGTATCAAATGGTTCGGAGAGGTTTTCTCCACGCTAAAAACGCTTTGTATGTTTGATTGCTTCATCATGCAGACACGAACGATCTTTACCGGTATATCTAGTGCAGACAGGGCGTCGATGTATGCCTTTGTTAAACTAATGGGTCTTTTTTCAGAATTTGTCGTAATGTGAATATTTCCTTACTGGTCTACCTTTTTGGTCTGAAGCCACACTGATATTGTCAGAGTATTCATATATGGCTTCAGCCTATTACACAATACAATCTTATATCCGATGGAAAAGAGACTTATTCCACGTTAGTTGGAGAAAACAGCGGGTCTCCTTTCTTGAAGATAGGACAGATAACACTGAGATTCCAGTCATTGGGAATGTATTCATCGGACCTATCTTGCATAAAAGTTGGTGCATATGCCTAACCAACTCTTCGCCGCCGATCTTGAATAACTCAGTAGGTAGCCCATCAGAGCCTGCCACTTTGTCATCTTCCAGCTTTTTAATTACCGAATCGACCTCGTTATGGTCCGGTGGCTCTACAAAAGTGCCATCATTAACTGGTGGTTCCGGTGTCATTTCTCTATCGGAGGAATTTTGCGCTTTATCGCCTCCAAGTAGGTAAGTAAAATGACTTCTCCATAATCTCAGTGGATTCTTGAGACCAGACCTGTAACCAGATATCCACTTTCGTATTTACCGAAAGTTTCTCCGGGTTTAAAACCTTTGGTCAGAAGCCTGACCTTTTGTTAAAATTTTCGAGCTTCATATCGGTCACATTACCTCTCAACATCCTCAAACTCAAGACTTTCTTGCTCCTCTTTTCTCTTCTAGCATTTGAAAAAACATTTCTCCACTCTCCATTTCTCTCGATTTCGCTCTCTAATAGCTCGCGTTGCTCCCAACTGCAGGCTTTGCTGATAGGCGGCATTATTCTCTGCAGTAGCATTGCGATACTCCTTGTCGTACCAAGAATTAGTCACAAATTTTGTATAACCAATGACCTCCTTGGCACCCGTATCCATGGAGCGAGTGATATGTTTCCACTGCTCAAATATATCTTGAGAAGACGGAGAGGTTTCCCGGAGCAGTCGGGAGAGTGTATCTGAGAAGGCTTCGGTGGTCTATTCTGATTACAAATTGCCGACGTCTAGCTTTCGTTGCATGTTATCTCGTGCAGCGTGCACCATGCCAAGCCTAGGCTGTAACAAGATAGTGGTCCAAGTCGATGTTGGAACAACCTAACGTTCTCATGTCGAACACGCTCACAACTTGTTCAATTTCGTTGCGAGTAAATTGATCGGGACTTAGCCACGTAGCCTTGTATATGTTGAGGTGTTGAAATATGGTGCTGCTAACTACCATGTTCCGATCTGCGGCAAAATCGATTAGCTTCGGTTGGGCCAAAGATTCCTTCTTCCCATTTTTACAGCTTGCCGAACAGAAAAAAATCAAATGGTGTCAAATCAGGCGAATACGGCGAGTGTTTGATGGTGAAAATGAGATTTTTGGTAAAAAAATCGCTAACAAGTGTCGATCGATGAGATGGCGCTTTATTGTGCAACAAACGATAACTTCCTTCTTCGCGATATTCTGGCCGAATACGACGGAGCAAACGCCGTAGAAACAAATCGTAGACACAAATCAACATTGTCTTAACTTTTGACTTTTCCAAACATGATTTTTTGGGTTTTTGCGCACCAGGCGGCTTCCACTCAGCTTGGTTTCAGTGTCATATTGAAAACACCATGTCTCATCACTAGTAACAATGTTGAAAAGGAAATTTTGATACACTTTTCTAAAGCCCAAATGATCGACCAAAATGCGAGGGATTGAGTCTTTGGAGAATCCCAATTCCGATTCCATGAACCACTATGACGATTTCGGCTCATTTTGATGTTTTGTTCGATCACTTAGGATTTCAGCCGGCCCGAACGTTCGTCGTCATTCAAGTCTTCTTGTACGTCTTTGAAACGCCTGAGTCAAGGGAGAAGTGTGAAGAATATTTAATTATAGAATATTTAAGGACCTTAGTTCGTCCAAAGACAATGTTATCTTTGTTTTTTTTTTTTTCAGAGAAAACTTAGATTTTAAAATATTATAGAAAGGACCACCCTATTATTCAGAATGATTTCCCAATTGCACAATGTAAAAATTGTAAAAAGAAATCATTCGAAATCATATATACAATACATATAGGTATATACTCTTATACGAGTATATATAGGCTCATTCGATTATAAAATGCAAGACATCATCGTTTATATTTAAAAAAAAATATATATACGATATCTACAAACATAGTACGAGTATGTATCTATAACAGGAAATGCTATTGTAATCTTTGCTACTCTTGATTTTATTCCAAATACAAAAATATTTCGAAGAATAATATAAATTTTTTAACAATACAACGAAACATGCCCAACTGATTTGTTTGTGTTTTCAATAAATTTCCAAAAGAATAATAGAAATAATAAATAAAAAAAAATTCGAATTATTTTTATTGCAATATGAATTTGGCCCTCTACACTTTTCTACAATAATATTGTTCAATAAATCTTTTTATTGCAAAATATTTATTTATTTATTTATTTAGTTTTATTTATGAATTATTATTGTAGCTTGTTGAAGAGAATATTGTTTTGATGCGGCACTACTCTTATAATTAAATAATTAACATTATAATAAAACTCTTATCGTCGCATATGATATGATATGTCTTGCTATAAACGTGATTTTATGGTTTATATAAATTTATAACACTTAATATTTTTATATTTTGTATGATTCAGATATGAGAAAAAAAATGAAACATTATGACAGACAGTTTCTAAGAATAGATGGAGATATAAAATATTTATGCCAAAGTTTATTTTTGTGAACTATAAAATGTTTATATTATAAAAGCGGTTTAGTTAATGCTCTGAGGAAGTTTATGGTGTATAAAGCAGAACTAAAAATGGTTGAAAAATTAATATATTATTAATATAGATTAACCCTACTATACCACTTACTATGCCAACTCAGTAGCCATAACATTAAAATTAATTTGCCAAGCACCAAATAAATAGTAATTAATGATATAAGTCAATAATTCACTTGAATTAAACTTTCAATTGAACTCTTCAACCACAAATGATTGCATTAATGTATTACATTATTTGCTCTAACAATTACACATAATTAATTCAATATATAATTATGTATTTAATGCAATTCTCACACCCTATTCACTAATGTCAATGACAGCGAAAGATCAACTCGTGCACTTTTCTATTTTCATTTCCATTCAATGCTAATAAAAAATGTAAAACATTTAATATAACTTGTGACAAATTTTTAATAATTCATAATCGTTAATTGTTCGTTCAATATTAATTTATTGCACAATAAGCAAACTAAAGTATCATCAGTGACGACAATTGTCATTAGTTATCAATTAGCAATGTGTGATATATATTAATTTATTTATTTCGTTCGATATTGCTTGTCGTGCGTATATTTGACACTCGTATCTTAATTAATTTAACTGCTTTATACCACTTGAAAAAGGTTTCAATTTAGTCCAAAAACTAGATCAAATTGGGTGTTGCAGTTGATCATCGTCTTCGCTGGCTCATAAGCTGCTTTTTGACTTTGAAGCACGTGCAGCTGTATCGGAGTGAGTACAGTTGACGTCAGTCTATGCATAAAATATTCGGAATTTTGGCTAATAATGAGTTTCCTTGTTTTCTACTTAACAAAAAATATATATGTTTATTTGTTTGTATTTTATTTACATTTGATATTAAACAGTTTCACTTTTTCCCTCAAGTTTTTTCTGTCTGAATGTCTGTCTGTCTGTATGTCTGTCCGTCTGACCTTTACAATATGACATAAATGTGTTAAGTATTTCGGCAAAGAAACACTTGAATGTGCTGCTGCTCTTGAGTTTGGGTAGTGGCGTACATTCTTATGGCATAAGCTAAAGGGCATCATTTTCTAGTATATTGAATAGCTTTGAAGAAGTCAGCATTGAAATGAAAATGCGATTTAAGGAATGCTATGCAGTGGTTACCCTAAAAGTTATGAATTGTTGTAAGTTGAAAGGGTTGAGAAGACGGTCAGACTTGATCTTAGCGCAGATGAAAGAATAATGCCCACACAGCCATCCTCTCCTAGAAATATTTGCACAATTAACTGAGTATCTGATATGGGATTCATATTACTAACTTTAATTTCTTCTTTGGTCAACGGTTTAAGCGGTCTTGACTCACACGGTCTAGACAGGCTGATGCAGAAAACTACACTGAAAGAGTTAATTGAATAGTATAAACTGGGTCTATAAGTCGGTCTAGTCACGGTCTACCCACTCTGTTGTTACTATGCTCGATCCGCTTGGTCTAATCAATGACTGGACATGGTTGGTGCTACGGCGACCCACTGCTGGTCAGTGACTGATTCGTGCAGACAGTAGTCTGCTGACTAGTCATGGGTGCATCCGTAGATCTCCTGGGAAGGAGAGGTACCAAACTTTTACTGTATGTGTGTGCGCTATATTTTATGAAAGATTTTCATGTATATTTCTCGCCTTTGGTAGAAAAATAACATAAAATTCTTTCAGGTATAACAGATAATTGTTTACAAAAATATGCCACGAGGTTTCATACAGACTCCATAAATGTAAAGCCTCGTAATCTCTCTCATTATCAGCTATAATACAATTGTGCCAGCGCTTTTGCTCTGATATGTAAATTTTTTCGCCGATATTATTCTTCACCTTCCAAATTGTATTGAAAAAATCGTTAGCGTAGGGTTTTCTCAGAACTTTTGAAAATTTAAACACTCTTTTGACAATGGTAGACCACTGCAGTGTTGTCCAAGCAGAAGAGATGACAATAAAAAAGGCTGTGGACTCTCTCCAATGTGATTTCGAAGAAGACTATTCACATAAGCTTTTGACCACTAGAAGTCGAACACATTCGTCTACTGAAACGATGCAACAAGAATGTTCACCAAAGACAAGCCTTATCACTCAACTGTATTGTCGCTTAGTTTCAGAAATTCAGACATACATGCACATCTGTGAGACGATGTTGATCCACATTTAGGAAGAGAGCAAGGCAAGTATAAAGGTGGCAGATTTCATATGACACTCGTATTGGTGACAAAGAATAGGTTGACAAATATTTCGTAGGAATCCTAGCGCATAGGCATTTTCAGTATAAGAATAGAGCTATTGGGCTATGCAAGACTTTTCACAGACATGAAAAAAGCTGGCTACACTGCTTGCAACCTGCAAACTAGCTATTCGAAGATATTTTCCAAATGACATCAATAGGAGTTGTCATCAATTTGACAACAGTATCACTACAAGCCAATTTGTTTGGACTGTTTTTAACTATGACTTGTATGTGTATTGTTGTTTGGTGCTATATTGTCGTATTGCTTGGCGTCTTAAATGGAATGGGTCTGATTAAAGAATGAGATATCATTATTTCTTTTCATTTATTTATAATGGAACTCATTTATTTCTCATTAAACCAATTTGTTGCTTCAACTGCAGAGTATTAACGTCTTTTTAAAAGATAACAGTGAGTTCTTTGTCGTGTTTTAATTATAAAACATTTACTTATAATACATTTTTGATATTTATGACCCCATAACAACGAAGTCATCTATAGTCAAGATTGTTCAAACATGTTTTGATGTACTTTCAAGAACTTCTCTGTATAGTAAATCAATGTAATAGATCTCAGAATGAATAGTTGTATTAATTAGCTACATTTATTTTACAAACTTCTAAGGTAGCCTAAAACACTTCTAAAGTTTGTTATTATTGGCAATATCTTACCAAGCGTAGCTAAATCTAAATTAGATGTTTTATTCAAAACAATTTTGTATGTATTTCCTGAATTGTTTTACTTATTTTAGAAATTCTGTGTAAAATGTGCCTTGAAATTAAATATTTAACGCTGCTACCGTAAATACTTTTCAAGCGAATTAGCTTAAATCAGTTAAAACTGCTGTAAAAACAGAAAATGCAAAATAGTTTAGAATTCAACGACAACTTCATACCCTACGCAGTGATTAGGTAAATATATTTCGAAAAAGTCAGAATAAGAATAAGTCAAATAGTCTCAGAAATACAAATGATTTTATTTGGATGGACGGGCTGACAAAAATATGTAGATCGACTTGTGTTGTTGAGCTGAACACGATTTAATGTATGCATAAAGGTAAATATATACTTTATGAGGTCTCTGAACTCTTTAACGCTCTGTGACATACTTTTCGAATTTAAGAGAGACAATATAGTCTACTCACACACATATATACAATTATATGAAAAAAGAAAAGAAGAAGAAAGAGCGCTACAGTTGGGTGTGCTCGAATTGGAGTTAGCCTGTAAAATCATGGAACTTTAAATATGTATGGCAGAAAACATTACATTTATCTGGATCCATGTGGAATATTTTATTCGAATTAGTTTAAGGTACAACAAATGAATAGCAACATTTTTTTCTTAGAAAACCCCAACAAGGGAAACAAAATTGTATGGGAACTACCAATTCAAATGAACCGTTATGAACCTATTGAGAATATTTTATTGGAATCGAATAATGCTAAAATAAGCAGAAATACGTGCGTTGTTTTTTTCAATTCGGCTTCAAAAAGGTAAGTCAAACGTCACAACTTCAACATTTCCTTTGATTTCGTTTAAAATATGCCTACATTCTGTATTACTGTAACTCCAAGATTTGAAAATTAGTCCCAGAATCCATAAATACATCAGCCACTTTTTGATCTTAAGGAAAAAAAGTAGCAAAGACTGGTAAAATTATCTCTAATAGTTCATATGCTTACGCTGACGATTTCCACCTCCTTATTGACAAAAAAAAAAAAAAATAAAGAAAACAAAGAGAAAAATTCCCAAATATCTCTACGAGCTTTTCTTGGACTTTCCTTATCCTTTCACTTCCAATAAATTCAACCTTCTTAGCTCAACAACAACTTAACAATTACTCGCTTGCAACACCCCTACACTCACCTAACTAAACTAAAACAAGTTAAGCTTGCTCGAATTCGTCTAGGACACACAAAGCTCACCAACATACATTATTTAGATCCTACCGTAAGTAACACGTGCCATCTCTGAAACAATGCCCGTCTCGATCCAGTATAAAGTTTCTCAAACTCAACTCAAATTTCAATTTAATATGAAGCACCAATTAGTCAATGTACGCCAGTTGAAGGCTCTAGCAGCCCTGACTGGTACCCACTAGTTAGTTTGTAACTTTAAGCTAACTTTATATAAATAAATTAATAATCATCATCGTCATGGAAACGATATGAACAAGAAAATTACAGCCGGGCGTAACCAACTGTAAGAGGCACTGTACTAGTACAGGTCGCCAAACAAACACCTCAAATGTTTCCCTAGCTTATGACCAAGCAGTTACTGTACGAATAATTGCCTTATAACACATTTTTTATGCATGAAAAGAAAAGGGAGGACGGAAGTATCATAGGTCGTTCAAATTCTATTGCTTATAAAATCGTCATTTATTATCCGATTTTGATGAACTTTTTGAATTTTTACTTATCTCCAGGCAAAACTTTATAACAGGTAAATTCACAAAGGCAGATAAGCCTACTACCAGTCATCTCGAAAATATTCGAAAAACTTTTGCTTACATGATTTAGGTTAATTATTGAGAGAAAGCAACTCATACCTTCACACCAGTTTGGATTCAGTAAGTATCACTTTACAGAGTCTATGTAAACGCGAGAAATGCCTGGAATGAAAAAAATACTGCACAGCTGTTTATCTAAATGTATCACAAGCCTTTGATAAAGTGAGGCAATCTGTTCAGCAATCATGGCAAAAAACGAGGAACCAGGGTAAGCATCCAATAACTTACAATCTAACCTGACAAACTTAAGCATTAAGCAAGTAGCGAGATACATGACGAACAAGAGTACAGTTAATCAGAAATAGGTTTACGGCTGAAGTTTGTCTCCCACTACTGCAAATATCATTTGAATATTGTTCGAGACAATTTTCTCGTGCAGCAAATTACACCAACAATTTGGATGAACACATTCCCAATTTAGGTATCTGCTGTTGAAGTGAACGCCAAGAATATAATTATTGCTGCTGCTATTAAAATTATCTTAATTTTGTCATCGTTTCTAAAATAATCACAAAAGTAATATCACGAACAAATATTAGCTGGGCTACCTGACTGATATATTTATATTCATTTAGCGATGCATTTGAAATGGTCTGCAAACTATGTCTGATAGTAATGTGTACTGAAATAGCTACCTAACCTATCTTTAAATGATATAACCAGATAGTTTAATAGAAGTTTAATTACTTAACGAAGACAGATATACTCTTTATGGGCTATAAGAACATCAAATATTAAATAATGCCTCTGAAATGCCATGTCATAATTTTCAAATTACCACTCAGTTAGCGCGATATATTACTTATCTATCTGAAGAGGGAATAAGAGAGACTAATAATACAAACATGAAGGTTCTATCTTTTTTATAGTCTCCAAGGTGTTGTTGTTCATAGTCAGACAGAGAAGACATGTCTATATCAATTTAAATTAGTGTATGGGGCTACCCTTTTCGTAAAACAATTTGGACCTCTATGGAATACTTTATTAGTATTGATGTAAAATGCACCAAATTTGAAGTTTTAGCTGAATTCGTACAAAATTTGAGCTTAGTAGGACATATTTGGACATATCTGGACCTATATGAAATATTTAATAATGATTAACAGAAGTTAAAACATATTTGGAGTTTGGAGTATAAAAGAAAATAATTTTTTGTTTTGTATAAAAAATTAAATGAAGGTTTAAGTTAATTTTTTAACCTCTTAGGAAGGTGGGGTGAGTACATGCATTGAGTACTATTTTATTGAAGATTGAATAGGAGAATCTTCTATCCTAAAGTCTTCAAGTTATAGTTGTTCAAATAGACAGCCAGACAGACGGACATGTTTATATTGACATAACTTTTGTTGGTTATCAACAATAGGATTCCTATTTTATTATATCTGACTGTTACAAACATTTGCACAAACTTAAGGTACTCTTCTGCACTACAGGGCTACAGGGTATAAAAACATTTGTCTAAACAAATTAGAACGAGACTAATAAATATTTTTTAACTATTTGAAGAACGCAAACATGTAATTAGAAAATAATATAGATTAGATAATAATGTCAGTTTAAAAGATGAAAAAAAAAAAAAAACAAAAAACTTTAACAAGAACAATAAATAAAACACAAAAAAAAAGCCGTCGAATTTATAATATTTGCATAATTTCGAGCGTTGTTTGACTCAATAAAAAATTTATTGAAACATTTAAATTACGTTGAATGAAAAAGTGAAACTACATAATATTATTATTTTTAGAGACACGTTTTGTAGCGTAAACTAAACGATAAGATAGACAGGGAAACTGTACAATGGTCAAAAAGATCCTTGGCATTCTTTTACATACATTTAGCTAGCATCTATATACAAATTTACTTGTTGATTTATTTGTTTATTAAATTCTTCCGCACAATGCAAACTAATTAACAGCGGCGACATTTTGACAGCCGCTTTTTAGCGAAATACAAAACACTTCATTTTTCAATTCAATTTGCACTCAAACGCGATGACGATCTTCGCGACGGCGGCTTCTTCTGCTTCATCTGTATCTGTCTCTGTCACTAGGCGCAACTCGAAATTCTCGACTTTAGTACACGCATGAGCAGCATTTAACCGCCTCATTGCAGTTACAACCTGCGCCGGATAACCCAAAACAGAACAGAAGAAATAAAAAACAAAAAAAAAAAAAAAAAAAGCTTATCAAAGCGTCAAACCAAATGAAACGCGCTTAGCATCAAATATTTAATTGCTATAATTAAATCTATCAAAAATTTGTATTACATTTTATTTTTAGTTTCTGTGTTTAGCATTTGAGTTGTGTTTTTTTATGCACTTCATACATGGTGTGAGCGGTATTATAATTCTATAATGGAGTTTGTAACGCTGTAAAAAAGTAGCATGTATACTTCTTATAATATTGAGGGAATCGACATAGTCTTATCCATCCGACATTCCCAAGTCTCTGCGAACTCTGCAAACTAGTTCATAATTTTTGAGACTTTAAAAATCCTACTGACTCCTTAACATACTTTTGAGAATTTATATTAAACAAATTATAACAGTGTATGTAGAATTTATTAATATGTTATACACCTTATTAATATTTTATACACCTTATTTAACAAGTAATTGCTAAACAGTATACATTGGTCTGTAGAGCGCTACGAAGGAACAAACGTACATTAAAGACAGGTAAACACATTACCCTTCTTTCCGTCGCACAGTCGGATAAAAAGGAGGTATTAGAGATATTCAAACTTACAAACTTACAAGTTGCATAAACAGGCGGATCAATGGACTGACTTTCTATAGTTTTTAACATGCAATATTTTCTCATTCAGCATTTTCAACGACCTAGGCCTGAGGTCAGTTACTTTGGCCGGAGATTAATGACCTTGTCTGGAGGGTAATAACCTTTGCTGGTTAGAGGTGAATGATGTTGGCTGAATGTCAATGACCTTATGTAGAGGTCTATGACCTTAACTAGAAGTCGATGTTCTTGGCTGGAATTTAAAGAACCTGTTAGGATATTAACGACTTTCGCCGGAAGACAACAACATTTTACCCCAGTTAAAAGGATTGATACTCAGTAAAGGTCTTTGGCTCTTGGACCCTGTAATTGAGCCCAAGTTCTTGACTCCTGGACAAAGTAATTGAACTCTGGTAAAGGTCATTAGCCCTTGGTCAAGGTCATTGACGCTTAGTTCAGGCTATTGACTCCTGGACAAGGTCAATAGCCTCCATCCAAAATTATCCAAAATCACCGCCCAAGGTCATCGATCTCCATCAAATGCCCTTCATTTTTAGTAGAGCTTATTAGCTTCCACATATTGCGAAGCTCCCAATTAAAAGACCATTCGATCACTCTTATTAGTTTTCTAGATAATAGTTTCTTCATCCGGTTATACGCGCTAGACCAACCATTTATAAGTGTGAACTAAAATTCAAGTCCTGTTTGTCAATCTTCTTATTTATACAGAAAATAAAGTTAAGAAAACCACTTTTTCGATATACCAATTTACAACCTAATGATTGTACCCCTGACAACAACAATTTGACAATGATGGATACAATTTGGTATGTAAGATTTAGTGATGTAATGTTCATTGAGAGATGTTCATTATATATTTTTAACAATGAGTTTCACTATATTAGATGATGTATTTATTTTAGTCTCTAATTTTAGTCTATAATTTAAAAAAAATTATAAACACGTTTAGTTTAGATGTCATTGTTTCATTTAATAATAATAAGCTTGCAACCTTTCTTTTCTGGATAATGATTAATCTAATAGTTTAATAAATTTATCAATAGAAAAAAACTGTAAAGTGTTCACTTTAGTCGCGTGTAAGTTGGACGAGCTAGTTTTTTTTTTTATATAATAATTAATTTATCTCACCTAGCAAAAATCTTATATAAAACATCACAGTGTAGGCGGAGGAGTGTGAGATTCTTATTAACTAAACCTAAGCCCCGTATCGAAAAATTATTATCCGCTATTTTAATAGGCTATTAGTGAGTTTATGCGAGTGATTGTGATTTTCAACTCACGATTATAAAAAAATGATTAACATATTTGAGTAATATGAGTATACGAAAGTTGAGTATTATTATCTACGTAACCAATAATTAATTTTGTGAATTTTTCAAATACTTTATGCATTGTTGAAGCGCGGTTTTTTACCAGAGTTTTTGTGAAGAAAAATCTAAATTATCTATCTCTTGCTTAAACTTGATCAGTATAGTTACAAAGGAAAAAAATTTGACAGCGAAATTTTGAAGTAAAAAAATATTCTGATTCAAAAGTCTTACCCCGTATTATTTCCAAACCGAAGTACTTAAAAGTAAAAACTTCCATAGCCCTATTACCACATAATCCCATGACTAATAAATCATAAGCAATCTGTATTATGGGAACATGCTTATATAGTTGTGAATTTCTTAAAAACCTTATGCACCGCAAGACCTCCATTCCCCTACTATTCATAACCTCATGATTCCCTGACTACAACTTCATGACTTTGTACGAGTGTTAAAGTAGATATATATTTTTCTTACAACTATAAATCATGCATTTGATGGACCTTCTTGGGTAATTTTCTTGTAGCATTAGATGCCACAGCCAACTAACGTGGAACTGCAGTCGCTGCATGAGTCACCAATACTGAGGAAAAAACGCTTGCTGGCGCCTGCCATGACGGCATAAAGCGTATTCTACATGGAAGGTTGAATGGTTGAATGGGACTGGTTCCAATTAATTTTGAGAGAACTATTTGTTAGAAAATAAAAAAAAAATCCTATTTTAATTTAATCGAGCGTACATGAGCGTGAGCTGCGTCATCCGCGTCAAACATATAGAATAGTATTAAAAGCCATAATCTAGGGACTCAGCCGGATCTCCTCAGCCTTCTCGCCACTCTGACTCCTCCTTGTCTACGGTGTTTTAGCAGGCGCCTTGAATGTTCGTTTGGATGGTTTTCTAGCCAATCCAAGTAATCTTTTGATCTCCAATTTTGTCGACATTTAAAGTAAAGTAAAGTTTCAGACCTTTAATGTGATCCCAGACTTTTTCCACTGTTATGAGAGCTACTAAAAGGCAAAGATGGTCGAGTCTACCGACTGGACCTCTCGTGATCTGTTCGTTCCGGACAAACCAAACGGTTGGAAACCATTTTGTATGTCGTTAGAAAATGTCTCTATTCCTTCGCTTGGAGATCTTGCTTCCATATAGATCATTTAGTTGAGTTATCCGGAAAGATATTCCAAGAACCGGTTAGTTTCGAACTGATTAGGTATTGCCAGAAGTTTTTCACACTGCGGTAGACTCTATTCGCATTGAGGTTCCGGAGATTCCTTCTCTTGATCAGCAATATTGCCTCTAGCGCAAGTGAAAGTCTGGGTCTTGACCTTATGCATTGTAATATATTATTATGAAAAGCCAAAAAGGGCAGCAGAATGATCTTTATTAAGATTGCATCTGGAATAAATATTTCAAGATTTAGGTCTAATGTTTTTTCCAGATCTTGACGAAACGCATTTATGTTTGTACCAGGCAGTACCAAACGCATTTTAAGTATCGGAGCAGAATTAAAGACAACAACAAAGGGAATGAGTTGCATGACTTGTCGCTAATATCTGAGCCGATGAATTCTGCACCAGGGCTGATACCGCTTGACTTCGCTCTACAATTACTCCAGCTTCTATTCTTGACAATAAAATCTGCTCCTATAGGGAACATATTTCCCAGACTATGAAATATTTGCTCAAATTCTAAAGTTTCCCATGTGAGATTCATATATGATGATTGCAGAACATTATTTTATAAATATAGCCGATTTGTGTATCCAAGAACTATACGCAAACATTAACAAATATTCAAATACCATCATATACAAATATTAATTAGGGTTACTCTCGTTGAACAAACCGACGAAAACTGATTCTGTTGATTTATGCAGAAGAACAAAATAAATTTACATAAATTTGTTTGTGCGATGAAAATGAGGGAGTTGCAAACGGGGGGAACGGACACAATGTAAAAGAAATTTCTCTGATTGAAACTCGATGTGCGCCGCTTGAAGTGCTTTGCGGCTGATTTTACTCAAATAATTTTTAATTTTATTTTTTTTGCTTTGTTTGGACACATCTTCACCCAAGAGAACTCCACACAAGAACCTGTTGTAACTTGTAAATCTTTCAGTCTCTGGATTACTCCGCTTTACAAGCAAAATTTATGTTCTTTTGGCGCAAGTGTGTGCTGGATTTTATGCTGTGCGGTCATTAGCATTCAATTGGGCAACATCTTGACTTCTGCTGTTATTTGTAATGTTTGTCTCATCTGACATAAAAACATCTCCGTTGCTGGCAACTTTTTCAATTTGAACTTTTTTTTGTTTACCCCTTTTTTGCCACTTAAGTTGCGCTGAGCTGGCGTTAAATAATAAATGACTGTGTTCCTTTGTTATTTATTCAGTTTACAAACGTTTAATTGAAAGCAAGAAGCTGCTTTCTGGCAGGATTTGCCAAGGAAAAAGGGTCAAGCCATAACGGTTTATTGAGGTAGTTATATAAATTACCAGCTAAGGAGTAAAGGAAACGGGTAAGGACAAATTTAAATAGCGCATTTCATATGAAAATTTTGGCATAATAATAAATTTTTAAAAATTTAAATTAAAAATAAAATTTTCGGTTTCTGTTTTATGCAAAGATTTTTGTTTCACTTGCGATTCATACAAACAATCAATCATTTGAGTCAGTGAAGCTTCAATCAATGAAACTAATAATTATTAAATCAGCCATCAGTCGTACTTTTCATCTGTAGATTCTTTTGAGCTATCTGGCATTTGTTAAGGCATGAATAAATAGCGTCTAGAGGTAGATTAAGTGGTTTTTGCATATTGTCTGGTTATTATTAATTTAACAAAGAACAAATAAAAAATAAGAAAAAAAAAGAAGAAGAATAAGAAAAATTGTGCTCAAATTCGGATCAAACGTACGAAATAAATAAGTACATACGAGTATATATAATCCAAAGAATACATACACCTGCCTCTAAGCAAATTGCAATTAATATAGACCAAATAATTTATAATATTTAGCAAAAGCCTTTAGTTTTATATTAAATTATGTAATAGGCAAAATGTGGCGTAAGACACCTTATAAAGTATATATATTTTCTTGATCAGCAACAAAAATCAAGTCAACCATTCCGATAAAGAGACGTCAGAATTATCGGTGCATTCGGTTGTTTAAATTCCTCTACACAATTTTTAGATAAAACAAGTAAGGAAATACAGTCGGGCGTAACCGACTGTAAGAGGCCCTGTACCAGTTCAGGTCGCCTAACAAACATATTAAATGTTTCCCGAGCTTATGACCAAACACATGACCACTTCTCACTGCGCGAATATGAATGAAAAGAAAAGGGGGGTCATTCAACTTCAATTGGTTATAAAATCGTTATTTATAATCCGATTTTGATGAACTTTTTGGATTTTGACTAAGAGGAACGTTACCTTTATACTGGTATACTCAATTTTTTTTGTGCCGAAGAAATATTTCTCCTTGGGGGTGATTTTATGGGGAAGGGGGGGAGGGGCAAAATTTCAAAATAAACTTGTGAAATTCCGGAGCAGTCCTAGACGAATGCAAAGAACACGAAGTCTCTATCTATTACCGTTTCCGAGATCCTTTCGTTCATACAGACGGACGGACGGACGGACGGACGGACAGACGGACAGACGGACATGGCTATATCGACTCCTCTATCACTCCTGACCATAATGGGGGTAACTTTGGGGGTCTCCGACCATTATTTCTACCTGTTACATACATTTGCACAAACCCAATAGGCTCTTGTACCTTCGGTACAGGGCCTAATTAGCTTAATCCACATAATGAACATAATTTTATACAATCTAAATTTGAAGTCCTAAAATATTTCTAATATAATTTGCCATATAAGTTCAGATCGGACGCATTTTTCCAGGCTTATATCGGTGTTCTTGCGTTTGCCTATTTCCCAAACTCACGAAGCTTTATTTGAAGCTCATCGGTAGCACTGTAGACACTTTTATCCCTGTCCACGATGGCTGTATCATCAACAAATGTCTTAATAATTATCAGATCCTACGGGTCATTTACAATAATAAAATAACTTGTGGGCATATCGTTGGTGAACAGTGAATAAAGCTTTGATGCATGAGGCACATCAGGCTCTTTTGCTCTCACTGATGACTCCGAACCATCCAGATCAACAGAGAAGGTCATGTCGGCCAAATAATTTTGTACTAATAAAACAATTTGAGACGGCAGTAGAGCCATGACTATACTATATTAAAGGCCTGTTTTATATCTAGATAAGAGTCCACCACTTGCCGTGGAACGTAAAACTGAACCCGACTAAGTCGGTGAACGTTTGTTTCATACTATAGAGAAGACATTCCCCAGCTCTAACTCTAAACAGTAGTGCCCTAACTCAAGCAAATAAGACGCCATATCTTGGTATAATCTTTGATAAAAGACTGACCTTCGCCAGACACATTAAGAATAAAAAACATATCTGAAAAGAAAGGCTGAGCTATTTAAATGCGTGGCATAATTTCCATGCGGAGGTAGGACCCTTATATTTGGGGAATGGCCTCATATTCCAATGGCAAAAATGTGAAAATTTTGCTAAATAATGGCATGATGCACTACAACTGATAGAGATTGAAGATCAAATATCATTTCATAGCAGTCGATAAAATGATCGACTAACGGCATATAACAACCGCCTCTTAGTACTATTAGATCTTTAAATTATCAATGTAAACGCTCAGATATAGACTACAAGCCGCTTATAAGATGTGTAGAAATACCCACCCAAGCACCTTAGACCTAAGGTCGCTCACGGTCGAGCTTCCTAATAATCACCGACTAAGACATAATCTTTATAAAATGGATTTCTCGCCGGACACAATTTGTAGACACTGCCCAAACGATGACGAAGCTAACTCACAATCACTCCATGCCTATCCGGCTTCAGCCAGCCACAGGAGCTAATAGCTCAACAGCTATTTTCCATGTAAAAATTAGCTTCACCTTTTTTCCTTGAATCATTAGATCAATTGCGAATGTAACGGACTATTCGAACAGCGTTTTTTATAGTCATTTTTCTAGTCCAGTAAAAATTATATTGAAAGAGAACGTTTACCTTTACTGCCCAAGCAACAGAAACTTCATTTGGTCATCTGGTTTAAACATAAGTGGATCTATTAGAACTTAGTTTTTAATAAACTCTATGATTTTCATTGACAAGAATCTTTGTGGAGAAGTTCATCTTCATTATTTGCTTCAGTCTTTATTATCAAATGTTTTCTTTCAATTTATGCGAAACTATATGCCTTTATGGTTGCCATTTTGCTCAATTAACATTGCCTGCCAGGATTCATTTCGGTCTCGCTGCTACACTTACAATAAATTTCCTTATATATTCACCTTCAATTCTTCTTTAAACTAAATAATATAAAAACTTTTCCTTTAACTTTGAACTATAATAAAATGTAATTTTATTTTTCTTCAAGCTTGGACCACTTCCATGACTGTGAGTCGAGGCATAATCGGTAAACTTGGCGACCAAACAAAAATCCTCGAATGTGTCTGAGTGGTATAACTGTCTTCTAATTAATAATTAGTTTTAGTAACAAGAATTTACCTATATATTTATATTAAAGTAATATACAAATAAAAAAATAATATTAAATACAAACATCTGCTCTGTCCAATTAGTTCAAAATGGTATGGCATGAGAGGTTGTCTTAGAAACCCTAAGCATTCGAGCTGCTTAAATAAAGGCAAAATATTAGTTTCTCATTATTTAATAAATTTTATTTTTGGCACACATTGAATACATTTAAAACACATTATTTTTAACAATTAGATGTTTCTTTTTCACATTGATGCCTGTTAACTTTTATGTTCTTAATTTAAGCTAATATTAATACATTTTTCATCTATTGAAGTTTTTTATTTTTAGATTTCACCATGCGACAATAATAATTTAAAAAGTATTTCTGTTAGAACTTAGTTTTTAATTTTCGCAGGTCTTAAAAACCAAGTTCTACCAGTAATATATGCCACTTTTTAGATTTTTAGATATGCAAATAATAATTTGCACAGAGATTTGTTTCAAAATTTTTATTTCTTAAGTTTAATATTTGTTTAAGGGCCGCAGCCATGATTTAGATTGACTAATTTATTTATTGTTAATTTTTTTTTTTTTATTTGTAAATGTATGGCTTTCTTTTTTATATTTTTTGGTTTAGTTTATGTTTGTTCTTAGTTAAAAGTGTTTTTTTTTTTTAATGTATTTTGATTATTTCGTTTTTATTTGTTTATATTTAAATGTCTTGATTTAATTACTGTGATATTTTATGGCTTAATCCAATTAAATATTTATTTTATTTTAAATAAATATTTTTTTTAACCAAAGCAGTTGAGAAATTAAATTTGTTTTGCTTAAATTAAAATTTATTTATTTTATTTGTTTTGTAAAATCGCAGTTTTTTTGTTTAATTTTTTGTTTTTGATTTTGTCATAAAAAAATTCATAGATTTAAAAATTTAATCGTGTTGTGCATGGTGCTCTTATATATATAATAGTTAGAAGTTTTGGTTTCAATAGTAAGTAAGCAGCTTGAAATAAAATTTAGCGCAAGAAAATAAATTAAAAAAGAATATTTAGCAACTACAAAAATAAAAAAAGTTAAGCTTTATAATTATATTATTTATATTTTTTGGTATATCTCTTTTTTTTAGCTCTTTTTACTTTAAAATGTTAACAAATTTGTTTTTGTATATAATATATCTTTGATAACTACATACATACACATAAATATATTTCGTACATACACATATACATATTTAATACATAACCTCAAAAAATCTACACAAACATAACACGCACAAAAAAACTAATCTCAACAATTCTTTTGCATATTTTGTTTTTTTTTTTTTTAATTTTAATATTTTGTTTTTTTATTTTTATTTTAAATGCAATTGATGTATAATATATAAATAAGTTTATTTTCCCTGCTACTTTTGTATAACATTTGAGCAAATTTCTGTTTAATTTTTTTTTTTTTTAATATTTGACATCAAATATTTGCCAATTTTTTTATGTTAACTGTTTAAACCACCAAATGTGATACATCACTCGTATAGCCGGGTGAGTAACGTGGTGGCAAAAGATTCGGCTGTTGTTGCAGTAAACGCGTTCTGCCTAGTTGTGGTGCATGCACCTTTGGTGAGTGTCCCGGCTTACCCAGTTCGTAAGGACGTCGCACACGCAAAACATCGCTATCACCGGGCCAAGCACGTTCTGGGCCACGTGGACCCAAGGGAAAACGTCGCTTATCCACGGCAAGACTAATGGTGCCCGGATGTGCATTCAAGCCGACATTATACTGACGCTGCATGGCTAAAGAGGCTCGTATGGTTTTTCGTTTCTGTGGTGTGGTTTAGATTTGAAATCAAATAAGAAAATCCGAAATTTTAATTAAACTCACCTCTATAGTACCACGCCATTTATCTGCCGCATGACGTGCTATATCCAAGCGTTTCTGCTTTTTCACTTGATGTTTTTTATAGATGACTTCGATGATGATGAGTCCAACACCTCCAGCTATACCTGCTGCAACGAGTATGAAAACACCTGCCATATTCTTCAAACCCAGCGTGTTGGGTGTCTTCTCGAATAGTTCGCAATTCTGTTGTGCATTGCCATGAAAGATCCACTTCTTGTCGAGTTTCTCCATGAAACCACCTATTAGACGGCAATAAAATATGTTTAAAAAAATCTTATAAATACTAAAAAGTATATTAAAATGAGTAAGTTACATAGAGCTAACATAATTTGTTTTTATATTTTACTCATAGCAGTGGTAGATCTGTGGGTAGCGAACTAGGGAGCATTAGTGCCTAAGACATTCCCTTTTACGACTTGAGGCAAATACAATCTTGCTTAGTACCAATAAAAAAAAAAAAAAACTTTGAGATAACCTGTAACTCTTTTGAACCTTAAATTTGAATTGGTGATTTATGCTTAACTGAATCAGTGTGGGTCTATTTATTTGAGTTAGTCTAGAATACACCAAATTTATAAAAAACAAAATTTTAAACATATAAAGAAGATAGATTTTAATAGGGAAAACCCCTTCTAATGATATCGGATCCCATATAAAACATTTTATTAGCACTCAGGAAAACTACATCAAATTTAGCAAAATAAATTAACAAAAAAATTTTGTTTTATACAAAAACTCTGAAAGGTGAAGCAGGTTTTATAAATACTACCTCTTAGAGAGGAGTTTGCATGTTCGTTGAATATTAGTTATCTGAAGAAGAAGTATATATATAGGAAACACTAAATATCTTCACTTGATGACCCATATTTTATAGTCTCCAAGTTCTTCATGTCCATACGTCCACCCACACAGACGGACATGTCTATATCGACTCAACTTCTTGTAAGGAGTTTACTCCTTTTAGTGGTCCGTTTTGAACTTTTATGGAATATTTTATTACGATTGACGTAAAACACACAAAATTTGTCGTTTCTAGCTAAGTTAATAACAACAGCAATTTTTATTGCAAACAAAAACCCTGAAATGAGGATCAGATTTATGGTCCAATCTTGCCCTTTATGAAAAATTTCATAAGAATTTAATTAAAACAGGCCAAATTTAGCATTTCTAGCTTAATTAACAAGAATACAAATTTTTTTATACAAAAATTCAGAAGAACGAATAGTGGTATATGAAGTGTTACATGTATTCTCTTACCCTATGAATTAATCAAACTCGGTTAAGAAAACAAGAGTAAATTTTAACTTTCAAAAAATCAATCATCAAAAATCATCTAGTACATCTGAGTCAAAAATTAAATGGTTTCCTCAAGTAAACAGAGTATTTCGAAGTCGTGAATTCACAAAAGAACAAATACGGAGTAAATGTATACTTGTCGCATTGCCTTTTTGGGCAGAGTAGATACTTCATTTCTGAGAAAAAAAACATTTTATTGAGATGATATCTGAGTCAATGATAGATTCGGTTACAGAGAAGTGAGTTTCTATTTGAGTTACTTGACCAATGACCAGTACTGAAAGGGAGCAATTTTCAAATGATTTTCAATTTTCATTTCTACGGAAGCCAAGAGGGGTTCACGGCAGATCAGCTCCGATCTAGCTAACCCATCTGAATTTTTTAACTTCAATAGTCTTTTTGCCAGTCAGAAACTTGTTAAAGGCTATCGAAACATTACTTTACCAACTTGTAGGAGAGTTACCAAGAGGTAAATATTTTATTTGCCGTTGGCTGTCTAAGAATATATTGATATTGGCCCCTTTTCAGACTTATGCCCAATAAGTATCGGATGCAGAACTCATTGACATTGATTACTAATTAAAAGACTGTGCGCCAGTACCGTTTGCTATAGAAATCTTGAAATTGGAGTCGAAGATGCCCAAATGAGTATATATTTCGGTAAGGAAACATTCAGTAAACAATTTAGTTGTAGTTGGTTCAATAAGTGAGGTGCTGTCCTCCCAGTCTGTGCGACTTAGAAGTAAAATTGTGAATCGTCTGCGGAAGTAAAGTCATACAACTTGTAATGTTGCAGATCTCGACGCCAGTCATATGAGACCAGAAGTACTATGGAAACTCAGTGCAAGACTTTTCGTTGAGGTTTGTGTGAAAATATACCGCGAGGCAGACTAACGACCGTTTTCATTGTGGCAGTTGGACATGTTCACAGGTCATCTGTCATTCACAGATCAAGCATTATACAATGCAGGCATTGGTGGAGATGGGTCTTACTAATCTGCTATAGATCCAAAAATCCATTTTTCCAGAGATATCTCAAGTGCGGCTAACAAATCATTTGCAAATACAAAGCGCTCTAGTAGCCTTAATTACCACTAAAAAAACTGTAATCCCTATAAATTTGACTTCATCGGACAATTATAAAATTGTGTAATGGACATAAACAGGACCTAAGAATATATTTTTTGCAAAGTACAGCATTTTGAGAAAGAGTGAATGCTGAGACCTTTGTTGGTACTCCATTCGGTCAACAATCGAAGAGCTTAGAGACGGGACAGCCAAATTAAGATAGTGTTTACTACGATAACTAAATATTCATTGACGTTATAACGTAGTTCGCGGGGCTTGATAAGAAGATAATCGATTCCATTAATATGGAGGAAAGATGTTAACAGATACATTGTCTAGGAAGGACGGTATGTCACGCTAACCAAACGTCCAACCAGGTTATGATGATACCACTTTTCGGGCAATAGCGTCTGTGATGCAACTGTAGGCAGTGTTGTCAAAAACGATTAGTCGTTCGAATGTCTTCAGTGCGAAGGAAATTATATTGTTAGGTCTAATAGATTTAGCTTGTTCCATCGTTCTTTTGCCTTGTTTGGGTATGTAAATCAAATTATGGCTGTTTTACATAAGACATATCAAGCGAATACCATTCTACTATAATAAACGAATGCAGCTATTAAGAATGATTTACTGCACAATCCCTTAATGATCATCTTTAAACTATAATCTAGGTTCACTAATTTCCAATTTATTCTCGAATATCAAAAATAGACTTTTAAGAATAGCCCTATACAAACGTACCAACCACCTTTAAGTATTTAGGTTTTAGACTTATTATTTATTTTCATAACATTCTTAAAATATTTAAAGCTTCGTTGTTAGAGTAATAAATCTTAGGTTCCACAGTAGTTACTCTTTTTTAATTTTTTTCTGATAAAATTGACTTTTAAATACAAAAGTCGCAATACAAAGTTTTCTATTTTAATATTTTGTTTTTTTTTTTCCAAAATACGACCTAATTTACTTGTCATTAATTTTAATGAGGAAAATAGTTAAATATAAATAAATCACCTATAATAAGCTGTTACAATGTTTTGAGCTGACGCCATTTATAAAAACAGAAAATGCGAATTTTACTATTAAAAATTTAATTTAAAAATAATTGCTGTAATAAAAATGAACTAAATCATATATTATTATAAATTACAATATTTAAAAATAATATTTCGCTGTAGAATGTAGTACCCCAATTTATTATATTTTTGCTCTTATTCATTCTAGAACTGGGTTTGGCAATTTGGGAATTCAAATCATAGCCGCCTTCACACCTTTCTACATAGCAAGCTCAAGTGATGCTCGGAGCAAAAACGTCCTGAATTAAATGAGCTGCTACCCATCACCAATTCGAATCAAAAGAAATAAGGGCATCAAAATAAAATAAATACGATAGGGTGCACAGAAGAATTGCTAAAGTACTTCCGAAAATTAAAGAAGAAGGATTTAGTTTTTAGTTTTAACGACATGACTCGCATAAATGCGCAATGAAACCTGATAAGCAAGAGAATCTTGTTGGGTCTTACAGACCAATAAACTTGCTACCAAAGTTCTCTAAGATATTTGACCGAATTTTTCTTGTTAGAAAGTTAGTAGTTACAGCTGTACAAAATGGCATTCTGTCCCATCAGTGTAGCTCCAAGCACTACCATGGCACTGCAGAACAAGGCCATCAAGCTGTTCAGCATATCATTAGCTGCTTTGAAAATAAGTAGAACAGATCTGCTATATTTCTGGATGCCAAGCAAGCATTTGATTGCGTTTGGCATGAAGGATTTGTCTGAAGTCTCTACTCCTACCGGTTGAGTACATTGTACGTTCGAGATCATTTTATATTTGATGGTCGATATTCGATTCCGACCCGTAGGGGAAATTGTTCTGAGGTCAGAGTAGAAGTTTAGACTACATCCATTGATTTTATTTCCATTCTTGTAAAACTAGTAAAATATTGCCCAGCTCGGGAGGACACATTTTTTTTCTTTATATCACTGCTTAGTACAATTTTCAGTTCAATACATACTCTCATGAAATTCCAGTATGGCTAGTGTTACTGCATCCGTCCAGGGTGAACCTTTCTGCAGACCAATGCCATAGCCACTGCGTCCAAATAGTTCTCCGGCGGTTACCTGTAATTGCGGAAATTAGCAAAAGACCAAAGTATACTTCTTAAACACAATTGACTAACTAATTCACAATCCTTAGAAGCTTCGTATTCCAGACGCGATGAGTCCCAGATGAAGGCCATCAGTTTGCTAAGTGAAATAAATAAATCACAATTTAATTAACATTTTATATTTTTAAGCTTTTTATTATATAATTTTTAATGAGGGTAGTTAGTAATTTAAGAATTAGAAAACTTTATGAAAATGTATTAGTTTCAAAGACGAGAAACAAAATCAATCAATGAAAAAAGTTACAAACAGAGAGAGAGAGAGATATTGAAATGGAGAGAGCGAATTTTCTACAAAAGTTTGGAGTGAAGAGTGGAGGTTTTAAATACAAGAGTAAGTAAATTCAAAGTATGAAATTTGGATTAATAAAGATGCGTCCAAACATGCTTTTCTCACACGCTACAGTATACAAAATTCTACTGTTTTGGGTTTAATATTCATCATCATATGATCATTCTGCGCCATTTTACAGCATGTGTATGTGTGCGTTACCCCTTCTTCACATCCTGTATGGCCTGTTCAGCGGTATCATAGTTATTCGCCTCCATGGTGCGATACATATTCGAAAGCTCCACCTGACGTCGAAAGTACATATCCACCGAGGAACCTTTGACCGTTGCACATGTTAGATTCTCCATTGTATTGCGAAGACGTGCATCATTAATACCGCTCAGTTTTGTTTTTGGGCGTTCCAACACGAGGAAGGCAGCCAAGTTGGCAGTGTACGAGGCAACGATTATCATGGCAAAACCAGCCCAGACCATGCCCAGAACACGTGCGCTAAACGAACGCGGTGTGCCCTCACCAATGCCGCTATTAAGTAGTACACCCCAAGCGAACCATATAGCCGAGCTGAGATTTAATGCCTTCTCCTCATTACTTTCCGAATGTGTGAGCTTGAAGCGTCCAAAAGGTGAGAATCTAAGAATTTGAAATAAAAGTATTAGTCGAGTACTTATAGGTGAATAAAGGTTTTGAACCGAGGAAGTTGGGAGCGCTGTGAGTTTGTATGTTTGTGTGTACGTGTTGTGCTAAATATATATCCATCGCAAATTATTACAACAAGAACAACAACAACGACGACAACTACATGGTGTAATATCTCATGTAAGTATGTGGTTCAAATGGATAGATATAGATAGGTGTGCGGATGTTTGGTTGGTTGGGTTTTTTGGGGTAATCTTCTCGGCATTATACGCACCTATCGAGTAAATATAATACGAGCGCTACAACATGAACCGACACCATTACCAAAATCCAAAGCGTGTTACTAAATGGCTGCAAAAAGGACACCAAAGTACTTGAACGCGATGGCTTCTTTTCAAGTATTGTAATGCCTTGGTATTTAAATGGCTTCGAGAACTCAATATACTCGGCACGCTCTGGATTGATGGTCAGTGGTGCGGCAATCATATCGGCACGTTCATTCACTAATTCGCCAATCAAGCCGCTCCATTCTTTTTTTGTTGTCATATTCTTCAGTATGTAATGACCAAATTGACCATCCGGTGACAGTGCCAAATCGTAGGTGAAATTAATACGCATAGAGAGTTCGATGAGTATATCGATGCAATAGCCGCGACAGCAGAATTCGTTGGCTGTAAATGAAAGAGTAGATCGTATAGGAAAATTAGTATAATTAATAATTATATAACCGCAGATAAGTAACGGAATATCAAATCAAGTACAATAATTTAAATACTGCTTCGACATTATTGACATTTGCAAATAAAATACTAAACTAAAAGCAGGATTTAAGTCCGGCTTTCGTAGAACTGCTGTGCATAGTGCAGTAAGTTTTCTATGATATTTTGGCCACCACTTATGCAAGATTTCAGCAGGTGATATCCAGTTTGTATTAGGCCAATTCTATGCTACGATTGTCACGAAGAACAATGATCTTCACTCGGTAATGAAATTAAATGGCATCGATTCCGATGCTTTTCATGATCAGCATTATTGAGAATTATATTACAAATAACTTGGTTTGGACGACGAAAAAGAATCACGGGCGTGTATGATCTCTTTTGTAATTGTCCATCGTTCTGTCCATCGAAGTTCAATTCCCATGTTGTTGTAATCACTTTGCAGACACTCAGCCTGATACAGATAGTGCAACCGACAATACCATTTATTAGAAATCGATGAAATCATGAATGGGATATATTTTCCACGAATTCTCGCAAGAAAGTTTGTGAGCGCTATAGGTCAATTCAGGACGTAAGAACAAACTATTCACTCTGGTCGCTTGAGAAGCGATATACATGCTATATACAAGCAAGAATCCGGAATTCTTAAATGAAATCTGTCGGGTAGTAGTTAGGCATGTCACCTCAGTAGCTTGGCGATTTTATACAAGTATAATGAGTGAAAATATTGATCAACGTATTTGTGTTAAATTGTGTATTGGCAACGAAGTTTTTTGTGCCGATTTATTGAAAATTTTGCAAATTTGCTCTGTCAGAAACGTGCACTTACGAGTGGTATGTAGCATTAATGGTTGGACGGGAGACATTCGACGATATGCATTGTTGTGGACGGTCAATGAGTGTTACCGGCGTTGCTGCTAGACTTTATTTTAGATACAGCTGAATTTCCTTCAAAAAAGGTATTGAGAGCACGTAGCTACAGACATGCTGGATCGAGCCAATATAGATCTTACCTTCATGGTGTGCTTAATTACTAGCAACGAGACATGGGTGTACGAAACCGACACAATTAAGAACCAGCAAACAACCGAATGGCAGCCAAAAGACGCTCCAAACAGAAAAAAATAAAAGTCGTTCAAATGTAAAAGTGATGCTCATGGTTTTCTTTCATATCCATGATGTGGTGTACTTTAAATATGTTCCACGTGGTTAAACGGTTAACAAAGAGTATTACGCTGGTGTTATGAGCCGTTTGCAAGAGGCAATCTGTCGTAAACGTCCGAATTTTTGGACCAACAATTCATAAATTTTTCATCACAATAATGCGACATCTATGGCCCCATGTGACTTCTTTCTCTACTCAAGACTAAAATTAAAGTTTCGGAGAACGCACTTTGAATCGATTGTAGACATCAAGCAACATTTTACTCGACGGCTGAAGGACTCTCCGGAAAGTGCCTACAGAAAGTGTTTTGATGAGTGCAAGAAGCCTTTGCATATGTGTATCACTTCTAATTGATGTTATTTCAAAGGTGATTAAATAAATTTCTATAAAAATGTTTCGTTTTATCAATAAATTAGATATTTGCTTGACAGGGTGTAAAAAGCTAAAACCTCCAAAGCTCTACATTTCCTAATCAGATGGAAAAGAGAGCAGATCCGCCAAGAGCCTGCGAAAACTTTTTTCCCTCGGTCGTTCACTTAGTCTGCTATCATCTATCACGAAATTATTTGAGAGATGCCTATGAACGAGGATGACGGCGTACGACGAGGTTAATAAAAGAATGCCTGTTTGGCTTCAGGAAGGCACACCTCTAAGCAGCTGAATGGAGTGGTTAACTTTATCCTATATAGAGCCCAGTCGAATGATTTTATAGCGATTGGCTTTTGATGCGCAGCTTCCTAACCGACAGAGCCGTCTATATGATTCTGAAGAGTGTGAATTCCTGCATGAAAAATATCCACGCAGCTGTTCTTTCAGATGGAAGATCACCAGTACCTTCTCTCTGCCACATACATTAATGATGCGTTCATCATTGTCAGAGATGGGTGTATAACGCCGCTGACATGCTGCAGCTATACCTATACATGTTTGTCAAAATGCGGAATATTGGTATATATATCCTATATACTATATATTTTTGCTTTGTCACGATCGACGGGACTAATAGTGGCGATCGACGGGTCGACCGGTTGGCCACATCTGGTATAGACCTTAGCAAATGTGCAAACAGTGACGTACAGAGTCATGACAGGCGTGACTAATGCTCTGGGGTCAGCTGATTGGCCACTAAACTGTTTAAAAAACCCTAGGATTGTAACCATTGGAACCCACATAAAAACGCTCTTGAGATCCTTATACGACGGGACTAACAAATTAAGTCCATCATCACAAACTCCTGTCACAGCCATCTTAAAAGGGTATGCATTCTGCTGGTAAGGATCCACCACATATTAACACGTACAAGCCAATCTATACAAGGACCTAAAAGTTTCTAAAATCGATAACGTTATTGACAAGTTAATCGCCGATCATATGGTGATCCGAACTAGCTAGGCAAATGCCTCCTAGGACTTTTAACTCATTTAGACAGATTTAATGGTGACACTATCTAACTAGCAAGAAGCCTCCTTGAAAGTAGAATAAAAGGAGGAGTTCGATTCAAAAGCCACCTATGAGAATTCTTCCTAGTGACATAAATTTAATATATTCCTCACTGTAACCATTCTACCCCTTTTAACTCTGTAGTCATCATTTTAGTTTTAGTTTTTTATTCATTTTTGGTTCTTCTCAAAGTTTCTTTCAATAAGCTTAGCTGATATCGTGTTATCCTTATTACTCATGGGTTAAAGTTGTCTGAAAAATAATAGGACGAAGTACCTGTCTTCCTGTTATTTTTGAGACAACTTTAACTAAGTAGTAATAAGGATAAAATATTGTTTTTAAACAAGAACGCTGCAGTCTAGTATGCTCGTTTTCGAAATATCCTGTTCCCTCACCTGAACCTTAAATTTATATATGTTCCTCACTAGATCCAATTAGGACATTTAATTGAAATTAGTATAAGCTATATCAAATTCAGCATTTCTAGCTGAGATAACAACAACAACATGTTTTTTTATGTTTATATCGACTCGCCTTTTGATGCTGAAGAAGAATATATATGTTTTGTGGGGTCTACCACGCCTTCTTCTGCCTGCTATAAGCTTAGTATACCCTTTTTCTATGGGAACATCGCCATCACCTCCCACTTTAAACAAAGAACTATTCGTATTGACGTTATAGTCCCTGTCCATTCTTTTTCCCTTCCTATGGCGTTTTTCTTTAGAAGGCATATGCATTGTGAATATACAAAGAAAGGGAGAGAGAGCACGGAAGAAACATTCTTTCCGTTATTGTCATTTTGATGATTATATTTTTTGATACCTTCTTATTTTTCACTGAATTCTGATTCCCTCTTTCTCTTTAATACTTTTTTTAAGATAATCTTATTCTCTTTGTCCTTTATCTTTATTATACTCGTCGAATCTTCACTATCAATACTTCAATCTTGTTTTATTTTCCATTATGTCTAATTGAAGAATACTCACTTGATGGATCTGTAGCATTAAAAAGTGGACACGGTCGTTCATCCGGCTCGCAGCCACGCTCATCTTCGCTCATGCGTCGCACATAGACGAATGGCTTCTCCTCTATGGTCAGCACCTTCAAATGCGTTGGAATCATAATACCCTCCGGTTTGCGTTTTTGTTTGCCTGGCCAAATGATTTCGCTGTCATTAATGCGTAAACGCATTTTCGCCTTATCCTATAAAGTAAATTATTAATAAGCAATAATGATTATATAATTAAGTACACATATATATATACGCTACACTTACGCTATCATAAAAGAATTTGCCAACCACATGTTGCTTCTGCTTCTCACGTATATTGATGACATCATAGCCCGCATAAATGCGATCTCCATTGTCATCGAATGCCACCTGCCCAGTTTCGCCGGTAATATTGCGCGACTTCAGATACTGAAACAGACGACGTCCTGTGTAGAGAGAGAGAGAGAGCGAAAAAAAAAATAAATTAACGACTTGATGCATTTAATTGTCCATTAGCGCATTCTCGCACAATAACAACTCACCTGATTCCCAATTAACTGCCGAGTCACCGCAATCCTTTGGCGCCTCAGTAATTGTTTCATTCGATATCATCTCCTTAATTGCCGAGGCTAGCACATAGACGCTGTCCTACGTAAGTGCGTGCGTGCGTGCCGTCGAGATTCACGAGAATGTGTGAATGTTATATAAATATTTAAAGACATTAATATTAAAGTTAAACCTACTCTGATGTGTCCCTTGTCGCTATTTGCGTGCTCCAACTGTAGCCCAATAACGCCGTCCGGTGTATTATTTGCATGCAGCGCCTGCTCCGTAACAATCCAGACGTGATTTGCCTCGGTCATGTTATACTGTGCAGCATCGCGAAATATAACCTGTGCATCTTCCGTGCTGGCAGTCGAATAATAAGGATATTAATATAAGCGGATTACAAGCAATGCTTAGACTGCTTACCTGGCATACATCAAATAGACACGCGATTGTGCTGTCTTCATGTCAATCAAATGCTCTGTGAAACTTTCCAGCTTAGGCTCGAACTCGACAATCATTTCCACTGTGGCGCGCACATCGATGTCATCGTAATTCGTCTGTGATGTGGTCTGGAAGCGACCCAAAATGGCGCGTCCATCCGTGTCAGAGCTGTGTATTATGATTACCTGTCAAATATTTCGTACATAATGAATGTGAATTCAATTCAAAAAACAGTTCTCGTCTGCCAACCCAGTTCAGACTAACCTTTGTGTAACTAAAATGGCTGAGCATCTCAAGCCAAACATCCGCCTGATGGTAGAACGGCGGCACCGTGCGCAGAAATGAGACATGGATATTCTTATCCGAAAAGGCAGCGTCCCGCGAGGATATGCCAATAACAGGTATCTGATAGAAACCGCTGGTGTAGCTTACAGCCGCAGGCGACAAGTCACCTGAGGTTTGCTCATGCGATACGACAACAGCGTAGACCTACGAAAGTAAATGGAAATGAAGAGTGCAGACAAAATGAAAGCGAAAATGAATAAAAGCAGGTTCAGTAGCAGTGGTAGAGGGTATTAAAGCTGCTGAATATATATACATTTGCTATTTCTGATTTTATTTCGCAATAAATCTGTATCGACGCCTGTTAGTCGCGTGCATGAATGGCTTTTCCGCCAACAACCGACGTTGTCTGCTGTGGCTGATTTGCGCTTTACGCTCTATTCGCCTACTTACTCGCGCGCTCCAGCTTGTCAAGCGGAAGTGCAAATCGAATTGTGTAGCGCACAACAAAATGGAGTCAGCAAATTGTGTCAACGCCAAAAGGGACGAACAGTCGAACAGACGGACAGCAGCAGCCATGGCGCATTCATTCAATTGAGTGCCAAAATATTTATTAACATGCTTGCTCTTTCTTTTCTTCTTTTTATAAGTTTGTTTTTTTTTTCTCACTTATTACTGTTATTATGTGTTTGTTTCACTTTTATCTCTCATCAATTCAGTTCGATTTTTATTTATTTTTTTATTTGTTGTTGTTTTCTGTTAATGAAAGGTTACAAAATGGCTTCTAGCTGTCGCAATGTGCAAAGGAAGATAAATGTTTTTGACTTATTGCTTTTTGCTGGCTGCTGCTGGCATTCATTTTGTGCATAAATGCGAAAGAAAATTGACAAATGTTTTCACAATGTTGCCTTGTACGGTCTAGTTTGAAGTTAAGTAGACTCTTATTTATGGTAATGGCGTAGGGGAGAGTATTGTACCAAAAGTTCCAACTGTTCTTATGGGAAAATCAAATTGAAAAGGAAGAGCAAACAATCTTTGAGTGTTTTTTTTTTATGTATTAATAGTGTCCAACTCGTATTTTACTTCAACTTAGCTGTTGCTTGTGGGAGCTATCCTTTATTTACTTTTTTAACATATAAAACTTTTACCGCATTAAGGACAGAACTTTTGTTTCTAGCTGCTTGACAATCCCAAGTGTAACACATTTCTTTTCATTTGAAACTTTTTTTTTGGCGTTGAGTGTTTGTCACAGATTTTCGTATAATGTCAGTAAAATCGAGTAAAACTAATAATTCGTTTTTTATACCCTGCACTTGGAGCCAAGGATATACTATATTTGTAAAAATATTTGTAACAGGTATTAAGTGCTTTGGGAGACGATAAAAAATATATATTCTTGATCAGCATGGCAAGTCAAGTCGATATGCGGTTGACAGACTCTGATAAATCATCATCTAGTAAGTACTCGACTTCTATACGCTTTCTTTGGCTTGAATACTTCTAAGTTATCAATTATTCTCACAGCACGGAGATACCACGATGCCATCAGATCCACAGTGATAATTAGGGGAAGGTGATCCGAGCTGAGATTAAGCATGGCTTCAATCTTTAGCTGCTATTGTGGTAGTCGTAACAGAAGGTTGGGGATTGGAACGAATGGCTTGCGTGTTGCCAGGAACTCAGCTCGAGTGAATACTTATACAGTACTCTTCTTCTATTGTAACTTATGCGTGCCCCTGTGAGCTGACTCCGCAATTGAAAACTTTGACGTTGAAATTGAAAACTGGGTGAGTTGTACACTGCGCCAAATTCAATAGCTACGATTGACTTAGCGACAACGCCAGCTAGTCATTTCTGGTTCACACTGAAACCATGGGAAAGTGATTCAGGTCTTGTTGTACCAATATTTCTGTTAATCTCCTGCGTGCCCGAGTATGGTTTGAAGGGTATGAAGCGTATACTCGAATTCGTGGGTTCTCCACTTCAAACAAAATTTTTATTTTATTCTAATTTATTGTAATCAAATCTCACCAAACTAAAGCAATATCAGTTTTAATCAATTTCAATCAATTTTAATTAGCTCAAAATAGGATTTCTCTTCTCTGTTCGGTAGGAAAATGTCAAAATGTTGAGGATGCTCCCTTTTAAGTGGTCTGACTTGCATTTTTATAAATATTTTATTAGGATTGACTTAAAATATACAAAACTAAACCTTTCTAGCTGTAAAAACAACAACATTAACAATTTTTTAATCAAAAACTCAAAAAGAAGGGACTGATTTTTATGCGGTCTATATGTTTTAGTGGTCCGATGTAGGCATAAATGGAAAATTTTATAAAGATGATTTGTGGCAAAATCTAAATGGTGACATCAGCACTGCTAATATACTCTCTTACAACAAGACGCACAATTTCACTCGTGACCGTTGCTCGCAGCAGGACGAAAACCGTGATGGTCATCCAAAAATGGTTGTTGTGCTGAAGAAATACAATCAAAGTGACTCGAAACAAGTTTATAACATAGTAAAAGGTGACGAATTCTGGATATATGCATATGAGCCCGAAACAAAGCAACAATCGACAGTATGGGTATTCCAGAACTTGTGAAATCCTATAAAAGTGGTTGACGAACGTAGCTCTTCATAGCAAATGATTGCCTATTTCTTCGGAATAACTGCCCACTGTTCGACTGGACTAACTGAGGTCGTTGAATTTCGATGAATTTCGGTGTGCAATATGTTGTTTGGCAGAATTTTTAGAGAATTGACCCTTTGGCTCAAACAATAGGGTTTTTGGACGCTCAAAATGTCGATTTATTTGGCTCATCTACCTACAGTACTGACTAAGGTAGATGAGTAATATGAGGCATAAGGCTTTAAAAAAATATTAAGATACTTTCATGTAAGGATATTGATGATTCAGTAGACAAATTGATCAAAGTTGTATAAGAAGCTGCAATGGCGGCTGTACCTATGCACTCGAATTTAAAAGTCGAACTCTAGCACAACCTTTGCAAGCAGTAACCGAGAAATGTCCTCTTTGCAAGATGTTTCTGCGGACCAAGCATTCATTTGAAAACAGTTGTATTAGCCAGTGCAGCAACTATGCAGACAAAACTCCTCAAAAAATGAATCATCTAAACGTTTTGAAGATATGCTGAAACAACCGGACGCTAAAAAGGATGCCTTTTTTATGCATTGTATCCGTAGGGTAAAAGGGTACATTTAGTTTGTTCAAATGTACATCACAGGTAGAAGGAGGCGTGGTAGATCTCATAAAGTATGATGCTATTTTCATTAGTATCAAAAGTCTAGTTAATGTAGACATATCCATTTGTCTATTAGCTAAAAATGTCAAATTCTTAATTTAATTTAAATTTATTATCACACATACGCAGCTTTATGGGGTATATTACAGGCAAGCACGCAGACAGAAGCAACAGCTGTTGTGTAGTTTCATATATGTTTTTTTTTTTCTACCTTGTACCCTATAGGTTATGTTAATTTAGTGAAAATGTATGCAACTGGCAGTAGCAGGCGAGGTAAGAGTATATACATTCTTTATCAGCATCAAAAGTTAAGTCGATATAGACATATCCGCCGGTTTTCTTGTAAATCTATGAAAGACAACAAGAAATATCAAAAGAGAACCAATTGGCGACTATCCCATTAGGATTTATGGTGTAGAACGAAAATACAGGGGGACTGACAACCTCACATAGTTCATTGATTTTGATTCTTTCTTGATGCTCCAATACAGTTGTACCTTCCAACCAAGGCGATCTCTTCAACTGAAGTCATGGAGCAAATAGAAGCGATAAAAGTCAAGAAAGCCACAGGCTATCACAAAGCAGATACGAAAGTCATTCTGGGTGCTTATTCTCAACGCTATGCACTGTGATGGTAATTTTCCAACACAATGGAAATGTGTTGTGATCACAATGATTCCTAAGCCTGATAAACAGAAAAAAAACAAACCCCCCCCCCCTAATTTTTAAAAAGTTCGTCAAAAAATTTAATTTACTACATATTCTTCCACTTTTAAAAACTTTTCTTTATTTTATTGAAGTATTTTTGTTGGACTGAATTAGTGGCTATAATTAGTAGATGGCTTGTAAGGGTCATAAGTACTTTTGATTACTAAAAAAAAAAAAAGTCGACCCCCTTTATTGACAGTTTGCCCCCCTTCGAGGACAGCTGTATACGCCCTTGCATAGAGCTATTCAATTTAGTTTCAGGACAGCTTAAAAGATTCATTGGGACATCTAAACAATATTAGATACTTTTGATGAAGAGAACATTGCTTGTCGGGTTTTCTGATGTACAACAGGCTATCGGCCGAGAGGGCAAGAAGGTATTTTGCATAAAGTCAAGACTTTTGTTATATCAACTTAATACGACGAATCAATTATCTGGCTGAGGAATTAAGGGACAGGTTCCTCAAGGCAGTGTACTTGAGCCAGTGCTATATTTCTTATATACGTCTGATATGCCTATACTGAGCCACTTATGTAGATGACACAGCGATCATGGTCACTTCTAATGCCTTATTGAAGCCACAAAACATGCTCAAGTTTATGTACTTGAAAAAATTGCTGAATTGGTTTAAGCGATAGAACATCCAAAATTAATATAACGAATAATTGGAAACCATTCCAAATGATTTGGCAAAAAGACTGGCGACTCATTGAGCCAGAAGAACAACCAAATAAACTTTCATATAGATATATTTGGTTGTTTCTAAAAACATAAAAACATAATATTTATTACTTGATATGCTATTTTCTTGGAATACTAAAGCTGAGCATTTTGATTCGACCTGGCTGAATAACTGAATATCAATTACTTTCGCGTTAATAAGAGAGGGAGGTGTTGCATTAATTATCAACATAACATCTTATTAGTGAAGACTTATCGATATCACTCAGATCCGTTGGAAGGTGCTGCAGATAATAAAATAAAAGTAACAAAAATAGAAGAGATTTTTTTTCTGACTACAGACACAGGAATAGTGCTGCCTTCAAAATAACAATGAAGTCAGGAAGCCGATTTTTCCTTTTGAATAACAGTTCTTTTGCCTTTTGGAGTCTTACAATAGTATCAGAGCAGACATATGTTCATATTCCTACTCTTTACGGCAATTCAATGCAATATTTCACATCTGAACAAAAAGCTTAGAGGCGATACTTTCTTCTTAAAATACAAAAGCCTCCAATTAATTAGTTTTAACTTTAAATAGTGTCATGGTCTTTTCTTTATATACGCTTTTTCCTCCTCATCTTCATAGCTATTAAAATTTGCATCAACTTCTTTTGCATAGCCTCTGATTCAAAGCCACTCGTGCACAATACTTATGAATTTTCATTAAATTTCTTCTTGAAAGCCTTTAGTTCAATAAATGATAAATCTACTTAAATATTTCCTCCCTAACATACTTCCATTTAAAATTTAATTAAATATTTCAAATTTACATTCTATCAATTACGAATTTTAATGGTCTGCACTCGTTTGTACAAATTATCCAATTCCTTTGTATTATATGCTCCCTCATTCAAACTTTCACCTGAGTTTGAAAGCTTGAAATTTCAAATTAGATTTTGTAAAGTAAAATCACGGACAAAAGCATAATTGATGAATACGTCCTTTAAATGCTGCTAAACTTTGCACTTCCTACAACTGTGTTGAATTGATTTAAATTCAATTGAACTCAGTGAATAAACTATAGAAAATTTGAAGCATGAGCCTCACTCTTAGAAAACATTCAATTGATGCTCATTCAATCAAAGTTTTATGCCGCCTTTCCTTACGATTTATTTCATTTTTTTCTGTGAAAATTTGCTGATATGCGCCTCGCATTACCGTCTGTCAACGTGTAATTTCCGAATCATTTCCGCTAAATTATGAAAATGAAACCCACACAGAATAAAAAAGGAATACAAAAAGGAAAAAGAATCTTGGCAAAAGATATGATTGCATTATTCAGCAGGCCAAGGAAATGCGGTGTGCTGTGCTGACTGTGTGGCCCGTAACAAGTCCTGCGCTCTAACAAGTTTCTTCATATAGATTGTTGGAAAATTGCCCTACTTGCAGCCGCATAACCGGAACTGTTTGCATTGCACTGCCAGCCAACCAACCCATTCATAGCATGGCGGCGCGTGATTTTCTACGTTGTTGTCCTTGCTGTGCTTGTCGTTAAGGCGCCAAGTAAGCGAAGCGCGTAATGAGTTATTAATTGGTAATTAGCAGCGCGCCAAATTATATTATATTACATGAAATAAGTAAATAAAGACTTACACGCTTCTCAATCAGCTTGTCGCACACGTTGAACACCGTCTTAATGGGATTTTTATCCATGCGTATTGTTTTGTCGTAGTAGGTGACCTTGCGCGGCACATATTGCTGATCGAAGTTTAGATGCTGTGTTGTGTTGTGTTGAAGAATTATACAAATTAAAAGCTGTTCTCTCTCGAAAGGGATTTTTTTTTTCACGAGGACTTACCGCTATTGTTGTGCGAAAATGCACTTCACTCTCGGAATCACTTAATACGCCGCCAATATTATAGGTAGATGGATTCTCCGAGGCCGTATGCCTCTGTGCGGCAATGCAGAATAATGGCAGCTGTAGACAGCAGCAATTTAGAAACCAAGCGACGAACGCCAGCCGCAGCGCATTCATGTTGACGTTGAGACTTATGGCAAAATGCTTTTACAGGCTTTGTTTGAGTGAGTCCTTAGTCAGTCAGTCAGCCAGTCAGTCAGTCAGTTAGTTAGTTAGTTAGTTGGTTTGATGTTGGCAATTGGTTTGTGAATGGCGGCTTGCTTGCTGTTGCTTCTATTGTTGTTGCCAGACATTGTTTATCTTTCTGCAAAAAAATTTCGAAAAAACATACAAAGCAGAAAAAAATTTAAATAAAGGAACTTTTTTTTGTGTAGACATTTGCATTGTTTAGTAATTGAAGTTCTTTTGATTGCAGAAGTGAATTAGCATCAACAAGAAAATTGGCTTATTTTGGAAACTTTTTAAGTTATTGTTTGTAATTATATAATGTTGGCGCTTTTAGTAATTATAAATAAAAAGACTTTTAAATTTTTAGCCAATATTTAGTCGCTGCTTTGTATTATAATAAAGATACCTTGAAGGTATTTTCAAATATACATATATAGTTTAGTGTAGGGCTATCAAATATAGCCAATTCCGTCTGTCTGTTCTTTCTCAGTGGTTAAATCTCCGAGCTAATTGCATCGGCATTGCATAGTCCTTCTGGACACAAGGTTACATTGGATCAATACAACAATTACTTTACATCCATTTAGTTTTAACGCAAAGCATGGGGTTCCCGGCTTAAAAATATATAAGAGATGAACTACTTCTCCAAGCGAGCTTCATACTAGCCAACAGACTCGAATAAAATTCCAATTCAAAAATATAAATATGAATCATTTTATTATTAAATACCGTTTTGAGCTGTCCTCTGATCAGTCTCCATTTCAGCTTAATTACCTGAGTACTCTTGCAAGAAACAAGCCGATGCCATCAAATTGAGAAAAAGAGAAAACTACAAAAAATCTGGCCAACTACAAGATGTCCCAAAGACAAAATGAAGCTTAATCAAGCAACAAGAACTACTAAGAAGTATTGAGAATGTTTCCTAACCTATCTGATCACATATTTAGAATTTAATTTCTCTCTATGGAAGGGTACTAAAATATTAAGAACAACCACACCATCTCCCATAAAAAAGGCAGAGGCAAACACAGAGTTTAAAAATTCGACACTTCTTGGCATAATTATTGACAAAACCAAATCAAAGAAATCTCCCGGTTATGACATGATAAGTGGAAAATTGCTTAAAGAACTGAAACCGAAATTTTTGTAATTCTGTAATAAGACTCAAATATTTCCCAAAGTCATGGTAGGTATCAGAAATCATAGCAATACCTAAGCCTAAATGTATATGTTGAACGCTAAAACTCCTCCAAAGCAGAGCACTCTTATTTATAGTCTTGCTCTTAAATAGCATCCTAAAACTGTGATATTTTCCAAATCGGCATCCTTTACTAAAACAGAAAAGCTACGCCTACTACACAGCAACACACATACATACATATATGTATCGTCTCGAATGTATGATCAGCCAAAATTAAAATACTAAAGTATACTTATATGCGCCACTTCCACTGTAAAGCTTTTCGCTCTCTCATTAAAACCGCCCAGCTGTTTTTGACGCGCTCTCTTATTTTCTCTTTCGCTCTCTCGCCAAACCGCGCTTCGATCTACAACACTGAAAGCACTGTTGTCGATCAGCTGTTTTTGACACTTGTTGCTGTTTCGCAGTCTGCTATCTCGCTCAAACGCAGATGTACGAGTTTTTTTCACTACGCTAGCAGCATTTTTTTTGTTGCACGCTCGTCGGAAAATTGTGTTTTTCTCTAAATTAAAACAAAAATTAATACATAAAAATATTGAAAAAGTGTAGCACAATGTGCTGCAAGTGAAAATCAATAAAATAATTTTATAATTTTATGTTTTTTATGATTGAAAAAACCGAAACATTGAAATTGTCGTATGTGGTCGTCGTTTGTTTGTTGTTTTTCTCGTTGTTGTTGTTGTTGTTGTAGCGCCAGCGGAGTCTCAAAGCTTGAGTCGGTCGGTTGGTTGAACGACGCTTGGTCGGTTAGCGGTAATAGGTGAGACAACAACATTTCGTTTTGTATTGCGTTCCGTTCGCGGCGTGTAGTGTATTTAGTGAGTGTAGTGAAGTGAAGGTGCGTCGTTGCGCGGGGGCGTTTTACGTTTTGCGTTTTGTTGACGTTGACGTATGCACAAGCAGTTGTTATTGTTTTTTTTTTTCTATTTTCTTTTTTTTGTTGCTAACAGTTTGAATGCTTCAGCTTGGCTTGGTGTGTGCACAAACGCGGAATTACATTTTTTTATATTATAAAAATTTATTTTCTTTTTTTTTTTTATTTCTTCTATACCCTTCATATATATTGCGTATATAAGTGCATATAATCAGCTTGTCGGTGAAATTTTTAATACATTAAAAGTGTCATAGGAGACAAAACAAGGTGAAGAACAATCGTTCATGGCATCTCCGTCTGTCTGTCTGTCTGTCTGAGTGGTGCTATATGTTTTTTTTGTAATACTTTTTTGAATTTTCAAGCGGCAACTTAGAGGCTGCATTTTAATGCAAACAAATTGCGCCACGCCCTCATACAAATTTATTGCGCATTTTCCAATTTTTCTATAGAAAACTTTTTAGTTTCTACAATTTTGAGCTCAATTATATTTTTTACACCAAAAATTAAATAAAAGCTTACATTAAACCCCTTTAATATATATATAAACCAATTTTACAAGCTTGAGACTAATGACGTATGAATATTACTAATACGCAGATTTGTTCGGAATTATGTTTCACTAATCTAAAGTCAAATTTTTCTTATATGCTTGTGTAGTGTATTAAAACGTCTGTTCCACCGATTTGAGCACTTTTCCTTGTTATTTACTTTAGTTGACATTTGTTGTAGCTTTTGATATTATGTTCATTTTTTTTCAATTGTTTTTTTTTTAGTTCTGTGGTTTACTGCGCGCAATTTCAAGGTAAATGCTTGAGTGAAAAAAAGTGTGCGAAAATTTATATTCTAAAGTTTTGTTTGTGCAATAAAAATACATAAATGTATTCATAATAATTCATATAAAGTGTGCATGACAAATTTCTAACGCAATCAAAATCAAGTGCACTCAATTAAATTCATCATATTTCAAGTGCTGGATCCAGCTAGTAGGTACTACAAGTAGCTACCGTTAGTTCTTCAGAGGTGAGTACTTTTTTGCATTATATTTTTATTAAATTCATTATTTAATAGATTAAGTGGGCAATCAATTGATAAGATAATGTATATGTATGTATATACAAGCGAGCCGGCTTGCTATGCAACGCCTTCAGTAAATTTATTTATATATTAGTTGTATTAAAATCTTCGAGTTTTGTTTTGAATTTAATATGTATACAAAATTTAGTTATGTCTATTCTGGTAGCACAAGGCAAATAAAAAGTTTCGACCAAATATGTCCTTCCTATCGACAACTTTCATCGAGCTTAATATTGCTAGAGTTTGTCACAATTTTTCGACTTTCTTTACTAGTTCTATAAAATTTTATTTACTGAAAATTTTTTCCAGAACAAACAAAATATCCATCGTTGATTTTAAATATTTTTTCAGTTCTCTTCGAAGTTTATATTATCCCGAGCTACTTTTTGCAATTTTTCTGTCCCAAGAATACTTTTATGAACTATTACTAATATTAACAAAAAATGGTTAAATCGTTCCATCGGTTTTCAAGATAGGCGTGACCTAATACCTACTGTACCAGTCATGCTCTGCTATACCACTTTTCTGTTATTCTGCTTGTTTTTGTCGATGCCCTTTAAGTATGTAAAAACATTTTAAAATCTTTAAAAACTCAAAGACACAAAATGTTACATTAAAATCGGTCCAGCCATTTAGCAACATTTCAGTGATACAAATACGCGCAGAAGAAGTATATCTATATGCATATATATATGCATATAAGCTTATTTTCTAAGAAAAGTCTAAGTTGGTATTTAGGCATTTCAGTTTTCTATCCAAAGATTCATATTATGAAGAATACAATAGTATTATATAGTAAAAATCGAAGGTGTTTATTGAAAGTGTTAATTTGTTAAGTTTTACATCGCAGCTATCGATGTACAATAGTTCTCGTATATGAACAAAACTTTTTTTAAACGGGCTACTACTGGTTCTCAAGAGAGTTAGGCATGGGCGGTTGCGTGTTTCTAAATTGAAAACCGTGCGTGTAGTATGAGCACGCACGAAAAAGCACGAAATAACATTTTTAAAGTTTCGAGCGGAATAAGTGTTACTTTTGGGAACTTTTGATATAATTCCTGAATATGAAGAATTCTGTTTCACAAGGCGGCACATCAAATACTTGGAGAAGCATTTGTTAGTTGAGACATGTTATCGTGTTGAGTGTTTCGAAAGTTTAGGAACGGTGATTTTTCCAACGAAGGTAAAGAATATACGTGAAAGTGTATGAAGACGCAGAAATGCAAGTATTATTGAATCAAGATTCATGCCAAAGCAGAGTTGGTTAAAGTTGCTCAACAAACATTTTCACATCGCTTAAAAGCATTGTTGTATGATTTAAAAACAGGACATTAGGTCGCATAAAATTTATGACTAAAAAATTTTTTGCCAGGCATAAACAAAAATGTGGAAAAAACGAACGAAACCAGTGCTGGGGCTGTCTACCAAATAAAATACAATTTATATGATAGAATCGAATACTCAAAGTTTTTTCAGCGCCGGTATAAGCTATAAGATTCAATAGCAAAGTTTAATCCCACTCGCCGTATTCACAAAATATGTTTTTTTTTTTTTTTATTTCCATTTGTTTCGATCCATGACATGAATGGCAATACTTCACATCGTCTGCATATACCAAAAATGCGGTCAAGGGTTAAGCATTCTTTCGGCGCGATATCTATATGCAGCCCAATTTTTCAATGGAGCTTATTTCTAACGATCCTGTACAACACATTTCATCCCTATCAGAAATGAATACAAATATATGATGAACTATATTTATGGCGTATATGGGGCGGGGCACTGGCATTGAATCTTTGATTTCGATGTGTTCTTACTTCTCTTGATACCATTAATATGTATACTAAATTTCATCCCTTTACCTCAAACTTTTAGATTAATTTTCTGGCCGAACTGAAGATCGTCTATGATTTTGAGCTTAATCAGTTAGACTGTTTGGCTATCTATGAGGAAAATATATAGATAGATGTATAGATATACCATTCTTTTATACACTTAATTAGAAATTATGTACTTCTAATTGAACTCGTATTGAATCCAACATGTAAACATTTCAAATTTTTATCAATTAATAAAAAAAGACGAAAAACGTTAATTTATTCTCTTTCTTACTTCCAAGCAAATTTTACGACTTCAGGTCAATAAAATAACATAATTAAAATTTATAGAACTTCGTAGGTGTGGTAAATATTTTATTGTTATATTCTTCCATGTTTACATAAAACTTTTGTCATTGGAATTCGATTAAAAATTCAATGAATACAAACAAAAAAAAAAAATTTCTGTCTGGGTGCTCGTATGAACATCGAAATCTTGATGTATATAAAAGATAGTTTAATATTTATATTCTTCTATTCATTTTTTAGATCACTTGTATATATCTCTGAAAGAGGTTAGCACTTAATATGCAACTCTATTGCTCTATAAGGCATACAAAAATTTGAATGATGTTCATTTTGCTAGAAATACCAAATTTGGTCTATTTTACGTTAATTCTAATAAAATATTCCATTTAGAACAAGATCGGACTACAAAAAATGTAGTACCCAACTTCCTAGATTTTTCTACAAATTAAAATTTGTTAATTGCTGTTAAATCAGCAGACAACGCCGATTTTTGTATATTTTACGTCAGTTCAAATAAAATAAGCCGTTAGAGTTTAAATGGCAACACTATAATAGATGATCCCCCTATAAAACGTCAAGTCAGTATAGATATGTCACTTTGTCTGGCTATGAACAAGAACTTGGAGGTTTAATGTCTCCTCTGATGTTCGCTCTTCAGACAGGTAGAGTTTAATACAGATGTCAAACTCTCTCGTTAGGGTGATACTCATAAAAACCGGACCTCCTTTCTGAGTTTTTGAACGTATAAATTTTTGGTTCTTTTTATTTAAGCCGAAAATTGTCAAATTATTACTTAATCTTACATAAAATCTAATAAAATATTCCAAATATGTTCTGGAAGGGCCAGATCCATATAAAGCTGTACCCTTTCATGAGGATTTGTAAAAAAAAAACATATTGCTGTGGCTTAATTTAGCTGGAAACGGCGAAATTTTGGTGTATTCTATGCTAATAAATCATCTTTCCTATATGTCCCATACAAATTAAAGGTTCAATGCGGGTAAGGGTTATCTCATATTCGAACACACTCTACTCTAGAGTTCTTTCTTGCATTTTTAGGCCCTGTACCAAAGGTACAAGAGCCTATTGGGTTTGTGCAAATGTATGTAACAGGTAGAAATAATGGTCGGAGACCCCCCAAAGTTACCCCCATTATGGTCAGGAGTGATAGAGGAGTCGATATAGACATGTCCGTCTGTCCGTCCGTCCGTCCGTATGAACGAAAGGATCTCGGAAACGGTAAAAGATAGAGACTTCGTGTTTTTTGTATTCGACTAGGACTGCTCCGGAATTTCACAAGTTTATTTTAAAAACTTTCCCCTACCCCCCCCCCCCCCCCCCCTTCCCCATAAAATCACCCCCAAGGGTAAAAATTTCTTCGGCACAAAATAAAAAAAAGTATGCCAGTATAGAGATATCGTCCTTCTTAGCCAAAATCGGAAAAGTTCATCAAAATCGGATAATAAATGACGATTTTATAAGCAATTGAATTTGAACGACCCCCCTTTTCTTTTCATTCATATTCGCGCAGTGAGAAGTGGTCATGTGTTTGGTCATAAGCTAGGGAAACATTTAATGTGTTTGTTAGGCGAACTGAACTGGTACAGGGCCTCTTACAGTCGGTTACGCCCGACTGAAATTTCCTTACTTGTTTTTTCTGTTATGTTGATAAAAACTTTCCCAACATATGTTCACATGATCAGCCATTTTGCATTTTAGTTTGCTTTTGACAGATATTAAGGTTAGATGTGTTTTGGAGTGCTTGGGAAATGAATCAAAGAACCTGCATTAAATTTTGTATGAAAAATTAAAGTATTACAACGCACTTATAATCCTAACTCTGTCATTTGGCGAGTCTACTTTAAGCAAATGGTACAATCCAGTTAAATCTCGTTAATCGATGAAAACGTTGAAGCAGTGAAGAAAATTATTATGGAGAATCGTCAAAGCAGTATTAGGAAAGTTGCCGAGGATGTTGACAAATCGTTTGCCTGATGCCATGCAATTTTTTCGGATACTTTGGACATGAAATGTGTAACAGCGAAGTTGGCTCCGAAATTTTTAATTTTTGACATGAAGAAGAGCACATTACTTAGGAACTGTTGAATGACATCAACGAAGATTAAGTATAGCTCAATAGATGAGATATGAACGACCAAAATAAGCACGTAAAATGGGAAGGTTTTACTCACGGTTTTCTTCGATTACAATGGCGTGTTGCATCGTTATAAGTGGTTTGATAAGTCAATGGCTTTTAGAATATACCTCGACTTAACACGTACGCCCAAAAGAGAATGAAAGTGCGTGGGTTGGCAGAGGTTGCAAGCATCTCCATTAAGCGTATATATTTCACATGAGTAGTTGGACATCGTTTGGTGCTATCGTAGACTATGGGTGTTACCGTAGATGAAACATGAATCATCACATTACACCAGCGAGCAAGGAACCATCAAAACGAGGTTATAATATGGCATTCACTTCGATTTCCTTAAAAAGGATAAAACAGTCACCAGCGAATATTATTCATAATTTTTGTATAGACTTGATATTGATTTAAATCAAAAACGACCGTATTTGGCGAAGAAAAAAGTGATTTTCCATCAAGACAATGCACGGGTGCTCACGTTTATAGACACCATGGGCTATAAACTGCTAACCTTTTCCAAATATTTCTCCCATTTAGTTTGCATTTAGTTTGAAGAAATTGCTGGGCGATAAGAGATTTGTGTCAAACAAAAACTTATTTGGAAGGCATTGAGAAATCGAAGTTTTTGGAAGGATTTGCAGCAAAATAATTCTTGAATATTACAGCAGCTTAATCAAACCTCAGTCACCGTATTATACGGGCTTCACCCCTGCGAATTTTTCCTGTTCTGAAAAGACCCATGAGAAGATTATGTTTGTTCAAGCACATCAAAACAAGCCTCAACAGTTTTTACAATATTCCGCCGGGTATTCTTATGCTTTAAATCACATTTTAGAATCTCTGGCATGTTTAGAAGTTCGTCTTTTTCGAAGACTATTCGTTAAATCTGCTTAAAAATAAATAACGAAACCAAGCCAAATATTGTATCTGCCAATTATTTAATATTAATTTTGCAAGCTGTGTAAATAAAAGATATCATAACATAAGAAGCATAAAAAAAAGTTTATTTTTAATGATTATTTAATTTATTAGCAAACTAATTAAATGGCGTACGCAAAGAATCACTCAAAAATATAAAATAATTATTTGACGCATTTTTCGCTTATTTTGCCTTGTTAAATCATTTTTTTTTCCTCAAGTTACTCTTCGACTCTGTGCCACTTGCCACTTGCCTGCCTGGCTGCCAGCCGCTTTATTGAACAAATATCTTTGCTCAATTAAGCTGTAAATCATTCCGTTTTCGCTTTTTCGTAAAGCAATTCCATTCATTTAAACAGTATCTTTTTTTTTTCTGTTTTTGTTTATTCATAAATAAATTCTCTTGAGCCATCATTGATACTCGTTGAAAATGAGAAGAATAAAACATTAATTGAGACGCTTCATTCAGCCTTAGTGCTGGCTGGCTGCTGCATTGAAATGAATATGAACAAGTGAAGCGACATACAAACGAGTACATATGAGTACATAAGTGTACACACATAAATACAACATAAGCAGTTATATTTTGTAATACATATATGTATGTATGTATACTGAAACCTGTCACCCTGCACAGCTACCAGCTACTACGCGTGTGTATGTATTTAGTCAGTCTTGCAACCTACTCCTCTTCACTACACTACAATACGCCATATAAAGTGTTGGCGCCCGACTGTTGTGGGCTGAAGCTGCCTGATCTGCAGCCACGCTGCGCTGCGTCTACTGTCGTCGTCGTCGTCTGTTGGCTGTTGGCTGCTTTGTTTGCATTCAACGGCATCGCGTTTTAAATATTCACATGCATCCGAACAAAGTGCCGCCAGCCCTAGGTCGCATGCCCACCCAGTTGACGCCCTTAGCGTGTTTTCTGCCCCTTCGCGTTGCGCTTAATTAAGTGTACTTTGAGTGTGTGTGTGTCTGTGTGCGTTTTATTTTCTGCCCCGCACCCTTTATACTAAACTTTTATTTTCAGCTCAATGCTGTCGCTCGTTTTGCGTTTGTAATTGATTCTAATGGGTTTCGGTTTGATTTTTCAGATTTTATATTTTCTTTGACGCGTTTTCTTTTCAGTTGTTATCATTTTTGTACACTACACAAATATGTGATTTTGAAGGGTATGCAATATAGAAAGAAAAGAAAAAGTCGGCTTAAGTTAATGGAATTCTCCAAAAAGGTCAAATATCTAGGAGTAATCTTTGAGCAACGTATCAAATGGAAGATCATATAATATATATACAAGATTACTCTATACTAGGTACCCAGGCTTACCTGGTAACGAGCAAACAAACGACTTAGTAAGATGATTAGCAGTCAAACTGCGGACTTGGACAAGAGTAATGCCAATCGTGGAAAAAAGAAAGAGAATAAAGCCAGGAAGTTATTCTGAGAGAAATGTGAAGGCTTAAAAATATTGCTAGGCACTTACAATAAGAAAAGACCAGAAATTTGCAACGGGCTCAAGAAGAATGGATCTTTTTTTATATTTTTTGTATTTATTTCGAAGGCGTTAAACAAGACTTATAAGATGATGTAGTCCATATTGACGGTGTTTGAGCCTGCGTATGGGAGCAACTGTACCCAGTGATCTCACCCGCCAGTTGTTATGTGTCAGCAATTGGTCGTTGTATCTGCCCGACAAGAAGCTGACCTTATCCTCGACAGTAGCCAAGTTGGATCTCGATGCAGAGTTGAGCCTCGAACGTACCATTCACAGTCAATGATTAGACATAAGACTTTGTTCTGAAGAACCTGGACCTAAGACGAAAACGGGGACGACGTTGCATGCCATTAGGGATTACTCTGTATAAGGAAGTTGGCATATTTTTGTACTATTTTATAAAAGTGGACAGCAATACATACTTTTTGGGATGCTTTACAGAAACGAAACCCTAAAATTATGCATCGTTCTGTAGTTTATATCAAAGGCTAAGCTAGTAGTATTTTTGAAGACTTCTCCGTAGGCACGAATGTAAAACCAATTCGCGATACAAAATTCGTGACACAAAAACGAGAACGATTAATTGCTGCGCTTTCTCTGCTGAAGTTGAGTGGATAGTGTTCGAAAGGAATTGTGTGATAAAATCGTAATACAATTGCGGTATTGTGTCAAGGTATTTGTGAATAAATTTAAGTGTGAAACTTTACTGAACAAAACGAAAACAGGGACGGCTTTGTGGTATGGAGAATCGAAGAGTCGGAGGTCAAGTAATAAATTCGTACGGCACCCCAGAGAAACAATTTCTGTTGTGAATCATCGGATACTATTCACTCACCATGGCTGACCAGATCGTTAAAGCGAACCGAAGAGAATTCTTTCACTGGTGCGACCGTTTTGTATATGTGGAAGCTAGCTAAAGCGGAGTACGCCTCAACTGCTTTTGGCGGGCATTCTCATCAGAGACCAATGACAAAATTTCGAGTGGAAGTAAACTGATGACAGAGAGTAATTAAGAGTGTCTTCGGGTTTGTACTTCCAAGCTTGCTTCCACTACCGCAAAGCACAAATGTGTTGCTTTAGCAGATCTGAACAATTTAATACAGTCGTCAGCATAGCATGATGCGTCGGGTTGCTTAAGTGGAGTGCTTGAGTCGTTAACAAAATATTACCTGCAATTCAGACACTATTTGTCAGACTTGATGTAATTAATGTGCTCAAGAAGTGGCATTTCTGTCGAGCGTGTTCACCACTAAAGCTTTGCGCAAACACATAAAAGCCAGAGAAATGAGACTGCACAAGCAAATGTTCAAATTCGAATTGTGTTTTATGCTCATTTCAATGCGCGTATCAGCTAATGCAGCATAGTGTGCGCCTATATACATGATAAAAAGTAGTGTTGGAGTAACAGAGTGATATTTTAGTGCAAGTCATGTGTGCGAAAATAAGACAGCAAAAAAAACACTGCTTTTGCAAAATCATATTTCGTAAGCACAACAGCTGCTTATGAATACTTAAAACACTCAAAGCATAATTCTAAATGCTTTGTTCTTTTTTTTCCTTGGACATTTCCTTTTGCTCGCAGTAGTTCACTAGTTAATCTATCTCGTTTGTTTCTTCTCGCCGCACTATGCACCTGGAACTCTGTTGTTGTTTAACTTTTGCTTTTGTTCGTTCACAACATTTTTTCGGTAGGAAACGAAATCCACGATAGAGTTCCTAGAATGATTTGCTAAACGAATGTTTTTGTGTAATGCTTTAGTCTTCACGCAACTGTATTTCTTTTATTGATATATAAAGTACATAGAATATTCATGGAATGCTACATTTAACAAATACCATCCACAGTTTTGCTGACACATACGCACTCTTCTTTCGAAATTTTCCATATTGCTTGTATATAATCAATAAAATGGCTTGTTCTTGGACATTTACTGTGCTATGCGTCTTTAATTGATGCACCAGTCCTGAATTCTTCAATTTCTTCCTTCACAGTTGAAGTTAATTAAATATTCCGAACATATTTTGTACAAAATCTTTGAATTGAAGTAACTAAAATAGTATCTAAATTGAGTCAACTTTCGAAGTTGAACAAGAATGTATATTTCTGTTGGATCTGATACGGTTCCTTCCGCTTGTTACATATATTCGCATAAACTTATCTGGGTGCAGGGTATTAAAATATTTGTATATATCGGTAGAACACAATAAACCCATTCAAAAAGCGAATGTAAAACATTTTTTCTCAAAACTTTTCCTCAATTCAACTGTGTACTGCGTAGGGTATTCTAATGTCGCCCACCACAACTGCAGCACCTCAACTTGTACTTTTTTGTTCAACTATTTGCAATTTGAACTGGTAACAGCGGCGCTTTGTATAGTGAAGTGCAATGGAGCCACGTGCGGTTTGTTTTGTATATGTTTCACTATTTTATCTTTTTCATTGTTGATTTGTTTTAATTGATCGAATCTCGTTTTTGTTACCTCACTCGGCAGCGGTAGTCGCTGTCGAGAGGCAGGCGGCTTTGTCGGTTAGCTTTGTCTTATTCGAGTGATTTGTTATGAATGAACAAATCGAACTCGTTCATAAATAGATTACAATAAGTATTTATAGTTTTCTAAACGATTTATTTCAGTTAACTAAATTGTTTTCGATTGCGTAAAGAGATAGTCTTAAACGAGTTGAAGGTTAACAACAGATAGACCGAAATAATGGGGTTTTTTTTTTGTAAATGTTTTACAAAACAAACAAACTTAAAAAATGGTCGGAAGAAACTTGTTAAACTTTATATAAACAAAACTTAAAAATGTGGACCGTGTCTGCAAATAAAAACGGGTTGTTTGTACTCAAAATAAAATTTCTTGTTGCATCTTTTTTGTTACTACTGCATGTACTACTATTATTGTTCTTTACTCTGGTTATAGAGATGAAGCGTCAGATGCCTATTATGATCTCCATAATTGTAAAACAAATATCATAAGTTGCCATATCGTTGCTGAGTGAAAAGACATTTGAAAAGAGGAAAATTGTAAATTGACACAAGTGACGGCTTTAAGAGCAATCAAATCATACAATTCTGATTTTCCAAAACATTAATTTCTGTTTCTTCCCAGACATGTCGTGTAAAACTATGTTTGGGAGATCTTAGCAGGAACAATATTTTTCGGATTGGTTCAAACTTAGAAACTTGATTACAGTGGAGAATATTTTGAACAACTATAAACCATTTTTAATAAACTGTATTAACTTTTGTTTGTTATTTTTGATATATGTATAAAAAACTACTCTTGTACAAGTTTTTCATCGAAAGCTTGTATGTCCACATAACCGACCTCACCGTTGTGATTTTTGACTTTTTTGATTGCAAAAATCCTAACTTCAAAACTAATGAAGATATTTTCAAAATTTAAATAGTTTTTTAAAGATAATACTTCAATCTTTAAATCAAGGGTGCTACAACTAAAGGGTGCCTCAAAATTTGTTATTAATAACCTTTTTTTGTTTGATATTTGAAAGATGGATATTTCATGTAGAATAGCAAACTACTTGAAATATATTTCATTTCTTACAAAGCAATAATAAAAAAAATACATTTTTAAAATTGACTTCTCTTCAAAATAATCATCAACATTGGTAGTGGAATGAATATCCAATAAAGCTAAAATTCCTGAACTATATTTGATTTCAACTCCGTTCGTAATCTTAAGAGTTTAAGAGATGAAACTAGTGAAGCTGAAGAGGCTGTCAACATTTTTCAAAGACCATGTTAGCCAGTCCGTAAAATCTTTAATATATCCTCTTCTTCTTCTTCTTCTTCGTGTAATATTTGTTTCTGTATACTTGTATTTCGTCCGACAACTCTGCTATTTTTAGACATTGCTATTTAATTAAATTTTTTACCATAAGCAAAAATTATATGTACTGTGGAAATAAGTTTCTTCTCAGGATACATTTGAACCAACAGCTCGTCGTTCTTGAGCCATATTGGACCATTGATTATTTACCAACAGTTTACATTCTTAAGCATAATTCCTAATCTTTTATCATTTTCAAAAATGTTCGTATTTCGATTGATACTAATTCCGTATTCATATTTTAAGCAATCTACTCTTCTTAGTCCCAGTTCTTGTTCTTGAAAGATTCGTATTGTATAATTTTTTCTTAGTTTTGTTTTTATCCTTGGATGGCGTGTCTTCATTAAAAGTATCTCCATCTAGCGATAAAGTGAACTGAATACGCTAGCAAGATGAACTCCATACATCAAACTCTGACATGCAGTGGAGATATACCATATACGCAATTCTGCTCTTCTTTTATTGAATCGTTCAAATTTTGAAGCTTTCTGTGTTCTTAGCGAAAAAAGGTATACAATGTTGGTTCAAATGTATGTAACTGGCAGATGGAGGCATGGCAGAACCCACAAAGTATATTTATTCTTGAACAGCATCAATTGACGATATTTACATGTTAGTCTGTGAAAATCAAGATCAGGGAGACCATAAAAAGACTTTAGTTTTGCATATTTAGATTCTCTTATTTATTCTTCAGACAATTTGTATTTAATGAACCACTAAAAGTAGTAGCCCCATCTGTCAAAGCTTTTTGACTTTTTGTATAAACGATTTTTTTCTTGTTGATGTTTGTTTAGCTAGAAACGCCTAATTTAATGTATGTATATAGTATAACCCAAAAGTGGATCGGAAATAGTATCTGAAATAGTTTCATTCCCCGTAACTATCCAGAAGATCTCCACATTCCCACTTACTAATCATTGTAAGGCATTCATGAAGTAATTCTATCTTCTCTTCGGGTAAACTATCAATGAGACGTCTCATTTTCAAGCTTTAATTTAACCGATACCTCGCTAACTATTGTATTTGGTAGTATTTCTTTTTGTACCTTGGAAGAACATTTACTTTATGATTCAGTAAGGAGTCTCGTAAAAGGGAGTGTTTTTCCTTGACAATCCTAAATCCATAAACAACGCTAATGCTTCTTCTGTAGTGTAGACATTCGGAGGCATTGTAATATTTTTTTTAGTCCTTTACAGTCGCACTTAGCAAGTGATTATCACAGCTTTTGTAATATTCGATTTTGTCCTTTCGTGGTCTTTTATATACTTAATGGATAAGGTTTCGCTCACAAGCTTTACACACACACTCCACAATCATACACTCATAGTTTTACTCGGTCTTACTTTGGTTGGCTCAGTAGACGTATCGGGTTTTTCTTCAACGTTTTCAAAGACTGTAAGCTTAGCTAGCCAGGTTTCATTCTTTTTCGTAAATGCTTCACTAGTTCGACTGTATTCCTGCCAATTCTTTTTTATGAAGGCATAAATACTGTGAACTTTGATGTAATCGAAACTAAAGCCACGCAAAAATTATCTGGAATTCTTTAATTTACTTCACAAAGCTTATAAAATGTCTACTGAAATGGAACATAACAGGCGCAGCTTAAGAAATTTAAGCATATCAGAGAAAGCATTATTCTATCATGATAGGGCGTTCACAGTGCTTTGTGATTGCTTTTAATTTTTAATTTTTATTCGAATGGGCTTTATATAAATGTCATTTTAAAATCATTACATGGTGTAAATTGTACCAAATTTCTATATCCTTAATAGCAACATAATAGACCTGTGGGCATAATTGGACCTGTGAGCTGTGGAAATAATTGAATCTCTTTTGGGCATTTGAACTAATCTAGTCTAATGCGCATTCGACTAGGGAACGTAATAACTATTTACAAAGCTTAAATTTCTACACAAAAACTCACAACATCTTCAACAAAATACTCTGCTAAGATATTATTAAATTTCGATTCTATAGTACCATACCCGCACACAGGATAATAATGAAATTTAATTGAATTTGGCAGAGCACCGCAAACACATGAACACCGTTCGTTTACGTTTACTGTTTTACTTGTTCGTTTCACGGAAGTCAAAATAAATTGACAGGATATCCGGCGAGCGTACATCTATACATTGAGCAGGATGTGTGCGCAAATTGCTGCCGAAGGCATATTTATTTATAATTTAATTTACGACAAAGTCAATTCCGATGAAATCGAGAAAAGCATTCGTTGGAAAATATTGTACCATTGTTTAAACTACAAAACCCATTGAAGTTGAAATACTGCGTCAAAATAAATAAAAACACGCACTAACACACACACACACGCAATTTAAAACTGCAGGTTTTATTGGTTGCCTGATTAACTCCCAAGACAGCAACAATATGGAATGTACGTGTAAGTAAGCCTTGTACACTAAAAAGGATAAACTGTAACAGCTTCTTGTTTAACAAAGGACTGCAAAGACGCGCACACCCACACACATGCACACACACACAAGACGTCAAGACGGTATGCTGTGAACCAAATCATAATGTAAACTCTTTGGACAAGGTCGCGCCATCTTAACTTAACCTATTGTTATCCGAAATTCCATTGAGACATCGCCGGCTAAACGCCTTAAAAGCAATTTCCTAAAGCGCCGAGCAAGCCTTTCAAAGACATTCGCTACATTTTCGACATTTTGCACTTATTTTATTTTATTTTATTGACATTCTTTTTCCCTTTTTTCTCCTTTTTGGTACGCTACACATGCACCTACATACATATAAATCTATATAAATGGGGTTTTTTTTTTTAACTTCCGGAATGTGTATAAAAAAGTGTGATGTAAATATCTGCTCAATGAGACGGAACATGTCAATCTATGTCATATCCATCTGTATGTCCATTTATTATCAGCCTCTGAAAATGTGTGGTGGAGATGTGGTGTAGTGTTCAATTAAACAGCTCTCTTTCAATTGAACTACTGAACTAGTATTGCAAATATATTTAATTGTTAAACTAGACGAATTAGCTGTCAACTGAACTAAAAGACGAGTTGTAGTATATGAACTAAATATTTGGTGAGCTATGCAAATGATATGAGTTATTCTATAACAACTGAGCGAGTATACCTAAAAAGAGATATTGAACTAAATCCACAATTAGTTCAACGTTGAAAATTACAATATTGAACTAGTTCTTTATATTGATATAGAGTACCAAAGGTAAATGTGAACCGTGCACCAACTTAACGTGCATATCTAAGAAAATTCAGTGAACTAATTGACCAATAGTTCATTAGACAAAATTGGGACATTGAACTAGTTTTTCGTATTAAACTATTAAACTTGCTGAACTGAGTTGTTAGTTTAGAATCAATATTGAGTTAAATGACTGATAAGTTCATTGATAAAAAAGCTAGCTCTTCGTATTGAACTAGAACGCCGGAATTTGCAATGAACTGTGAACTTATTAGCGTGTATAATTGAGAATAACTGCTGAACTAAATGACTAAGTGAGATATTTTTGAAGCTGAAAAATATATTAACGAACTAGTTGTTCGTATTCAACTCTGAACGAACTTATTGAACTTAATTAATGAACAAAATGACCAACTAGTTCATTGGTAAAAATTAAACTTTCTAGTGACCCATGTAGTTTTTCGTATAGCACTTTAAACCAACTTATTGAACTAAACTTATGAACTAAAAAGCTGACTAGTTTATTGTTGATATTAAACTACTTAACTAGATATTCGTATGGAACTCTAATCGAACTTATCGAATTAAACTATAAACTAAACGACCGACTAGTTCCTTGGTGAATATTAAACTACTGAACTAGATCTTCGTATAGAATTCTAACCTACTCTTAATCTACGGAACTTATTCTTCGTATTGTACTCTGAACCAACTTCTTGAACTAAACTAAATGATCAACTAGTTCATTGGTGCATATTAAACTACTGAACTAGTTCTTCGTATTTAATTTTGAACCAACTTATTGAACTGAAATAATGAACTAATTGACCGTTTAGTTTATTAGTGACAATTAAACTATGGAACTCGTTATTCGCATTGATCTCTGAATTAAACTAATAAACTAAGCAGCTGGCTAGTCATTTGTTATAATAGCACTACTGAACTAGTTCTTCGTATTGCACTCTAAATCAACTTATCGAACTATTTTTATGAACTAAATGACCGACTAGTTCATTTGTAGAAGTTTAACTAGTACTTTGTATAGTACCCTAAACAAACTTATTGAATTATATGACTGTCAAGTTCATTGGTAGAAATAAAACTATTGAACTAATGACCTACTAGGTTATTTGGAAAAATTAAACCAATGAACTACTGACTGAATAGTGCATTGGTGAACATTATACTACAGAACTAGTTCTACGTATTGAGCTATGAACCAACTTATTGAACTTATCTAAATGACCGAGTAGTTCATTGGTGAAAATTATACTACTAACTAGTTCTTCGTATTGAATTCAGACCAACTTATTGAACTAAATGCTCGACTAATTCATTGGTAAAAAAAATCAGCTACGGACTAAACCAACTTATTGAACTAAACTAATGAACTAAAGGACCGATTAGTTCATTGTTGAAAACTAATTATTGATCTAGAATGCCAAAGTTTAACTAATGAACTAAACGAACAAACTACTGAACTAGTTATTTGTATTGAACTATAATAACAAAAATTACTCTACATACTTTCGATTTTCTACAGATATTTCGATTTTATCAACTTCCATTAAGGGGATTTCCAGTAAGAATACCGTAAGAACACTCTCCAAAACTTTTCTCAGGATCTGTCAATATCAAAACTTCAGTTAAAGAATACATATTCAACACGAAATTATTAAAAATGACTACCGAAATTCTGAATCTCCAATATTCGGTCGAAATAAATCAGACACTATTGGATTTTCAACGCATCTGTTGAAGTACCAAAAACATCGCAACCGTAGGTTCTTCAGTTCAAAAAGAACCAAAACTGTCGGATCCACGTCATTCACAGGAGTTAAGAAGCTCTTAAAATAAAGTTCTTGGCCTACGCCCTTATTTAACTTAAGAGCTGAAGGTTCTTGATCATTTGAGTCCCCGAAACGTCTTCAATTGGGTTCTAGAAAAGTCTAAAGAAAATACTGAATTTCTGCGATGAAGCTCATTTTTGGTTTAATGGCTTCGCCAATAAGAAAATTATACGTTATTGGACAGTAACAGATCCGCATATGCAGTGAAAAACTTGATCTATAAAAAAGTGTGCAGTGGATTTCACACCAGAAGTATGGTTGGATCATAATCTTATATCGATAAAAATTAAAATTCGCTATCGACAATTGGTTGGATTGTCATTTAGTGATATTTTGTCTCAATTGATCTATTCATGGGAACAGATTTCATTGAGTTGAGATTGAGAGGTGCGCATAAAAATGCAGAGAGGAAGACTGGTTGAAAATTGGGTCCATAGAATTGAACACTGCAAATGTCCTCGACGTTAAGGAATCAGCGTTGTGAAATCTTGAGTAGACTATCTAAATATCTTCTCAAACACACGCAAAAAATGTCATCAAAATCGGCCCAGCCGTCCAAAAAAAATTTATACAATTCTCAATTCAACAAAATATCTCAATTATGTTGTGTTTTATGTACACACAAAGATTTTTAGAAAATTTAAAAACCCCTTAACTTTTTCTCCAGACTCTATGTAGGGTAACCGCACAGTCAGCAAACTTGAGCAAATGTTTATCAGTCTGAATTGTTTCTTAAAATCTTTTACAAAGTAAAATTTTCACACACGACTTGCATATCGAAGCCGCCTGGCGCATTCCTTTTTCCTTTTCGTTCATTTGAATCCTTTTTAAGTGAAAACATTTGTTGGCTGAGCTTGTATGGCTTTATTCCGATATGCTGGCATTCGGTGTTGCCAAGGTTTTTCAATGAATCCTTGTGGTATTAACCATTTTTTTTTTCTTTACTCTGTTTCTTTTTTCATTTCATTCTTCATGCTCAATTGTGTCCTGGCTGCTTGCTGCTGCTGTTCAATATGTTGCACAGCATGTGGCTTATATTTATTTAGTTTTATTTCTATGTCATTGTTGCCCCTTGCCGAACTTTTTTTTTTTAGTGGTACAACTTGTCGCTATGTCTTTATGCTTGTTAAACCCCAACAACGCCATACGCCGCATTCATTTGCGCTTTGTTGAAGTTTGTAGTAGGCAGAGGCGGTATAAGCAAGTACTACATATAAAAGTTTGACCCTATTTTTTTTCTTAGCATCCTCGGCGTCGGCGTCATCATCATCATCGTCGACAGCACCAACGAGTCGTAGTCAACGAAAGCAATGAAGCAAAACTAAAAGGAGCAAATGGGAAGGATTTGGCTTTGTTTGTGCTCTTGTTAGACGCACAGACAGACAGACAGACAGACATACAGACATTCCGACTGACTGACTGGCTGATTTCCTATACATTTATGTGGGTGTTTGTGTAGGTGTATATGTATGTGTGTAGGTATTTGTGTGTGCTTTAGACGCTTTTATGTGTCTGCGTGCTTTAACAGTGAGCGGCATTGAAAACTTCGCCTTTTTGTGTCTAACTGTCGAACAAACAAAATTGTAGAAAAAAGGCAGCCAGCAGCAGCAGCTATGAAACTTTGTCAGTAAGCAAGGATAACGCCAACAACAACAACAAGAAAAACAAAAACAACAATAATAATAATAGCAACCAATGTACTTTACAACAACACAACAACTGTCAGCAGCCATCAACAGCCAGCCTAGTTGAGTGCTGTGTCACATAATGCTTTCAGTGGATGCTGCTGCTGCTCCTCTGCTTGGTTTTTGTTGTTCTAGGTATTACACACACACAGTTTGTGATAAGGGTCTTAACATTTTGAAAATCAGTTTGTAACACATTTGAAGTAGATGAAGTAGACATCAATGTGCGCTACTTGATTAGCTCGATGAGTCGTTGGAGTCATATCGTACTGAACTTCTATAGAAGTTAGATACAATTCAAACTATGATCCTTAGAGGAAACTTCTTGATTAACAAGCTTTAGGCTTTAATTTAGGTGTGTTACTCTTATGAATCGAATAAGCTTGAAAGCTAATGGGATCACTGTCATAGAATGACACCTAAACTGGAGCCTATAGCTTGTTAATCAAGATGTTTCTTATATTGGGATAAGCCGCAAAGAAAGAAATATACTACTAAGACATTACGATCTTCGCCAAAATCATGCTGGAACTGCTTTAGTATCAACTTAGTACACTGACGGGTCACCGATATTTAAAATGAATATAAACTGCATTCCGGAATGATGATTATGTGACCATTAGAATGAGACCAATTTACAGTCTTGCGGAATGTAAACCTGTATTGAGAAATAAACTTCAAATGATAGGCAGCATCAGCATATTGGATCATCTAACTTAGTATATAGAACAAAAGATCCATTTAGGTCACTGTTTCAGAGGTTCTCTCTAATTAATAATCTATATAAGACTATATTGCAGATATATTACTGTACCTCTATGATTTTCTGAAAGCATCCCTGCTAATGCAAAAAGCATTGTTTTCAATTTCCATTTAAAATCAGTGAAAACGATATCTTTAGAAGCTTTGTCGCCTTTTTCTGGATTGTCCAAGCTCTGCGTCTCTATTTTGGTAGAAGACTTTATGTTTTATCGTACGAAAACTCAAACACGCGTTGTTTTTTTTTAAGAAATCTCATTGTTGTGATTTAAAACTGGATGAAACGAAAAAGCGACACTTAGAACAGACAAATAAGATAGAATACAGATGTACAGTTAATATTGATAAAATGGAGTCTAAATATTTTTAAGTGAAAATTCTTTACGTAGGCTAAATTTGAACGTTTTGTAACAAAACAGGCTTACGCGCGAGAGGGGAAACGTTGAGTGAACAGAATGGAAGATAAGGGAAAATGTTTACAAAACCTAACATCGTTTAAAGAGTGGGGAGAGCGCGTATGTGTGTATAGCACATTTTCATCTACATATAATAGTGTGCAAAATGAAACGGAATAAGCTTGTAAGTCAGAGAGAGAGAGATGTGTAAGAGAGATATATTATTGTTGTTGTTGCTGCTGTTTGGTTTAGTGCGAAAAATAGGCTTTGTCACAACCAAAATCAGAAGTTGTGTCAATATACCCATGGTTGTTTGTAACACCGCCATGATTTTAAAATCTATAAGAGATAAAATCAACAACTTTGTTATTTAGAAAGTGCAGAATAGGAGGTAGAAACAGTGATGGGCAGAACTATAGAAACGAATGTTCTACTGTGTGATTATTTCCGTTAAATTTTTTATTTAAGTGTTATTCAATTATGTTTAAAGTATCCGCACCTACAATAGTCGGCATAATTATTTTGACGAACCATCAATAGCTAATTAATTAATAACTAATAGACTGTGGATACAATTTCAAATGCATCTCATAATCACAACAAAACTATTACAGAATATTATGTCTATTATTCTTTATATAATTTTTATACTGATAAGAATATGAACCGACAGTGACCTTTGCTATGACACAACTATTTTGACAAATTGTTTTTTTTTTTTCATTTTTATAATGTCTCTTTGATACAGTTTAAATAAATTAATTTTAAATGATATGGTTTGTGCATTTGTTTATAATTAATAATTAGTCAGTTGTTTCAAATAAGGAAAAAACAGAAATTAAAGCCTCAAACTGCAGCAGTTTGACAGAAGGGAAATTTTAAGACGTACAAGACAAGGGGCATACCATATGATTAGCTTTTGCTAAGATGTATCAATATAAACCAAAAGCGTATTGAAGAAATGTTCTTTAGACCGATGAAAGCACTGCCATGTGTCAGAAATTAAGCCATGTTGGTAGCTCAGCCATGTTCTAGGGTTGCATTACAATGGATTGCGTGATTTGGTTCTTTTAACCGGTTACGTGACCTTGGTTTAGGTCATTATTTTAGAAGAGTAAAGGTTCGCATTTATTCCAAATGATAGATTGTTAGGGTCAAAACAATTCTTGGAGAATGTCGGAACTAAAATGTTGGAATGGCCACCTCAAAGTCCGAGGAGTCTTTCAAAATTTGATTGATTTGCACATAACTTTGCTCGCTTTATACCATCACGACTTAATCCACTCGACCTGCACAATTTGTGCCATTTATCTTTTCTTTCCTTTTAAACTTAAGCCCAGCAATTATTTTTTGTAGTACCTCCATATGTGTTATATGGGCTCAATGCCTGATGATTGTGAAGCCAATTCCATCAAGGAAACTGTAAGAATTGTTTGGAGTCATTCATTATATTGCATAAACTTCAACTGTAACGGCATATCTTCCTATACGTATGGCAATATTATACTATTTAGTATATTAATATAGTCTATGGCACATATTTTAGCTTTGATCCAATATATTGGACCAAACAGCCGAAGCGCAATACATCTGTGCGTTTTTTTCGTTGATATATAGAATATTGGGGACATCTCTCTTTTGGTTTGTCTTCAAATAGAAATAAAATAACCTTTGTTTCTTCTGACCATAAAATGTGTTTCGCATTAAATGTCTTTTCGCGAAATTAGTTGGATTTTTGTTGTCTTTTTTCGTGAGAATGGAACATACGAATGTACAGAATATGCCTTCAAATTTACCTCTATCAGTCTATTCCGTATCGAAAGGCTAGCTACAGTAGAATTTACTCCTTTCTCGAATCTTCCGACTAAATGTTTGTAAAACAAACCCATTTTGTGAATATTTTTATGCAACTTTTATTATATATATTATACCCTGTTCCCATAATGATGTTTCTTGGGACTTACTATGGAAACGAACACCACATTCTGAATTTATGTTTAAAATAAATTTTGATATTGGATATTTTCGCTAGAAATGCAACATTTTCTCTACTTTACATTAATCCTTATAAAAGAATATATTTAGCTCCATAACGGTCCACTACAAGAGGTGATCGCCATACAAATCTGTCCCACATTTTGGTGTTTTTATTTGGAAAAAAGTTTGTTGTTGTTGTTTATTCAGCTAAAAGTGATGAAATTGGAATATTTTGTATCAATTCTAATAAAATATTCCGTTACGGTTTAAATATGAGCACTAAAAGACGTGTCCCTCCTACAATAAGTCAAGGCAATATAAGCATGTCCGTTTGTCTGTCTGGCTATGAACAACAAGAACTCGGAGACTATAAAACATAGAGGCTTCAAGTTTGGATGTTTAATGCACATATTCCCGCTTCATATAGGTTGTATATAACCCCTCTCTAAGGAGTAGTACAAATAAAAATCTGCCTCCCAGTTTACTGAGTTTTTGAAAGAAAAAATTTTTGTGTTTAAAGATACAGATTTTCTAATTAAATATTCCATAAACATAAGTACATATCTTACTTCTAGAAAGAATACCCTTATTGCAAACTGTCTCCCCTTTCAACTACAACAACTACAACAAAATAACTGTTTTAGTTATTTTGTTGTAGTTGCGTTTAGCTTGAACGACATATTTGATGTATCTTATACTAATTCTAATAAAATATCCAACACTTATCTACATAGGGACATATATCCTTAACAAATTTAAGCTTCAATGTGAGTGCAGTGTATCTAAAAGTCGAGCACACTCCACTGCAGCATTCTTTTTTTTTATGTGTTGTGGTTCATTGGTTAAAGCTAGAAAACCGAAATTTGCTGAGACTCATTTAAATTCTAATAAAGTTTCCATCATACGTGCGCATCGAAGCATCATGGCTTAAAGCGCCCATATAACCAAATAAAGACCATTAATCCTATTACAGGGTATCTCGGATTCAAGCACACACAATCAACTGCAGCATTCTTCCTTTTTCGTCTATTTTTTTTTTTTTAACTACTGCTGCTGATGATGGCTGCTACTGCTTACAGTTGGTACACGTTTTTTTTTTTGTTGTTTTTTTTGGGTGTGTTTCTTCAGTGAGCGTGCGTTTTCGTTTTCTCTTGGCAGCATTTTTTATATCTTTTAAATTGGTTAATTTTAAAGAAATTCTTATTAACAACTTTGTTGAACAATTAATTGTTTAAGCTTTATATAACTTCCTTACAGACTTGCTGCCATTTATTAAATTAGCGATGTGTGCGCTATTAAGTTATGCAAACACGTAGCGCGAAAACATATGCCACTCCTTTTAAACACACAAAAATTTATTTTCTTTTCACTTAAATTTTTTTTTAAGTGGCAAATATTTGAAAATTTATTTTCTAACTGAAACTAAATTAAAATTTTAAAACTTTTTGTTTGAAAAATATTTATTTATTTAATTTAACAATTAAAGGCATTTTTGCTATTTATTAACTTAATGGAAAAGCAAGAAACTCTGGTTTAAAGAGTCACACACACACACACACACCAACACACACATACGCACCGTTGCACTGTTTTTCTAGCTGCCCGTCTGTCTGTCTGTACGTCTGTGTAACTTTTCTATTGCGCCGCCATTTTTCGCATTCCGTTTTCCGTGTTTGCTGGCAGCGTGTCGCTGTATCACTGAAAAATTTATCCTTAAATATGAGATCCTTACAGCTTTTTGAGTAAAGCACAAAATGTGCAAAAGCTTACTCTGTGTGCTTTTCTTGTGAGTAAAGCTTTGGCCATAAAGTTTACGCATTTGCGTTGCGCATGCGCATTTGGCAGGTAAACAAATGTCTTTGCTTATTTTGTTTTTTGTTTTGGCGGTTTTTGTTTGGTTTGTTTGCCAACAGCTGTTGGCAGCTGCCTTATCACGTGCTGGTTTGAGCATCAGCTGTTAGATACGTGTTTGTTTGTTTGCATATATGAGTATGTGTGCGAAAGCTTTTTTTTATATTTTGTGGTTTGCTGTATTTTATTTTTTTTGTGGTTTACTTTTGATTTGATTAGCACAGCCTAATGTATGTATGTGTGTGTGTATCTGTGTTGCTATAAATCTTTTGCTGTTATCATAGTCTGATAAAAGCGCTTAGCATTTGAATGCCGCGCAGCTTTACAGCTTTAATTTTTTGTTGCCATAATTGATTTCTTTTTTGTTTAATTAATATGCAGACTAATTTATGTGCCATTAGATATGAAGCGCTTTTTGTTAAATAATTTCTGTGATTTTTTCTAACGTTTTAGAAGTATTAAATATTTGAATAGCAAAATGTAAGAAAATTAAGTGAATAATGAAGAATTTTAAAGTGTTAAACAAAGTTTTACAAAATTATATACTTCTTCTGTACAACTGTGTGACCCAGTCATAATATGTAATTGTTAATAATTAGTTTATTAGATTAGATTAATTGCAGATCTGGAAGCTTATCAAATAAATATGCAATAAACTCCAATCAACAGATATGATACGAATGAATTTCAAGGCTGCTTTCCACTCAATATACATAGCTGCTTGACCCCAATATTGGACAACATTTTCACTGCAGAATTGTCACATTTGGTTGGTTGGATTTTTGTTGACGATAGTACAGTGTTAAGTTAGGGAATACTGTCATCACAATTCAAAAGTACTTGAATCTTTACTTTCTGGCTTATATAGAACTTGTATTCGGCAGATTTATCAAACTAATGCACACAAATCTTTCAGGTCTATTATGCTTATTTAATTTTAAACGCAGATTTAAGAAGCTTTATGCAAATTATCTCTGAATTTTACTTCAAAACTGATAAAATTTTCACAAAAACTGACTGAAACAAGTAGAATTGAAAAGCAAATCAAAGTAAAAGCTTTTTAATAAGAAAATATGAATGTACACACGGTACTTGTTTAAAAAATTAATTTTTAAAATGTTTGTTTGTTTTTTTCTTCGAAACGATGAAGCCGATTTCGACGGGACTTTCATTGTCTGATAGCTAATATTATAAAGAGTAACTAAGGCTAAGATGCCCCCTTCCTATATAAGCCATACACAAAACTCGTCATATCCTTGAATCCACAGATACAGAGATAAAATTTGGTGTACATGGTAATGGGAACGGGAGAAATAAAATCTATTGAACAAGAGGGGACGGTTTGGCTATCTATAAGGAACATATAAACATATATAGACACAAAGACACAGCCGATCTTCCTGCACCGCAAAGCGTGTCTTGTACTATACCTACTAATATTATAAATGCGAAATTTTGTGAGGATATATGTTACTCTTACACGGTTAAGCTCCTAATTTCTATGAATTTTGGTTCAGAAATAATTGGGACGTTGGAATAGATCATAAGCTACTTTTTGTCAAAAATGGAGAAGGCGATGCCCTACCCATATGCCCAACCCATATAACCGATAAACAAATTGGTCATATCTTTGCATGCATTCGATATAAACGATACACAAGTTAATGCGATGGCCAGCCCCATATAAGCAATAAACCAAATTTTTCACACCTCTTGCATCCACTTGCGTAACAGAAATGAAGTAAAATCCATTTGACAACTGTGAACAGTTTGGCTCTAATTGCCGTGGTCGAAGCAGCGTATTAAGCTAAAGATGGCACTTCAACTGTTTTTCAGTCGTGGCCGCACTTATAAATCCTCCCCCGCTGCTTTGATTGCTAAGCTTAAAGTACTATCTATTAGCAAGATGAATTCCTCACCTGATCTCCAGACTGACTTTGTTCTTTCTGTTTTTTTCTGATCTTAAGTAGTCAAAATATTATAAAATAATGAAGATAAAATACTCCATCTTCACAGACTATCAAAAACGTGATGATGGCATCCGAGAAGAGACCAAGTAGTTCGTCTTGTCATCATTCCAAGACATTCCCATGAGTCGTGACTGTTTTTCAAACTATTAGAACGCCTTGCTAACCTGTCGTCTTTTGTGTGCTGATGATGTCAATGTCAATCATGTACGCGAACAACATCATTTACTTTTGGATGATTGAGTCCGATATATACAATGTTTGTGGACGTTTCTGTAGGATATAATTAATCACTATATGTCTTTTTTTGTGTTTCCTAACAGCTCTCGTTACTCCCGATTGCTGAGTTCTTTGAGCGGCGAAGTTCGTCACAGGTGTGAAGTAATCCATGACGTTATGAGCAGCCATATTCTTAAAATGGGTGTTTTGTCTCTCGAAGCATTCGGCAGAAATCTGCTGAGAAGGCTTTGGGGTGTTGTTAATAATAGAAGTTGTTTCCCGCTATCATCCAACTTATAGTTTCTCTTAAAATAGCGTAAAGTTGATTTACTTTTTGATGTACATAATGGGTCCGATAATACTAATAGTCCTTGAAAAAAATCATCAATGGTATACGTACTGTTGTCTTTGCGAGTGTGATTCAAATTCAGGCTTCAAGTGCTTACTCCGACATCATACCTATAGAAAGTTTGACGTTTTAAATAATATCTGCTCCGTTAGTAAGGATTTTGTATACGGATGGCGGCATACATAACCACGGATACTGAGATACGTATAGACTAGCAGTTTCCCACGCATATGTATGGAAAGAAATCTGGAGTAATTGTTGATTTAATTAAAAGACATGAAGTTCTTTTGCATGGAGAGGCTTGTGGGTCAGTTGTGCAGTCAATGCTGGCATACCCACAAGCCTCTCCACGCAAAAGAACTTCATGTCTTTAAATTAAATCAACAATTACTCCAGATTTCCTAGAAGCCAATATGAACTTCTGAGAAAACCTTTCTGCAGTATTTTCACTGTTTATATTCCCAGAATCCATTATCGGCTTGTTAACCAAGATTCCAAACTCTTCCATCATATTATTATGAATTTTCGTCTTTCTGGCTGCAACTATGTCTTCGTCCATTCTTCGGACGTTGTTAATGCAGCTTTCCACCGTTATATAAGAGATAATAGGACCTCGTAACTTTTACACATCTTACACGGCCTTTCGTCAATTACAATTACAAGATGATGTATTTGGTTGTGATCGGTCGATCGTAAAATTAATATTTGGCCACGTTGCCACCGCTTTCAAAGGCTACAGTAGATGTGACATGATGCTTTTCAGAGCAGCGCAGTCCTATCCAACGTATTATCGGTCACATCAACCAGCTTGATATTTGCATCTTCACTATTAAAAGTGCGGACAATCCAGATGCATATCCGTATATCATTATTTAAATCGTTTACGGGTGTCGGGGTCATATAGTGGCTGTATCGGAATCTTTGTATTCTCACTGGTGATAATTGCTTTAAGATGGCAGGTTCCAAGCCTATTACACCATTTTTCTTCTTCTCAAGATTTATTAACCCGTGAACGGCTATTCCGAGGTTTCCTAGAGGATACGTGAGCTACTTGAACCGTTTGGAAAATAATTTTTAAGGCCCATTCCCAAGTGAATGAGAGTGAATGACTTTCCCCACTAATATGAAATTCTATTCTTGGAATCCGAAATTTAAATACTGCCGTTTAATAGATGGGAGTACGGGATGGTAATTTCCCTTAGCACTGCCACCTGTTCTCACTACTTATTGGCTTATACTCGTATATAGACCTCGGAATAATGTAAAATAAACTTTTGTCAAACATATTTTTTTAAGTATTGTATGCAAAAGACAATTTTCATCTGCATGCGAATTTTGTATCCAAACGATGCATTTCCATTTTCATCTGCATGCGACTCTCTACTATTTTATTTTCAAAAGGTTGCAACGCACCGCGAAGTCGATTCTTTCTTGTACAATATTATTTCTCGATTTTTTTTCTATCTCGTTCATCCTTTAACAAGTTTAATGAAGTTGACCCATTTTACAGCTTTCAAACCGGTTTATTGTTTGCGCATAAATCTTGATTTTTAGGACGTTCTCTCTTGCACATGTATTGCTGTGGCACACCTTTGCTACTGTTACTACAAGGGCTAACTACACCAACACACAAACAAGGTCAGTTAAAGAGAATCATTAAGTGTACAATACTCCCAAGTTGGATAGTAAATAGACACAACAGCTCACTTGTTTGTACTAAGAGATTGTATTATGCGAAGGTACATTCAATGCAAGTATCTATTCAAAGCGACTAAAGACGACCTTGACCGCCAGCTTTAAGTTTATTAGCATTAAATATTTAAAAAAAAAAGAAAAAAAAATATGAAACAAAACGCCCGCCGAGAGATGGAGCAAAAAAAAAAGCACGCACTCAAGCATATAAAAAGATTGCGCCAAAATGTATAAACAACGGCGCACTTGAGCGTATAATAAACTGACAAAAGCGCAATAAGCTAAAAGTAACGTTGAACATTATTAACTTTGGAATACCCTTACTTAGTTTTACTTTAAAAATAATTACAATATATAAGCAGCGTCAAAAATTCTCCAAAAAAATTAAGTATTATATAAGAGAAGAATGAGAGGGAAATCAATTTTTTCAATTTTGGACCTCAATAGATTTTGCTTTATATTAGAATATTATAATTAAAATGTCATCCATTTAAAGGTAATAAAATATCTCTTAACGAATTTCAAAAAAAAAAAAGATGGAGATGGGAAAAATAGTCGAGATATCAAATTGTTTGTCTCGCGGCGCACGTTTTTCACACTTAGGGGAACGCGCCTATGACGCGTGTCGCACGATCTCACTTTACTTTATTGACTTAATTCGCGCGACACGGTTCTGATTGTGTATACTTGTAATATATATTTGGACGTTTACATTTTGTGGATACTATTTATAAATTCAATTACTTGGTATGCATTCGTCAACGTGATTTGCTTATCATGAACTATTTAAATAAATTTATAGAATCAACGTTTTCGGCCACCATGGGCTATTGTTGGACAGCTTCGACTCTTATTACTGGGAATATTTGCTGTATTTTTTAATTTTCATTCAAGAAAGAGGCTTACTCTAAAATCTTTCCAGTTATATCGACTTGTATTCCTTGGAACAGCTAGGGATGGCGGAAGTATCCACTAAAATTCCTAATTTTTTGCAATGAGTTATATCCTCGGAATCTTAGCGACCACTAAATAGGTACATCTTATTTACACTGTAGAGGAAAAGGGCAGGATCAGATAAAAAAATTGTAAATAAAGCTGTGTTTTATATCGAAATCTCGCCCTGTACCGAAAAGAAGTAGGTATGAAAACATCTTTCGAATATGTACTTTGAAGAAAACTGACAGCAGACTTATCGGATGATAGGACTTTTTCAGTTCTTCAGGTTTCCCAGAGATGTTTAGGTAACAATACAATCTTACCACAGTTCCATTATGATTTAGCACATTGTTTCTAGGAATTCCTTAACTTCACATTTTTCAGCAGTTGTTGCAGTATTAAAATGTTCAAATTGTGGTCTTAAATGCGTACCAAAGGCTTGGCGAAGGCAGAAAGCCTTGGTTCCATCTGAACCGCACTATGCGTTGTTTTCATCTTTAGTTGGAACTTGTTTTCGTGTTGATTTTGTCATGACTTTTGTAGCTCTCCATAAACTAAAATACCCATTCTCGAAGGAGCTCTTCTTAGTCGCTCCCAGATGACTTCGTTTCGTACTTTTTTGAGCATCGATGTATGCTTTCTGCCTACTTTATTGAAATCTTGTTTGTTTAGCGGATTTCTGACCTTCCTTTAAGCAGCAGAAGATAGCACACTTCAACATTATTGATTTCGTTGTATTCATGAATTGTTTCGGAAGTGTGGGTGGTTGGTGCACCATGAAAAACATCCTGTTGGGTATTTCTTGTACTAATTTAAAGAGCGTCAACGAGGTTTCTACTATTTTCTATTTCCATGTTTAGGTGTATTTGTTGGTTTAATACATTCTAAATAATCTTAATATATGCATGGTACTGTAGAAGACTGGGTTTATTTTTCACTATACTGGCAACCATGTTCCCTTCAACTATTACAGCAGAATGATCAGAGTGTAAATCGGGTCTTTTTTAAATAGAGAGTAGAGAAGTAGGAATACTGAACTTACAAAGAAGTCCAGTAGATCTGGATATCTACAAATTCAAAGTAAATCTGGATATCTACAAACTCAAGAACTCTGTCGACCATTATGTTGGTAATTAAGCTTTATACATTGATTATCAAATGTGGAACCTCACCCAATAAACTAAGCGTTCCAGTCATGACTTACTATAAAACGCTAATTGAGTCCATATGAAAAGGAATCAAAATTAAATAAAAATGTATGTACCTTCATATAGTCTATCTCCAGATTGATATGAAGGAATAATATATTTCTCTCATCCAACATAATTTATTCAAATTACATATATCAACCGATTTATCAGAAATTAAACGAATTATGTTCATCGAATATACATTTAAATTAGTTTAATATACGTTATAGGTTGACCTTGGCTTGCTCCTTTGATATATTTCAACCACCTTCTACAAATAATTCACTTCTATAGTTTGCTTAAGCTAAGGAAATTCCTTTTTTAGAAGGTTAGTAAAGACTTGGAATAATGTAGACGGAAAAAACTTTAAAATTCTTTACTCATACAAAGAAACAAAAGAAGCATACCCGAACTGTGTATGAATTTATCTTTACCTCTCTCTCCCTCTCATTGTTTCACGCAACTGAATATAGCGCAAGTTTCATTGTAGAGCATGTTGGACATGTTGACTCAAGTATGTATGCAACTCTACAAATAATTTGTGTTTGTGAACTACTTTTATCGAACCTCTCACTAAATATTACATTTTTATTGTGTTGCTGTTTAATAATATTATTGTCATTTAACTAATAAATACTGACACTGAACTGACAAAAAAAAAAAACGCGCACGATAGATCCACTTAAGTTTTTCACTTTGTAACCAAATTGTTGAAAAATTTGTAATACCATTTCATACATAACATGTGAAGTGTATAAAAGATACAAAATCTCAAACAGCGACAAAGATAAAAGCTAAATCTGCAGGTGCTCGAGCAAACTCAAAAGGAATGCAATCAAAAGTAATAACAAAGCGGAAATAAAAGTGCTAATCCATATAAGGACTTAACGATGCGCTCAAGAACCAATGGTAGGACAGGACTAAGTGGGGCGTATAGGTATGAAGTACAGTTACACATGTAAACAGTTACATATGTAGAAAAATGTGCCTATAGAAAAAACCATGAATGAAAATGAATGTTTGCAAGAGTAGAGGGAGAGAGAGAGAGATAGAGAGAAAAATATAAACAAACCTAATCAAAGCCGCTACAGTGAACACACATGAACTCGCTTACTCTCATGCAAAGCGAGAGAGAGAGAGAGGGAAGAACGTTTACAAAAAAAGCTTGCCGCCGCAAAAATGTTGGCATCATATGTAACCGCATACATTACTGACACACTGACACAGAGACAGTCCGCCAGTTGGTTACTCTCTGGTATGCGCTGCAAGCATTTCAATTAAATATGTATGTATGCTCGCCACGCTTTCACTTCCTTAGCTTACCTTAAGCTTTTATCGCTTATAGTTACCCAAAAAAGCTCGCCGTTGCATGCAGTGAGCGCATACACAGTTAGCATTTACTGCTCATTTTTCCAGCACATTTCGAAACGAACACTCGACGTTTTTGGGTCGCGGCGCTAGCTCTAAAAAAGCAGCGAAAAAATATTTCACGAAGAAAAAAAACCCGCGGTAAACAGCTCAGCTCCTCCGCAGCCTCTCCGAAAAAATAAAATTCTTCAAAAAATATAAATAATTTTGCGTATTGCTGTGCTTTGTTTATAAATGAAATTAAACAATTTCTGTGTTGAAACTAACAAGTACAAATTTATTATTAAAAATACAATATTATAATTAAATGAAGAAATACAGCTGCTGGCCAGTGTATCTGCAGTAAGTGAAACGTGAATATTCAGGTTAAGGCAGCAGCAGCAGCTTCCGTGGCAGAGATTTTTCAGTTGTGCTAAAAAAAAGAAAGAAATATATAATATACTAGTATACCAGCGCATTGGGTATACTTATTGAAACAAGTGCTTTGTGTGTGTTTGTGTGTGTGAAGGAGATATTTTTTTTTTTTTTGTTTTATTATTTTTTGCTTGCATATTGTTTATTAATTGTTATTGAAATTTAAATACATTTATTTTAATTGTCTATGTGTACAATTAATGCTGAAAGTGTTGAGCGCATCACTGACACCTACAAACAATTTGTTCTGGAATTTACGAGTGGCAAATTGATTTAATCAAAAGCCTTAGAAAATGTGTAAAAATGTTTAATTTTTATTTCGCAAAACGCTTGTATAACAATTGAAAATTAACACAAAATGAAAATGAATTTGCAGTCCCAGGTCCCAAACAATTGTCAACTGACAGCTTGCTTACTTTTATTTTTTGGCATACAAATCCTTTTGAGCAGCACAGCCTGTGCCAGAGATTATCGTGCTTTTATGAAATATTTATAAAGTACACGTAATTGTACGGATTTAACAAATGTCAGTGGATTTGATTTTCATAATTTAATATCTGGCGTATCCTTTGTTAAAATGTGCCAGCATCTTTATTGAAATTCGTTTTTACAAAATGAATATGTAATTTGCAGCTGTTTCAGCTGTCAATCTGTGAGCAGCAAATTTAGACGTGTTTGTTATGTGTAAAATTTTACGAGGGATGTTTGATTAAACAGTTCAATGATTCCTTAAAAAATTTACCTAATTCTGCAATTAAACATATATGTAATCACAGCCAATCACAATATGGCTCTTATATGGCTGCGTGACACCTTCCATTTTATCAGTGAATCATATTTTAACAGGTGCCTTTTATGAAGAGCTTTGAATTTGATTTCATTTTATATACGAATGTGACCTTACATAAACTTACATAAACTATGTCCTTACATAAACTAAGTACAACATCTCTCTATCAACAATGTTCCGTTAAATTTTCATCAAAATCGGTTCGATATTTTTTTCTTCCACACATATTGGCTGGCAAATTCGTGTTCGACATTGTTCCTGAGTTACTTCCATGATGTTGGCTTGTTAACATAATCCAATGCCTTAACCCCATAACAGAAATCAAATGACATTAAATCGCATGTGTAATGTGGCCATTCAACCAGTCCATTTCTCGAAATTTCACGTATACCGAACTTCACCTACAATAATTCAATTGTTTTACCACTTGTGTGGCATGTGATACCATTCTGTTGCAACAAAATATCGCTAATGTCAAGTCCAACCGATTCTGACTATAAATTCTGGCTTCCAACATGGTACGATAGAAAACTCAATCTCCATCTATATATTATGCAATTATTTATATCGACAAAAAAAAAAACTATGATTTAATCACAGCTCCTGCATGTAATTCACACCAAGAGCTCACTTTTTGTTTTGGCTGGTTCTGGTAAAAAATAAGCTTCATTGATGAAGATGATTTTTCGACAAAATTCTGGACTTTCTTTTAAGTTTTGGTGCTTCAAACGATGAAGAGTTTTAGTACTAGGAAGTTTTAGTACTAGGAATACCACTATTTTTTCATATTTAAGTTTGATGTCGTGACTAAGTGCCACAAGTTTCTCGTGGTGAAGCAGAAGGTAGATGATATGGATGAAACGTCAAATTAAGAGATAAGATGCCTGAAATGGACATTTAAAAACCGTTTTGGGATTTCGCTTACAAACGGTCTAGCCAGCCGGTTTTTATGTACAAACAGGTGATCATTGTATCTGCTCGAGAGATAAAAAATTTTCTTCTCAACGGTAGTCCAATTTAGGACTTGGTGCAAAGTGAAATTGCTGACGTACCACTACATTTATCTGTAGTATTTGTGTCCGTTTGCGATTTGACTTTGAAGCAAACTCCAAATTTGGATTCCGTATCTCCACGTTGGATCATCCATTTACTGAGTTAACAAGTTTTTGATTTTTTCCAATAGACAAGTGTGTCACACACGGGCAAAAGTCTGCTGGACGGATGCAAATGCACCAATGCGGTGGAGTACCGTGTCCAGCATGAAACCCAAAGTGGTGATCCGGAATAATACCAGTTTCTCCAAAACCTTAGACATGGAATGCAGGCTTTCGAACTATGGAGATCACGGTGAACTGCCACGAGGAGGGAATGCACCCCGAATTATGGCGTCAAAAATAAACACCATAAAAAGTAGTGCTTGGTTTGGTAGTTGCTTCAGCGATGTGTTGTATATACCATAGTGGCTAGGAGCTTTAATGTCGAAATCTATGGAGATGGTCGGACTTGAACTTTTCTTTAGTGCTCGGCTTACACTTATCATTTGAGTATAGCATCAATCTTCCATGTTGATTTCATTCAGTTTTAAAAGTTATGTAGCACAATTCTGATTCCAACAAATACAGTGCATGCGCTTAGATCCTTGAATTGCTGGCTTCGAGCCAACATAAAAGTTTCTGCCTACCTTTTCGGTTATAAACTGTTCACACCGCTTGATCTCTAGAGTGACTTGTAAGACTTGTAAGAAGATATCCAGAATTTAGTCTATTCCTCATTCATTACACATACGGTCCCCAATTTCTTTGCTTTCTGATTATTTTAAAAGATAAAATCTCTTGGAAACGGTCGAACGTTGGAACAACTGTCAGTAAATTGCATTGAGTATTGCCTCTATTTTTTTATATTTTTAACTATTTTCATGACTCATGTGGCCACACTGCGAATATTGTCTTAAGACAATTGAAGCAATTAAAGATCAAGTAATCTATGCAATAAATTTAATAGATTGAAATAAGCTTTGTGTATTAATGTGTATTACATTTCAATATAAATTACTTTGAAGTTGACGAAATAAATCTCAAAGAATAATTGTATTGTTTTCGCTTTACTAATTCTAAGTTTGATCTGATAAAATTAACTAATTAACTGCATTTGTTTAAGCTGTTAAAGCGATAAGAAGATTTATTGTTGGCAATTTAGCATTTTTTTCTCTCGAACGCGAACTAACAATTCTACTGACTTGACTTTGAATTGACGCTAGCCTGCGAGTGTGACAAAAATAGAAGATAAATTGACAACAATAATGATAGCAAATTGTTATATGATATATGTACTACAATACTATTAAGTTGTTGTGTAATAATAATCCGACAGCCCTCGTACGGTAACTTTCATGCAAGTGAATGCTTTTGTATGCCAAGCATCCGGGGCTTATGCCTACTGCCGTAATATTCGTACCATTGTATTCGCACTGCTTCCTGTCACATTCACAGTTGCATGAAATTCTTGTCTTCACATCGTCTTAATTTTGATTGACATTTCAACTAAACGTTCAGCAGGTTCAGGGACGACTTCCCATGCCAAGTGATTCTTACTGTTTGCAGTAGATATGTCATAAGCAAGCTATGCTGCGTAGCTGTGCTTAGTATAGATTTTCGATAACATTTTTTGGTATGGTGAGAGATTATGAAGCACTTAGTATAGAGATTGGTTTATATTTACTACGGAAGTTTGTGCTTGTGGTGTCAAGTATTTAAGTCAAATCAGACATATGAAAATTTTAAACATAAATGTTAGCTTTTGCAATTATGTTCCCAAGTGATTGATTTAATTCAGCTTGTTTCGTTTAAAATTTATGTAAATTCAGTTGTGAAGGAATTAAAAATTGTGTTGCTTGTGTATAATATATAAATTAAAATGTTATACACAAGAAATTCATGTTATTTATAGTATGTATGTAAATTCTTGTCAAATTGCTTTGCTTTGAAAACAATCAATTTAATACTTTATCTACTGCTGGGAAATTCTGTACACCCTCACAACTAGTATGTACAAGCGTTATATAAATTTGAATAAATAATGCCACTATCAGCTATAAAAAGCAACCAAAAAAAAAATAACACCAACACATTAGACAAATTTATGCGCCACCAAAGGAAGCCACAAATACAGCAAACATAGCATGAAAAAGTTTGATATACCCTATAGAAAAAAATTCTTCAAACAGTTGCGTATACATAATTTGGAATATTAACAGAATTTGCCAAAATGTTTATATAATCTGAAATGTATTAATGCGAAAACTATGCGTATGAGTAATTAATTCCACGTCACTTTATTTCGAGAAAATAAAGAAAAGCACCTTAAATGTTTATAATAGCCAATTGCTTGAAATTTAAAATAAATTGTTTAATTTATACAGCCTACATCTAATTATTTTTTTATTTTGTTGAAAGACTGAATGTTTTACAATGAGAAATTGTTCTTAGAACTTAGTATATAATAAGTAAATAATTAATTTTTAATAAGTTTATTATAAACTGATTATGACCAAATTTATTTATTTAGCATATATATTCAGCCATAATTATTGCCACCATGCAAACTTACTCTTAATTCCGAGTTTATGTATAAAAATTTTATTGATATAAGTTTTGCTAGAAACACCAAATTTCAATTATTTTACATTAATCCTTATCAAACATTCTATTTAAGTACAGTTCGGACCACTAAAAGAATAGTTTCCATACAAACCTGTTCAAACTCTCTGAGTTCTTGTATGCTGTTCCAGCTCGTAATAAGTTTTCTAGTAGGGCGCACATTCTGTGCGACGGCCGATGTATGCAAGTCTTTCGTCAAAACCATTGAAGCTGGCGTTCTCTAAGGCAGAGTCCTAGACCTCACCTTATACTCCATTTGCACTGCGGATATACCTACCCACAAAGCAATCACTGGAGTAGATGAGGGAGATGTGCTAATCGCGACATATGCAGACGTTACTGCAATGTTCACAAAAAGCAGCTGCCACGAGTGCTCCGCAGCAGTACTTGGACGCATTCCAGGAATGGATTGAGAACACAGGATTGACATACACAGACGGAAAGGCGACTACCCTGGTATCTCAATGAAGAAGTGCTAAATCACAAGCCTTTGAGTAATCCTGGATAGAAGACTAACCTTCGGCAGACATGTCACGGCGCAATCAATTGGAAGAAAGTTTACAAAAAAGGTCTTGATTGATTGCATCATGAAACAAGCTGCCTCTTGAAAATAAGGTCAGAATTTTAAAGTGCATATTAGCTCCTGGCCTCTTCTATGCCATCCAGGTGTATGGAATTGCAGCCAAAACTTACTTGCACAAACTGCGGGTCCTCCAGCCAAAAACACTGAGAAAAATTACTGTGGCTTTTTGGAACATGGGAACCAGGGATATAGAAACCGATCTCAAGGTACCTAAAATTGGAGATAGTATCCAGCAGGCTGCCAAATAATACAATGAGAGGCTGTAGTCCTAGCTAGGCGACCAGGTATTGCAGCCCTAAGAGCTGCTAGCCACTGAACTAGAACAAGAAGAAGGCTCAAAAGCCACCACCCTCAAGACGCACAAATATTGCCAAAGCTAAACCTTAATTAGTGACTAAAATAGTGACTAAACCTCTTCAAACCTCTCCAAAACTCTTTATATAACCTATGTAACTATATTTAGTTTGAACTAAATTTGTTGTTGTTTATTTACTTAGAAATGATAAATTTGTTGTATCTTGCTTGATTCCTAAGAATATATTTGATATAGGCTAAGATTAGACCACTGAAATAAGTAGCCCTTACACAAATCGTTAGGAAAAGGGTATCTTATAGTCGAGCCTACTTGACTGCAGCTTTCTACCTTGTTAAATTTAATATCAGCACTGCACATTGATGACAGCGCATTCATTGAGTGTTCTCCAAACGTTATTATTTTCTATAATACACTCATTTAATTTTTTTCAAATTCACAGCAGTCACATTTGAGTAATTAGAACTATACAGTGAAATGAAATCGACTCCGATACAACATTCTCCAATCAATTTAAATTATAGAAAATCAATAAAGTCAACATAACAAAAAAAAAAATTCAATTCTTGTAATGAATCACCCATTATATGTTAACAAAGATTCTTCTTAAATTATTAAAACTAGCTTTCATATAACCAACGTCAACACATAGTCTTCGACTGAGCCTTTTGTGCTGTTTTCCCTTAATATTAATAACCAAGGGAAATATTGAAAATACCAAGCGGTTGTGCAATAAAAATAAAAAATTGATAACTGTGCAGTCATAAGTTCAAAACGTCAATATACCCTACCCTTCTTATGCAATTACATTGCATCTTCTAAAACATTTAACAACTAAGAAAAAAATCTTAAGAAAAAAATTTTAAAATATTATTTTTAAGCATATTTGAAAACTAACTATATCCTTTCTATATATTACACACGCATCTAAAGAAGATATAAAAAAAAACATATATTGATTTTATTATTATAACATCATCTATGACATACATTATATGTATAGCAGATATACCCGCACTATATATTTCGTAGCACTGCATGAGCCAAAAAATTGCAATAATGCCTGTTAGCGCCAAATTTGAATTTGTGGTGTGTAACGTTATTTACCACACCGCGCTAACTTGCTACTCGTCTTGTTCATCTACTCGATAACTAACTCTGAGAGGAGAGAGGAGTTGGTCAGTTATCAAATTACTGCAAACGCGTACGCTACCACTTAGTGCTACAAATTATTCGACTTTTTGAATATTGCGCCAAGTTTATTTCACCCCGTTTTTTATATACACTGATGTATTAAATAAAAGCGAGCGCGCTACAATTATTTATTTTAATATATAAACGCGTGTTTTATTTATTGTTTTTCGTGCGAGTGCTTTACAGGCACTGACGACCCACCCCACCTGTCTGCGCCAGCAACTACAATTTTTATATTTTGGGTGTTCCAAAGCCTAGGAGCGGCACAGCGAACATTTTGGTCCTTCGCAGCCTGGATTGAGCAGACAGAGCGTTTTTTTTTGGTTTTTAAAAAAAAAAAATAATAATAAGCAATTGTACTTTTTTGTACACAACAGGTGCGTACATCATTTATTTTTGCTTTTTCCAACCCCCTGCGTGCGTTTGCATTTTTTGATTTGCCAGTTCCGCAAGTTTTCGGTTGGCATTTGAGTGTTTTTGTGCATTATTGTTGTTGTGCAAATATTCTTCGCCTTTTCTTTGGCGCACTCAAAAAGTTTTATGCAATTCCAGTGCATTAGAAAACGGTTTTGATTGAGACGATCAAAACAAACAAGAAAAAAGAGAAAAAGAAGCAGCTGCATGAGCGCATGCTGCAGTGTTAAAATAACAACAACAAATATATTTTAATAAATACCTACAAATATATACATACATACATATAAGCACCGTTGCGCTTTTGATTTTTTTTGCATCGGTGCGTTTATATTTTTTTGTGTTTGTTTGTTGTAACCCCGCATCCCGCAACGTCTGTCACAAGCGATATTTGGTTTAATCGCCCGACGGACAGACAGAAAAGATTAGGAACAGTTAAACAAAAATTTCTTTTGTTTTTTGTATACGACCAATACGTACCAGGGTCGACATCAAAGTTCCATATTATTTGTTTTTTCGTGCGATTATATTATATTTAAAAAATATATCGTTATTCGGGCTGCATATAATTATTTCACAAAAGTTTTATTGTGTTTTCCCCCTTCTTCGAAATAATTTATCGCAGCGCCGGTTCATTAAATATAATAATTTAAACGCACTTTGTATTTATAATAGAATCTTTTCGAACAAATTTAATTTAAATTTTTGTTCAAATTCTCTTTGTTTGACTTTTGCATCCTAATTTTTTTTTGTTTATTTAATTGACTAAGTTTTTTGAAAAAATGGCCGAAAACAGATTCAATCATTGTGCTGACGAACTTCTTCGTTTCGCGGCACAATGTAAAGAAATGTGTCCAGAAGAGCAAACAACCTTCACAACAAAATTGTTAAAGGATGAGTTGAAGAGTCTGTGGCGTGCGGTCAAGGTTTCTTACGACAAATTAATGTGTCAGAAACCAGAGGGCTTAGACAAAGAACTTATCATGGCAAGGCAAAGCATATGTTTGAGTGCCTATATGACATGTGGTTCCATGGTAGATAGGACTGGTTCATTTTCAGATCATCTTTCAGAGCATTGTGGAAGTAGAGATACCCCAAATGTGTCACATAATATTTCTTTACCTCCATGTGACACAGACTTGTTTTACGGTGATTATAGCACATGGCCAAGTTTTCGTGATATGTTCACGGCCATCTATAAGTCGAACTCTAGACTACAACCTGTTGAGAAGTTGTATCACCTGAAACAAAAAACTCGTGATGAAGCTCGAGATATCGTCAACAGATCTCCGCTAACCAACGATGGGTTTGAGTTAGCGTGGCAGAATCTGGTTGACCGATATGAAAATAAACGAGTGTTGGTAAATAGTCAGCTCAAGTCATTGTTTGGTTTAGAGCCTGTAGCTTCTGAGAATGGCGCGGCCATTAAAAAGCTACAGCGGGAAATTAACAATGCAATTGCCAATTTAGAGTCCAACAGTATCATCATTGAAAATTGGGACGCTATACTTATATTTCTGTGCTCTACCCATCTTCCAGATAATACTCTGACGCTATGGGAGCAGTCTTTGGAAGACAAACGAGAGATTCCAAAGTGGAAGGACATGGACACCTTTTTAACAAGCAGGTTCCAAACGTTAGAAACGGTCTCAAATCTTCGTAGCTCTTCGAAGTCCGTTTCTGTTAAGCCTTCAACAGATTTGAACAAGTCGAAGCGTTTGAACACTTTTCAAACAAAAGTAACATACCAGTGTCATATGTGCAAGTCTTCGGAGCACAATTTGATCAAGTGTCCGAAATTTTTAGCCCTCAGTCCTAAGCAGAGGACAGATAAAGGAGAGAGAAGCAACTTTGTTTAAATTGCTTGGCTCACAGTCATATGAGGAGCAAATGCAAAAGTTTACATAGGTGTATAAAGTGCTCAAAACCCCACCACACGCTGCTCCATTGGAACACTACCGCCAATGTTTCAAATTCTAACCCCCCTTCTCCGGCAGCTCAGTCGAATTCCAATGGACATGCAAGTACGTCACAAGCAATGAAAAGCAATAGTTTGAAATCTTGCTTTTCCTTTTCAACGAAGAGTATGCTCTTGGGAACTGCAATAGTGCGAATAAAATTCAAGAATCAGGTTATTTCTGCTCGAGCACTAATAGACTCGGGATCTGAAGGTACGTTCATTTCGGAACGTCTTCAGAGGCGCCTTGGTGTGCGATGCGAACGAGTGCAGGCACATGTTTCAGGGTTAAATACATCTCTAGCTGCTAGAATTAACAGGTCATGTCGCTTGATATTGGAGTCCTCACTCGATCCAAGTTTCAGATTGGAAACGAATTATTTTGTTTTACCCAAACTTACTGGATTTTTACCCAGTAAGAATATTTCAATGCCGTCAGATGTCAGTTTTGATTTCCCCCTGGCCGATCCTCAATTTTTCAAGAGCGATCAGGTCGACATCGTGATAGGCAGTGATATTTACCCTCAAATCGTGAGAGAGGGTATAAAACAAAATATTTTGGGTTCATTGCTGGCTCAACAAACTGTTTTTGGGTGGATTCTTACAGGTCCACTCTCTCCCCCCACCAGGTGCAATACGATTTCTATTGTATCCTGTTTTACAAAGTTTAGCTTGGGTCAGCAATTAGATAGCATTCCCAGTAGGGCTTTTCAGAGTGTTGAGGACGAGTTCTGTGAACGAAATTTCGTCAACACCACTCAAAGCGATAGTGACGAGAAACATGTGGTCACTCTTCCTGTTCGCCCTAATTATCAGTGTGAGCAGCCTCTAGGAGCTTCACGCTCAATCGCACTAAAGCAGTTCTTGCGTAGTGAGACTGCGCATATCCGGATCTCAGAGTTTAATTATGATGAGGAAGTTAATGAGTGTTTGACCTTGCAGCCCTCTTGTAAGGTAACCCCCCTAGATGTCAATGAGCGACATCATTTAACTCATTATACATATTTAAAACCGGAAAGCACCCCTACTTTTTTCGTGGAGAAAAGTGATTCGGCTTTACAGAGAATTGTTTTTGGTTCGTCTGATAAAGCTGAAATTGAAGACTTCGCGTTGACTACGGTCACATTCGGAGTCAATTGTGCCCCTTACGTGGCCATTCGGACTTTACGTCGTTTGGCAGATGACATCCAGGATAAATATCCGCTAGCGGCAGAGAGTCTGCGCTCGATGGTGTATGTGCATGATGCACTTGCTGGTGCTCTTGATGTAGCCACTGCTATTCGCTCACGTGTTGAGCTGATGGTAGCATTGAATCCCGCAAGGTTTTCAATGCGAAAGTGGACTGCGAATCATGAAAAAGCATTAGCAGGGATTCCTAGCGATTTTTTGCTGTCAATTTGTTGCTTGTCAGTCGCTAGGTTGTTTGATCCGGCAGGCTGGTTAGCCTCAATAGTCGTTTCCACCAAAATTTTATTGCCAAAAATTTGGTTGGAGAAGACAGATTGGGACGACTGTTTGCCTGCATCTACACAGCAATCCTGGATAACTTTTTGCGAGAAAGATGTGCGGATAAAATATATCCAAATTCCTCATTGTGTGAATTTCTCCCCCATGGTTAAATTTTTATGGAAGTACGCACAACTGAATTTAGAGGTCGGAAATGTTGTGGCACTCCTTGAGAAAAATCTCCCCCCACATGAATGGCGGCTCGGCCGCATTTTTCAAACGTACGCAGGGAGGGACAAAAAAGTCAGACGAGCTGATGTAAAAACAGGGCGTGATGCGATTACGCGTCCTGTTGTCCAGCTGCATACGTTACTCAATAAATTATTAACATTTTGTTTGCTTAAAAAAAACGAGATTTTTTACAGAGAAGCAACAACGAGTTTTGGTCTGCCGCGAGTGCAAAGGCGACCACCCACTACAGGAGTGCCCGGAGTTTTTGGGCATCGGAGACAAACAGCTTCACGGAGGCCACAGCCCCATCAGGCGTGTTAAAGCACCAGCCTCTACAGTGCTCTCAGCCTCTCCACCATGCCGGTCTACTGATTTGACCAAAGGCGATGGTGAGAGAGAACTATTTCCCTTTTTGGAGGTAGATGAGGAAGTGGAGGTTGAGTCTGCAGTGGCAGGAGCTGCGTCTGGGTCGCCTGTATTTACGGGGCCCAGGTCGCCTTCGAACGAGCAAAGATGTGCTGATGAGCGGTGAGAACCGGGTGTGCTCCCACGGAGGAAGTGGGCAGCTAGATGCAGCCGCCGCGCTCGTGCACCGGCACCTAAGAGACGGCTCTTGTCCACGGTGTCGGCCCGCGATCTCCCCTCCACGTCCCAAGGGCTTCGGTCTACGGGGTGTTTGGAGGTTATTTCTAGTGACCGGAGAGTGTCGGTGTGGCGTCGCTCCCCTCCAATCCAACCGACTATACGCAGTAGGATAATCTTGAGGCCTACTGCGATGGTGCAGTTGGTAGTTCGTGGTCGAGTGCACCTGGAACGTGCTCTCCTGGACCCCTGCATGCCCCGCTCCACCATCTGTGAGCGTGTGGTACAGCGCCTCCGCCTTTCGACGACGCGGTTAGGAGTCAGCGATCACTGTTTAGTGGTCCTGAGGGCTCGGTGTGGTCCTAGCCGTGATCTCAAGGTTGAGGCGCGGGTCGGGCGAAGGAGTAAGCTGGACATTGCCTGAAAGGTACTCGTGTTTGGCGTCGCTGACAGCAAAGTGGTAGCACTACAGTTTATTTTTTATATAAGCTTCGGTTTGTGATGCGACATATTTTTATTTTGCAGGGATGCTGCAAGGCGGGCGGTAATGTTAGCGCCAAATTTGAATTTGTGGTGTGTAACGTTATTTACCACACCGCGCTAACTTGCTACTCGTCTTGTTCATCTACTCGATAACTAACTCTGAGAGGAGAGAGGAGTTGGTCAGTTATCAAATTACTGCAAACGCGTACGCTACCACTTAGTGCTACAAATTATTCGACTTTTTGAATATTGCGCCAAGTTTATTTCACCCCGTTTTTTATATACACTGATGTATTAAATAAAAGCGAGCGCGCTACAATTATTTATTTTAATATATAAACGCGTGTTTTATTTATTGTTTTTCGTGCGAGTGCTTTACAGGCACTGACGACCCACCCCACCTGTCTGCGCCAGCAACTACAATTTTTATATTTTGGGTGTTCCAAAGCCTAGGAGCGGCACAGCGAACAATGCCATACGATTCTTGTTAACAGAAAAAATAAGAACAAATCAAAAATTGCCGAATTTCACAACGTTTTATTATACGATATATGAGAATGAAATTTTGTTCTCGAATTTGGCAAATTGCCAAAATGTATCTTTTCTGTAGTATACAAAAGAGCTTTCCAGCGTCATTTTTTTTTTTCGGCTTTCCCACTAAACTTGTTAAACACTGCAATCCGTTATCGAAAAAGTTTAGGTTTTCTAAAGGATTCAAACAAAAGGCGCATAGAAACTACTTCATTAATTTGTTAATACATATATCAACAAGAAAGAATGATGCAGTCGAATGTGTCCGGCTTTGGAATACTCTGTATAAGGAATACAGAGTATTCCAAAGCCGTGCCTTAATATGTATATTTTATTTTATTATGATTTATAAAAAACACTCTCAATTTTGCAATTGTAGCTAAACTTACAACAGCATATTTTCTCATGCAATAACACTGAAAGGGGGAACAAATATTTATGGGAGCTAGCCCTACTAGTGATCCGTTCTGAACCTTTATGCATTATTTTATAATGTTTCAAGTACGATTCTGCAAATTTGGTATTTGTAGATAATTAAACGCTACAAAAGTTCATATAAAAACTCGGAAAGAGATGGTAGAACTTTTGTTTATAACAAAATCCAGAGGGCAGAGATTGGAATGTTCATTGAACTAATTATCTTAAAAGGAAACAAACAAGTCTTAATATTAAAGCTTGAAAGGTATACACATTCACACTAAGTTGGGCTTTTGTCATTTGGTTAACTATCCTTCACAACGATTTCTGATAATTGAAAAATACGGATTTAATATGGTGACCAAGTTATGTGTCATTTGGTAAGACCTAAATATAGGTGGTTTCTATAGTGGCTGCCACAAAAAGGCGTCGGTGTTCACATAAAATTTCCTGCACATTTTTGGTAAAGTGTTTTGAAGTGCATTGCAATCCACAAGTAATATAAACATATCAAATTGTGAAAGGTTTGAATAAAGAGTTTCTCGCGGCAGCTAAGGAAGAGAAATTGCTTTTGTTTTTCTTTCTGTAGTTTTCTTCGTTTAGAGAAATGCATTTCTTGTCTTTGCCATCTAACCGAAGTGAAATTTTAGTTACTATCAGACTGGTTAAATACGGACAGACGTACATGGATAGATCAACTCAACTCAACTGATTTACTATGATTCTGTAGGGTTTTCTATTAATGTCGGTTATATGTTAAAATTGAGTAAACCAATACATATTCATATCATTGACAATATGTATGGAATATGACATGGTTTAAATAGCCGCCGCTGTCCAACCTTCGAAGAAACTTACGCATAGTTCAAGCTAAATTTGTTGATTGGTACAGGACACTAACTTTACGGGCACCGGTCGTTTGCGACTGATTGGCATTAACCTACAATTTAACGAAACCACACAAGAAGGTGTCATCATGGTGTCAAATTGCACGTTTTTTATGCTGAATTCATATCACCTCTGCGTGAGACAACCGTGGCCTTAAATTTTTCGTGCAGAATATGAATTGTCATATATGATATGTGCCACGTAGCGGCGTCCTAGTGAATCCACATTCAAAGAACTACAGATCAATGATGGAAAAAGACAATAAAGTTATGATTTGCATGTCTTGCTTGTTGATGTAACTTGCAATGGTGATTAGACGGTCACTGGACCTTACATATTTATCATATTGCATTGAAAAAAGTTTTAAATATCTACGTATTTCGATGGAAATGAGAGCAAACTCAATGAAATTTGTATTAAAATCCGACTCTTACTAGATATCTTACCAGATATCCTTTGAAATGAAGGTACTTAAGCTATTTAAACTTTTTTGTCAGGCTCGAAAAAATACTCTCTTTCAAACACATATGTCTGCAAAAAAAATAAGACACTAAACACAGACAGATTAATTTACCTTGAATTACTGCGGATCACTCTATGACTAGTCAGTTGACTATGGAAATCACCTTATCTGAGTGCCCAGACACGAGACAAAGTGGAAAATTGTGAAGCAGATACGCTAACCAGAGAGTATGGCGCTATCGATATGCTTCAAATGAGTTTTCCACCTTAAAAGAATATTGTTAGAGGGTTTAATAAAAATTAAATCCGAAAAAATGCTTTTGTGAATCTGCGCATTTTTACAAACCAGAAAGCATTGATGATATTTCTGATAGTTTCATTGTGATATTGCTATAGGATTTCGATGTTCGAATTGCTCCCCATACATCACAGTTTAATTATGCAATTGCAACAGGGCTTAAGTACAGTTTTAACTGGTTTTCTATAATGAGTTTAGACTCTCTTCCAAGTAAATTTTTTTTTCTTTATATTAAGATTTTCCACTTTCCCTTTCCAAAGTTTCCAAGTAAATCTAGTATCAAGATAAGCGCACAAGTATGTAAAGATATTTCGTTTGGATGGATTTCCGAGCTAATTAACTTAAAAGGTGTGCAATTTCCTCTAATCAGCGTAAATGTCGTTTCAACCGATTGTTGTGGAATGACTTTTATCTTCTAATTATTTAGCCATTTCTCTAACAAGCAAAGTTCAGCACGTAGCCACTGAGTAACTACTGTTGGCGATTTACTTGTTGCTATAATAGATGTGTCATTCATATAAGTAGCTATACACACTTCGCATAAGAAGAACATGTCGGCTATACATAGGGTGTAGAGTTTTATCCAAACGCTTCTTTAAAAGATTCCTGTATATTTGAAGATATTTCGTCTTTCTGCTGCACTTACTTGTAGAATAATTCTAATTGTTAAAAAAGATTTCAATAATACCGGGGTGACATCCCCGCTCAAAGACTTGCTGTACATTAAGGAATGCAGCTATGAGCAGGTTTTCCATGTCCTCTTCTAAACCCGAACTGGTCTTCCAGTGCCATAACAAGCTGGTCCAACACTAGTAACATTCTTCTATGATGACAGACCGTTTTTAGGCTTATTCGGCTTTGAAATCATTATTACCTTCACACATTTGTAATAATAAACTAAATCCTTAACTCAAATAGTCTCTTTTTGAGATCACTAGCTGCAATATTTTATCCAAAGAGTACGTGGTGGTGTCTTATCTCGATATAAGGCAAGCTTTTGATAAATTGTGGCATAATGCTCTCCTTTACAAGCTCTACTGCTAGTGAAGAGTTTTTTGGCTGACAGAACCTTCTCCGTTGTTTCACTGCACATAGATGATCCTTTAGATGATCCTCTCGGTCATCAGGACTAGGTATATCTGGAACTAGGTGTAACTGGATAGATTACTCACTTTTAAAACCAAAATTTACAAAGTCGTAAAATCTATAAAGGAAAGAATACATTAACTGGGCTTGCTTCAGGTAAATATACAAAATAATAATTGCACCAGCCTGGCACTACGGAATGCAAATATATGGCATTGCTGCTAAATCGCACCTTACCAAGAGCATGGTTGTCCAAGCGAAGATCCTTCGCAGCTTCTCTGGTGCACCCTGGTACATGAGAACGGCCAACCTAAATGATCCCAAAATTGGCGAAGTCCTTAATTAGCAAGCAGCGACGTACATGGATCGTCTGAAAAATCATTCATATGTTAGAATAAAGAGACGGCTTCCTAGAATTCTCTCTGAGAGTTCTTTTATTTTTTTAGGCCCTGTACCGAAGGTACAAGAGCCTATTGGGTTTGTGCAAATGTATGTAACAGGTAGAAATAATGGTCGGAGACCCCCCAAAGTTACCCCCATTATGGGTCAGGAGTGATAGAGGAGTCGATATAGCCATGTCCGTCTGTCCGTCTGTCCGTCTGGCCGTCCGTATGAACGAAAGGATCTCGGAAACGGTAATAGATAGAGACTTCGTGTTTTTTGCATTCGACTAGGACTGCTCCGGAATTTTACAAGTTTATTTTGAAATCTTGCCCCTCCCCCCCCCCTTCCCCATAAAATCACCCCCAAGGCTAAAAATTTCCTCGGCACAAAGTATGCCAGTATAAAGATATCGTCTTTCTAAGCCAAAACCCAAAAAGTTCATCAAAATCGGATAATAAATAACGATTTTATAAGCAATTGAATTTGAGCGACCCCCCTTTTCGTTTCATACATAAAAAAATGTTTTATAAGGCACTTAGTGGTGCAGTGAGAAGTGGTCATGTGTTTGGTCATAAGCTAGGGGAACATTTAGTGTGTTTGTTAGGTGACCTGTGCTGGTACAGGGCCTCTTACAGTCGGTTACGCCCGACTGTGATTTTCTTACTTGTTTTTTTTTTTATGAGTTACATCAACGGGCAGATACAGTTGGTTTACCTGGAACTTGTTATCAGTTGTTTCATGATCAGCTCCTGATTCTAGTGATACATTCTAACTTCAATTTTATTCCAACTGTGCCATTATTTCAACTGAGCAGTAGGTCGTGCCTGCAAGAGCTGCGACTAGACCGGGTAGAGCAGTCTGTAGTTGAGTCCGTACTAACCATTAAGTTAGTATTGTAGTTTACGGTGTCATTACGATCCTGCTTTTATATGTAGTCAGAATAGATAAGAATCCCCGAGTACGGATTTTTATTTTTATTTGTTTATACTTTTTTTTTTTAATTTTATTAGACCCAGTTAATTGCGCTATAAACTTACAATTTTATTGTACTTCATATCTGTATAGGGCGTATGAAAATCTGCTATGCCTAATATCAAGTATACGACACATACACAACAAAGTGTACAACGTTTTATAGACCAGCGGCATTAAACTTGAAGAGAAAAATAAAAAACTATTATGAATATTTAATGTTGGTCGACAGACTATTCCGAACAAACTTTTCATTTACGAGCTGAAAAAAAGGCCAGAAGCCAAAACCACCCTCAAACAAAACATAATTGATTGAGCCATGGCTAAAGTGGTTTTGGTTAGCTGCGGTGGCTTACATACCAAAGGAAAAGGAGGCGGAGGTTTATTTTCTCAAGCAGAGAACGGAAATTTTGATTGCCTGTAGGTTAATAGTTTTTCGATGCTATCAGCTTTGAAATATAATTAGCATACCACTAGTAATTTATAATTTAATATTAATGTAAGATAATTATGTTTATGTGATGTGTCTGCTTCCGACTAAATTCGTTTCTATTTCTTTTTCTGTTTTGCAGCCTACAGCTCACTGCATAAATAAATAAATAAATAAAAAAGACAAAGGAGCAAAACAAATCATTGCAATTAACTTGGCATACAGTTTTATTACAAACAATAGCTGTGCGCCGCGAACGACTTCAGCGACAGGACATACCAGACGGCAGAATATTTGTGGTAAGAGCGTGTAGGCAACGCGTTAGACTGTGATGCGCCATAGGCTGTAATACACATATGTCAGCATAAGAGCTTGTATTGTGTGAGTGTGTGTGGGTGTGTCTACAGTCTTCAACATGGGCGACAATATAATTGGCTCAGCAAGTTTCCTGCATCTGGGTGACATCGTGTCGCTTTATGCGGAAGGCAGCGAGGTATGTTGTATAGTTGTGCTACTTAATGAGTTTTTTTTATATGCATAATATACATTTTATTTTATTTTCTGTAGTGCGGTTTCCTTAGCACACTTGGGTAAGTACATAAAGATGCTTAATTAGCAGCTGCTCCTTATGAACTAATGCAATACTTTTTTCCCACCTTATAGACTCGTTGATGATCGTACAGTAGTGTGTCCTAAAGCAGGCGATTTGAGCTATCCACCAAAGAAGTTTAGAGGTGTGTTTAAATTAAGTAAATAAAAATAGATTAAAAATTATTTACTGACTTCCACAGATTGCCTCATTAAAATATGTCCCATGAATCGTTACTCCGCACAGAAGCAATTCTGGAAAGCGGCCAAACAATCTGCAAATTCGAATACAGATCCAAATCTACTCAAACGTTTACATGTAAGTCTTTTATTTATTTATTTATTTCATTATTTTAGCTAATCAACCTTTCCGCTATTCTTCCAGCACGCTGCCGAAATCGAAAAGAAACAAAATGAAACCGAAAATAAAAAGCTACTCGGCTCCTTTATACAATATGGACGCGCTGTTGTGCAGCTGCTACATCTCAAATCCAATAAATATCTAACAGTGAACAAGCGGCTGCCCTCGCTGCTTGAGAAGAATGCCATGCGTGTCTATCTGGATGCAAATGGCAATGAAGGTTCTTGGTTTTACATCAAACCCTTCTATAAGTTGCGTTCAATAGGCGATTATGTTGTTGTCGGTGATAAGGTTATACTCAGTCCGGTGAATGCAGATCAACAGAATTTACATGTTGCGGCCAATTATGAACTGCCGGATAATCCCGGCTGTAAAGAAGTTAATGTACTCAACTCATCAACATCGTGGAAAATCTCATTGTTCATGGAGCACAAAGAGAATCAAGAACATATACTAAAAGGTGGCGATGTAGTGCGTCTATTTCATGCCGAACAAGAGAAATTTCTTACCATGGACGAGTATAAGAAACAGTACCACGTATTTCTGCGCACAACCGGCCGCACAAGCGCCACGGCAGCAACAAGTAGTAAAGCGCTCTGGGAAATTGAAGTAGTGCAGCATGATTCATGCCGTGGCGGCGCAGGTGATTGGAACTCTTTGTATCGTTTCAAACATCTAGCTACCGGACATTATCTGGCCGCTGAAGCAGAGCCAGAGACGCAGACACAGGCTGAAATAGCAGCAAGCGCTGCAGTATTGGCAGATATGACTAAGGATTCCGGTATTGGGCTCAACTCAACCATGTCAGGTGTGTAATTTTGACAACAAATTCATATAAAATATTCTTTTTTTTTTTTTTTTGCAGAAAAATCCAAGGGCAAACAATATCGTCTTGTCTCCGTGCCCTACTCCGCTGACATTGCCTCCGTTTTTGTACTTGATCCTACCACCATGGCACGTGCCGATAGTCTTGTGCCGCAATCGAGTTATGTACGTCTTCAACATCTCTGCTCAAGCACCTGGGTGCATGCTACCTCAATGGCCATCGATGTTGATGATGATAAACCGGTTATGTCAAAAGTTTGCTGTTCACCCATCAAGGAGGATAAAGAAGCCTTTGCGCTTATACCTGTCTCACCGGTCGAAGTGCGTGATCTGGATTTCGCCAATGATGCTTGCAAAGTTCTAGCTACAGTAACATGTAAACTGGATAATGGCACAATTTCCATAAACGAACGCCGTGCGCTTATATCGCTGCTGCAGGACATTGTCTATTTCATAGCCGGCATGGAAAACGAACAGAACAAAACAAAGGCTTTAGAGTTTACCATCAAGAATCCCATACGTGATCGTCAAAAACTGTTGCGTGAACAGTATATACTCAAACAACTGTTCAAAATACTACAAGGCCCCTTTCAGGAACATACCGGCGATGGTCCATTTTTGCGTCTGGATGAGCTAAGCGATCCAAAGAATTTGCCGTACAAAAATATATTCCGCTTATGTTATCGCATATTGCGTCTCTCGCAACAGGATTATCGCAAAAATCAAGAGTATATAGCTAAGCATTTTGGACTAATGCAGAAACAAATCGGCTATGATATATTGGCTGAGGATACGATTACTGCGCTGTTGCATAACAATCGTAAGCTGCTAGAAAAACATATTACCGGTTCGGAGATTGAGACATTTGTTGGACTTGTACGCAAGAACATGCACAATTGGCGTTCACGCTTTCTGGACTATCTATCCGATTTGTGTGTTTCGAATCGCAAAGCCATAGCCGTAACGCAGGAATTGATCTGCAAAAGCGTCTTAAGTGATAAAAATTCAGATATTTTGATAGATACGCAGATCAAGATAGTCAAGACAAATGGCGGCAGTGTGCGTGTCTTTAAGGCTAGCGAGGAACAGTCGTTGACTACACTGACGGAGGTGGGTGATGATGATGAAAAATCTGAAGTACACTCCACATCGACAACAACAACATGGGACAGCGCAAGTCTTAATGAGGATGATGATAATAACTGCGTGGAGAGCTATGAAATACACTTGCAATGGAAGGGACAACCGGTGAGCAAGTGGAAAGATTAATTAAAAAATAAATATGTTATAATTGTTTTTGTGGATTTTTAGACCTCACGCTCCATGGCTGATCTGGCCAACTGTGTAGCACAAGGCTGCGAGCTGGAAGCGGATATACTCAACTACTATCGTCATCAGCTGAATTTATTCTCGAATATGTGTCTCAATCGACAGTATTTGGCTTTGAATATACTATCACCGCACTTGGATATTGATTTGATATTGAAGTATTTAATATAGAAGTTATGGTATATATATATATATATGCTAAACACTCTTTACTTTTTATTTCTAAAGATGCATGTCCGACGAGACTATGCCCTACGAACTGCGTGCCTCCTTCTGTCGCTTGATGCTGCATTTGCATGTTGATCGTGATCCGCAGGAACCTGTAACGCCGGTAAAGTATGCGCGTTTATGGAGCGAGATACCTTCAAAGATGTCCATAATGGAGTAAGCTTTTGCAAATTAAATTGCTATTTCTTAATCGGTGTAACTAAACCAGCTAAACTTTCAGCTACGATGGCAAAAATCAGCAGCCCGATCACAACAAAGAAGCCTGTCGTGCCAAGTTTAATACAACAATTGCATTCGTTGAGAACTATTTGTGTAATGTGGCCACCAAGGTTTGGCTTTTTACAGATCAGGAACAAAATAAGCTTACTTTTGAGGTAATTTATTATATTTATAGTCGCTATTATTCATGCTAAACTATTTTCCATTACAACAGGTCGTTAAATTGGCGCGCGATTTAATCTATTTCGGTTTCTATAGCTTCAGCGATTTACTGCGTCTCACCAAAACGTTGCTCTCCATACTGGATTGTGTCTCAGAAACCACAACAGGCGCCGGATTTGTCAATACGGATATTAATTGTAAGTACAGACTACATCCTTTCATTTAAATGCTTTGAGTTACGCTTGCGTTAAGTTTTGCATTAAGCGCTGAGTGCTTTTAACTAATAAGTCTATGCTCGCAAGCTGCTGAGGAAGAAGTTGAAGAGCGTAAGTAGTTTGCTTTTTTGCATTTGGACAAAAAGGCTTCATGTTCTTGCTATAATTTTCCATTTTTATTTTAATTTTGCTTAAAAACTTTTCCGCATGCACATTTATTTACAATACAAAAAAAAAACTCTTAACACCAACAGCGGAGGGCGGCGTATTGCGTTCCATTGGCGACATGAACACCGTCATGACTTCGCTGGCACTCGGCTCGGTTGGCAGCATAGCAACGCCAGCCTTGGCGCTGCAGCAACGCAAATCGGTTTCACTGCTGATGCGCGAATATCCGCTCGTCATGGATACAAAGCTGAAAATCATAGAAATTCTACAATTCATACTCGATGTGCGTTTGGATTATAGAATTAGTTGCCTCCTGTCGATATTCAAACGCGAATTTGATGAATCCGAGGTTGCACAGTTCGGCGCTGGCGCTAGCGGTGGCGGTACCGCAGCAACAACATCGGTCTTTACTGTAGCAGGCACACCTGAAACACCCAACGAAAGCTACACTGAGACGCATCAACATTCCGCTGCAGAGGCTATGGCAGCCGCCGCCGCACAGGCAGCGTTGAATGCACGCCAAAAGAATATCGACTTGGAGTCAATTGGTGTACAGGCAGAAGGCATATTCGATTGCGAACGCGGCGATGCGTCAAATCTTGATCTCGACGGTCAGGGTGGACGCACGTTTCTGCGTGTGCTCTTGCATTTGATTATGCATGATTACCCACCGCTTGTCTCGGGTGCATTGCATCTGCTCTTCAGACACTTTAGTCAGCGCCAGGAGGTGCTGCAGGCATTCAGGCAGGTGAGTTAGTACAGTTTGTGTGCACTTTTTATTGTTTTGTGTGAAAGTTTTTATTTTATAAATTATATTTTTTTACAATATATTTGCATGCTTAAAATATTTGTTTTATAAGTGGATGGAGACCGTTAGTACCTATTATTAGTTAAATTTATTTAATTTAATTTTGCATCGTTGTGTACATATATCCATTAAATCTCAACTTTAACTAATCACGCTTTCTAATCCACGCCAGGTTCAACTGCTCGTATCCGACAGCGATGTGGAATCTTATAAACAAATCAAATCCGATCTGGATGTCTTGCGTCAAAGCGTTGAAAAATCGGAATTGTGGGTCTACAAAGCAAAAGCCACTGATGAGCTGAATACAACCAATGCTGATAATCCGCCGGATCCAAATAATATAAATAATGAATACGGTGCTGCATTATCGCAGGAGCAGCGCAACGAGTATAAGAAGGTTAAGGAGATACTTATGCGCATGAATAAATTTTGTGTTACGCAAGGTGGGGTCTAAACTAAAACTTCTGGAGGAATCTGTTAAAACTATATTTTTTCTCGACAGGAACCATTGTAAAACCGCGCAAACATGAACAGCGCCTACTACGCAATGTAGGCGTACACACTGTTGTACTGGATCTACTGCAAAATCCCTACGATGAAAAGGATGATGTACTAATGAAGGAGCTAATGTGTTTGGCACACGAATTTCTGCAGAATTTTTGCTTGGGCAATCAACAAAATCAGGGTTTGCTGCACAATCATTTGGATCTATTTCTAAATCCGGGTGTAGGTTTTCTATTTTAACATTTTTTTTATTTTAAAAATTTGTATACAAATACTCACACTCCTTTTCTTTATTATTCCGCACAGATACTCGAAGCAAAGACGGTTTGCGCAATTTTTAAGGATAATCTGTCACTTTGCAATGAAGTCACCGATAAAGTTGTACAACATTTTGTGCATTGCATCGAGATACATGGACGTCACGTTGTCTATCTACAATTTTTGCAGACCATTGTCAAAGCAGAAAATCAATTTATACGCAAGTGTCAGGATATGGTTATGCAGGAACTTATAAACGCTGGCGAAGATGTACTCGTCTTCTACAATGACAAAACCTCTTTTAATCACTTTGTGCAGCAGATGATGCAGCAACAACGTGCACCACTAAGTGACGATAATCCGCTCAAATACCATGTCGAGCTGGTTAAGCTTTTGGCTTGCTGCACCATGGGCAAGAATGTCTATACGGAGATCAAGTGCAATAATCTACTTTCATTGGATGATATAGTTACTATAATCTGTCATCCGGTTTGTATACCGGAGGTTAAGGAGGCATATGTAGATTTCCTTAATCACTGCTACATTGACACTGAGGTAGAGATGAAGGAGATCTACTCATCTGGCCACATGTGGAATCTGTTCGAGAAGTCTTTCCTAGTCGATATAAATCAATTAATTTCGCTAGGTGCCACAGCTAATGCCAGTGATAAGGCGCTGCTAAGCTATGTGCTGAATGGCGTCACAACCGTACTGAGCTCCTTCTTCTCGAGTCCATTCTCTGATCAGAGCACGATCGTGCCGATGCGTCAGTTAATCTTCGTGCAGCTCCTGCAAGCCACGTACCGTCTGGCACAATGTAAGTGGTTATCGTTGGCCGATCGCTTTAACGTCGAAAATTGTATCCGTACGTTGGCTGAGTCGGCAAAGATGCGCAGCATTGCTATACCGCTGGATCTTGAGCAACAGGTGATCACAATGTCCAGTAAAACGGCGCTGTTAACACGACAGACCACGAAATGGCTATTGGCCTCGAAACAGCCAAAATACGAGACACAGCAATCGGCAAACTTAATGCGTTGGGATCGCTCGATAATTGAGGGCTTGCAGGACATCGTTTCGCTGCTAGAAGATCAACTGAAACCGGTCGTCGAAGCGGAGCTCTCACTGCTCGTCGATATACTGTATCGTTCAGAGCTGCTCTTTCCCGCGGGCACCGATGCGCGCAAACGTTGTGAGAGTGGCGGCTTCATACGCAAACTGATCAAGCACACGGAGAAGCTGCTGGAGGAGAAGGAGGAGAAGATGTGCGTAAAGGTCTTACGCACGCTACGCGAAATGATGGCCATCGATGTAAACTACGGCGAGAAGGGTGACACGTTGCGTAATACGCTGCTGCTGCGCTACTTTCAAACAAAAGGACCACAACAAACACCAACTTCCGCTGCGACAACGCTAATCGGTGGCAAGGTGTCTTTGCTGGATGTAACTACTGTAGCTGCAGCAGCGGTAGCAACAACAACGGCAGTTGCCCAAACCACAGAGCAACAGAAGCAAGTACACCTGGTGACACATGGGCCGGGTGCCAAGTTTCTGCAGCGCGCCGGCAAAACACTGCACGAGGTGCAGAACCATTTGGATCGCGAAGGTGCATCCGATTTAGTAGTCGAATTGGTTATCAAATCAGTGCATTCGCCTAATATCTTTGTTGAGGCAGTGGAGCTAGGCATAGCGTTGCTAGAGGGCGGAAATCCAATAATACAGAAGAGCATGTTCCAGAAATTCCTTAGCGATGATCTAAATCAAGCATTCTACAAAGTCTTCTTTGAAAAAATGAAAGATGCACAGCAGGAAATCAAGTCTACTGTGACTGTAAACACCTCCGACATTGCCGCAAAGGCGCACGAGAACAAACAGGACGTAAATATTGAACTGGATAAGATTTCGCGTAAGCACGGACTGAAGAGCAACGGTGTTGTCATAACCGACGAACTTAAGCGCGAACTGCACAATGCCGGTCTAGCAACAGCACGTGCCTATGGCAATGCACGGAACATACACTCCGGCGAGGATAGCTCTGCCATAAGCATTAACAGTCCGCTGGAGGATATACTCGCTGAAAAACTAGAAAAGCACAAGGACAGCAAGGAAGATCGCAACAAGCTATCCAACAAGGTTTTGGTTATGCAACCTATATTACGCTTCTTGCAGCTGCTCTGCGAGAATCACAATCCGGATCTACAGAACTTGTTGCGCAATCAGAACAACAAAACCAATTACAATCTTGTCTCGGAGACGCTCATGTTTCTGGATTGTATTTGCGGCTCGACGACAGGTGGTCTAGGATTGCTTGGACTCTACATAAATGAAAATAATGTGGCATTGATTAACCAAACACTAGAAACGCTGACCGAATACTGTCAAGGTCCATGTCACGAGAATCAGAACTGCATAGCGACACATGAATCCAATGGTCTTGATATAATAACTGCATTGATTTTGAATAACATCAATCCGCTGGGCGAAAACCGCATGGATCTTGTCTTGGAACTGAAGAACAATGCTTCGAAATTATTGCTCGCCATAATGGAAAGTCGCGGCGACAGTGAAAATGCGGAACGTATACTCTACAATATGAATCCTAAACAGCTAGTGGAAGTAGCATGTAAAGCCTATCATCAGGAGGAAATTATTGACGATAGTGATGGCACCGATGAGGCAGATACGGCGGCTGATGATGATGACGTTTCGGTTAGTCCGCGTGAAGTAGGACACAACATTTATATATTATGTCATCAACTGGCTCAGCACAACAAAGAACTGGCGGCATTACTCAAAGCATCCGAAGATCCGCAATCGGCTAGTTTTGATGGAAAAACAAGTCAAGCATTGATGTACTATGCCACGCACACTGCACAAATTGAGGTTGGTTTTGTATTTAATTGTATTTAATTTAATTAAAATATATTTTTGCTTCGCAGATTGTACGCAATGATCGCACGCTGGAACAGATTGTCTTTCCCATACCTGAAATCTGTGAGTACCTGACGCCGGATACAAAAATAACCATACTCAACACTGCAGAGCGTGATGATCAAGGTTCCAAAGTGGCAGACTTTTTCGACAAAGCCGAAGAGATGTTCAACGAGATGAAGTGGCAGAAGAAACTGCGTAGTATGTTGCGAAAACTGAAATACGAAAGTTGGTTTAGTGTTTATAATGTTTTGATATGCTTTTCCAGGTCAACCTTTGCTCTTCTGGATAAGCAATTACATGTCGCTCTGGAGTTCTTTACTTTTTAATTGTGTTGTGGTCATCAATATGATTGTGGCATTTTTTTATCCATTCGATAATACTGTACCAGGTAAGTTGGCCGCAATTTATGAAGAAAGTCTTATAAATTATTTACTATTTTCAGAATTGAGCGCGCACATAAGTCTATTATTCTGGGCTATACTTATTTTTTCGCTGGTTATAGTTATAACACTGCCACGCGAATCCGGCATACGTACTTTAATTGGTTCCGTGATATTACGTTTTATATTCCTAATGGGTCCCGAGTCTACGCTCTGTCTGCTGGGTGTTGTTACGGTAGAGTTTAATAAATGGTTGATGTAACACTAAACTAAATTAAATTTTCTTTATATTGCGCATAGGTTACACTCAAGAGCGTGCACATCGTTAGTATAATGGGTAACAAAGGCACACTGGAGAAACATTTCCTTAAGATTATAACCGATTTTCAACTGCTCTACCACTGCATTTACATTGCATTCTGCTTTTGTGGACTCATCTTTCATCCGTTCTTTTACTCTTTATTGGTAAGCAAAGCAAAAGAAAATTAAGTACATAAAATAAACAATTTCACATCCTTGCAGCTCTTTGATGTGGTCTATCGCGAGGAAACGCTGGTCAATGTTATACGTTCGGTGACGCGTAATGGACGCTCCATTGTGCTGACTGCTGTGCTGGCTTTGATACTCGTCTATCTGTTCTCTATTGTGGGCTACATATACTTCAAAGATGACTTTTTGCTTTCTGTCGATTTTGAGGAAAACAATGAAGTTACACCGCCACCCAATACGATATCCGCACACTTGCCGGATGGTACTTGCGGTGCACCGGATGAACTGTTGAAAGCCAAAGCTGCCGCTGCAAATAATGGCGATGTTAAGGAACGTTCCTGTGACTCCTTAATCATGTGCATTGTTACAACGCTTAATCAGGGCCTACGTAATGGCGGCGGCATTGGCGATATATTGCGTGCACCATCAAGCAAGGTTTTTAATAGTTCACTGCGCTGCCAATTAAATGTTTCCTAATAAAATCTTTTTAAAAATTTCAGGAGGGCCTTTTCCCAGCGCGTGTCATCTACGATCTACTCTTCTTCTTCATAGTCATTATTATTGTCTTGAATCTAATTTTCGGTGTCATCATTGATACATTTGCTGATCTGCGTTCTGAGAAACAGAATAAGGAGCTCATACTGAAGACAACCTGCTTCGTTTGCAGCTTAAATCGTTCAGCGTTCGATAATAAAACTGTCAGTTTTGAAGAGCACATCAAGAGCGAGCATAATATGTGGCACTATCTATACTTTATTGTGCTGGTCAAAGTCAAAGATCCTACCGAGTTTACTGGCCCCGAAAGCTATGTATATGCCATGGTTAAAGCTGGCATACTCGATTGGTTTCCACGGCTGCGTGCCATGTCATTGGCTGCTGTTGATGCTGATGGCGAACAGATTGAGCTGCGCAGCATGCAGACACACTTACTGGAGGCGCAAATACTTATTAAGAATCTTTCCACGCAACTACACGAACTGAAAGATCATATGACCGAGCAGCGTAAGCAGAAACAACGTCTGGGCTTGCTAAATACAACAGCGAATAGTTTGCTACAGTTTCAGTGAAAAAGAACGATCATTAATTCTAATATACATAATTAGTTTAGTGCAAATACTATATATAAATAGCTATATATATATATATATCGAAAGATAGAGAGAACGAATAAGAGTCAAGCGTTACTCAACATTCCGCCAAATTAGATTTATACGATCTACTACAGGCTGTAGTCAAGTGGGCAAGCAACATACGTAGGAAAAAAAATTATAATCTCGAAAAAAAGTTTTGAACAAAATCCCCTGCTAAATTAGTAAACCCTACCTCGAATCAAAAAATCTAAATCTACAACACTTTGCTCAAATTTGACTCTACTCCGTAGCTGTAGCCGTAGCACTCCACTTTACTCTAGACTAGCAATCAAAACTCACTCAGAGAATTTTAGGGCTGTTAACATTGTTAATTAATTTGTGCAATATATCCCCTGCACGAAAAATGAAAAAAAAAACAAAAGAAAAACAAAACAAAACACTTTTTGCACTCAAAAGTAGTTCAAGTTCTTGTTGTTGGCTTGTTTTAATAATTTTTAAATGCATTTCTCACACAATTCTGCAATTTTCGAAAACCTTTTTATTATTATTATTATTATTATTGTATGCCACGACTTTTGTGGCACCTTCTTTACGCTTCAATTAGTTACTTATTGTTGATTTCTTTAGAGCTTTTATTATTGTTTTAGTTGATTTTTGTATTTTTACAAATGAATTTTATTTCGTTAGCTGTTTAAATTTTATGCAATTATGTGAAACTAACTACTAACTATTGTGATTTAATGAAGAAAAACCTCCACTTGTTTTTTAATATATTATATATATATATTGTAGTTTTGATTTCTCGAAAAGGAAAAGTGAAAATATTAAAGATCATGTTAAGATATGTACTAAAATATAATATAAATATATATATTGACACTGTTTAGTAATAAATTATCTATATACAAAGAGAAAATGATTTAAATTTTGATGCATTTATTTGTGATCATCAATCATATATGAAATAGTAGTATCAGAGTTTGGTCTTTAAAGACTATAGAATACTTATAAAAAACAAATTCAATCGCACACCTATAACAAGGCATTAAGTAAAGCATGGGTTAATAAGACACACCATGTCGCAAGCCTCATCTGTGTATTCTTCGGAAAATATTCAAGTCTGTAAAAAAAACATAAAACATGACTAAATAAAACCCGTGGCGAAACTTTCGCAGTGAAATTCAAACCTACTCGAGCGCCTCACGAAACGTTTTATGTATAACTACTTCCTTCTTGGGATTGCTCAAACTGAATGATTGTAGCTGGATCTATTCATTAGTGAAAATACTTACCGTATTACTAAAGACTCAAGAAGTAGCATACCATGGCCACATCGAAAGCATTCCCTCTGCGGGTAGTTCCAGCCAGTTCCAGCTTCAAAAAACCTGTAAATTCTCTTCACTCACGATGTTCTTTGACGATCTGCGTTGAGCTCACAGAAGCCAGTGTTGATGAATACGAATAAGTCGACACAACGTTGGTGGCAATTTCGCCATTGCTGGATGAACCTAGCAACCCGACATAGAGTTAAGGTTACTTTAGTTCAACTTACATAAAATCAACCTTATATTGCCGTAACTCCTTCTAAACCTGCAGCCTTGGATAGTGACACGAAACCACAGTAAGTAGAACAACGACTATTTTACTGGTAAGGAAACTGTATTTATGCTAACTTAATGTCTAATTACAGTACGAATAATCTCGAATTGGTGGCGCAGGAAGTTACAGAGACGAGTCAACGAGTTCATGGCACACAACATGCTCTGGAGGTACTAACCAGGAATGACTGTTGAAAGAAGCAAGTACAAAGAATCAATCCTTGTAATTGTGATGGACCATACCGAGCGAGTCTCTTTTAAGTTTAGACATAGCTAAAATTGTTAGATCAACATCGTCTAACGATTTAGACTTAATATTAGAGCGGGCAATTGTCAGAGTAGAGAATACTTGATCACATTTAAGATTAAATTCAAATGTAGTTCAATTCATAAAGTCTTTTGACACCCCTCGTAAAACAAATTAGATTAAGTTCACAAGGACAGTAGGAAAATGTTACCCGTATCAGTAAATGATAAAGCAAATGCCTTAAGACAATAATTTATCAACTAATCGAAGCCTACCGTACCTTGTACAAATCATAAGTTAACACAAAGAGTGACAGGAACCATGGTACACTTCAGAACTAAAATAACAAATGAAACAGGCAGGGTTGGAGATTTTTTGCAAGAAATACAGAATCAGAATGTGCCACTTCCAGAAGTAAATTCGGAGGACGGTAAGGAATAATTGGAGTTCATTCTTTATGTTCAAGACGAACAAGCACGTATTTGTTTCATGGCCACAATCTGTGTTTGTAGTAAGCCTGATTTATTCTAGTGGATAGCAGAAGTTGTATTGTTGTAAAAAGCGGGGAAATGAAGTCGTGTTCAGCCATATAACTAATAGTTTTAGCTCATTCCTGTTAAAAATTATGCAAAACTATTGGATATACGTATAACAGTTCTACGAAATTCTACGAAATCCTAGTATAAATCAATCAACTTTTGCTTTATATTCCAGGGTGAAGTATACGCAATAAGATACGCAGCGGACACAAACCTTGAAAGAACTAATAAACATTTAGGTCGCCAACCAATATAAGCCTTGTATATTGGCGCCATCTCTTTCAGAAATGTACTGACGACTAGGGAAGCAGCCTATGATATTTATACATCAAAAAAGTTGTACATCTTCTGCATTCTCCGAGACTGATAACAAGAATCTACTCTCCATTCGATTCTTATTGAATACAGAATTCACCTTCGTAGCTTACCTTGAGTTTGAAACATCTTTTAAAAATATTGTACCAGAAGCCATCACTTAGGCATTAACGATCTAGAATTTGATAATCGCAACATTTAGAGGCTTCATTGCACGGTAGCGAAATCTTCACTTAGTAAATTAAAGCTTTTTAGTTACATCAACAGATATACAACCCAAAGTTAGAATCTCTTCCCCCTTCTATGAAATATATTAGTTAACGTACTGCTAAGGTTCATAGAGGAGATAAAGTGATCTATGCGTACGACGTTGCTAACCTGTTCAAGGGAAATACATTCAACCAAATTTGATGTGACCTAATGATAAGAACTCTGGAAAGACTATTCTCCTGAAGAGAGATATGTGGTTTAGTAAATCCAACTAAAACATAGCTTTTGCTTTTTCATTCCTGCTCTTATTGCCCGCTCTCTTATCAGGCTGTTATCACACTCCTAGCTTGACAAATAATTCAAAGGCAGAAATATCCTGCTGCCGATCTTATAATAAAATAATACGTATAGCAGTTCAATATCATTCTTATCTTGGTCCCAGAACTTTGCTCTGGCATATATATAGATACCCTATATAATAAAATTCAAGCTCTATGTTCCACAAAGAGATACAAAATGAAGAAACTTCCACCAAACTGATGATAGATGATACAGATAAAGCTACGAATATAATTTTTTACTATTATTTTCACCTAACTTTTACTTTTCATTTCTTAAATCTACAAAGTACATCCAATACATCCACTTATTGTAATATGTGATGCAAAACTTCAGTCAATCCAGGCAAAATTATTAGCCTCCTTGCTGTCTATATTTTGATTAGCAATAAAATGCAGTTCGTTGTTGTTAGGTTTATAGAACCCTTGATTAATGTCATGTCCCATTGTGATATTCGACACCATTTCTTTGCTGTGTACCGACTTACGTCCAAAAATATTTTTCAATTCCTTCACCGGCGTTTTAAGATTAATTTTTATTTCATCATCGATTTCGCTTAGATGTGGTTTCGATTTTGGTGCATTCGGTCCCATTTGATTCAAATACGTTTGCCATTGATATAGCTTATCTTCTGCAGCACGCAACTGATCGATGCTACGTTCATGCCCAGGATTTAAACCAATCGGCTGTACGCCAGCCACCTCGCTAAGATCAATTTTAATTGGAGCCAATGCAGATATAGCACGTGACAAGCCAATTTGTGAATGACGTATACGATGTTCCATTAGATCGGCGCCAAGCAGCTCTTCATTAGGATCCATGCGTATCGGTATAACCTTATTGATGACATAAAGCAAAAGAAAAGTGGAACAAATGCCCCAACAACCGAGACAGAAAGCCGATAAGGTCTGTATGCCCAGTAAATACCAGCCACCGCCTTTTTTGTAGAGAGCGTTTGATATGAAAAATGTGCTGTAATGAAGAAAGTCGAAATAATTTTACCTTTAAAAAGTCCAGAGCGTCCCTTGGTCGTATCCAGCGGTATCGGATTATCAGCAAAGAGTCCAACAGCTATGACACCCCAAATGCCGCAAACACCATGCACAGCACTGGCACCCACCGGATCATCTACGCCCATACGATCGAACATGGGCATGGCCAGCACACAGAGCAATGCACCCAGCGTGCCAATGATTAGCGCTTCCCAAGCGCGATACAAAAAACAGCCTGCCGTAATGGAGACCAAGGAACCCAGTACGCCATTAATTAGATCCATAATATCCAAGCGACCATTGTGCCGCCAAAATGAGTAACTGCAGCACGGAGTGTAGCAAATGAGCTCATAATTTTAAATAATAAAATATTTACTTACAGTGAACTTATGAAGCCACCACCAAAGGAACCCATCATAGTCATAACAGCAGCGCGTGCTGCATACTGCCATTTGGCGCCACTTACGCCATATGTGCTGCCGGAATTGAACGCAAGCCAGCCCCACCATAAAACAAATAGACCCATTGCAGCATTTACTGGATTGCCCAACGGCAGTGGATCGTAACCATCCGCGTAACGTCCAAGGCGTGGTCCCAACATAGCAGCTGAAGCAAATGCAGATGCACCACCTAAAAGTATTAGGTAAAGAAGAAAGGCAACTAAATAGCTGTGTAGAGCCAACCAACCAATCAAATGAACTGGACCACTGCCTGCAATGTCTACAGCACCGAGATTATTGAGAAAGCCATGTTCGCCCCAAACCCAACCAGCGGGTATACAATAAACGGCCGTATTCAGAAAGGAGAATAGACAATATGCTTTGAAGTTGCAGCTGTAATGGATAGAAGAAACTGAGTGTACTCCAGCAATGTATTTCAATTAATACCAACCGCTCTGCCATAGCACCACTGACAATGGTCGTCGCAGTTGTGGCAAATGATAACTGAAACAAAAATGCTGCAAAAATTTGGCCCATTAAGGGATCACCAACGGGTGGATCAAGCAGAAAATCGCCAATTGCTATGAATGGATTTGAGAGCGGTCCACGTCCATAGCTCATGCCGTAACCGAATAACCAGTAGGTAAAACCGCCCAACACAATATCAATGACATTCTTCATCATAATATTGACTTCGTTTTTAATGGAAACACAACCCGACTCTAGCATGCCGAAACCTGTTTGAGTAAAGGATATATTAATATAAATTTGAATATCATTTAATAGTAAAAGATGATGATTACCAGTTTGCATGGTGAATATTATAAATGATGATGTCAGCACCCAATTTGTGTCCTCTGTAGAAAGATCATACAGTCCTGGTATGACATAGCTGCTATTGCGTGTAATGCCTTTCAGCGCAATTGTCTGTGAGGCGGAAACATTTGTCAATTTCGCCATGATCCGAGTTCAGTTTACACGACGCGTCTTGTTTGTTCGGTGTCTATTTATCATTTGCAACACATTTACTCGGAATGAAAAAAAAGACCCAACTGGAACACCACACCACAGACATGAATAAATCAATATAACCACAACAAATTACACACATTTAATTTAAATGCTCTCACATTAATCGCCCGAACACGCTTGTGTCCCTGAGCACGACTGCTAATTTGTTTACGTTTTGTCTACCAATTTGCTTCTACAATGTCGAGGAACATTTTCTCGATTCTGATTTTAGTAGACATCTATTTTTCATTGCGTGTTCAGTTGACTAGTTTGCATGTAAAATTAAACTTAAATTTTATTGAAATTAGATTCAATTAGTGAACACGAAACAAGCTAATGAGCAGGAGCTAACCAATGGTAGTCGATCGGTTCTGTATCTTAACTGTCGAACTATTTGCACATTTGCGTCAAAAGCAACACCGTGACCAAGTTTCTTAAGCGATTTAAACTGTTGGCATAAATATTTTAACAGTGTAATTAAGTCAGATTGATTAGTTCAGTGGTTTTCTATTTTAAAAATTTTTGTTACGAGATTCCTTAATGGCGCAAATTTGGTTGACACAAACACAAAACGCAGGAAACTGAATTTAAAATTGAAGATTTCCAGATCACCATCTGGCATAGACACAACATAGGCAAAAACATTAAAAATTTCAATTTTGCACTATGATTCCAAGTTAATTTAAATCGCGATATCTTTCTTTTTATCGAAATCACTTCCGAAACCTTCTTCGGACTCAACATTTGGAACAGGCGAGTATAAAATTCCAAATGCCGTATCCAAGTTGAACGATATTGACATCATTTTGTAAATGGTTTCGATTACATTTATTTCAAGCGACAGTCCAAAAGAAGCCACCATATCAACTTTCAAGTAAATATCGACCTAAATAAAGAAGTTTCTTCTTATAAAATCATATAACAGGTCGATGAGTTTGTGCAGGAGCTAACCCAAAACGGAGTTATAGCTATTGGCATATGACTGCGAAGTACCCGACCAAAAGAATCCACCACATCGAGCACAAGTTTTTCTTATAAACTCATATAAAAGGTCGATGAGTTTGTATAGGAACTTGCCCAAAAAGAGGGGAGAAACGCTAATTGACATGAGTACGTGAAGCACCCGACTAAGAGAAGCCACCACATCAAATTTTAGGTAGATCGACCTAACTAAAGAAGTTTTTCTTACAAAATCGCTTAGCAATTCGAAGGATTTGTATTGGAGCTAACCCAAAAAGAAGGGAGATAGTCACCATAGCCCGAAGAGAAGCCACCATATCGATTTTAAATTAATGTCCACCTAAAAAATGTTGCTACAAACCCCATGTTTGGGTTACTTTACATCAATCATTATCAAATAATCCATTTAGTTCCAGATCGGACCACTAAAAGGGGAAGTCTTAAAAAAAAACTGTCCAACCTTTTTAAGTTTTTGTTTGAAAAAAAACGTTCTATTGTTGTAGTTTATTAAGCTGGAGACGCAAAATATTTCATGTAGGCCAAGATCGGACACTAGAAGGAATAGCCCATATAGGATCATAGTATATCATAGTCGTGGATTGGCGTGCGGAAGGGCAGCGGACAGACGGACATATCTATACCGACTCGATCAATTTATATACTTTACTAGCGGTCATGCCTTGCGAATTAACGCTTATTTTTGATTTAATCTAATTTTGATTCTTGAACATATTTCTTGTGGAACATATTTTGTTTACTAGATACTCTTTTCCATCTGTGCCGAGCAGTATTACATAACATTTTTCTAGAACCCGATTGCAGCGCCACCTACTGGGTCCAATTATGAATCTTAAGTATCCATGTACCCTATCAAACATACAGAAAAATGTCATCAAAAGCTGTTTAGGAGGAGTTGATTGACATACCCAGACAAGGATTGCACACATTGCCCCCAAAGGGATTTAACCCCAAGGGGTCAAGTCCATTGTGACCCAGGGTGTCAAATCCATTGAATCCCAGGGGGTAAAGTTCATTGAGCCCCAGGGAATCAACTCCATTCGAATAGTTCCACATTTTAATATAACACATTTGATATAACCAAGTCGATATGACTGTGGCCGACACCATTGGCCGGAGACGTCCCCGGCTGGTGGATCTGCTGTCTGGGGATTACTTCGTTCATGGAATACCCCGTCTGGGGATTTTTTTGTAGGGATTCCCCCGTCTGGGGAATCCCCCGCCTAGGGATTCCGCAGTCTGGGGAATCCCCGTCTTGGGAATCTCACGTCTGGGGATTCCGCCATCTGGGAATCCCCCGTCTGGAGATTCCTCCGTACAGCTAATCTCACGTCTGGCAACTCAGCCGTTTGGGGATTCGTCCGTCTGGGATTCCTCCGTCCAGGAAATCCCCAATCTGGTGATTCCTCCGTCTGGAGAATCCCGCGTCTTGAGATTCTGCCGTCCAGGGAATCCCCCGCCTGGGGATTCCTTCATCCAGGGAAATCTTTTCATCTGGGGATATTCATGCCTGGGGTATCTCCCCTCTGAGGATTCCTCTCTGTAGGGATTTCTTCCGACGCTAAACAGTCGATTTCACACACACACATGGGATATTTCTGTAAATAATTTCAGTATTTTATGAAAAAAAACGGGCACTCAGAAATGCTAAATGGAGATTACGAACATTTGATTGCAAAAAAAATTTTGCATACTTTAAGTGAATTTGATATTAACACCGTTGGCTATGGTGAGGTATTGTCGTTTATAGCCGCGACTAGTAAATAGAGGAAGCTTTTCCTGATGAATTGCAGAAACCGCTTCACGCTTTTTGATCAAGCAAGTCCAAGTGCATTTCAGGTCAACGAGTTGCTTCTCGAAAACTGAACTATATGAGCTTCAAACCATATCACTTAATAAATCCAATGACACATTCTGAGAACGTTTCGAGACCGAATGAAGCAAATACGCGGCTCTCTATATGGTACTAGCCATGAAAGCTGATGAATACTGCCAAAATTTAATATTTCGCATGAATAGAATTTAGTGTTGATTAGTTTTGTTAATTATTTTTTTTTTTTTTAAATAAATTTTTAGTTTGGATTTCAAGTTTATACGTGGTGTACATTTTCCAATTTATTTTAATTAAATTTCAAAATAATAATTGTCGGTGAGGCGTATGTAAAATGTTTAGCTATAATCAGCTGATTATAAGTAATGATGAGATCATCTTATGTCGAGCAACTTTCTTCCACAAAGTGACACATTCACAAACCCATTAAAAGGTCCTTTAGAAATATAAACACAATTTAAAATTGTTTTCAACATTCTTTATTACACTACATATAATTTGCTGTTTTGTTTCATACATTGGTAAGAAAAACCGCTTTTCCATCGTTTAATAAAGTTTTTCATTATTTATAATTGTTCTTGTATAATTGTTAATACATACAATACATTTAATTGGTGTATCTAATATATATTCAATTAAAAATATAAACAAACAGAAGAAAAAAAAATCATCTTTAAATAATAAATTCATGTACATATGATGTAAATCTAAATAAATATCGTAGAGAGCTGCGAAGAATTAGTTTTGTGTATCATTCATTTCATTTGTTATAGTTAATACTACTAAAGCAAAATTTGAGATGTCTGAAGGATGCTTAAAATAAAAGTTATATTTAGTTAAAAGGTAGGAAGGTATTTGTGTATAATGAATACTTTATTGTTGTATTGTAGGCAGTCTGTCTGAAAGTAAACTGAGAAAACTGCAGTTTAAAATATTTCGAGAGTGAGAGTTATTGAAAGTACTTAGAGAGACGGAAAGTTAGGTCAGAGAGATTCACACATTTGCATTAACATTAGCAATAAACTTAATTTACAAGATTGTTTTCGACTTGCTTAAACATTAAATATAATTATTAAAAAATGTTTCTTCTTTTTCAATTTTTAACATACAATTTAAAATTGATAAGTAATATAATTTTTAATTTTGCATTTTCAATGTAAATATTTATTGCATATTCTGTAATATTTATTATATTTGTTTTTTTTTTTCTTTTAAATTTTGTTTTTGTTGTACATAACACAGTTGAAATAGATTCATCTTTGTAGTAGAAATATTTGTTAATATTAATATTATATTATTTCTTTTCTATATGCGCTTACTAATTATATAATTAATTCAGTTCGTTTTGTAAAACTGACATATTGCAATTTAATTTGCTTAATTAATATTGTAATTATTATTATTTTGTTTTAGTTGAGTTTTGTTCTTGTTGCTGTTGGTGGCAAGGAAGTTCTAATTGAAATAGAAGAAGATCGTTTTGAAGAGGTCATGGTGTAATGAAACAATGGATAGAAAAAAGTTGAATTCTGTTTTGCATATGAAAAATATAGCTGCTTTCAATATAAAACTAACTTAAATCTTTTTGCTTACACTTACAATAAGAATAATGAAACTAATTCAATAGAATTCGATTTGTATAAATTAATTAATATGAAAAATATTAAAATATGAAATAATTAAAACGATTCTTTGTGTTAGGTACATTAAAAAAATCTCATGGCGGCCTGTTTTCATTGTTGTTATAGTCTATAAACCATAAATCATTAGTAAAGCGAAAAACCAAACAAATTCTGGTCATATATACTAATTAACTAAATATACGAGTATGTGTTTGTGTTGTTGTATATGCATACATATATACATATACTATATGCATAATGTTGAATTCGAGAACAGATTTGCTGCAAATTATTAATTGCGACTAGAGATATATTATGCTTTTATCGATTGGTTTTTTGTTTTTGTTTGTTTGTAACTATATGCGACATGTTTAAAGTATGACGTTTTGCTTTGGATTAGACTGCTTAATTTCTTTATTTTTTTTTTTGTATTCACTACTTTCACGTATAAAACTTAAAAAAAGTAGAATAGCCCATACTAAACTGTTGTGCCGTAGGCATTGAATACGGCACGTGAGCTATCGGTATCGAGCGAAATATCCTCGGGGCTAGCGAGATCAACACGCACATTTGAGTTGGTACGCCGGCGTGATGTCTGTGCAGCGCCCCAGTTGCTCAATGTCCAATGGAAGCCGGATGATGTAGGTGCTGGCTCGGCGTCGACTTTGACTTGTGTGCAGACCTAAAAAAGAAAAAAGCAAATAAATACAAATTAAAAAACAAAACAATTTATTTTAAGTGATTTATTATACACACCTCGCGATTACCACACGGCAATGTTTCAGTGCCATTGCCCAGCGCTGAGCCGGAAGCCGAACCGGAACCAGAGTCACGTGTACTACCAATACTACTGCTGGATGCCAGCGAGTCGTTACTGGATTCAATGACTGCGCCGCGATAGCGTGCAACCGATTGTACAGCCTGTAAGTAAAGAGCACAAATTTATTTGAACTAATTAATTTTTAGTTGACTTCTATGAGCTACTCACCATTACATCACCGCTTTGACAATCTTCAATTGATTTGAGTATTTCCCAAACCAGTTCCGAGTCGAGCGGTATCGGATGCTCTGTATCGCGATTATAAATCGCTATGGCTATGTGTACAGGATGCGGCACAGGCAACGGTATTAAAAGTTTCTCGGTAACATTTTGTCCTTCGGTTTTCTTTTTCCAAGGACGCCATGGACGCTGTGTTTCCGGTGTTTTCGTCTGTTGCGCACGATGTGCACGCACACGCGGCGTTGTCAGACCGACGGACATATCGCTGCAATAAAATATAAATTAATTTAATTGTAATTTCATTTAAATTTTTATAGCACTTACCGTTTTTCCGGCTTTCTAAATGTCAACGTTATACGCGAACGTGGATTAAATGCCGTCACCTCGAGGAAGGGTAAATGTACCTGCACATTACCACGCGGTGCATATACATTACCAAGCAAATCTAATCCTTTTGATCCAATTACATCGTTTGCATTTTGTACCATTTCCGTGTATCTAGTCAGATCAAGCGAGGCATGCGGTTCTAGTTTAAAGTGTGTATCGTTTTCAGTCAATGGCGTTAGAAAATCTAAACTAAATATTTCGGTATATATGAGACCGGCCAGTCCAGGCCAATCGTTCACCGTGAGACCCTGAACAATAAAAAGAGAAAAATTTATTTAGTTGAGATATATACCAGCTACGTATCCGCGCTTAGGTAAAATACGCATATTCTATAACTTCAGTTACCTTATTATCCCAGAATTCTTCCTCGCTAATAGAAAGTCTGCCGATAACATGTGACGGATAATACTTTTCTAGTATATGGGCGGCTAGTTGTATAGCGATCTGAATGAAAAATAAAAATTTAATTTTATAATATGCTTTCTTGAATTCAAACCATCCCCACACACCTTTAATTCTTTGGTATTCAGCTTGATGCGCGTTTTAACCTGAGTCGTTAATGCGGTTTGCAATTCACGTCTACGTTTTTCAAGCTTCTCGTGTAGCGTAGTCATTAAATCCTGTGCTTCACGATCGAGCGACAAGTATGGCCCTGTTTTAGTTGTTGCCAACTGTGCCGAAAATGGACCAAAACATGCCTCAACAAATTGGCTGAAATCTTTTTGCGGTTGCAGTATAATACGCTCCGTAGCATGTTGATACGCCTGCAATTCATCCAATTCCATTTTAGCCTCAAATGCGGCAAGTGCCTGTTCAGGACGTATAATGAAATAGTAATCCAAAGCCAAACCAGGACCAGCAATACGTTTTACTGCAATACTATCCGAGGCAGGCACACGGCCACATTTTTTAATAAACAAATGAAAGGTGAGCGAGTCCCAGAGCAGACGAAGTGAGTAGCGTATAATGCCAACTAGTAAAGAATAAGAAATATTATATAAATTGTTTGCTAAATCTATTTTAGCTTAACTTACTAATGAAAATCAAGCCCGATGCCAGCGGACATAGAAATGTGGCTACCAGTACAGCTATTATTGGTTGTATCAGTCCCTGTATTAGCAGATTCCATATCAAAGCCTCTAGTAGTATACAATATCGATTGCGTGTATTGTCTGGCGAGTCCAAATCGTATATGAGTATCATGTACATGTGTAAAAGTAAAGTAAATATTGGAATCCAGAATGGCGCAGTAAGCGCCAATACAATACTGAGTAGACTTGTGGCCAGACAAATGAACGGGAATGCAAATAGTATAATTACGGTGCCAAGAAATCCTTTGACGAAGTAATTCCAAACACGATTAACATTACGCGTCAAACCTTTGCCAATGAAGCCTGTGAAGTGTTTAAGTAGAAACTTTGTTAGTATATGCTTTAATTTGAATACAAATTTCACGCACCTGTGTCCGGTTCTGTTTCGAAATGCGTGCGCGATTTTGATATGTGTCGCCAGAGCTCGATCAGCCGGGAAGCCATTGTTTGTGTTATGCTTGTTTTGCGCGGAAAGAGCGTACCATTTATTTGCGATAACTCCAAGTCTGGCATGAATGGCTTTATACAAAACAACGCACGCAGTCCGAGTGGACTACACCAAGGCACGAGTATGCCTAACAGAAACATAACATTCCAAGTCCAACACCAAGTGCGCTGCATGAGATTTAGCATACGCCAAAACGGCCAACGTGTGCTGGTCGTGCGTATTACTTCCTTTTCGACCAAAAAGACGGGTTGACTCGGATCGGAACGCGGTGTTACAATCGATGTTGCCTGCTGACTAATAACAGTTGGTATAACATCCGATTGACCCTGAAAATTGCGACGTATAATCCACGAATTGGGCGACCAAATACGACAAGCCCATTGAAAACTGCGCGTCGGTGTTTTTGCATCCTTTAACTCCTTAAGCAACACGGGCTCCCGTTCTTTCATGAACGCCAAATCACGACTAAGAAAATATGCCGTTTGATGTAAATTATGTGTTGTACACATTTTCAACGCTTCTTCGTGTGCTGACCAAGCGGACTTATTTAATTTGCTCTCTTCCGCATGACGCAATTTGGAACGCAGCCAAGGCGCCACACGCGACAACACTGAATGATCATTGGCCAAACATTTCTCATGATCTTCGCGCGTACGCTTTATATCACGTTGTACTTTATCAACGGCCTTGTACATGATGACAACCGACTGCGCCTGTTGTACAAGCAACTGCGGTATACCGACGCCCAACTCGGAGAGCTTAGCATTTGATAATATCGAAGTGTAAACACGTTGTAAATACTCCTTCATAACAGCCTCATTTACTTCCTCCTCAATTTCTTTATCGCTGAGTTTCTTAGCACGTAACTCGGCAATTAGGCGTTCACGAAAATGCAAAAACCAACCACGTGTCTCACGCTCTAGTATACCGATGAGCACGGGAAATGCCTGACGCATAATGTCGCGACAAAATAGACGCAGATCGATTTCCTGACCCTTGGGCGTTAGAAATAAATATGGCACTGGTTGCGTCACCTCACAGCTATTAAAATCGAATTTCTCCATGGTGGCACGACGCAGCATTTTGCGTACAAACGAACATAGGCCATCCAGACAGTCCTCGAACTCAGGCTGTAGTTAAAATAATTTGATACAATAAGTGATTATATTAAACGTTTAGGTATCGTAAAAAACTTACGCGACAAACAAGCTCCGCTATAAGAAAGCGACAACGTTCCTCTTTGATTTTATAGTCTAGATTGTGCGCAAGTAAAGCCGGTACGCCTAAACAGAAAAATTTAGTAAAGCATTTACTCTAAATATTAACTAATTTTCAGTAATGCTTACCAATAAACATGTCCACCAGCTTGATGACTCCTTCCAGCAGCGCATTAGCTGCATGCACAACCGAAAAAAAATGCGAGAAGATGCGTGCACGCGCAGTCACCACAACAAAACGTGCAGCCAATGCTAGATCTGAGAGAAAGGAGTCTTGTGCGCGTAGTGTACCCTTTTGCAAAAGCTGCGACAGACGCCATTTGTGCACTTGACCCGGAAAATGCAAACTCGGTACATCGAATTCACTGTTAAATGGAATAGTAAGGCATTAGTAAAAGTTTGTACTATCGAAGTATCAAATTGTAACATCTCAGACAACATAATAACAAAAACAAAAACAACAACAACATGCGTGAGACAAAGTGGGTGAAGTGAAGTTGGGTGAATTTTGAACCAAATTGATGTGCAATTTGCATGCAGAGACCCAATTTTGAATTGCGCACGACGACGACGTTAACGATGACGATGACGACGGCGCTCTCAATTTGTTTGCCAATAAAAACTTCTGATGATTGGGTTTTTGAATAAAGTATAAAAGGAGTTTGAAGGCGTGGAACGTTAAATGAGGTTAATTGCTTGGTTGGTTTGTTTTGGTTTGTCTGTAAAACTCACAGAAATTTTTTTATGCAATATTTGCTGTTGGGTTCAACATAAAAATAGAAAATATAAAAACGATACAGTAAATATTGCATGCAATAAATTTTATATAAGTTAAGAACTCTAAATGGGTAAAAGGCAGAAAATCAAACCGTAACTTATATCGATTTAGTTTATGTAAAGTTTAGTTTATGTTTTTAGTTTATGTTAGTTTTGGTCACTCCTTTTCGAATAACGATTAAACCTATTTGTACTTAGCCAAAGGATCAGCTTATAACGAAACTGTTAGTTTCCTGAATTTTAATAAGATGTCATGACCTCAGACCAAACTATCATTATTACTATTTATCGATTCATAGAACCAGTAGCCTATCAAAATCTGTTCTTTGTTATACTTAGATTATGCTGAATGAATCTTCCTAGAATTGAATCTCTTCAGCCGCAATCCGTTTAGAATTTGAATCCCTAGCGTTTGCAGTCTGCTTCTAACTACTGCTTCACACTTTGCGAGAATGTGAAGACTGGTGTCCTTCTCATTGTCGAAAAATCTCCCTTATGCATTTCTATTAGGCCCAAAGCTAAGATAAATATTTATAAATAGACGATGAATGTCAGTTTAGCAACATAAATTTGGGTTTATTTGGGTTTTCGGTGCACAAATTATATATTATCAAAATCAGCTGAATATTTTAGGCGTAAACTCTTTTATCCTTATTTATGCCTGGTGGTTTGCTGTTTGTAATAAAAGAAAATTCGAAGAGGCAGCTGAAGTCGTCACAAAAATCGGTATAGAAAGTATTTTGAAGACTGGAAAAAGAGTTGGAATATATACATATTTAACTCAATGGGGAATACTTTGAAGGCCACCAATAAATATTTGGTTGAGATAAATATCGGCATAACTAATCTAGGAAAGCTGAACTAGGTGCTGAGTCCGAAGTGTTAGCTCAGAGCCACATATTGATTGTTTCGAGTCAATAGTTACTTCTTCCCGATTTTTGTGGATTAGATCTTTAGGGAATTGCTTCGTCAACAACCAAAATCAGCAAGAGGTTTAAAATAGGGCCTATGTATAACCGAGACCTATGCATAGCTACGGTTAGGGAGCAAATCAACGGACGTATAAGCGGCTACAATAAAAACCATAAAGCCTACGTCAATTTATTGGCTCAAGATTATCGATGAATTCCTGGTCTTGTTGAAACTGTAGCGGCTACATCCATGTGACTTGTGGCATTGCCTTTGCATCACTTTATTCATTCTAAGTCTTTGTGGCACTTGCCTGAACATCTTTATCACACTTCCTCATTTCACCTTCGCAAAATAAACTAAAAAATAATTTATAGCTTCAGGTCAGCACAGCAAATAAAAAGTTTCACTTCGAAAATTCCGAAATCTTCAATACAGCCAGTAGGTCCTCTCAGTGTAGATAACGAAGCGTGTCTATTTATCAAAGCGTAAAGCGTAGGTCCACACAAAGTAAAAAGATTTAATTCAAGTTGATCTATGCATATAAAAAAATCGTAGAAAAACTTTTCCTTCTACAAGTATGGTTGTGCGCGTATCACGCCTAAATCGCTGAACCAATTTGTACAAATTTTAATATACAAATAGATAGGACGTTGGAAAAGAACATAAGGTACTTTTTGTTAAAATCGAAGGAGCGATGCCCCACCCCCATATAATTTGTCATAACTTTGTATCCATTTAAAGTTCAGAGATGAAATTTGGTGTACGTGTCAATGGGATGAAGGAAAGTATTCCTATTAAGTTTGGTGAAAAATGAAGATGACGCTGCCCTGGCTCCCATATAAGCGATATACAAAATTTATTATTTCTTTGCATTTATTTGAAGTACAAAGATAAAATTTGGTATATACAGATGTTAATGGGACCGGGAAATGTAAGAAACATTAAAAAAGGGGACGGGTTAGCTGTCTTTTAGAAAATACATACATATACATACATACATATGTATATAGACAATATCAATATAAATATTTTTTTGTGGGCGACAAAGCGTGCCGGGTACAACTAGTTTTACGTAAAAGTAAGAACAAACAACGAATATTTTTATGTTATAATTCTGGACAGATATCTGGCGTTTAGTGTGAACATTTCTTAAAGACCTGTTTACATATATCTGGCACTCTTATCACATTACTTTTAAAATAACTTCAACAAAAATTACCTAAAAAATTGGTCAGTGTGTGAACCTGCCTCAACTTAAAAATATTTGTCTGTCGTATTAAGGCATTCCGGTTACTTTAATTAGAAGAATTATTGTGAAAACAAAATTAAATAAAACCGGTATAAACAATTATGACCTTCAGAAGTTTCGGTTTTTAATAAAATAAAATATTTTGGTTGCTAAATTCAATCGAAATTTCTTTATCTACAAACAAGATTACGGTTTGATTTCCTGTAAAATGGACTTAAGTTGTCAATAAGCAATGTAATTAATACTATTATATGCTTATAAGTCAATTAGAATGATAATCAATCATTTGAAATAGTTTTAAACATGCGTTTAGTTTTTTTTTCTTTTTGTTTGCACTTACAATTAAATCATGCAGAATTTTTTTGTTATATTTTGTATGTAAAAATTGTATGAGATAATAATTCAAAACCTATAAAATTTTTCTTTATGCGACTAAGTTCTATAAACCTTTTAGAGAAATAAATACACAGTAACTAATTGTAGGGAAAACACCAATAGAGAGTAGTTCTAATAACTATTTTAAAGAAGTTATGACAAAAAAAAAAAAAAAGATAACTGACTGTGAAAGCTGATTTTGTTTGAACTGCATTTGAAATAAAATTGAAATAAAATATAAAATGAGCTAAAACACTTATAAAAACAATATTTAAAACTGCCTCGTTTAGCAATGACGACGTTGACGACGACGACGACGAGGAGCACAACATTGAATGTTTATTTACCCATTTTTTCGTATAGTTTCCAATTGTTCCAAAGTTAATTTCTTCGGTTTGCCATATTTATCCTTTTGCAAGCTTTACAGAAATATTTCATAAACAATTTTTTGTTTGGTTTTTTCGATTTAAACGCTATGCAATAAATATGATCTCTTAATAATAAATAATTTTGTTAGTTAAAAAGCTTGCATGCATTTTTTTAGCTGCGTGTTAATTCTTAATTTTATTTTTATTTCTAAGTTGTGGTGTTGGATTTTAAAAATTAAAACAAATAAAAAAGTTGTTGCATGCACCAAATTAATATTTGAAAAAGGTGTTTTTTTTTTGTTGCCTTTGCTGGCTGCAGAGCGGCGTGGCTTTAAATGAAACTCTTAAGTTTAAAATTTTCTTTACTTAGTTCTGTGTGCTTGCAGCAGTAATTTGCGCAAAATAAATCAGAAAAAAAAAACTTATATATACTCTTAGAAAGTAGAGCTGCTGCTGCAGTCTAAAAATCAAAGCCAAGCAAGCTTCCTGCTGCACTTGCATCCGCTGCGGCAATGCACTGCTTTACTTTTTTCTTTTTCTGTGCTGCACTCACCCAGTTTCACGTAGTGTTTTCAACTGCGTGTTTGTCAAACGTCGGGGCTCTCCGCTACCGTCGGAAGCCACAGCATCGAGTTCATCAAAGGGCGGCGCTATAAATAGGTCACGCAGATTAATGGGACGCGTTTTGCGACTGCTGACGCTATTTGTTGTATTGTTCACATTCAGCGTCAGCGGCGTGGCGGCAAGTGGTTGCGGAAGTACTACAATTAAAGACTAAAGTTAATACCGACCTAAATGCAGAGTACAATTGCAAAAAAACTTACCAACTGGAAATGTTTTCCAGTGATAGAGAAATTGTGCTGCAACGCATTTAATCTGCTCGACGAGTTGTTCCACTTCAGACGGTGCACCAACTAAATTCACATTGAACTGCACAGGCTCACGTTCCGGCGCAGCAAGTGATTGTGGACGTAGTTGTGTGCCGGAGGCGCTATTTGCTAATGGTAACATAGACATATTCCTCGCCGTTCGCTGCGACTGCTTGTTGTTATTGTTGCGACTTGGATTTAAAGTCATAAATATTTGTTCTTCGCTTACGGCTTATTTCGACATCTTTGGTTGGTGTTTTTTTTTTTAATTATGTTTATGAAACCATTTAGATTCAGTACTGGCTAAAAAGATAAAAAAAAAATTAAATTTCTTTTAGTTTATACAATTTATTTTAAATATTTTAAATTTAGATTCAACAAACGTTCTTTAATAATCGCACTTTTCCATTTAATGATTATGAAAGCGTTGAATGATTTGCATTTTTATTTGTATCTATACATACTTGGCTGCAGGTATATAATGTATCTATCTGTACTCGTAAAATATTTATTCCAAAAGCGTACGATTTAAGCAAAATTCAATTTGAACTTTATGGCATTCTAATTGTTTATTATAATATTGTGCAATGGCAACCGCGCGCACACACACACAGTTTTATAGCATGTGCAGATGGAATAAATATGGTGTTTGCCATGTTGAAATAATGATCTAATTGAAACTACAATAATACGTTGTACAAAATGAAAAATTATTACTGAACAGCAGCAGAATTAATCGAGAGACACAATAGACACATATGAGTGTATATATATAACAATAAAGCATATGGACGATTTTTACACTATCTATACTCTGTATAAACAATTACTTGTTCAAGTCATCTAAGTATATATGTATATACGAGAGGACTATATTAGCTGTGCAGCGTTTGTATGACGGTTTACGAAGATCTGAAGACAGATTAAATTAAGTTAAGCAACTGTAACCTACTTGTGCTTCCGGAGTAGCCATCCAATTTGTGTCTATTGATTTAGAGTATATTCTTTAATACTTTACTATCTGCAATGCATTGCTACAGCCAAAGAGTTTAAAAAAATATGGAATGCATTATCTGTAGTAGCTGAATTCCTAACAGATGTTCAGGTGCTAACCAGATAATATATGAATGACAAACTTATGTTTTTGTTGGAAATTAATTAATTGATTTAATTCATTGCCAAAAGAATGTGATTGAAAACTTTGAGCACTAAAGTGAACCACTGAAACGAGCTCATCACATCAGTTCCATTTTATGGATGTGTTGACGGAACTTAAACCATTATTTTGTTTATGTTAATGCTATACCACGCCCCGGTGGCTTAGAAACTAGTTTTTTTTACCAAATTATTTTACGGATTTGCATATATTTTTCTTTTGAATAAATAAAGTATACAGGAACGGATTAAAGCAGGAGCTATATCGCCAAACACCATAGTGGTTCCATATATAGAAAGTAAAAAACATTCCTAAAATATAGGAAAACTACTCACTTGACATATAAACATCTGTGAGTCGGTTAACACCTTTATAATTATATTAAAGAAACAAAGAATGAGAATAAGATTAAAAAAGATTTATAAAAAAATATATAACGTGTTTTGGCGTTCTGGAAACAAAAGTTTTATAATTTTCTTATACAGGGTAATGAAAATTGTTTATCTATCTTTGACATGTATAAAAATAAATGCAGTTTGTAGGTTTATATGTCTGTCCTTTATGGATTAATACACTATTCATCCGATTGTCATGAAACTTTGGGAAGTTATTTAATACAGTCCCACGCATACTATAGGCAAAGTAAATCTAGTCTCTTGATTTAGAATTTTTACAATTTTTATGTCAATTTTTTTATTCTCGGCGCTGGCTAACATATACAAAAGGAAGACAAAGAAGAGGCGTAGCAGAGCATGACGGATCCGATAGTTTGATTTATATAATAATGAAAATAATAATAAAAACTGCGTCCCGTATTATGGTTACGTTTCCTTTTTGTATGGAAATTGGTACGTTTCGGAAGTTATTGGAATATTTTATTAGGATTGACGTAAAACACGCCAAGTTTGCTGAATTACGCACAACATATAATTGAATAACACTAAAACTAGAAAGGAATGACAGATTGGCATGAAGACTATCCGTTCTATTGTTCCGATCTCGACATATAGAGAATAGTTCAAAATAATTTAATTAGAATGGCCACATTTTGGCACTTCTTGCTAAATTACCAAAAACATGAATAATAATTTATAATTATAATTTATAATTTATATTTGATAAAGAACACTATTGAATGTATTATATGGGAAATCATTTAGAAACAAGAACAATCCTAGATCTATCCACTGTATAATTAAAAATACTAATGTTGACTTCTTGGAAGTCACAGCAAAATAGAAATAAATCATAACAGTTGAATTTTAGTAGCCAACATATATGTCTAAAAAATTTTCAATGTTTGCTATAAGAAAATTGCATATTTACAGCATAAAAGATAAAACTAAAGCGTAAAACACGAAGTATATTGAGTATATTTCATTTATTTGGCAGTGTATGATCTACAAAAATTAATTTTATATCCATACAAATACTTTGAAAACAATTTTAACTTTTGAGCTACATGAAATGCAAAAAAATGTTTGGTGTTACCATAATTGATTTCCTGAATGGAACCCATTGATACTTTATAGTAAAGATGTTTGACATAAAACTTAAACAACAGAAAGAATAGATCAGAACATTTATTAGATGGAAAAAAAAGGAGACGGCTAAAGAAGAGCTTGTAGATAATGTTTGCCAGTTCATCTATTTAGATTGCTAAATAGGAAGGAGAAAAGGTAAAACCAATATACTCGTTTAAGACTCAAGTCGGCATGAGTCATTTCCGCATGAATGATTTTGAATTTGATGAGAGTGTGTGAGGATATGGTACAATTATATAAGCTAGCGCAACTCTCAAAATATAAGTAACTTTTCACTGAATTCATCATATTGAAATCACTTCTAATAATCCTTGCTAATATAAAACAAAGTGCAACTATTTTGAAAGCTCATTCATGAAGTGGCGTCACTATGTATTTTTACACCATGTGTGTTGATGTCTGCGGATATACAAGTAAGTGTAAGGGTAATACAGAACTCTCATCATAGCAATTTAATTCGGATCATTGCGAAACAAACAAAATTAAATGCACAACAGCGCTCAGACACTCTCAGTAATCGTAATTTGTTCTGCTTTGTTCATTTCGTTTGATTTTTGATCGTCACATATACAGTGGAACTCACGATAATAAGAATTCATTATTGCGATCATATTGTTCCCGAAAGGATATAGCATTCTATAGCACTCTCTTTGACTTAGTAGTTTAGAGTATTTATTGTCTCTTAAATCCTCTTCAGAAAAATCATCTAAAATGGAAGCCTCTTAAAAAATCTTGTCCTCCTCGGCCCCGAAAATTACAGACCTAAATGCGACCCTGTTTCATTCATAAAAACTCTAAAAACAAAAAAGAACGGAGAAGACTGTGCATATTGCTATTTATTTATTGAAGTTATGGTTAGAAAATCTTGAAATTTCTTTCTTTAATGTACCATAGCACTGTGTAGGGTATTCTAAAGCTCTAAAGCTCTTCAGTTTTTGTGTTCGAATTTTAAACACATTGTGAGCTAATATTTATAATTAAAAAACTAAATTTACATATTTTATAACTGAAAAGGTCAACTTAAAATCACTTCATATTAAAAAAAAAAAGAAAACAAGTATCGAAAATAAAATAAACGAGTTTGCTTGCTCAAAAATAGACAGACAGACGGAGAAACAGACGATTTAGCAATTAACTAAAGTATGACGTAGTGCGCACAAATCTCTACGGCAAACTAATTAGAGGATGAGAACACACAAAATAAATATTTGTGCATATATACAGATGCATGATGATGATGTAGTCTATATGTATATACATATATAGTACATGCATATATAATAAATTCCAAACCTACTTTAAAATAATGCCAAGTAATTGAAATTACAGCGCAGCAACTCAATTTCTCGCTTCGCTTGCTTCAATGGTGGTCAACGAGGCAACATCGCCGTCGCACACTTCACTCGTCTGATCTGTCTATATTCCACGCCCAAAGTGTGTGTGACACCCCCTCGCACGCAACAAACTGCTCAGCTCTTCACTGTTCCAGTTTTATATTGTTTAATTGTCGCTGCTGCTGCCGCTCAATATTTTTCCAATTGCGCGCTGTCTTATTGCGAAAACGATTTGTAGGATAAAAAACACACAGCTTTCAGCTTCTTATTGTAGATATTTGTAGTAACTAGCTCACACGTTTTTCACACTTTCACTGGGCGCATATACAAACATATTCACAACGCCGCAGCAGCCCTTTATCCAAGACACTACGCTTAACTCTAGCCATGCACGGCAGGAAGGCAGGCAAGGTGCTGCCTGTTTTTCATTCACCAATACACTTACAACAACTCACTCAACGCACTCCACTTGCGACAACACTATGCGACGAACATTATAGATTTTTTTATGTATGGCACTTTAACATACACTAAAGTTATACATAATTTAAATTTATGCATACAGTTTTACACATGCGGCATTGTTTTGCGCTATTTTCTTAACACTTTTCATTTATTTCTAGTTTTAATTTTGTGAAAAACTAGCAAAGAAATATACGAATGCGAGTTGCCGACTTTGTTGTTGCCATATTAGACAAGTTTTGTAGGCGTACTGTACGCACGTACATTGAAATGCAGCTGTACAGTCAAACTAATGCAGCTGTATGCAAGCTAGCCAAGTGCAGATGAAACAAAACATGGCAACACTATAGAGAGCGAAGTGTTGAAAAATACAATGTGCTATATTATGCGAAATTAACGTATATTTAAAATACTATTTTCATTCTACAAGTTGCAAGTTTAACAAAATAATAATACATATGCATGCACTTAAATATCGAGTACTACATTCTGGCGCTGCCAATATTCTTTTGTTGTAGTTATTTTTGTCGCAAGCAGCTTTGTATGTGTTTTTCTGTGCTGTGTGCGCGGAACTATTTGCCACGCTGCACATGCCAAATCCAAACGCGATATGCAATAAAACTCAAGAGTAATGAAACTATAAGAATTTTGCATAGCAAGCCTAAAAGTCAGGAACGATTAAGATCCGTAAGCGGTACATACATAACGCCCATAAGGCGCTGTTCGCTCACTTTGCCATTGTCGTCCTTGTCATACTGTGTGGGTGAAATAAAAATAAAAACTATGTAATATGCTTAAATATTTATATATAAACACACACATACACACCTGCATCATATGCTGTGAACCACCTTCTGGACCGACAGGCACTACCAAACGTCCACCTTTGGCCAACTGATTTATTAGCTCATTCGGCTTCTCCGGTGATGCTGCGCCAACGTGTATAGCATGATAGGGCGCATGTTCGGGACAACCTTTACGGCCATCTCCTTCGATAATAAGCAGCTTACCAGAATTGAGCATTGTGCTATCATCCTGATTAAGATTAGCTTTGCTTATAGTCACCAAATTTGGTTGATGCTCTATGCCTACAATGCGTGTATTAGGATCATCGCCTTTCGATTGAACGTAACGATAGAAGCAAGCTGTAAGATAGCCCGAACCAGAACCAACATCAAGGACATGTGCACCAGGACGTATATGTTCACGTAGATATTCCAAGGCAAAGGCGTGCTGTTTATTTATTTTTTTTTTTTTTTTGTTAACAAGTTTCACATTATTATGCTTTTTCTTCTTCTTCTAACAACACTTACCATATGCGGCGCACTAATTGTTACGCCGTGTCCTATAGACTGTGGCGCATCCATGTACGGATTGCGAGGTGAGTAATATTTTCGATCTGTTGCTATCATTGCATTCGCTACACTCTCCGTGTTTACGACTGCATAATCTCTTAACTGACGTATGAGATCCTCATTGTTAGCACCAACAGAACGCCAAGCCATACTGCCGTAAGTGCGCACAAATAACCCGAACAGTACAATTCTTGCAATAATGGATTTAGCCAGTTTTATTTTGGAAGTTTTATTTGTGTAGTTTATTGTATTTGCGTAACTGTCGAAAAAAAAAACCAAATATTCACTTGCACTGACGGACGGACATATAAACCGTCAGACGTCCGTCCAATTTAGCTAAAAAAATTAAATTAACAAAACAGCTGCCCCAGGGAAGCTCACAAACACAAAACAACAAACGAAATCTTATTGTTCATAGTTGTCTCACTCGCACTAACGTTGATTGTTATAAAGCGGGCTGGCAACTTTAAACTTTCAACACGCATGCTTGATATTGAAACACATTTGCTCGATTACTTCGCACATAGCATTGTGAATGGGGGCTGTTCTGGTTTTCACTTTCGACTTTGGATGTACTAGAATTCGTTAAATTGGTATATTTTAAATGTTCGGTGCGTGGCGTATTATTTATATTTCAAAAATAGTAAATAATAACAAACATTTTTAAATGGAAATGGCTTTATTGTTCTTCAAAATATTTTCAACGAAAACTTTTGCATTCGCTCAAACCAATTTTCGAAGAACTTTTTCCACTCCGATTGAAGCACCTCCAAAACATTTGTTGTGAACGCATCAAAAGCTTCTTCGAGCGTACCATTTAGAATTGACCGTCTTACGTTGCTCAAGTGGAACAGTGGCCCAATGACCTATTCGGCTGAAGAAACACTTTTTTTGGATTTGGCTCTATCGTTCGGTCATGGCCACAATCAGGAAGGCGTGCCAGCTTCTGTACTCCTATGCACTAGTGCCAGTTGTGGCTGGAGCTCTTTACACATTCCAATGAGGTAACCAGCCCAGTGCAGCCGCTGGAATTTTATGCGCTGGACTATGTCAACCTCATCGAAAAGAATAGCTCGTACAGCTCGCGGTTCATACGGGACCTAAACTCGTCGCCGATTTTAATAGAACCGAAAATACTGCCAAAAACCTTCCTCTCGAAGACTTTCAACGCTGTCTCATTCGACTCAATCACGGTCCATGCCTCTGGACCATACAATAGGACCGGGAGTATCAGCGTCTTATAGATCTTTATTTTCGTCTTTCGAGAGAGAGCTTTACTTCTCATTTGCTAGCTCAGCCCAAAAAAGCCTCTGTTTGCAAGAGTGATTCTTCGCCTGATCTCCAGACTGACGTTGTTGTATCTGTACCAAGATAGACGAAGTTATCTACAACATTGAAGTTGAAATTCTCCATCGTCACTAACCGTCCAAGACGCGATAACGGTGTGCGAGCAGACACCAAGTATTTCGTCTTGTTCTCATTCACCCACGAGCCGAGACAGTTCTTCAATCTCTGAGAACGCCTTGCTGACTGGCCGTTCCTGTGTACCGATGGTATCAATATCATCCTCGAACGGGACCAGCATAACTTCCTTTTGGAAGAACGAGCCCGTCATATTTTGTATCAAAGGGTTCGGAGGGGTTTTTCTCTACGCTGACAACAAAGACGACGGATCCGGGATACCTTGTGCAGACAGGGCGTCGAAAACTTCGTTTGTATGGGATCATATCTTGCCGCATTGTAATTTGTCAGCTTTTTTTATAACCGAATCGACCTCGTTATAGTCCGTTGGCTCTCCAATTGTGCCATCAATAACGGGTAGTTCCAGTGTAATTTCTCTATCGGCGGAATTGTGCGCTTCATCGCCGACGAGTAGGTTAGAAAAATTACTCCTACATAATCTCACTGAATCCTGTTTATCTGTAACCATATTTTCAGTTTCGACTTTACAGAAAGTTACCCCGGTTTAAAACCTTTGGTGAGGTTTTCAGTTTCGACTTTACAGAAAGTTACCCCGGTTTAAAACCTTTGGTGAGGCGCTTGAACCTTCGATGAAATTTTAGAGCTTCATTTCTGTCACATAACCTCTCAACATCCTCAAACTACCGCATTTCTTGCTCCTTTTTCTCGGGTTTTAAAAGGCAATTCTCCGCTCTCCGTTTCGCTCGGCTGCAGCTCCGTTAGCTGATATTAAGCGAGGTTTCCCGGAGTAGTCGGGAGAGGCTTCCCAAGTGAATGGCAAACATTCTTTTTCACTATGTGAACTTGTGCAAACGACCCCATCTCTCAAATAGCGCTTGTACGTAAAACGTTGTTAGTGCGTTCATGCTAAAAAATGTCAAACTTTATTTTAGTATTGCCAGATTTTACCTATTGACATAATAAAAAAGTATACCTCGTAGTTGACTGTGGATAACAGATGCCGCTTATAATTTCTGTAAGTTACCAGCGCAAACCACGGTGCGTTTTTTTTTTCCAGAGAGATGTCTTTGCAATTAACGATCCTTTAATTAATATTAAGCAACCTCATTAAAAATATTAAGAAAAACAATTTTTAATTTAATTTTTTGATTTTTTTTTTTTAATTTTTATTTCTTTTTTGTTTTTTTTTTCTCGTTTGGAAAGAAAGAAAAAATACCTAACAATGTTTGTCTGTTTGTTTTGCTTAAAAAATTTTTACAATAAACATATTTTTATTTTTTTTGTTAATATTATAATTTGTTAGTTTTTGTCTTTACATTTTTCTTTAGTTTAGCATTTAAATTGTTTTTGTTTGTTTACTATTCGACGATATTATTATTAAATTTTAATTATGTATTCATCATTTCTTCATCAGTTAAATTATAAAATTATATTTAGTATGTTTTGTTGTTGTTGTTGTTTTTGTTGGTCTTAATTAAGTTTTGTAGCTGTTTGTCGTTGTTATTGCTTGTCGGTTGTGGCCTCTGGTGAAGAGGCCAAACAACAAAAGAAACTAAATAGAAAATAGTGTGTATAAATAAAAAAAAGTCAATTGTGAATTATAAATTAAAAATAAGCAAAAAAAAAAAAATTCATTTAAATTTGTCAAAAAATTTGAATAAGTCTGTCTTGGAGTGAGTGCGTGTGCTGAGTAGAAGTCGGTTGAAATATATTTTATAATATTATTAATAATAATATTTGCTGTTGTTGTTCTATTTTAATGTATAACAATGTAGTATTTAATAACAAATGATTAATTATTTTAATTAACAGCTTTTACATTTTAAATTGAACGCTCATCAAAAGGAAATGAATTATTTTTGTTTTACATTTTTTTTTTTTTTAATAAGTAGCGAAAAATAAATAACAACCGAAATATAGTTACACAATAATATATATATATATATATATATAGTTAGATATATATATTAGATATATATGAGGAAATGTGTCGCTTTATAAACTCTTTTCTTCGTTTTTTTTTTTTGCTTAACAAACTATTTTAACAGTACAGCGCAAAATTAAATTTTGGAAAAGTAAAATTAAACAAAAACAAAAAAAGGAGAAAATTAAGCAGAAAGTTTTTAAGACTTTTTCTTTTTCAACAAATATTTGCTTTGCTGCTTTGCTTTGGCGAGGGGAAATACAATTTAAAAAGGTTTTTTCTTTTTTGTTTGTTTGTTTTTTCTGTTTCTGTTGTGCATGCAAATTTTTTAAACTTTTTACTTAATTAAATCTATTTCATTGTTTTAAAATTATTTACAATAAAAACTGTTTCACATACTGCTTAAATATTTATGACAGAGCGAAGATTAATTAATTAATTTCTATACAGTTCCTATAGCGAAATTTTTTTGAAGAGCCTAGTTTTTTTTTTTTAAATACATATGTATTATATAGGTTTATAATAATTTCTTTTTTATAATTTAAATTTAGCAATTTGTTTGCTGTTTTGTAGTTTGTTTTTGTTTTGTTTTTTTTTTTTTGCTTAAAATGCTATAAAAACGAGTTGTTTTCTTTTGCTTGAAACATTTTGTTTAAATTTTACAATTTTGTGTAATTAATTTATGCTTGATTTTTTTTTTGTTTTTGTTTTTCTTTATATAATTACTTTATATATTTATGTTTTTTTGTTGTTGTTGTTGTATATATATAAAAAAGAATATAAATATAGCATTATAATTATTTAACATAGTTGGGTGTGTGTGTGTGTGTTTATGTGTGTTTGTGTGTGTGTGGGTTGGTTGGTTGGTTGTTTTGGGCGTATCTATCTAAGTTTTCATTGATATTTGACATCGTAGGATGCATAATCATTAAACAAGTCCGAAATACCCTCGGATGGATTAAGCGCAAAATTGTAATCAGCTTCAAGTGGTGGCTCAATCGACAAGAAAGGCATAATGATATCATCGAAGTCTGTAAGAGAGATGGTTTGTAATATTGTTATTAAAAAATTTGACTTTTTAGTTTTCAGTTTTTTTTGACAGCTTGAAGTGTTTATTTTTTTTTTTTTTTTTGTTTTTTAGTTATTTGCTTTGATTCAGTGGCTATAGGTGGTGGCAGATTAGTAGTATGATTTGAAATTCACGCCAGAGCTGAATCTCATGGTGCTACAAAATTTCAAGTTCAATACAACAATTGCCCATTGTTTAAACGGTAATGCAACGGTTAGTAGTAGTGCAGACCCACGAGAATTCAGTTCCAAAATGAATTTTATGTTTTAACTTAGTAGAGTAGAATTATTGCGCTGCTGCGTTTGTACGAGTTGCCGTGATTTATATGTATAGGTGGTTTTTTGATTTAGTTTTAGTTTAGTTAGTTAGTTAGCAACACAATATAAAGTGCTTATATGAACATTCGAGATATGATGTTGCAATGATGATTTTTAATTAGTTGAACAACACTTTTTTTTTTTATTTATTTATTAAACGCCACACAACAATTAAATATTAAATACATAAAACATGAATGAAACAAAAAAATAAACACAAAATACGTATTTACTAGAAAGAAAATTTTTTTAAAGTAAATTAAACGATATTTTTAACATTTTGTTTAATAATTATTTATAAAAAAAAAAAATGATTATATAAAAATAACAGCACACAAATTAATTTATTTAGCAACAACTGCTTTGCACAAAAATTAACTTTTCAATTGGAGTTTAATGAGATAACAGAAAATGTAATGTTCTGATATTTCATAACAGAAAATGTTATGCTTCTGTAATGTTCTACTATTACATAACAGAAAATGTTATGCTTCTGTATGGCTCTGATATTTCGTTAGAGATATTCTTTTTACATGACAGAAGCTGGAGCACGCTCTTTAAAAATCGCAAAACAATTCCGTGAGACATACGTTTTGAAAATTTTTTTACTTGGCTCGCGTCGTGTGCACATTCTGAAAATATTGCTTGAAAATGAAAACACGATTACGTAGTTTTTCGAATAGCGCCGTATAAACTTTCTTGTGGTAGGCAAGTACTGTATGCGACTGCAATAAATGATAGTTCTTCTCTGTTTTGTTTTTTTTTACCTAATTTTCAAAGCGTTTGTCTCGCGGAAGTGTTTTGTGATTTTCAAGAGCATGCTCCCATCTCACTTCTCTTTCTACCTGTTTATGCTACAAACTGTATAGCATAACCAGGTAAAGAGAGAAAGAGACTTAGGGATCGCACCCATAGCGCGTGACCAATTTTTTTTAGATTTTTTAACACACTCCCCCCCTCGCTGACCACCCGTATTATATGCCAAGACAGCTGTATGATTAAATGTGGTATTTTGAGGATTCCTCGCTCCCTCCTGAACGGGTCTCGTAGTTTGAGTACGTTCCCTTATACCATTGCTGTCCAAATGGAACTGAAGCAAGTTCGAATGGTATGTTATATATTTGCATTGAACTACGCAATGTGTTTTTGACATGTCTTTCAGTAGCCAAAAGGTCTAAGAAAATATGTAACTGTATATATACTCTGTAATGTACCGACTCTAACCAGACTCAGGAATACTCAACTGCATAGCTTTTTCTTTACGACTGCCACTGTCCAGCAAGCTATAATAAGTTTCATTCTCAGGCTTATCATAGTCATTATTACCCTAAATATATCGGACTAAGGCACTCAAGTAGTGCCCGATTCTTTATCGAATTGCTCTTCAGGATTTCCATCTTCGAGATTTAATTCTAAGAATACACGTAACTGTCTATTGAAGCTTAGTTTGTTTTCGTCGTGGCCACTTGCTTGACGTGCAATTGAAATCCATAAACTGCGCCACGTCTTGGTCTAATTGTAATCAATAGCAAAGTCGCATTGCGCTAAGCAACGACTGAATCACAATTTGGTCTGAGCAAAATTTTTTGTTTCTAGTAGACTTCGACAAGCATTCGATCGAATACGTGTGAAAGACACTAACAAACGTCTTGGTTATAGTCAATAGTTTCAGTCGCATTGCGCTTAATAACGACTGAGTCATAATTTGTATAATGCGCCATTTTACAATAACAAAGCAGCATATGTATCCGTAATTTCGGACTTTTATAGAAATCAGTGAGTTGCTCTTTGATGATTTTCGTTAATGATCTTCCATTCAAACAGTTTTGCAAGGAAAAAAGCAGAAGTAAGTGAGATGATGCAAAGTACCAGTGAGTAAGAAGTAAGGCGACATTATGCTTGCTAGAGTTGGTTGTGGATGGTGAATATTTTTATTGTGAAGATTTTGAGAACCGATGTACTATGTTAGAAATTTCCGTAGACGTGTACTCAACCTGTTTCCCAAAATTTATTTTAAGCTACATAATTGAATTGCGCACAGTTTGAGTAGCACATTGCGTTAGCAACAGTTTGAACAGCGTTAGTGTTTAGCAATTTTTATGCTTACAATTTTAATTTATATTTAAACATTAATATCTGTCGACTGTGCAGTTCGATTTTGATGATATAAACGCTAAATTTTATTTAGAATAAAGCTTCTTATATTTCAATAATTCGATTATTACGCAACCACTTAAAATTTTTCTGCTCATATATCGTCTTGAGCTCTATGGAGATTGTGCCGAATGCATTTATTTTTGATATAAGCTGCTATTTTGAAGAAAAATACGGCTAACGAGCTACCACTTTTACTCATACGCATTACGCGTCTCACGACGTTTCATATTTTACGTTTCACGCTCAAACTTCGCTAAATCAACTTAGCTAACTATTATTGTCAAACTGCGTAGTCGTTTATCTATTCATTTAATTCTCAGGTAAGAACTTATCCATTGATCCGTTCTGGATTTTATTTTTAATTTCTCTATACTTCAAATTTATGGCGATTTAAAGCGATATCCTAGTTGTAGCATGGTGGGAAACAATTTAAGCTCTAATTGCTGCCAATTTGTACCAGTTAATTTGCTTAGTTTATATATAAATTATATAAATAATAACAACACAAAATAAACAATTAAAATTTAAACTGATTCTCGTAAAAGAAAAAAATTGCATACAAATAATAAATAAATTTACAAAACAATTAAATAAAAAGAAATAGCTTAACTTCAATTTTAATAAAAAAAAAAAACATTTCACAATAGATTTTCTCAATTTTTCACGAATTTGCTGCATGTGAGGCTCAATAAAAATTAAAAACGCTCAGCAAGAACTCAGACTGTGATGCGATTATTGTATAAAAATGTACGCAAATCACAACCGGAGTTCTCGCCAAGCGTGCCTCAATGTAAATTTTAGCTGACGTCCTCCTCGCGGTATGCGAATATATGTATGAACAACACAACACTTCAAATTGTTTAGTAGTTATTTTTTTTGCTTAATTAATTTATAAAACTCTTTTGAGCGTCTATTTACAAAACAACAAGACGGAATACAGAGAGTTGTTATATGAGCAGTTAATGAAATGAAATGGTTAGCAAAAAAGTACAAAAAATTGGCTACTATACACAAAAAAAAAATAGCGCAACGTTGCAGTACTTACAATTCGAGCTAATCTGCGTCAGAAACGAATCCAGCTGTGGCAAGGTGCCATTCTCGCAGCTACTGTTACTATTATCAGCGCTACCGGAGCTGTTTATGATATCAGGATTCGTTTTACCAACAATGACGACGCCGCTATCATTATTATTGTTGCCGCCGCTGCCGCCGATTACATTTGCTAAATTATTATTTGCGGAAATAGTTTGCAATTGATATTGCATTGGATGTGTGCTATGCTGTTGTTGTTGTTGTTGCTGCTGCTGTTGCATACTATGTTGCATGCTGCTAGAATTGTTGTTGTTACCGCTGCTGCTGCTGTTATTATTGGACACTTGGTGTCCTTCCATTGCACAATTATACATGGGTACATCTTTTCTAAGGCCTGAAGATGTTGATTCCGCTCTTGCTATTGTGTTTAATGTTGTTGTTGTTGTTGACGACTTATTATTTCTATTTTCATTATTTGTATTACAACTATTAAGCGTATTGTTTATTTGTTGTTGTTGTTGCTGCTGTTGCAGTGTGGCTGCTGCCGCGGCCGCTGCTGCAGCAGCACGTGTAGTGCGCATTGGTGATGTTGTTGTATTTACTATATGGCTGATATTACCAAAACTTACAACATCCGCTGCTGCTGCTGCTCCTGCGTGTATATGATCCACTATACTCTTATCACTATTTGCCAAAGCATGACTACCAACATTGTCGCCACTGACACTGCCAACACCGCCACCACTTATGTGGATACGTTGTTTTCTGGCACTGCGCAGCACTGGATTTGTAATGCTTGGATATATATTAAAATCATCATCAGCATCCGTAGCAGCAGCAGCCACAGACGACGACGACGTTGGGTAGTTGCCAACAATATCACAACTATAGTCGCTTGTTGCTGCTGCTGCCGCTGCATCATCATGTTGCTTAGACGCAGCTTCAATCGATTTACTGAGGTCACGTTGCGCTGAACGAAAACCAGACGTATTGTAGCCTGTAAGTGTTTGGAATTGTGGGTTATTAAAACTTTTTTTCTTTTGAGTATATAACTAAGGCTCTTACCTATTCTATGACTCTTTGTGCCGCTCATTGTTGCACTAATCGGTGAGAGACGACTAATATCATTGAACAGCGGATCATTCAGCCGTTGTTGTTGCGCGGGCAGACGTGTTTTCGATGCCGAGTTTGCACTACTATTTGGTGAACTCTCGGGCGATCGGTCATGACAAAGAAAGACATTGATCTCGCCGCTGTTCTCAGCCTTAACGTAGATCTCACGTGGCACAGGTTCATCAGGTAACTGTATAAAAGAAAAAAAAAGTATTGTATGAATTTATTATATATATATATATACTGTTGACTGATCTATCAATTCATTATCGAACTATACTAACAAACGCACAATCTACTCGCACGGAAACTTATTCTTCGACTGATGTCTGACTGATGCCCACTAGACAAGTAGATATTTGTTGCCTTCGCCGCCAATTCTTAGCTACTACTCTGCTGCCGGCGTAATGGCATAAAAAATTAAATATATATTTAGGAGTCATCGCGCGTGCAAAAAAAAAAAGCAATACACACGGAGGGTAAAAAAGTGAAAATGAAATATTTTGTTGCTGCTTTGGCAGCTATTCAAGCGTTATGCTGTGTCGGCGAAAAACGCCTGGTCTGGTCTTCTCAAACGTCTCAACGCCTTCATGTCATGGTGGTCGTTCGTCGACGACTACTGTGTGACGCGTTTGCCGGCTGCAGACATCGCTGGCAGTGCTGCCGGCAGCGTTAAAGTATTTTTAGAAATGATATTTGCTTTTTTATTTACTTTTTCTTTGGTGTTTGGGTTGCCTTGCTCAATTTCATTTCGGTTTTTCATACACTTCACATGAAGTGTGATAGATATGGGTTATTAATTTTGTTAAAAAGTTTGTAACAAAACAAAAAAGAAGTTGCAGGTTGCTTGCTGGCATGTCCTTCTGTCTGGCTATAAATTCAGCGGCAACTGCTGGGACAATTTTAAAAAATATTTTTCGAAAAATAAGCTGACTAGAAGCAACGTTTTTTTTTTTAAACTGCATAATTGGGTTTACCATGCTTATTTAAATAAAAAACAACCTCAATATATCACTTTTTCATTGCATTGTACTATCAGCGACGAACGCTACAGAAACTAACATTGCATACAGAGAAAGAAATATGTACAACAGAAAGCAGCTCAACATTTTTCTCTACCTCTGTTGCTAACGTTATATGGCATATGCATTGAAGACAGTAGGAGAGATTTAAAATTCTTCAGCATAAAACATGTCAAGAAGCACATTAAAGCTTCGCTAACACCCTACGAAAAATTTTCACTTACGTTTTTTATTGTTCTTTTGCGTGTGACTTTTGCTTACGCACAAAGAAGAAATTTCTAGCATGCGATATTTTTTTTTTTTTTTTTTTGAGCTGAGAGTCACTAACAGTGCAACCAAGTAATAAATAAGAGCGCATAAAACTTTCCACATTAGATCACAACATCCTCCTGATCACATTTAAAGTTCAACAAACAATTCAAGGCAAGCGGAAACATTAGCGTCGCCAAATTATTTGCAAAGAAATTAATATATGCATCATAAATTTGTGAAAATTTATACCGAAATAATATTATGCAAACATTTTTAACGATTTTCCAAAAGATTAAAAATAAAACTTAATGTGTTGCAGACGACAACGACGACGTATGATAAAAAGAAAAAGCTGCAGACATCGCATGTTGCTTATGTTGACAGTAAATCAGCAAAGCTAGTAAATCAACCTGTTTAAACTGGTCCTATAGATTATTAGACTGACAAAAATATATTTATTTAATAAAATGGCTTCATAAAAATATTAAATGTTGTCTTTAAATATTTTAGACTGCAAATTTTAAGTGCAACAACATTGCTATAGCTAGCAACTATTTAAATTAAAAAAATTTTTATTTTCTAAAATTTTTTTACTCACGGTGCTAATTATTACTGTAAATCACTGCTCTATTATGTTAAATTGTTGTTAAATCACAGTTATATGCTGTTAAACCAGTGTAAAATAATGAAAACACTGTTCTAGTATGTTAAATTGCTGCTATATGTAGATAAATCACTGTTAAAAAATATAAATCACTAATCTATTCTTTAAATTCGCTGTTATATGCTGTTAAAGCACTATTATATGCTGTTAAATCAGTGTAAAATAATGTAATCACTATTCTATTAGGTTAAATCGCTGTTATATGCTGCTAAATCACTGTTACAAGTTGTTAAATAACTGTAAAATAATACAAAACACTAATCTATTCTGTTAATTCACTGTTGTATTATTTTTTTACACTTTTTTGTCTTAATTATTGCTATTTCTAATGTCTGCTATTTCCTTTCAATCACTGCTAAATTCTGTAAATTGTTATATTCTGTTAAATGTCTTGAAAATGATAAATCATAGATTCATGCTGTTAAATCACAGTTAATTTCTGTTCATTTCTGCTATTTTACTGCTATATTATTTTGAATCACTGTTTTATTCTTTTCAATTACTACTGTAACTGTTTAAATCTCTGCTATTTTTCTTACACCGCAGCTAAAATCTGTAAAATAACTGCAAAATTCTGTTAAATAATTTTTGTATGCTAAATTAAACTGTTAAATTCTGTTCATTGAGTGTTAATTCTGTTAAATTAATGATAATTCTGTTAATTTTATATTTATGTGTCTTAATAGAATTAACAGTGATTCTACAGCTAATAACAGTGATTTAATAGAAAATAACAGCTATACAAAAGAAACAATTTAGTTATAATATTTTTTTCTGTTAAAAATTACCATTTCTAACCCATTAAAAATTTTCTCTTTAAATACACACAACAACTTTTTTACTCACCACAAGTTTCGCTTCTGGTGGCGCCTTTATGACCAATATAATCTGATCCTTAAACATATCAACACTTAGCAGATCACTTTGCGTCACATAGGCCAATTCGCTGTGTTGCAATATCTCGCCATCCAGCTCATCACGCATCTGCTCGATCAACAAATCCAGCTTATTCTCCTTCTGTTCGAGTCTTTCTTTCTCCAATTCATTTTCACGCAAACGATCGTATGTGCCAACACCGGTACCGGATGCACAACCCGCCAGCGCCGAGCTACCGCATTTCCATTGTATATTATTTTTGGATTTTTTCTCCAATATGCCAATACCTTCGAGCACATTGGTGATATCGTATATGCGACGCTTTTGCACCGACAGACGTTCACTAGCATCATTGAGATCGACAACACCATCAGTGGATTCTTTCAGCAAACTAACAAATTTCTTTGTTAATATGCCGAGTGATGTGTCTGCACGTGTACCCTCATTGGAGTTGCGTTTCGTCGATGATGGTGTCGTCGTGGTATGTCGACCACTGCCGGCACCACCACCGCCGCCACCAGTTGACGATGCTGTCGATGAATTGGGTGTATTCGATTTGTAGCCCGATGTTGAGGAACGTCCTGCGCCGCTGCCACCGGTTAACGTTGAAGTTGGCGTTGCTACGGTCGATGCTGCTGATGAGGCTGCATAATTCGTTAGACTGCTACTGCCCAGACTACAGCTGCTATTCGATGCGGTGGATGCAACCGAAGGTGGACGTTGCGGCTGTTGTAGCTGTGGCGTTGCAAAATTACTACTGTTGTTGCTGCTGCTATTGATGATGTTGTTGTTGTGCTGTTGTAGTTGTTGTTGCGTTACAACAACATGTTGCTGCTGTTGATGTTGTTTAGCTTGCTTCTTCGGATGCGTCTCGGTCATGGGCAGGCGACGTTTCACTTGCTATTTTTTAAACATTTTTTGTTTATTTTTTTTTTTTGGTAAAGGAGGCATGGAAATAATTAGTCACCACTACTATATTTTAGCAACATTTTGTTGCTTTTGTGTTATCATCTTACCTTATAGTAGTGTGTTAAATCATTGCCTTGTGACGCCAACTTCATCGTACCTGCCATCGTACTACGCTGTGTAGATGTTGCCGATGCTGCTGCTGCTGGCGTTGAGGTAACAAGTGTAGTTGCTGGCGTTGTTGTTGTTGTATACGCTACGCCATAGCCATGATCTAAGATATGCGCGGGCGGATGATAAACTGTACCATTGTTGCTGCTGTCATTTTGATGGTATGTATCATCCAGCTTTTCGGCCTTGATCATGCGTATTTGTTGGTGGTGCTGCGTTTGGCTATTGTTGTTATTATTGTTGTTGTTGCTGGCAATATTATCCGGAAATAATTTACGCACAGCATGCGCAGTAGTGCTGACAACATAATGCTGCTGTGGCTGCTGCTGCTGTGCTTGTTGTTGTTGATGTTGCTGCACTGTGTGGTTGTTGTTGTTATTGTTGCTGCTGCTGTAGATGTTAGCGCCTGCGCTATTTACTGCTGTTATTGTTGTTCCTGTTGTTGCAGGCGTTATGAAATATTTTGACATCTTTGCGCGTCCAATAAACGCTTGTAAAACAATGCAGCGCTAACGCTTCTTCTTGTTCTTCTTCTGATACTACTAATTGCTACTACACAATTTCAATTACTATATAAAACTATTAATTGCTAATATTGTTTGTTTTTGTTTTTTTTTAAACTTTATGCTTAAAATATATTTTTGTTTTACTTCCTTCTCCTCTTCACCCTAAACGTTTTTTGTTGCTGTTTCTACTTTTGGCATGGCTTCTTCTCTTCCGGTTGTGTGTTTGCTGCTCATATGTATTGCATACTTTTATGCTGCGCTACTTAATTCTTTTATTTTCTTTTTTTGGCTGTTAAAGTAATGTTGTTTACAGTGTTTGCGCCTTTTCTGTTAGTAGCTTCTTTACATTTTATATTTTCTGTTGCGCGTTGCTTTTGTTTCTTTTTGTTACTTTCTTCCTTCTGTTTTTTCTTCTCTCAAGTATTGTACTTAAAAATTTCAGCTTAATAACTAAATTAGCACCTAAGGATTCTTCACATCTGTAAAGAGAAGCAGAAAAATAATAAGAATTTATTAGTTTGTTAAATTATTTGATTATTTTATAAATAATATGACCTGCTTTCATTTTCAAATATATTTTTTTTTATATATTTTAGCATACGCTTAAAGAAGAAAAAGTGGCACACAAAAATTAAATCAATACAGAAAATAGAAGGCAAATAAATGCACAAAATGGCAAAAAGTGAGTAGCAAAACGTTCACTAAATTAGCATTTAATTAATATGCAAGCACCATTGTTTGCTATTTTGCGCTCTTTGAGCTTTTTGTTGTATATAAAATAGTAAGTTTTAATATGTAAATGTTTTGTGTGCGCGCAAATAAAAAAATAAAAACAATTTGATGTGTCATACCTCATCATGATAAGAAATTTTTGTGCTAAGTATTAGAGAAATACACAAAATAATTTAGAAAACTTTTAGATTAACTTTTCGGATTTGGTTTCTATTAATCTCTAGAATAGCAACAAACCCCAAACTGTATTAAGTTTTTATAGTAGCTAGTACTAGGGTTAATCATGTCATGGTTTCATAAACCTAGAACTGTCATCCGTAATCTGTAAAACATCTGGGGGTCACTTAAAACGATTTCAAGGTCTAAATTATGACATCATAATTTTTACAAAACAAGAACTTTCTTAAGCATTTAAAAAAAAATTGTTTAAAAGATTTTCTGGCACAATTAATTTGAGAGTCATAAACTTTTTTAATAATTTTTATTCAAGTTTTCTTTTTTGAGAATTATTTTCTTAACTAATAATAAACATTCTTCTACTTTTGAAATATGTCTTTTCTTGGCGTATAATTTCCAAAGCAATAACTTACATAATAGTTTGGTCAAATGTCTTCAACGATCTCCTCTCGAAGAACTTTTTTTCAAACCATAAACTTCCTTAATAGTTGCATAAATGTCTTCAACACTTTGATTGGTAAATTAATTTCTAAACCAAAAACCTCTTCTGGAGCATTAATTTCTGTGTACCATAAAATTCTTTAACAGTTTTAAAAATTTCTTGAAAACTTTTTTTTTTGGAGAATTATAATAAATTTTGCTGCACTTTGCCGTTTTTTTTTTTTTTTTTACTGTAAATAGAAAACCTCTTTTATTATGCTTCGACTTGAGACACAGAGACCGACCGCCTGACTTACTTATCTATAAACATGTATGCTAAACTAAAGTGCATTATTATTGTTATGTTCTGTCGATAACAAACAATTATAGACTTATTAAGATATAAAAAAATTATTTTAACACATTATGGGGGTTGCTATAGGGTATAAAAAACATATTTCTTATGAATAGCTTTCATAGAAACATCAAACATGGCATATATGTAGATGTTTCTAATGGAAATTGATTTATTTCCAGTTTTATAAGCAATAATTTGGCTTAATTTACTTTGCTGTTGGTATTACGAAATGCGTGTTCAATGCTGTTGAATTATTTATTTATAATTCTTTAAATTTTAATTATATTAATTGCTTAATTTCTATTTTAATTTATTTCAAGTTCAAAATAATCGATAAAATTTATATTGCCAGCTCAAATAAAGTTTAACCGGTTGGTTGGTTATCGATATCGGCTACTGTATTAATAAACAAACATCGAAAAATGTTGCATTTACATGCGCTGTTAGCGTTTTTTTCTAGTTTTAAGAAATGTTTAATTATTTTCGAGGTAAGCAAAAGACTTAATTAAACAGTTTAAAAAAAATCAAGTAAATTATAATTCGGAAATTCCGAAGCAACTTCGATGATTTGATATTTGGCGCTCACTTGGCAATGCTTTAAGCCGGCACTGTAAGAGTTGCCACTCACTTGCTACATTTTAAAGCCGGGTCTGCGCTATTTACAGTAACTTAACAGTGCGTGTTATTCTTGTTTTCTTTCTTTTTGTAACTCTGTTAAGGGTTTTTTTCTGCACAAATTTATAAATTTTGTCTTTTTCTTTGTAATTTAATATATTTGCGACAATACAATTTAAATGGTAATTTGAGTAGCAAATAAAGCTACTCGTTTTTTTTGGTTGTTGGGGGAGAGAAGAACTCGTATCAATTGAGCAGCGACGACCTACCTGTATGCGGCTTCTTCTTATTTTTTTGTACATTTTTTTTTCCAACATTTTTAAAATGTTCTGAGTGCGCCCACATAATTTGCGTTGTTTCAGCATTTTCAGTAAAAATAATCAGTGAAGCAACAAAAATCTGAACTTGCTGCTTTCTAGAATTACCATGTTTTCGCTTTGAATTACGCTTGTTGGCAAGCAAAAGACCCCCGCACAGCACATGTGTGTGTGTGTAAGCAGATACTTTTTTTTTTTTTTTTTTGATGATTTTTGACTGAAATTCTTGCAGCTACTTTTTCTTGCAATTTGACAAAATTCTTTTAACTCATTTTTCTGTGTGTGCCCCTGCTGTGTGTTTTTTTTTCGTACATTTTTGCTTGCCTGCACAGTTTCAATTAATTGATACAGTTGGCAAAAAAAAAAAGAGGAAAAAAAACAAACAACGGTACTACTCATTAATCATAACGTGTTTACTGTTAATTAATTGAAATTTATTAACATCTTTTAAGTTAATTAACTTTGCTATGTTAAAAATAAATATTTCAAATGTTAACTTAACATTTAACATTAACTTAACATTTAGCGCTGGTCTGCTGGTTCTTCACTGTTAAAGTTTGAGGCTTTTTTAAGCATACAAAGACAACAAGAATTGCTTATAAGTTGAACGTTCGCTATGCTTATTTAGTTTTACACAAGTAAATACATATTTAATTTGTTAAAAGAAATGCAAATAAGCTGCTGTTCTTTTGTTTTTTTTTTCCTCCTTCCATTTTCTGTATATGTTGTGTACATACCACACACTTTTCTAATGAATTTAAAACAATTAACCGTTCAGTAGCGGCATAAGTAGCTGACGTAAACACGCCATTTATTTGGCATAAATATAACTCATTAAAACATTTAATACCCTACAATAAATTAATATATATAAACATTTATGTTTACTTTGTGAAAAAAAAGGTTGTAGACTTCAGATGTTAGAGAAAACAACGAATTTTTGTTGTAGTTAACATGTAGGTAGCATATAAGCTTCTATTTCTTAGTTTCATATACTGAAACATGGCTAAGTTCAACATTTTTACATCGCCAGCTCTTACACCGTTCTTAAAGTCTATTGAAAATCTTTAAGGCTTAATATTTTTAAAGTAATATAGAGCATACTTTGTCAAACTCATGCTGATACCACCAAATGCACCAAATAAGTGGACCCCATGTTTTTTTTTCTTTTTATGTTATCAAAATCAATACATTTCGTTCTGTTATATGTTAGGAAGTTACTTTCAACTACAAAAAAGAATGTCTTAAGAAGTTCTTCTAAAATGTTTGCAAATATTACAGGTAATACACACATATGTATATGCAACGCACACTTACGCTTACACTTAGGCTTGCTGCTTTCTACAGTTTCTAACTGCTTCACAATTTTGTGCATAGCCAGCGCTTGACCGATTTTGAAGCGTATCATATAGTCGGTCATTTCAATTAAACTTGTTTTCTTGAAATCTACTGCTACTCTGTTACTGCTCCGCTTCAATGCCAATCAGTTAAAAGTTGTTAGCGAAGCAAAATATTTTGACGAGGGCAGAGTAAGTGAAACAAGAAAAAAATATCGTTTGAAACGTGATTAAACAACAAGCGTATGTAGCAGGGATGAGGGCACCAGGGGAACGTCAAAACTAACAAATCCAAACTAAAAATAAAATGGTTTGAATATTTCATTTATACGAAAAACATATTTTCCCACACAAATTTATTAAAATTCTTATTTATCGATCTATTTTATTTATTTATTTTTATTAAATCATATTACTTATCGAATTACTCTCGTATTGTTTTTTTTTTTCTTCTTTTACTCTAAAAATTCACTTTTTTCAAATATTTTCCTCGCCCCACCAAACTTCATTCTGTATTCTCCACTGCTAACTTTTGCATATTTTTGTTGTTGTATGTGATTGTCTGTTAGTGACTGCCTTTATAAAAAAAAAAAAAAAACAACAAATAAAATGTTTTGTTTCCAACCAAAAAACTTGCTTCCAAACTGCCAACTTGTCTGCCTTTTCATTGTTATTTTTTCACCTTTTACCTAATGCCTAACAATCATACTTATAAGCAAGAAAAAAAGGGAAGAAGAAAAATCTAACAACTCTTAATTCGTTTAAAGTACAAAAAAAAAAAAGAAGAAAACATACTTTTTTAGCCAATAAGCATAACGTTACATTTTTTTTAATACCCTGCACAAATTGTCCGATAAGGCATATAAACGTAAGAATTTTTTATGATTAATACCCGAAAATGACATTAATGACTTAAATAATGTGCGCCCAATATATCATATAGATTTAACGTGTAGTTTTGTAGGTAATAGGCTTGCTTTATCGCTCTCACTATTACCTCATTAAAACTCTTTGAACTTTGCTAAGCAGCGGCATTTCAGCTACACTATTTTCCTTATTAGGGCTACACAAATTGTATAGAAGTTCTAATTTCGTTCTTTTTTCTTATATTTAAGAACGTGACTTGGCTATAAATGGTTCTTTCACATTAAAGTAAAAATTCACACGTGATTTAACAAATTCTATTTCGATAAATATCGAGATTATTTTTATATAATTTTCTAAAGAAAGTTTTCGTTACAATAAAAATACAGTTAGGTAGTTCATGGCAATATAATTTTATTAAAGTAAAAGATTTACAAATTATATCTTAACGAGATCTTAAACAAGTGCGCAGGAGTATATATAATTCAACACCTTATGGTGAAATTTTAAGGTGTAAATAAATACTGGCAAAGAATTTTATAAGCTTTCTGTTCTACTAATTTACTAGTAAGCTTCATATATACATACATTGAACAAAAGCGTATAAAAACTTCTGTACTATCCAAACTTTTAATATGCTTGTTTCTCTGCTTCTTATTCTTTTGCTGACTATGTTATTACTCTGTTTGGCTTCTTTTTTGTTATGTATTTAACATACATATTGTTTAATATTTGAGTTTATTGACATTAAAAAAAAAAAAAAAAAACAAACGAAACATTCATAAAAGTTTGCAAAATAGTAAGAAGCAGCAGCAGCGCAATTCATCGTATCGGTCTGATCGTGCATAGCTTTTTTTTTTCCTCCTACTTTTTGTTCTTATTGGAAATATTTTCTTAAGTTTATTAGCCTTGTATGGCAAGTCTACTCATTGCTTACTACTTGTATGTGCAAAAGAGATGCCAATATTAAATAATTTGCGCAAGTTAAAATGAAGCAGAGTACAAACTGCTAAAGGGAGAAGCGCAAAAAGCGTGAAATGGTAATTTAAAACTTGTATTTTGGTTGAAAAAAAAAATAAAAAAAAACAAGTTCAGCGTAATTATTTAATTTTTTCCTTTTTTTTTTTAATTTAAAAGCAAAATTGTTTTTGCAATGAAAAGAGCAAGAACAAAATATGTTAGTTTTGCCGCGTTTTTTTTTTGTTGAATAAAAACAATAAATAAAAAAATATATTTAAAAGACTGTATTGTTTGATTTGCATAGAAAATGTATTAATATTTTGAGTATTGCTTTTTTTAAATTAATGGAAGGCCCTTTTTGAAAAAGAGAGAGCGTAGTATAACCTCGCGTTGTGTTCATTTGGAAGCTGCTGTCATTGCGTTAAAAGTGGCATTATCGATTTAGAAAGCATATACCGACCCCAAACAGCCAAAAAGGTTTAAAAAAGATGAAGAATTGGAGACTTTGCTCGATGCAGATGCGCCCCAAACGCAAAAAGAACTTCCAAAAGCTTTGGGAGTTAATCAAGCAACCATTAAAAGCATAGGGAATGATCCAAAATCTTTGAAATTGGGTGGATAGTTCTAACTCTCCCGCCTTATAGCCCCTTCTGATTAATTCTTTTCCAGATCAATGCAAAATGCACTCATCAGAGTACGCTTCACTTCAGAACAGGGTATCAAAAATTGTCTCGATTTGTTCTTGGCCGCCAAGCCGGAGAAGTTTTTTTGGTATAGAATACACAAACTGCCAGAAAGATGGGTAAACGTCGTAGCTTCTGATGGCTTTTTTCACAAAACCGAAAAAAAAAACCGCACGAATTACTGCATACACCGAATAAAAAAAATCGATAAATGGCAATATGTGTCATTGATATAGCCGATATCGATAATCAAACGGTTAAACTTTATTTGAGCTGGCAATTTATATGTAATCGATTATTATGAACTACAAATGAATTAAAAAAGCAATTAATAAAATTAAAATTTAAAGAATTATAAATAAATAATTAAAGAGCTTTGAACACGCATGTCGTAACACCAACAGCAGAGTAAATTAAGCCAAATATTGCTTATAAAACTGGAGACAAATCAATTTCCATTAAAAATATATGCAGCATTTGAATCAACCGATTGAAATATGTTATTTTATACCCTGTAGCAACCCCCAGCATGTGTTAAAATAATCTTTTTATATCTTAATAAGTCTATAATTATTTGTTATCAACAGAACATAACAATAATAATGCACTTTAGTTTAGTATAAAAGTTTATAGATAAGTCAGGCGGTCTGGTCTCTGTGTTTCGATTTTTTTTTTCTGCAGCTCAAGTTGAAGTATGATAAAAGAGGTTTTCTATTTACAGTGTAAACAAAAATAAAAAAAAATTAAAAAAAACGAACAAGTGCAGCATTATTTATATAAAAAGAGACAAAAAGCCTTATAAACAAATCTTATGGGTGCTTTAAAAAGTGTTCATTCTGAACACAAAAAAATTAACTTAATTCTATTCATTTATCGAATCCGTTAAGTATTTCAACTCTAATTACAAAAAAAAAAAAAAACAATTCCGATAAATAATTCTAAAAGAAACACCCTTCACAGTTAATAAGCAGCATTTAGCCTAAAAAGAAAACCATTTATGGATCCCACGAAAATATTTATTTATAGAAAAAAGATTACACAGAGGCAAGGCGAAACAACAACAACAACAATGTTGACTGGTTGATAAAAAAGATGACAATAACAATCAAAGCATTAGAGTAAATAGAGAAAGAGATAGACTATCAAAAAAAAAAAGCCGAAAAGACGACGTCAACAAATGCGCAAACGAAGCAACGCAAACAATATTACTTACAGACATACATACGTCATTGACTGATTAGAATGCCGTAAATGAGTACATATGTATAAGTGGGAGTGAAAAGCAAAGCAAGAGCGTAAGTATCTCAACGTAATTGTATAACGTATGTGCAGCTTTAAAGCTAAATACCGTTAAAAATATGTAGCTGTTTGTTTGAATATTCATGCTTGTCTGTCTTCATTAGCCTAAAACAACATAAAGTTGGCCATAAGCAATGAGATTGTGCTGCTTTTTTGATTGCCAATTCGCGTGTGGGTGTATGTATGTATGTAGAATGAGAAGCCTAAAAGACGACTAAGTATTAGTGGAAAAAAAAAGAACTAAATGCCGTTATATTATGTTATAGCAATAATTAATAATTCATTATCAAAGAATAGTGTAAGAAAGAAAGAGAGATAAAGAGTCAAAAAAAAATACGCCAACAGTCATTTACACTTTGCAAACAACAAAAAAGCCAATGCAAACACACACACACATATATATATATTTATATATACACAACAGCTAGCAAATAAAATAATTTCGCTTTCTTTTTGCACATGATTTTGCATGCGCAGTGACAACGGCGGCGGCAACAACACAAATATGCTAGGAAAACTGAATTAAACAAGTGCTACAACAAAACCAACAGACACACACACACACATACAATAAAAGCCGGAAAAGTAAAACAAAATCATTTGTTGGTATAAAAAAAAAAAAAATATTGCAAGTGCGAGCGAGAGACCGCGCAACAAAAACTACAAATAACTGATTTTCTCTCATGCGCACGCTTTTAACTGTATTGAAAAAAAAAAACAGCATGCCATGCTTTGAGCAAGTGCACAAAGCAAGAGAGCAAGCGAACTGCACCTGTTGTTGTTGTAAATGTGAGAGCAGTTTAGCACCTATAAACATGCAGACTCCGTATTGCATATACAAAAATTTAAATAAGAAAATAATGTTGCGACTTTGTAATACGCTGCGCGTACATTTGTGAAGGAAATATGAAAAAATATGTATTTATTTTCAGTTTTAGCTATCGATTACAAAGCAAAAGTGTATTTTTTTTTAAGTTTTATTTATTGTTTAATTTTTTTTATTAGCTTTTATTTAAGTTCTTTTTTATAATCTCATTTACATAACTTTTTTTTTAGAAGAAAATGTTGTAGTGTGATTTTTTTTTTTGTACAGTGTGATTAAAGTCAAACAAAAAGAACAAACCAAACGGACCAATTGTTATCTAGATTAGTTCAATAAATAAGACAAAGTGGCAATAACAAATCAAATAAGATCGATAACTAAAAATTTCCATTTAATTTGAAGTTAGGTTTCAATACTTTTATGAAATCATAAAAAAAAAAAAAGTGATACATCATATGTAAATTTTTTTTTTTTTTTTAAATTTCCATCAAAATTCAATTTTTCTTAAAATTTTTAACTACTAATCCCACATACTCAACTAATATGCACTCCCAATAATAAACCCCAACACATAGCTATGTATGCAGTGTATAAACAGCTTTGTATTAAACAGAGAGTGAGAGAAAGAGCAATGCTCGTGGGAGCCAAAAAATAATACAGCAACGCTGTCTGTATGCGTTCTCTCGCTCTCTCATGCCTGACATGCATTCCACCGGCAGTTGTATAAATCAGCTGTTTTTGTTGTTGGCGCCGCGTCTACACAGAACGAATGCCACAATATACTATATTAGCCCCGTTTTGTGTAGTGGTGGATGCTATTCAAAGCCGGGGAAATGGAAATAAATATGTATTTCAAATTATTTGCACTCGCGCGTTGGTGTTAAAGTATCAAAAAAGGTTAAAACGCAAAAGACATTAAATGCGTGAAGCAGTAATAATTTAAAAAAAAAAAAATAGAAAAACGAAATTGCTTTTTTGTATCTTGTGGATGGCATCTACACTTGTTTCAACCTAGGATGCTATGTACATATGTATATCGCTCTATTGCTTTTTACACGTATGTATGTGTGTGTATTTGATTCCATTATTGCGTCGCAGCCGGTTTTATTTTATGAAGCCGTGTGTTCTACTAGTTTTGTTGTTGTTGCATTTTCAATAATTATAGCACATATTCTCCTGCTTAGTATTTAAAAAATATTATTATTGCTGTGTGACCGGTAATTTACTTATATACTTTCTTCCCTTCCCATATTTTTTAATTTGTATATACTAAATTATGGCCCCTACTCACACATTGTATTTGTGCTACTTTATCTATTTATTTATTTACTTAGTTGTATTGAATTAATCCAATTACTATTTTACACCTTTTCTTTTTATTTTTGTTTTATAGCTCCTCAACGACGACTGCTCTTTAAATATTTAAACATATTCTTTTCAATTGGCGAAAGGTGCACAGCACAGCAGAGCACAACAACAAAGCGATAAACAATCAAAGCAAGCAGCTTAACCTAAAAAACTCAATCAAACCGCCGCTGCGCGCTAACGCCGTCTCTTGGAAAGTTAACAATGACGAAAGCAGGCAGGCGGCGGCAGGCAGCGACGGCAGCCATTTTTGTTTGCTTATTCTCATAAACAGCTAAATCAACTTGAAATTTATTTATCAGCATTTAACAAAAAAAAAAGAAGTAATTATTTACTTTACTTTTCTGTTTCGACACGTTTTTCTTTCTGGTTCAAGTGAAGAAGAAAGCGCAATAAATAAAAAAAAGAACCTTAAGATTCAAAAAAAAAAAAAGAAGCCTTAAATATCAACAACAAGAATTAGGAATGGCTTATAATGTCAAGAAGAAGAAACACGAAATGTTATACAAAAACAATGCGTTGGAAAATCAAATTGTTGAAAAAAAAAAAAGGCAAATATAACAGTTTGTTAAATTCTTAACTGTGCTACACTTAGCCTGATTTAGAGGAGTTATGAGCTCTAAGCATATTATTTTGCAATTATTCCGATTTAGATAAAAACGGAGCACAAAATGTACGCTCAAATTGAAGGCACAGCAGCGGATCCTGCATTTTTTTTTTCTTTGGGCGTCTTTATGAAATTTTGTGCTCTTAGACTATATAAAATAATAACTGTTAATGTAACTCTCAAGTATATGTGTCCTGGGGTCTATGAAAAGTTGGCTTACGTGCGAAAAAAAAAAACGTTTTCCAGAGTTTTCAACATGAAAAAGAGCCTCTCAAACTGTAACCGATTCGCCAGGAATGTGGAAAATGATTTTAAACCTCCTGTAGAGCAGTTTACATATATTTATGGTGATATTTTTCGGGAGAGTGGAAGTGATTTAAGTCCAAAACACCAAAAAACGTATATCGGCTAGCTGGTATGGTTCTTTCCGTGGTAATATTTTTCCGTATATATTTCTATAAACCTTATAATGAAATGATTCTTAAAAGTAGGTAAAGATGGTTCTGTAGAAATCCCAATACGACAGCAGTTGAATCGTTAAATGGTGCCTGTTGACAATCGCTTACATGAGATCTGCAGTAAAAACTTCTTATATATCTATTGGACAGCTGAATGATAGTATTCTGTGAACTTCGTAAAACTGTGCGAATATTTAGAACAGTGTAGTAGCTTATTGTGCTGCTCAGATTTTTTAGGCTTGGCAAATATGAACGGTACTTTGCCTTAAGATGCTTAACAAAGATAATATATCGATCTTGTCATACATAGCCTTAAGGTGAAATTGTATAAATTTAAGTGACTGAACTATTATTAATCTCTTTTAATTTGTTATGAGGCCTAAAAGATGTCAGTTAAATGGAATTTCCAAATAGATGACGAATTCTTCATTTTATGAAGTGAAACTTCTTAAACGGAGGCTAAATTTGAACGTTTTGAATATAAAAAGGGATACTGAGCGAGAGAGAGAGCGTTGAATGAAATGTAGGAGCAGGGGAAATGCTCGTGGGTAGCAAGCTAACATCTTCTAAAGAGTCGGGAGAACGCGTGTGTGTTTATAGTACAACCTCTATAGTGTGCAAAGTGAAACGGAATGCAAGTGGGTAATAGCATTGGCTTGCGAGCCTGAAGCATAGAGAATGAGTGCTTGAGAGAGAAAGCTATATAGTAAATAATGTGCTGCACCGTTCTTTCGTTTCTTTTGTGCTACTGAAGTATAATGTTTAAATTTATATAAATATAATTTCTTCAAACTAATGATATATTTTTTTTACATTCTAAAGAAGCACTTCAGATTGCTGACTATATGCCTATCTCTCCATACCAAAATTCAGAAATATCATAGTTCAAACCAAAAAAAAAAAATAAGATTTGCTCCAAAAGGTGAAACCAATTAGGTCGCATTTTAATTAAAAGATTGTATTTTTACAAAATATTTTATTTAATTCATTTGCAAATACACAAAAATGCAAATTTAAATTTATTCAAAATATAAAAATAACAACAAAAAATTCTCCGAATGCAAATACATAAATAAAATGCGTCGCAAAAATTTCATAATATTTAATGCAAAGCAATTTGTTGGGAGCACAGAGGCATACAATGGAGAAAAAAAAGCTATCAAAAAAGTGAGGGCAAGCAAGGCAGAGCAAACAAAATAAGTATTGTATAGATACGCGAGTGCGAGAGCACTAAAAGCCAACAGAAAAAAGAGAATCAAATACAAAGTGAAGTGTATAAAATGAGCTGTTAACTAATGCGTTTAAAAATTTTGATAAGAAAAATTAATTGTTTACAAAAATAATAAATAGTTTGTTAATTAATGTATGCAAATAACCTTTGTGAATGTCTATAAGAAACGCTGTGAATAGTATGTAAGTGCCATGGTGAATGGATGGTTAGCAGAGTTAATGTTGGTGAAGTGCAGAAAACGATATAAATTTTATCGAAAATCGAAAATCTTATAATTAAGCATAATAAATTAAATCGAATTTTATACAAAGCGAAAAAGTGAAACTGAGAATATTAAAAAGCTATACAAAGGTAAAAATATGTCACGCTAGAGCACAAAAAAAAAAAAAAAAAATATGTCACATACGCGTTTTCTTTATCAAAACTGACACACCTTACGCACTTGCTTGCCGTGCAAATATGCTCCAAACACAATGTCACACGCTGTTAACGCTTATTATAATTATTTTTATTTTTTTTGCACTATTTTAGCAACTTTCAACAAATTCAAACAAAGCCGACTCTCAATAGAAAACATTTAATTCCAATGAATGTTGTTGATAAGAAAATGTAGTAAAAAAAAAAAACAAAAATAAAGAAAACATTTTCAACTTTGTAATTTAATATTTTAAGTGTAGAAAAAAAAAACATTTCTAACTTTGCAATATAATAGTTTTAGCGGAAAGTTGTCCGATAAACTTGCTGCTGTCTACAGCAGCTTGAAAATTTCTTATTAAAAACGATATAAAGCGATGACGAAATGGAGCGTGCGGCGGAATTTTAACACAATATAAATATTTGTTATATATCTGTTTATATAGCTTAATATTAACAGTAACGCTTACAATCGAAAATTATATGTATTTTTGAAAATAACAATATACGGGACGCACTTTATATTACAGTAGACCTTTTATTTATTTACACGACAACTTGATAATATTTTACATCGTGGATAGTCCTCTGTAAGTTTGGAACAAATTTTGATATATTCATAAATAGTATACAGCTTACACATTTTTCACGCATAATTGGCAAAACTTGTATAAAATTCTATAGATATATTAATAAAAATTAACTTTTCCGCATTTATTTCATACACAATAACACAATTTGGCTTTTATTTTTTATTAAATTTATAAGAAACTCGTATTTTTTTAGTTACCTAAAGCGTCTCAATTTTATTTTACATTTTCAACCAATTGTTTTGTTCTTTAATACTATAAAGTATATAAATACAGGGAATTCCCCAAATATAAAATGTGCTTGCATACACTTATCAAAAGCAAAACAAACAAACCAAAAAAAAAAAATCAGCTGAAATTTAAATTTGACGACGCCAACAGAGTGTCATACAATTCACTAGGGTTGCTGATACTTTAAAAAATATCGATAACAATAATATCGTCTCATTAAAAATGACGATAATGATATTTAGGACTAAAAAATGCCGAGAATATCGATAAAATAAGAAAAACAAACACAAAATATTGGAGATATTTGCAATGAGAACTAAATTACACAGAAAAAAATTTTTATATTTTGTTATCAGTTAAAAAAGTTGAATTCAGCATCGAAAAATAAATCCGATCTTAAGCTAAAAATTTAATTTTTCCGATTTTTGGAACAAAATCCAATTTTTCCTTGTTTTAGAAAGTAATTTCTAACTAGAATATTTCAATCTTGAACTCGGATTCAGTAAATCAAAAGCAACATACAGCAATTCAGCATTGAAAACTAAATTACTCAAGTAAAACACTTTTTTTTTTGTTTATGAAGAAAATAAATGCGTAAATATATTATTTCGATCTCGATTATGCATTCAATGACTCAAAATCAACATAAAATATTAAAATTTTCGACAAATACTGGGCTCAACGGACCGAAGAGTTTATTTTTATAATTTTTCTTAGCTGCATAAGACTTTTTGAACAAAAAACAAGAAAAATGATGTAGCTCGAGGACGTTATCTGTGCAACCAATTCCATATCAGATGTTATTTTTAGTACTTAATTAATTTCAATGCATACATCAGTCGCTTGAAGTTCCTATTTTTTCTATTTTAAGAAGATATTATCACCAAATATATCGATTTTGTGTGGTGCAGTTAATATTCTCATAAAAATTACAAAGTGGCAACAATGTAAATTGAAAATAACGGAAATTATGCCAAGATAACTTAAATTTCATGTGAAAGCGTTAATAAGCGTTTTTTTAGCATAACGTCATGGTATAAACGTAGTAATACTGCCACTTCAGGCTCAATACCTTCGCTTCTAGTCGATCAAAGGTCATGACATTTTTACTTTGCAAAATACTAAGTCTTATATGGGTGGCACCATAATAAATTGCTCAGCAGTATACTATATCTCTTTTATTTATTAAGAGTAAGCAAAAACGTAACTAAAAATTGCATGGACAGAGATGTTGCAATAATTTAGAGAATTATACATTACTTTATATTGTTTTCTTTATTTGCAAGATATTAATGTGCATATGTAACAAAAATCTACATTTTAAAAAATATATTTTATTATTTTCAGTGTAAAAAATGTATCTAAAACCGACGATTTCTTTTAATTTGATGAAAGAACCATGTATAAGTGCATAGAACAGTTCACAGTTATCGATAACTATTTGGAGTTCATTAAAAAAAAAAAACGTTTCTGCTGCCTGTTTATACTGCATCAAGTTTAAGTTTATACAATTATTATTTATATTTTGTATTTTTCATTGTTTTTTATATTTCCTCTAATTAAAATATTTCAAATTATTGCCACTTGCTTTGTTTAACACTGCAGACTGGTTGGTAACTCTGTGCTTTAAAATAAAAAATACCAGACATTTCTGTATTAGCCCACATGTAAAATGTATAAGTTTGTATGTAAATTAACAGTGCTGTTAAAATGTTAACAGTGCTGCGCAATGCTTTAACAGTTTGTGCGCTCGCACAAGAAACAAATAAAAATTAAATAAAATCTATATTAGACAAATTAATAATTACAACCGGTTTATAATTAAATAATTCGTCAAGTTTATATATTAAAATATTTAGCTTAAAAAATAATTATCACACACGCACACATTCACACGTGTAAGACAAATTATATGCCACATTAAAACACACGCACACACATATGCACACAAAGCTCAAACGCCCCCAAGGTTTGTAAAAGTTTTTTTTTTTTTTTCAATTATTTTTGTCTGAACTCTTTCTACAGACTTTTTTTTTGAGTGTGGTTTTTTTTTTGCATTTCACCTTTCGTTATTAATGAATGAATGAACTTTGAGGGGAAAGGCAAGCGCATTGAGTGTGTGTGTGTAAGGGAGTGAGAGAGAGGCTGTGCAAAACATATGATTTGCATTTGTTTAAAATTTAAAATAAAAAATATTTAATAAATAATTTTTTTTATATATATTAAACACGCACCTAAATTGGAATTTGTTGTTGTAGCTAGTAGTATTTTGTTTTTTTTTTTCTTCTTTTCGTTGTTATTTTGTAGTAAAAGGTAATAATTGTTGTTGTTGTTTCTCCAATTTATTTCGCTTTAAGCTTTTGCGCCCAAACGTCGACAACAATAAAAAAAAAACTTATTGCTGCTGCTTATGTAGATTATATAGATAGGTATTTCTTTTTTGTTGCTCTTTTTTTACGTTTCTTTTGTATTTTATATCACACGCGTTTTCATTGCTTTGCCTTGTCGTCGTTTGCTGAATTTTTTTTCTCGCTTTTTTTGCGTTTTCTGCTTAAAATATTGCTTTTATTTATTTTTTTTTTCTTATATACAAATTGATTTTGTTTTTTTTTATTTTAATTAATATTTTTTGATTATATTTCTCACATAACGGTAATTAGTGTTGCACTCTGCTTGCTGCTGCTTACCGCCTGCCAAATAATAACTGCCGCCGCCGCGCTGTGACGTCAGCAGCAGGCTCTTTCGCATACGCAACGTTTTATCGTGTGCAGCTTCCCTTCTCTCTTGCTCACACAAAATTTTATACGTTATAAAATCAAATGTCTTTGCTTTTATTTGGTTTTTTTTTTTTTGCTAAATTCTTTTTTGCCTGCACTTTCTATTCTGCTTTTGGCTTATCTGCTGTGCGCGCTCTGCCGCTGCTTTATATTATTTACATGTATGTATGTCCAAACGACATTTTGCTGTGCGTCATTATTAACAGTTAGGCAACGGTGTTGGCGGCAGTAGCAGCAGCAGCTGAGCATTTACATATGTACATTTGTTGTTTTCTTTTCTGCTTTTTTTGTTGTAAGAAATTTTCTTTTCTATTAATTTCTTTAGCGGTTTTTCTCAATATTATACCCGGCTACAACTTCATTGGTCACGACGCGAATGCTGAGTGATACTTTTTTGGCGTACTTCGCGTTTTGAGTGCTGCGCAGCTACTGCGCTGCTTTGAAGCAAATGGAGTAAAATAGAAAAAAAAAAAAACAACTAAAAATTGGCATACAAAATCCACTTAAAATCCACACACACTCACGTATAGTGGAGGAGAGCGCGAATGAAAAAGGAATATATCACAGAGTACGTGCGTGCGTGTGTGTGTGTGTGTATAACGTAAGGCCGCGTGTTTAATACGTTATGACGTTACTACATTAATGCGATATATATATATATTTTATTTAATAACGCAGCGCACATGTGCTTAAATAAAATTTTAAGTTTATTTTATTTGCATTTAAATATTACATGTTTATGTAATTATTTTTTATTTCATTCATTTATTGATATGCACTTTTAAACACGTTTTTTTTTCTTTTTTTACTTTTCTTTCAATTTATTTCGCGCAAACACAGCAACAACAATAACAAGTACGGAGGAAACACACACACCAGCAGCAGCGGCGCCCGCACAGACACAGAAAAGACAACAGCAACAACGGTGTGGTTTATTGAAATAAACCGTTTCAGACAAGTATAAAACGAAATGTATAACCGCATGCTGCCGGTAGTATTTGTTGTTTTCAATATACAAGCCGCATAAAAGAGATAGCAAATGTTCGGAGTGTGACTGGAGTACGTAACGTAAAGAATATAACAACAACAACGTAAGCAGCTGAGCTATACTTTGTTGAGTGGATGCTATTTGAGTTTTGAGTTGAGTGCGAATATTAGCAGCAAAGCAGAATGTTTAATAAAAATTAAGCAAAAGGAATTATACTAAAAGGCAGTGTAAGGGTATAAAAAAATGTAGTAAAATTATTAATTTATATTAGTTTTTGTTTTAAGGAATATTATAGTAATGTAGGAAAGAGAGAGACAGAAAGAAAGTGGCTGCATTTTTTTTACCAAACGACAAGATGCTGCATGTAGTGGGTGTTTCAATAAGAATTTAATGCTTTTAGTGTGAGACAATTTTTAGATTCAGAGAAAAACGAAAGAACAAGCAATCAAGTTTGTTCAGTTTTAGTATAATCGGCAGCTCCTTGTATTAGTATTAATATAAAATACACCAAAATGATAAAAAAAAAAAACATTTTTTCATACAAAAATTCAAGAAAGGGAGCCAGATTTATTTGCAGGCTAATCCTTCTAAAGTTTCGAACTGGAGCTATGTGAAATATTTTATTAAGTTTGACGATAAATACTTCAAATATGGCGTTTCTAGCTGAATTAACAACAATAAATTTTTTCGTACAAAATCTCAGAAAGGGCAACTTGATTTGCATGGGGACTACTCCTTGCTATATGTAATATTTTATAAGGATTGAAGTAAGATACCAACCAAATTTGGCTTTTTTAGCTCAATTAATGTCGAATGGTAGAAATTACCCTGGACTTAAACCTCCAGATTATACGACCAGAAGACTGAGAAGATGCGTATGCGCTTTGTTCTCAATATGTGCACTTCGGCGGCCCTTAATGCAACACAAGAAACCCCAACCCAGTATTTCAGACCTCAATTGAGTATTCACCCAGCTACTGAAGCTCTTCTCCTGATTAAGAGGAGACTTATAAGAAAGTATGCTCGCACGCGAAACTCTGCTTTGGATAATGTGTACCGAAGAGTGTCAAACAGGATCAAAAATCTGCTTATCAGGCAAAAATAGCTGATACTGACTTATCTCTCCAAACGCGAGTACGAACTATTCCCTGTGGTCTCTTACGAAGCAATATAAGCAACAAACACCACCAAAGTTCCATAAACCTAAAATAGCTGGGAGCTGGGCCAAATCCCCGCAAGATCGTTCGAAATATTTTGCCAAGCACTTAGTGGCTAGGTTCCAACCCTTCGAGTCCACATTCGGTAGTCGCAGGAGACGAGATCAACGGGTACTGGACAGCCCTGGGCAGCTGGCTCTCCGAGCCAATCTTATCACTATCTAGAAGATCCAGTTTCACATCCAAGCGTTTAAAAATAGAGAAGATGAAGATGGTCTCTATAACGCTGCGGTACTATTTTTGGTACTTCTTTTTAACGCTGCATTGAGAACTGAGCACTTTCCAAAACTTTGGAAAAAAATCGTCGGTCATTGACTCATACTGATCTGTCTGCTGTCGTCCATTGAGAAGCTATTCGAGAGATGCCTATTGACGAGGTCAACCAAAGGATACCACCATTTTAGTTTGGCTTTAGGTAGGCACACGGAACCCCTGAGCAGCTGATTAGGGGGTTCCATGCAAAGGAATATACAGTTGCTGTTTGCCTGGACATCCGACAGGCTTTTGACAGGGTGTGGCACGACGGTCTATTGTGCATATTAAAAGGCAATCTCCCACCACAGGGAAGTATACTAAGTTCCACCTTGTATACTCTATTCACTTGGGACATACCCATTGGGCGCACATTTACAAGGCAATTATCGCACCCGCCTGGAAACATACAGTTGTACGGATTTGCTGCAAAAACACATATGTATAAATAAAATATGCGTTCTGCAGGCGAATATCCTTCGTAGATTAACAGTAGCGCCCTGATATATGCGCACAGCAAACATAGCAAAGGACGTTTAAGTCCCTAGAATCGGGGATAATATTAATAAGCAGACAGCTGACTATATAGAACGACTTTATAGTCACGCAAACCAGCTATCCAGACGCCTCGCCTCTTGGAAAGCAGAAGAAAGGCAGAAGCAAAAATTAAATGTCGGCTACTAAGGATTTGTCCTAGGGAGTTACATTTAAGGAGTATATAAAAAAAAAATTACTCCTATACATTTGAATATTTCTCTTTTTATTAACTGTAGTAAAAATCTGTCATTGATTTCGCCATAAATATGTGACGGAGCTTTAAAAAATTGGCATTGCAAATGCAATAAATCTTCTTGTCTATTTTTTGAACAAATAACCTTGTAAAATATTGATTTTAGTTCTTGGCTCTACAGAATACACGGCTCGTTTTGGCTATTTTCATTATCCTGTATTGATTTTTCAAAAAATCATTGACTATGGGTCAAATGCAAGTAGCAATATTCAAAATTATGTACTGGTAATTTTTTTCTGGGCAATAAATAATGAAAAAAGGTTTTCATTTAAGTCGATATATATAGAGTAAAAAGTATTAAATGTTAAGAAAATCGAATAAAACTACGATTTTTGAATTTTTTTTTTTTAATGATTCTTTTATATTAATTTAATTCCAATCAAATACAAACAGAATAATCAGAAAATGTGGAAACTATTTTATCTTAAGTTAAATTATTTCGCAAATCTGTATTAATTTCCAAGAAAATCTAATAAAAATAACTTTTTTTATATTTTGTGTTTTATTCTTTATTTTAATTTTTATTCTATTCTATTTAGACTAACTCGAAAATGTTAAATCTGTATTGTCCAAACTTAAATTATTTCAAAAAGCTGTTAAAAAGCAAGTCGAAGGCCTACCAATTCATCGCAGAGGTTGGTTGACAATATATCGAGAATGTATATCGATAAAATCTGCATAGTGATATATTTGTAAAAAAAAACATATAAATTTTCCCCCACAATTGTGTTATAAGACCCTTTTTTTATTTCATATCTTATACGATTTTTTTTCATATACATATATGTTATCGATAAACTTCGATATCGATAAATCAGACATATATCGGCTATATAATTATGCTACATTTTCCAAAATTAATATCATACATATTTCCCTTTAAAAACCAAATCAATTCAATAAAAAAAACTCCTCTTAAAACACCCTTTAAAAATGCCACTCATTACCATTCACACACGCACTCACACCAGCAAACAATTAAAACGGAGAAATACGCAATGCAATCAAAAAAAAAACAACCACATACAAAACATAATCCACTCATTCAAAAAAAAAATGCGCGCTACACAAAATTTGTCTCAATGTGAACTGTGGAAGCTAGACTTTATTGGCATATGTTTATAGCTGTATGTGTGTGTGTGTGTGTGTGTGGGATTCGCTTTGCAGCGCACTCAACACACACAAAACAAAAACATACACCAAACGCCGGCATTGTCGCTATTCATTCTTGTCGCTTTTGCTTTAAGCGGAAGTGACGTCGTAGTTTGTTTTCATTCTGTTTTATACGCACTCGCTCTTTAAACTCTCTTTCTCAATTGCTGTCTGCGCTTTGACTGTCGCTATATATGTATGTATGTGCGTTGCGGTGCATGTGGGGGGCTGCTTTTCTTTTCTTTTTTTCCTTTTTTTTTTTTTGCAACTTTGTTGCTGCGAAAAATGTAAACAACTTGTCAATATGGCGCGCACGCTGTGGTACATGTGTGCGAGTGAGATGCAGCAGTAAAGCGACACGAAGAGGCAACGACACGACGCCGACGACATACTGATCGGCTTGTAAAAAAAAAAGAAGTATGTATATCCCCCTATGAGTGTGGCATATGAAAAAAATAAAATAAAAAAAAAAAACTATTTCGTGTTGCAGTGTTGTTGGAGCGGTGGGTGGTGGAGTTGCCACTGTTGCGGTAAATGAAGGTTGCAATTGCAGTTTTCTTTTTGTTGTTGTTGTTCATGTTGAAAGTGAAAATGTTTTATTTTTTTGCTATTTCCTTTTTTTTCATTTGAAAGTGTCTATGAAAAATTGTTCATAAAACGGTGACATGGAAGAATGTAGATAAAAATCGGAGTTTTAGTTAGAAGTTGTTGTTAAAAAAAAAGGTTGGTTTTAGTTGTTTTTTTTTTTTTTTTTGTAAGTGGCAACACTCAAAATGCTTAAAAATTGCATATTCGTGATTTTTGGTTAAGTGGTATACTTCAATGGCGCCCAAGTGTTATACATATTAGTTTTCAGTATTTAAAAGTGTGTGAACATGATTTTGAAGGATAAACTTCTGTTTCTGTCTGTTGGTTTGTTCTGGGTTATCTTCGAAACAGTTGAACCGATTTTGATGGGACTTTCACTGTTAGATAGCTGATATTAAAAGGAATAGCTTAGGCTTGTTGAACACATGTGTACAAGACACCGGGAGAAATAAGATGCAACGAAAAAGTTGACGATGGCTCACCTACATATGTACATATGTATGTACAAAAAAGGAGGACAAACAGGAGGCGTGCAGCGCACAATTGGTCCGCTGGTACATAATATAATCTTCAGAAGTATACCCATTGTCTGAGCATCTAAACGTGTGTTTTAACGCTGAAGAACTTCTTAGCTATGAAGATATCTTAAAGTGTTGCACCATTAGAATAGGCCAGCCTCAATCGCACCTTCCTATATTTTTCAACTAGAAATAAGACATTTCCTAGACCGTTTGCGACCATCTGAGTTATAACTTTTTACTAGATATAAAACTTCAAAATTTCCATAACCATCTTGGACCATCAGACTCACTTCTTAGACCATTCAAATTACAGTTTTTAACTAAAAATAAGATGACATTTTTTAGACGATCTCGGACTATCTGAATTATAATTTTGAACTAGAATTAAAACTTCATAATTTCCAAGACCATTTTGAACCATCCGACTTATTTTTTATTTTCTGTTTCTAATAAAACTTAGCATTTTTAACTTGAAATAAGCCATGAAAATTTCTTGGACCATCTGACTTAAAATTTTTAACTAGAAATAAAACATAAAAACATCTCAGACCATCCGGCTTAAAGTTTTTCAATAGAATATGACCATATGACTTACAATTTTTTACTAGAAATAAAATTGAAACCATCCGACTTATAATTTTTAACTATGTAGATATAAGGCCTGAAAATTTTTTAGATTCTATTGGAGCATCTGACTTTTGAACTAGAAATAAGCCATACAAATTTCTTGGACCGAAATTTTTTAGCTAGAAAATTTCTTAGATCATCTTGTACCATTCGCCTGCTTTCTCTAAGCCTTATAACGAAAATAAAGTCGATCTTCATTACTAGATCTAGTCCAGAACGAAGTAGTAAGGGAAAACAGTTGAGCTTACGAAGTCGCCAAAACAAAGCATATAATTCCGTATAAAGGATTGTGTTAGCCAATACCCACCGGCAAGCTTCTTATCTGCAAACATTTTGAACGAAAAACGAACCAAAAATCGCAACATATTAAATTTGGAACAAAATTCCGCTTGGAGCAGGAAGGCACCAAATAGAACAGCACTCCGAACCGATTTTAAAATTAGCGCTTAGCATGTAGTGCTGGTCCCCAAAAAGTTGCACTTCACTTCTATTACTCAGCCAGGATTAATTAATGTTCAGTCTGTATTTGCATGGAGTATCGTCGAAACCTGGTCGCAGCGAAGTAGAATAAATACATTCTTTTTGTTACAATGGATCTCAGAAATCACTGAATACCAAAGCGGAATACACTACAATTCCAAGCACTTAGCTGTTTCAAATGTATCTTACAAGGAAAAGAAGAAATCAGAAGGAATTTTCTTGGTCAACACTCGGCATTACGATGTTTTTTTGGTCAAAATTTATATTAGGGATATGTAGGTAAGCAATATCGGTATCGATTGTGACTACTTGAGCTAGAGGGAAGAAATCACCATTTAATTCAATGATTAGAAAATATAGAGAAACATAAATCGCAATCATAATATAGATTCGAAGACTATAAACTGGTTAACAGGAGCTGAAATCTTTTATATTTCTGGCAAAAAATCATGCCATAGCTGGATGTGTACACCCCAAAAGAATGAGAATTTTTCTAACTTTTCTAATAGTCTGGCAGAGATCAAAGTAGACAGGTTCTGTTCAATCAAGTCCAAGCTAGCATTGAAATGACTGGAACCTTTAAATAGTGAAGGTAGATTGCATAGAGTAAAGATATAATGGGTATTCAGTCATACGCTAGGCAATATGGAGGCAGATAAGTTGGCAAGAAGTCGTGGAGCCATTCCGTTTATTGGATCAGAATCGTTTGGCGGTTTGGGACCAAGCATATTTGCAATTTATCCGATAAATAATTTATATAGAAGAGGTTATATTCTAATATTGTATTAATTAATCCTCCGAAACAATGAAGACTGAAAATTTTTCAGAAAAAAAAAGGTGAGTAGATTGAATACTCATTTGCTGTTAGTTGTAATAGCAATAACAGTTATTTTCCCATCAAGTTCAACGGTATAATTTGGAGAACTAATAAAGTAATCTATAAAAAATTTATCAACTATATCCGAACTGTTAAAAGTTCTCACACAAAGCTGACTCATCGTATAGGAAATTCAAATTAAAATTGAAAGTGCACCACACTATGCCCCACCATTGCAAGACATCAGCAGACATACTATTTGCTCGCACATACATTAACATTGAAGTATATCTAAGGCTCAATTACTAGTAGAGCTAGAACCCTCGAAATTATATATGGAGAATGCAAAGCTAAGCCATTATTGAGTTACGAAGCAATGTCTGGGAAAATAATTAACATTCAAATCAAATTAATTTGCAATTAGTGCGAAAGCGACAAAGTTGCACAGACAACGTCCTCCTGCCTTGGTGTATTAAGAAGTGCTGCTACTGCATGAAATTACACAGATACACACACACACACACACATACATATTTAGTTATAGATACAGATACATGCAAGTAAGCACAATATGCGAACGCTTACGATAAACAAAATTTGCCTGCGGCGTCACATAAATCCAGGCAGGCAGTGCTATAGAAAATGCACTCTTTCGGTGACGTTGAAGATATATGACAGACTGACGGACGGACTGACGACTGACTGCATGACGCTTGACTGACAAACTGTCAAACATGCAAACAACAAGCATTGCCGCCGCCGCCACCGTTGAGAAGTTTGACGACTCAACTCTTTTTCACTGTGCTAAATATTTTTTAGACGATTTCAATTCTTTTTCCTTTTTTTTTTTTTTTCTGATTTTATTCAATTTTCCTTGGCTGAAGAACGGTGCGTAATTTATGCATGCCTACAGCCAGCCACTCCCCGCGCACCTTGCAACATATTGTACAACTGACGCCGCCATGCCCTTCTTCTGCTTGTGTCGTCTAACCGATTTATGCATGAACAGACTTTAGCCCAGGCTCACCCCTTTTTTTTTTTTAATGCAATACATTCTGAGTCTGGAATTCTGAGTTCTACTGCTGTGTGAAATAATTTCAGCGATTTTTTTCTTCATTTTCAATTTCAATTTTAATGCGTTTCGTTTTTTGTTTTTTTTAAATATATATACACATTTTTTTTGCTCGGCTTTGTATCTATGCAATGTGAAGAAGTTGTATGCCTGTGAGATACTTTTTCTTAGAGAGTGACAGTTTTTTTTTTTTTTTTTTTGCTGCTGTCTTCAGCTAGCAACCCTAAGACAGACAGATAGACAGACAATCTTTGCATATGCAATTAGAGTGCCTACTTTTAATATATACATTTTTTTTATTTTCAATTTTTTTTTTGTGTAGAAAAAAAATGTATCTCATACGCAAAAAATGCGTATCTCATAGATTTTTTTTTTGCAGTTTGTATCGGTTGCGCTTCCCACGATCCTTGGACTCTTAACTATCGCTTTTCGTCTTTTTTTTTTCTTTCCTTTTCTTTTTTCTTCACTCACTCACTCGCTAGATACTTTATCTTTGAGAACGAACTTCTTGTCTGCCTCGGCGAGACTTGGCGCGTTCATAAATACGTTTAATTAACTGGAAATGTGACAGGAGTATCTCGCGACGACTCCATATGTGTAGTTTGCATTTTTAACAATCTACTACAGATACATTTCTTTAATAAATTTGTCGCTTTTATGTAGAAAAATGATCTATGAAGTACTTGACTGCTCTCGCTGCTTCATTGCCATTTAAGCATTTTTCAAGTGCGCAGCGAGTTGATCTTGTTCTTTGGCAGCTGTGTCATCATCTGTGAGTTCCACCATAGTGCGTCATATGGTAAAAAAAAAAAAAGAAGAAAAATAAAATGTATCTACATGTGAGTAAATATCTTTTCGTCAATGAAGTCATTGAACTTTTATGTTTTTAAAGAAATAATTCGAGTGTAGGCTATTAAAAGCTAAATGAATGTTTAACAAACCTCAAAAACAGTTAGCACTTGTAGATGTCTGTCTGTCTGTCTATCTTGCATAGAACTTCATGTATCTCTGGATTTCATGCGTTTGGTGTTAGCAGTGTAGAATAAATTCTTTTATAATTTAGTTAGCGTGAAAAAAAATGAACAAAAAAGAAAAAAAAACTAGCTACTTTGGCTTGGAACTTACAGAGCACAAAGTGTAAGCGCATGTGTGTGCTCTGCATGTATGTGTGTATTGCTAAAACAAAGCGAGGAAAAATAACTTCATTCAAAGCTTTTATGGCACAATGTCATCAGGTTTTTTTTCTTTAGTGAATCTAGCAAACATAAATTTTTGTCCCAGAAGTGTGTTCGGTCACGGCTTGCATCTCAACTTATCACTGGTTTATAAATCCGATAATCTTCTGCAGTTTTTGTTTAAATATTTTAAATCAAATTATTCTTCGGTTCCAAATATTGCTTTTATTTAACAAATTGGGATCATAACTCGATGATTTAAAAAAAGCATCACTAAATGATTTGGAGTTTGTGATATTAGTCAAAAAAATGTGTTAAGGTTAAGGCAAATGAACTGCGCTGTTAACACTATTGCAGTATAAACCAGGCGACCAAAAAAAATCAACTCCGTTGGGTTAAGCCAAGTTCACCAAGCATTTAGAAACATCCAGAAGCGTTTTTTTGCCAATAATAGATTCGTGGTGCATTAATACTTCAATGAAATAGTATTTGACACCACTGCAATACATAGAGATGAAGGTCGAAATGTCCGACGTACCTAGCTCATCTAAAGTATCTGTTGATCCAAGGGAAGTAGGTAAGGCAGGCACACATTTTAAGTCATCAAAAGTACCTGATAACAAAGTGAAAATAAGCAAACCCATTAAGGAATCGGAAGTTCATGTTGAACAGATGGAACTCACTTCGAACGGAGCTAACCCGACCCAATAGCAAGTCTGGTAGACTTCTTGCACAAAAGAGTTGATCGTGCAAGGCAATAAATGTTCCCAATTCAAAGTCAGCTTGTAAAAACTGAACATAGATGACCGCTTAATGAATAAAACTATGTTAAGAAACCATAGGTCTTCAGTGAAGGACATCCTAACAAAATTTGATGTGAAAAATTAAAAAAAAAATGCATTTTACCAAGATGAGAAGATGATATTTTCAAAGCGGAAGTTGTTGACCTAGAGCTACTAATGGATATAAGAGTCAAGCACGATGCGTCAGAACTACCAAAAATTGGTCTCCCAAATTTCAAAGACACCATAAAACACTGGCCAATCTTATTTGAGCTACTCGTTGACAAATATAATCTCAGTGACACGAGCAAATTGGACTAGCTAAAGGCTTGCCTAAAAGGGGAGTCTAAAATGGAAGTCACCCATTTCCTGATTGGACCACCAGCAGTATGCGCGGGAACTGATATGCAAACACTTTAAAAATTTAATAGAATTTAATGACCTGAAACGCGATTTCGAGGAAAGTCTACGTAAGTTCTGCGGTACAGTCATGGAGAACATTTACATCATTCGCGAAAAAAAACCATAATTAGCCATGACTCAGACTTACTATTTGCTGGTATACTGCTGCATAGATTCTCACCAGAGGCCTTACTACTCTATGAACAGCACGTGAAAACGGCAAAAAGATCCAATCATTGAATGGCGTTCTGGAATTTATTGAGTAACAATATACTTCAGATGGAGAATAGAATTTAAACTTAATATGAATAGCTGTGAGCTATAATTGATGGCGGCTCACAGAAATCACTGACACTGTGAAGATTCAAAGCATATTTTCAGAAGATAAAGAAGTTTTGAAAAACAAAATGCATCTTCATATCAAGTTAAGAATGGAGAGCACTTGCAAGACAGCCCTTGAAGTTTTAGTACTTTCTCAACTCCAAAGAGCCTTCCTAGAAAAAAAATCTCCATTCTGACTGAAAAATGAATGGACATGATAATTAGCTTAGATTGAGATCCTAAAACTTCCATAAAAGCTGTGGAAATATAAAGAAAGAAAAAAAGAGAAAACAGAAAAAAAATAGCGATAACACGGCAATAGTGACTCCAACGACTCCAAGATGATTTCGTTCATAAAATCTAATTAAACAGCTACACTGAAAGAAACTTCAGAAATCTGGGAATATTTAAACTAGTCTTGAACCTTCTTAGCTCATTCAGTTGTCATAATTGCGTCATTAACTCAAAACTAATACTCTATATCACTACTCAAGAGAGTTTTAAGATGCTTTGTATCTCCCTAGACTGAGCACCTTCTCGAAACTTCTCAGCTCAAACAACTGTCATATTTCTTTCAACAATTCAAGTATTCAGATTCAGATCTATACTCAAGAGCATATTTAAGATGCTTGGCATCTCTCTGGTATGGATCCAAGGCAGCCATAGGATCTCGAAAAAATGTAAGCAATGCATTGACATGGCAAACATCTCTACACATAACAATTAAAAAAATCTATAATATACTCTTCAACACATCACATGTAGCAAGCTTTGAAAAGCTGTTACAGAATGCATTCTTCCTGGAACAAAGATTTTTTTACGAGCTAAGAACTGTCTAACCTTGATTAAACCGCACAGATTACATCAAATATAACATTCTATTGAACTCGACATTGTGGTATCAAAACATCATGAGTGACATTGCCAACAATGAAACCTAATTTAAAGAAGATTAGATTATGGACTTACAATATTTAAACATTAAGACAATGTATGTAACTATTTACTTTAAATATCTATGGCCCAACAATGCATCTTGGGATAGGAGGTGGTTGCAAACCCGTTTAATGGATTATCTAGGAATTAGTTTAACTAATTCGAACATTTTATTTATTTACATCGTCGTTTAAATCAATATGGATCGGGTTTACAATTTAAAGAATTTTTTTTGGTAACATTTCAAATAAATTGTGGACCCCGCGTTGCCGTCATGTATATTGAGTACTTCTTCACACTTCAATATACACTTTTCTAATGTTTCATTAATTCACTGCGAAGAGAAGTGATCCCAAACTTTTGTTGCCTAGGGTTAATCTAGTTCTGTTACACATTTGTCCCATATTATTGCATCAAAAGACGCAATCAAAAGATGCAATGAGATCAAAATATAACAAAAAAAAAGTCTTCTCATATTTATTCGAATTTAAGAAGTTTCTACTCAACCAAAATTATTAAAATTTTTTTGAAGGTCAATTGTTCCCACAGTTTGGCGCTAATTCCTCAAATTCGCTTTAAAAAATATTCAATATTTATTTATTTTCTTAAAAAATATTCAATAAAGACCACTAAAACATCTAATGGAGATATGAACCTTACGAAGTAGCGTGTGAAAGCTATAATATTTTTATTTCGTTTATTTTTTAAACAATCATCTTCGTAAGCGTGTTCTCTTCTACGCTTTCGGTTTTTTGCTTCAATATTATCTTTTTTTCGTTTACTGATTCGTGTTTTACTTCTGCGCTACAAAATGGTGGGAATTACATGTTGCTATCTTCTTATTATAATTCGTATTGAAGTTCTTCACTTTTTTTTTTTTTTTTTTGGTTTCGATTAACCTGTTTAATTTTAAGCACTGAGTTGTAACACGTTCTCAGCCTTGTACTTGTTTGTCTAATTTGTTTTTACGGCTGGTTTAGACTGACATCATTTAATTTGGGAGATTTCAAGGTGTATTAAATAGTAATTACGTAGATAAGGTAAATTTTTTTTATTTGCGAATTGTTATCTCAGTAATGAGTCAATAAATAAGTCAATCAAATATTTAGTTGATAAGTTGAATGGAAATTGGTTTGGTTAGTTTAGAGAAATGGAGAACTTATATAGAGTCGAGTGATGTATATTGCTAACACAACAATCTTCAGTAAGAATTTTTAATGCATATAAATTATTTATTTTAATGGATTTTTGGAGAAGATTTTAGTGTTTTAAAGAAGATTAAAAACGTTTATGGTGATTCAAAATAAATGAAGCATTCGAATCAGTATTTGGGACCAATTTTTTCGACAGCCCAAGGAATTTCTGCATCAATGCCTTACTCTCCATGGAATATGGTTCAACTTTTATATCTCAGAGTGTGTTTTCGAATAAAGGATGCTTTTGGAATAATGAAAACAAGAGAAACCTAACACAATTCACTGAAATCAATGACTCTCCGCGTATTGTTCTGCTTTGGGCGGCCTTCAAGTTGGAAAAAGTTTAAGGAGAAATAGAAACTTATTTGGAAGAACTGGAAACATAATTTTTTTTCGCAATACTTTCACACTTTTGTGACTTTATAAAAAACTGGGAAAAACAGTTAAGGTGCTTAAAACTGAGATATCACCTCATAAAATGTTTGATAGTCAATTTTTTTTTTGTTTATATTTACTTACACATTGTATTAATGAATTTATTTATTATAAATAATTATCCAAATGTGTTGATTGTAGTCGTTCGATTGGTGTCTTAGCAGCAGTCTTGTTGTTTTAAATATTTTTTTATAATTTTTTGCAAGCAATTTAATTATTATTTTATATATATATATATATGTAATATATTTATTTACTTATTTATGTATTAAATTTATACTTAAAGTAATTTGTTTAAAACTTATAATAATAAATATTTAAAATTTATAATTTTAATAAGCGTATTTCTTTTTTTTAATAAAACAATTTGGCTTCAAAAATTGCAAATAAGAAAATAAGAAATTTTTTTTTATAACAATTTAAAATTGATTTGAAATAAAAGTAGATAAAATTTAACAGAATTTCAAAACAAACACCTTTTATTTTTTTGTGAATTATTTAACAAGTGTGCAGCAGCAGTGAAGATTATAAAAAAAAACTTTTTAACAATAAAACAAATTAAATTTTTTTGCTGCTGCTCGAAATTTTTAAATAACATTTAAAAGAAAACATTTAATAATTTAAAAAATTTTGTTTGTGTTTCATATTTTGTCGTTTTTTTTTTGTTGTTATTGCATTTTATTTATTTTGCATTGCATTTTATTTTAATTATTTTTTATAAATGTTGGCGCCGGCATTTTGTGTGGGTAATCCAGTGTTGGCTTTTAATTTATAAACACTTTTCTTGTTTTTATGTGCGGCTTTTATTTAATTTGAATTTTTTAATTCGTTGCACATTTCTAACTCGCGCGGCACATTTTATATTTATTGCGTCTGTGTCTACTTCCACTTTCTGCAGCGTACTTTTTGTAAATGTTGCGTAGTATTTTTTGAACGCATAAACTAACTCTCGAAAGGAAAAGGAAAACCAAAAACAACAAAAACAAAAAAACCCAAATAACTGAGAGCGCAATATATAGAGAGAAAGAGCGCAGCAGCAGACAACAGGAATGCAATTGCAAAGCTAGTTGCTGTTGTTGTTTTTTTTGGTATAGATTAGTTTGTATCAATGTGTGTGTGCCTGTGTGTGTTTAAATTTGAAGAGTGGTGAGTTTTGCTGTTCTCATAATAAGGGAGGATAATGCGTTTCGATCAACGTCGCTGTAGCAGCCAGCAGAGCAGCAGCAAAAGCAACAACAATGTTAACAGTGCATTAAATATAAATTTAATATAAAGAATAACACCGCCGCTGCAGTTCTACTGTTGTTGTTGTTTTATCGTCGACGTCGCTGTCAGCAGCAGCAGACAAAACGCATAATAATAATTACAAAAAAAAAAAAAAAAAAAAAACAACAATGCCAGTCATCAGTTAGCAAGAAATATGCAGCGTTTATGCAACAACAACAACAAAATACAAGAAGACAGTTTACTGCTGCGCCCTCTACATACATATTTCATGCTGTTGATCTTGTATGCTTCCCTTTGCTCTTGTGCACTCTCTCTCTCTCACCAACTCTTCTAAACACTGCTGCATAAATACGAGTGTCATCCGTAAAGTATTTTGGATATTCAAATAAAACTATTGTCTCCGCCGACATGAGCAACGTCGAAATCGGTGCGATTTACTGACCGCCTCTTGTTGACTGGTCCACCAATATAGTCAACAGTCTAATTGGTTCTATGGATAGAAAATTTCTATTATGTGGAGATCCGCGCGCTCTAGGGGACATGCCCTGGTTGATCAGGCTCTTGCTGCAGCTATCAGACAGACACATACCGCATTGCCATTTACAAGTATCTCACCGGACTGACTTAAGTTCTGATCATCTTCCATTAATTAAGCGCCAGATGCTTCCCGCATTTTCTACGCCTCATCAATAAAGACACAAATTTGCAACACTTCAAGCCCATTCTAAACAATAACGGTTATCCAGAAGTTGAACTGAGCTCTGGACAAGATATTGACGATGCTATTCAGCTGTTCCGCCCTACTGTACGACCAACGCGTCACTTTAATGGGCCTTCCAGTCTAAATTCTAGACTCAGAGGCCTTCTTCAAGAGAAGCGCAGACTTCGTAAGAAAATTCAAATTGGCTTCATGCAGCAGAGCTGCTCAGATCCGAGTTCAATAGTCTGCGTTCACGGCGATTTGATTAAATGTTGGAAAACATGACTACTTAGTAGGGTTCTGCTTATGGAAAGTTACAAGTAACTGTACTAGAAACACTATTAGGCAGTTGCCGATCAGAGATGAAAATGAAATATTATGACGCTCTGATGCTGAGCCAGACAACTCTTTCGCCGTACATTTAGAATGTCGATTTTAACAACCAGCACTGGCACATCCAGAAGAGGTAGCAGAATCCATCGGACCCACCTGTGATCCCATTCACAGCTGATGAAATCAAGGCTCTCTTTCGACGCCTGAAACCTAACAAAGTTTCTGGTTATGATATTGTGTGGAATCGCACCATCAAAGTCACTTTTGTAGATAATGGACCGAGCGACATTCCGCGTTATCGCAAAGTCAAGAGTTTTTCCATTCAAAACTTAAAAAAATAAAACTTGGACGCTCTGAACTAAGCGACTAATGCTTCTGGGCGATGAACAGCTAAACAAAGCTGTTGTTCGTTGATCTATTGCCTCATCTAGAAGGGTTTAGCTAATGCCTTACGATTTAATTTGCCCATCAGTACAATTCGACCTCAAGAACTCTATATATTATCAACCTGTGGGATCTATTTCACATCCCACAAAATGGTATAAGTAGAGTGGCCACAGCGACATGCAAGCTAAATTAGCTTCTCTACATTGTGTGCTGATTGGCTCGATGAAGACGAAGTTGATGCAATTGGTTTAACAATTCCGAAATTTTCTTAATCTGCTCTCCGTATGCCAGTAATGAAAGAGTCTGAGTGGCTGGCAAGCTCGTGGACAGATCTAGTTATTCAAATTGTGGAATATATATAGCATGCTGACGAGTATGGATTATTTTGGAAGCCCTATAAAAAAACCACGGCATCTGGTCATAAAATCAGCAAAGTACGAATAACTTTTCTTGCTTGTAATATTGCTATTGAGAAAAATTCAGGTTCATTGAAAATTTTTTCATATTTTGGCTGATTTTAAAGCAAACAAAAGTTCCTGCATGACATCGTCTTATATTGAAAATTAGTTCCACAGAACATTTGTTCTTGAGATTTGTTCAAAAAGAAGAAAAAAATAATCACTTTTCAATGTAAAATTTCTTTAAAAAAAACCGCTAAAAGACTTCCTTTGTAGGCAAAACCTACCGTAGTATGCACTTTTGCTCATTGTGTTATGCTCCATGCTACCGCAAAAACAGGCGAGTTAAAGATCCACGATGGTTAAATGTTAGTGAAGTGCTTTCCTCCGAATTGCATTGCGCTAATACAAATCATAGATTAGAAGGTTATAAAGCTTAGCAAACTGAACTACAAGAAAAGTTCCTGAAGAACTTATTGTAGAATCTCTGCGGAACATTAATCTGGAGGATGCAATATACTTTTGCATGGAATGCTCCTAATGAAACTTCTTCAAAAAATGTTCGGAAAACTATTGAAGATATCATTCTGCTTTCTGAGGTACTTGATGATGCATACAATGTTCAAACTGTCCCTACTTTCCTTCTGAAAATTGAATGATTGGAGCAAGTGCTTCACTCTAAAACCGAGCAATGGATAACTGAACGTAATATAGTTCCTATAGCTTTATATAAAGTAATATAGTTCCTATAGCTTTATATAAAGAATACAAGGCAAAACAATGCTTCCTTGGAGGATGTTATTAAACGTCAGAGGCTTATGTGTAGCGTAGTACCCAACAAGCAAGTCTACACGATACAAAGGCGAATGGTAAATTTCTTTAAAGTTTCATAAAATTGCTTCGTAGTCTTCATCATCGACTATTACTCCCGAATAGTAGAGTAAGGAAAGATTTTCAGAATAACTAATGCCCTCAGAATGGAACTTCTGGGGGATCAAAAGAATGCATCACTGGTGATTTGTTTAACAATCTCCCTTTAAGCTTCTACTTCTTCCTTATATTTTCAGCAGTTTAGTTCATCTTCTACGAATTAACAAATTCCCTTGCTTTTATATATTTCAAGTCCATCACATACAAATGGATGTTCCTGATCTAAAGTTGATGTAAGGAAGTACTGCTTAGTAAAAATTGAATTGGAGAAGTACTAATTTTTATCAAAATGAAATTTTTGTGTATGAGTGTTCTTCATCATAATAATAATCTGCATAAGCTTTCTACCGCCCGTGGTGATGCTGTACCTTTTCGGATAAGATTGCAAAATTTCGACAAATGGCAAGCCAAATGTTTTGACTGCCTTTTGCAACCTCGAGAATGTTCTTTTGTTTCCTCAGTGCTTCAGGACTCTCTTCGTTCTTTGAGTACTAATCTTCCTTTCAAGAAGATTGTGTTAAAAAAAAACCGCTGGTAAAGAAGTTGGTAAATCTTTAAAGAATTTGTACTCAAGCTTTAAATAATTTAGTTAGCTGGCATATAAGCAGGGAGTAATTGGACATAGATTAGATAGATTTCTCATCGTCCAATTCGTTGGCGGACTCGGTCTCAACCAATTAAAAAGGACATCTGTTTCATTGTCTTTGATTGGATTTAGTAATACTTGTATCAATCCAAGTTTCAAACTGTTTGAAGTTTTATAAATGGTATGGATCAAAATAGAATGTAGGTGTATTATTTTTACTTATAAAGACTGTGGGGGAGTGCTTATCTTATATTTTGATCCTAAATTTTCTTTATATTTACTAATTCTGTTCCAAAGAAGTTAGCAGATCTCTGAACAAATTTCCATTTATTTAATTTTTAAGTCTTACACGCGGATTCCAAAAACTTTTAGAGTTACTAGCATATAGCCATCTCTCTCTTTTGCAGCAAGTTTATACTGTTTGTTGTTGTACACAAACTTTATGCCGCACGATTATTGAACAACTTCTTCGTGCCTACGACGTATATCGTCATCGATCAGATGTTGCCAGTCGAGCCGAACAAACGAAGCTGGTTTCGTATTTCGTATATTTCTTCGTATTGCTTTTGTTGTTCCGTATTGATAAAGTTCAATGCGCTCATCGTTTTGTCCTTTTTTCGACGGACGGACGGACGGACAGGCAGACAGACAGCCATACAAAACGAAGTGCTTCGCAAATGCAGCAATTGCCAAAATTGCACACAAAAAAGAAACAACAACAACAACATAAAATGGCACGAAAAACGCGTTTCTTTATATTTATTACCCTTTTTTGTTCCTGGGCCTGTGCCTGATTAAGGGTTGCAATTGCAATAGGACACGCGGTGTATGTAATTTGTTTAGTTTGACTGACTGAATGACTTAAAGCAGCAGCAGCAACAGCCGCGGCGGTAAGTAATCAAGCAAGGAGCAGCAGCAGCAGCAGCAGCAAAACAATAGTGTCTGGACTGCCAGCTAAGCGCTTTTGTTGTTATCAAGCAGGCGCAAATTTAAAACATGTCCTTGATGAAGTAAGTAAGGCAGTCAACTTTGTACTCTATCAGAATTTCAGTCCTCTTGCTGTCATTTGATGACGATGATGACAACAAGTCAACATATTTTTTTTTATATTTTTCAGAACTTGTATATTTATGTTAATAAGTAGCGCAATTGTTGCTGCTTTTGTTGTATCCTTTTTATAACAAGTAGAAAAACAACAATCAAAAAGAAATCCGCGTAAACTGGAAATTGCGGTGGAAAAATAAAATTTGCGTGAAGTGCGTTTGCGTCTCAAGTAGCTTAATACACACACACATACACACACGCACACATATGTACATACATACAAGTGAAGTTGTCTCTGACCTGCATAACAAAAAGTCAGATATAGCCGCAACAACAACAACAACAACAACAACAACAACAATGGGTGTGTGAATGAGTGCGAATAACATAGAGCAGAATCCTATCGTTGACATGTAGATCATCATTGGACAGGTGCTAATTGGCACTGCACACCGCACAGCAGTGCAACGTGCAACAGTGTCTCCTAGAAACAATAAATTATAAGGCATACATATATACACATACTTGTAGCACGTGCAACATGCTCGCTACTATTGCACCTGCAGCATATCATGTGTGCATGCAGCTTTATGCGGAGGTGTCATTGAACTCCAGTTGACATCGATCAACACGGTGTGAAGTCTGCAGTTCTTCAAATAAATCAATCAGTTGCAGTTATCAACATCAAATTAAAACGGTATAAACAGGCATGGACACAAAAGAGTATACACAAATTGTAAGTGTATGTGTGTGTGCCAAAACCAATACAGAAACATATTACGTTCAAAGCATTCAGCTCACTGATTTAAATTTTTCGAGATTTTCTTTCGCTTGAGCTGAATTCAAATTCGAGTCTTTATAGAAATCGGCCACGCATTTGCATTTCTCATATTTAAACCTGAGTCGCAAACCGTAGATTTGCTAGGGATAATATTTTTAACCGCTAATAACAACGCTGAGATGTATCAATGAAAGGAAGGTGCTCCCACCTCTTTTTTACCAATATGAATAAATGAATTGGTAGCAAGTAAGGCAGTGTGAACTTCTAAAGGCTGAAGATGTTATGTGGTCATGGCTACTTGCGAAGCTAACTGTCTAGGTTTCACCATGATAAAGAAGCCGAATGTATACTATATGATATAGAATAACACGGAACAGAACTGTTCAAGAGGTTCAAAATTGTGCCAGTAGTCAAAAAAGCATTGGGTGAGCATTTCTCTGCGGTAGCTGATAGAGAACTTTTGTAATCTTTCTTTAAGTGATTCGTTAGTAGTTCGGAGAACAGATCCAATATGTTCATAGCAGGCTACAAGCCCTTAAGCGCAATACAAACAGACAGTATTTCTCACATATCCGGTATATTGGCCCAGCCATCTATGTAGGTTACCGAATCTTATCGAACATTCAGCAATTATATGTTCTACACATAAACAAATAAACATTCCCAAGTTATCAGACACACAAATTCACGCTAATGGTCTACAAAAATAATAATTCTCTATAAGAAATCTCTATTCCATTTTGAAAGGCCACAAAAAAACTAGAAGAACCAATACATTGTATTGCACCAATTAAGAGAAATAATACAAGGACCTGAAGCAATTAAAAAAGAAGCAGCAATGCACGATTTACGGATTACGATTTGTGAATTTAAGTTCCAAACTTTCATATCCAAAAAATAAAATTAGGAGAATTATATACCTAAACATTATATAATATTGTTCTCAAGAAACAAATTCATGGCCATATCACCGGAGTTTTCGATTCTATTCCAACCTGTAATATAGACGCATTTGAATATGTGGACAGACTAGCTTATTAACAAGGATTAAAAAAATTCAGATTATGAGAAATATAAAAATAAATGTGAAAGAAAAATAGGCTACGTGATAAGATCTTATTATATAGGGAATTACCAATTAGTGATCACCGCCTAACTACACAACTCTTCAATGAAATACTTCGTGATATTAGCAATACTAAGTAAGCGGGAATAGTATCTTAGATAAACTTCAGACATCAACATTTTACATGAATTATTTTAAATGTAAGGAGATACTTTTGCAGTTTGCTGGAGACGGCTCAAAAGTGATTTTGAACTCTTTCGCTGGATTTTAGTTTAGAAATGTTCCTTCTACAAAGGGTTTCCTCTTTTTTAAATATACCTTCTTTAGTAACTGGTAGAATAGAGCCTCTAAAAAAGAATTTCAACGTACTGCATCAATCGAATAGCCTTAGTTTCTGCCAAGATTTTCTGGAGTTAGTTACTTTTATATCCAGTGAAGTTTGTTAGGATATTATGAACGTACTGCCGAATCCAATTATGCGTTTCAACTAACGTCACATACGCGTTGAATTTTTCACATATTAATATTTATGTTGAAGATAATTGTAGACCATCACTCTTAAATGTATGTCACAGGGAGCAACAAAATTTGAAGAAGACGATTGAAGATACAGCTGAACTAGAAAAAGTCCTGATGACATGCCTACAACATTCCGAAGCATGTCGGTCGAAGAAGTTTTACGCATTGGTGAAGAAGCCATTAGTTGACCATTTAATAGTTTATGATCAAGTAACTGGATATTCATGAAACAGTTACGTAGGGATTAAGTTTTTTACCTCATATGTCTGAAGAACCCGGCTATTAAATCACAGCAGTGAGGTTATTAGGGAGAGTTTGTTTTAGGATGGACATTTTTTTTCTTTACATTTATTTTAGGTGGTATTACAATGAGAAACATTGACCAATGGTGGTTTCCTCCTTCGGATAAATCTAAGTCTTACCTAACTTTATTACGGTGGAGTATTTTAGAAGATGCTTCATTAGCGACTTGACGGTTTGAACATTTAATAAATATGATCGAAGGACGTGGATTGTCTTCAAGATTTTAATGGAGTGTAGATTTTATAGGTGGATTTCGTAGTTTATATGTACGAAGAACTTCAGAGTTTAATAAACTAATTTTTTTAACTGTTGCTAACAAAATTTTAATCCGTTCACAATAACTGTGATGTTAAGCAATAACTGTTACTACAATCTCTTACTAAAAAACTGTGGAAATAGTGAAAATCTTTACTTTTTGTAGCAGTATTTAAAAGTAACAGTTACTATGGAAGTTAATGTTAAGAAATAACTTTTATTGTCACTACAAACTGTTACCAAAAAAATATATTCGACGTGACAGTGATAACTTTTACTGTTTTAAGCAATAAATGCTACTGGAAACTGTTACCAATAGTGAGAACTTTTACTCTTTGTTGCAGTTTTTTAAGTAACAATTGCTATGGACGTTATGCAATAACTTTTACTATAAACTGTTACTAAATTCAAACTTTATCTGTAGATACAGTGAGAACTTATATTCTTAGTAGTTTTTGAAAGTATGTAACAATTCTGTGGGTGTTAATGCTAAGCAACAACTGTTACTATAGACTGTATTTACTATTTTTAGCAGTTTTCTAAGTCACAATTGCTATGGATGTTAAGCAATAACTGTTACTGTTCCTACAAATTGTAACTAACAAACTTTATTCGTAGGTACAGTGAGAACTTCTAATCTAAGTAGCTTTGAAAAGTAACAATTCTGTGGCTGTTGATGCTAAACAATAACTGTTATTTCAAACTGTTACAAAAAAAAATCTAATGTAATAATTACTATGCAATAACTGTTACTACCAACTATTACGTAAAGATTTTAGCCGTGAAAACGGTGTGAACTTACATTTTTTTCTCAGTTTTGGAACTAACAGTTACTATATATGTTAATGCCAAACAATAACCGTTACATAGATTTATAAACTGTTATTTTTTGGTCTTTTACTCAACAAAATAGTTAAAAATAATGGCCAAGTGTGTATGGAGTCTAATAAAACTAATTTTAATTTTAAATATTATTATTAGGTCTAGTTCAAACGGTTCAAACTTCATCTAAAAATGACAGTTGACAAAAAAATAATGTTTAAATTAGATTTTTTTTCCAGATATCTGGCACTGGTGAAGCTCCATTTAGATGCCAAATACGAGAAGATTCAGAAATGAATATAATATGGAAGAAACTGTTACATAAATGTAACAACTTGAGTAGTAACAGTTACTATTAGTTGTTACTACCCAAATCTATGCCACTATAGAGGACAACCAATTTAAACACACATACCTGTGCACAATTATTTTACAATTTCGACAACAAGTCATTGAACCTTCAGCAAATCATCACCGAATTTCTTAATTCCGCTCTCACGAGGTACTTCTTTCGAATTCTACGAATTGAAAGCGCTATTATTCAACCGGAAAGTCTCAAGAAGTGCAGTCTAAATTCATTCATACATCATTATTTGCAAACGACGACGACGACGAACGGGTAGCGCCGACTGGACCACCCTCAAATTAGAAACAGCATATGTATAAGAAAGTATGCAAAAAAAAAAAAAAAAATCACAAGGACTTCTTGCAGAACAAAAGATTTGTGCAGGAAAAGAAGCTGCAGAGAAAAAGCACCGGAAATCAAATAAACACGAGCGAGGAGTACGTAACGCCATGAAAACAAAACCAAATAACCGTCGCTTGATCGGTTCTTTTTAGGTTTTAAGTTGGTTAGGCGTTCCAACATCACAAACTGAAGCAATCATGTGGAGCTGATGTGATGTGTTCAAGTGGCAGACAGGCAGGAGAAACGAAAAGCAGTAAAGAATTTGTGTTGTATAAGAAGAAGAACGAAAAAAAATTATAGAGGCGGCAACGACGATGATGATGACGACGATGGAACATACTGTCCGAAAAAAAGCCAGAAATCATAAATAATTTTCTTGTACAGAAATCATAATCGGTTAAAATCAAAAGAGTATGAAAACAAGTAAAAAAAAAAAACAAAGGTGAGGTGAGGTTTCCTAGACTATGTAATGTGCTGCACTTGTTGGAAGATTGGAGAGAAAAATAAAGGCGTTCATTGCATACAAATTTTAGTAAACAGTTTGAAGAATTTTTGGAATGAAAAAACTTGACATGGAGAGGTCCTCCAAACCAAATGATGGAACATCTAGCTGGAGTTGAATCTTTTACTGCCAAAACTTCAAAATAATGGAAAACTAAGTCTTATACGCTTACTTCCAAATTTGCGGGTAAAGCTGATATAGTCTCCGAGAGATGTATGGTTGTGCTCCATTAGTATAATGAAGTTTTACCAATCAAAAAACAGATATATGTAACTTCCAAGCGTTACAGACTTGCAGCTTAAACTGATATGCATTAAAATATTTTTTTTATTAGTGTAGGGTATAATAAAAATTCGATTTGCATGGCATTGACGTGCTGCAGGAGAATTCTGTGTGTGTGTGAACCATGTACAACACGTACAGCTACCCAAAAAAAAAAACAACAAAATAATTCGAGAAGGTGCAGCAAAGAAAGTGTTTCCCTGTGTGGTGGTAGTTTTCACAGTCAACATGATACACTTATTAAAATTCACCACAAACATATAATTCAACATGATGTGGTGAATACAGCGAAAGATCGTGAATTTTCACAATAAAAGTTTGAATTTATATGCAATGAAAATTTGTCAAAGCGTATAAGGGATAACATGCAATACTGCATAAAAGGACACGGCACTGTACTGTACTTTGCTGCAAAGAGTGTCCTTCTGTGTGTGTGAGTGTGTTTGTGCAACAGCGCACGAGCTCTACACATTTGATTAGTATTTTCGAGGGCGAAAACATCGTCGTACTACGCTGACGAAGTGTCAGAAAAAAAAAAGAAATTCCTGGTACAGGAATTACTACAAACAGTTGTTCGCAGGCAGCTGTCATGCCTTGCAATTGGACTGTACACTGTAGATGGCCGGACATGACAGACTCGTAAATAGGGAATTCGTAGGGTAATATAATTTGTTGCTGTTTTTTGAGAAAAAAAAAACATTCTCATTCGCAGCAAGTGCAACAAACGTGTGCTAAATAATAATTTGCACAACTGTTTTGCATAGCCTGTTCATCGCTAAGGGTGAGGGGGGGTGTGCTGCGTACCATGTTGTGTAGGCGAACTATAAAATTATGCACATTTGTTATATGAGCAAGTTGTAGCAGCGGGCATATTAATGGTCCACAAACAGTGAAATGTAATCAGCGCACCTATTTATCTCAGGGTTACATGCAAATTGGACAAACTTCGCATGGGTGTAGAAGCATAACTGTACTTTAAACTTAAGCGTTAGAGAGAAATTTAAGTGAAGATGGAAGATTTGGGATTTGTTCTGTTAAAAATATAAGAATCTTATTAATAATTGAAGAGGCAAGCTTTAGCTAAGACGTTAAAAAATGGTTTTGATACAACTTAAAAAAAAAGTGAGAAGATTTGCTCAAGATGAAGATTCTTAAGATGCAGAGCTGCGTGATGCAAATCAAGCCTTAGAACAAGCTTGTTTGAGAGCCATACATCATTGATTATGTACACGTTGAGATTTGCTCATAAAGAAGATTTTTAAGTTGCCGAGTAGGAGAACCGGAGCAAGCCCAAAAGCCACCAAAAGCATTGAAGCCTAAGTTCCCTAATCATACAAATTAAAGGCAATATTGAGAAGCAAGTCCAGAACGTAAGAGTGATGTCCGAGGTTGACAACACAGAGATTTAGTAAGGGTTCTCCTAAATACAACGAGAGTACCACGTGCACAAAGGAGGGCATCGTTAGTATTAAAACTCGTCCTATAGCCGCTGAGTAGCAGGAAATTTCGGCTTAGAATTTATACAAATCGAGTTCAACTTAGAGAAAACCTGTAGCCCTCTTGAACCATACTTTGTATAGGTATTATTTGCAGGTTGATTTGAAATTTTTTATTTCAATTAATATAAGATTTGCCAAATTTGGCGTTTTTAGCAGATTTAAAATTTTTGTTTATATAAAAACTTAGAAAGGAGGAGCAGATTTGTATGTGTCGGACCCCTATAGTGGTCCCACCTGGCTCCGTGTGGGATCTTTTATTAAAATTAGTATATGATTCATCAAATTTGGTGTTTTTAGCTGAATAACCAGCAACAACAATAATTTTATCGTAGAAAAACCCAGAAAGGAAAGTCATATTATTATGGGGGCTACCCCTTTTGGTGGTCCGATCTTGACTTATATAGAATATTAAATGAATTAAAGATTAAATTAAGATAGACCATTCCTAGCTAAGTCACTAAATTAAATAATCTTCATATAAACACTCAAAAAGAAGGGTTGGGGGGTTTGTATGAATGCTTCATAGGTCTAATTTCTTCTTTGATATCGATTTTCACCATTGCAAAGATATTCTTTTCAAAATTGGCGAAACACGTACTTAGTTTTTTCTTGTGTAGAGTATAAAAATCGAGTTTAAGGACAATCTGGATAAAATAAGTTTTGTTCAATATATTCTTGGAGGATCCTCTTTGGGAGAAAAATTTTCAAAATATATAAAACATGTTAAAAACTATAATTTGTGTAAAGTTACAAATTGACAAGACTGACGGTTGAGAAAAGGTTCCCCCATTACAAACTTTGATACATCTTCCCCTTTCCAGTAAGACGCTATACGCTATTAGTACAAATTTTCACCATAAAACGTTACTACATCCCAAGCTCTCTAACATAAGCGAAGAGTGTTGCGAAGAGTGTTTTGAGAAGTGAATGAATAAGTCAGGTGAAGAATTCTCAAACAGAAATAAAACAGTGCCAAGTGCGTGAGACACGTTCTCCTTAAATTTTATCTTACTAAATTTTTGACCAAATGGGGAACTGGTGCTCCGCTACTGTGACGAATTTCTTTAGTATATATTATACTTTAAGAAAAACTAGGAAGCAGGGCTCATTAAAAATTATGTCCTAATTTATTCTAAGATACTCTTTTTTTGGGTAAGACAAACTTCTTAAATAGTTTCCTTTAAAAATATTGTTATTTAATGGTCCAAGAGCATTCTCTAATCGTAAACAATACTGTTCAATCTTCCACTCTGTAAATTTTTAGAAGCTTTTTTGAAATTTTGATATAAATTTAATTCATTAGAATTAATATCTGATGAAATACCAGAGTTTTACGTTCATAAATATTTCCAAAAAAAAAAAAACCTCCGATTTAGCTTCATTTTGAAACCAACAACAAACTTTACAAGTCACTTCATCTGGTTGAAACGTAAATATTTTTATCAGCGACTTAAAGAGACTACTTAGTGACTGACTTTAGGTTTTGAAAGAAATGATGTTCCACATAATTAATAATATCCATCGTATACGATAGAAATTATATAGGAATATCTTGGTGTATTGTTCAAGAACCGCCATGTATTTTTTTCGTAAAGAATAGTTTCGGATATAATCTTACGGACAGGAAATAACACTCAAAGCAGCCTATAACAAATAAGGACAACCACCATGGTATCACCTTTAGCAGGTGTTCTGGGGATGATACTTCTCTTTATAATATTCATGACTTTACTCTGGATTTTGTTGTAAATTTCAGATGATATTTCGGATGATAAGGCGAACCTTATACGAACTTTTTCTAGTTTTAATCAAATTTTGTTTACTGCAAGTTTTTGGTGAATAAAGAAATATAAGCCGTACATATAATCATGGTCATATATGTATGGAAGTTCTCACTAATAGGCTCAAAATATTCGAACTTCTGCCCATTGTTTGACAGTACCCCACTAGTACAACGGTGTACAGATTTTGAAAATAAGCATGGAATGGGTTTGCGAAACCCGAAGCTAAAAAACTGATTTTGTTAGAAAAATTAGAGACTATATGGAAGTATATATGGATGGTATATATGGATATTTTTTATAGCAGATAAATACTTTAAAATATTCTATCTCAGTTAATCAAAAATTTAATAACCAATGCAATGTTCCATTAGCAAAATACTTTTACTCCACTCAAAGAATGTAAAGACTGCCATTCATGTACTCAGTATATATTCATTATTCGAGTACTTCTTGCTTCAACCTTTTTTTAAAAACAAAATGAAACAAAATACTAAAGCATCACACATCCATACTGAAACTCCGCAGGGCACGTACGCCTCACAGAGAGACCTATTCCCAAAATTGACTGCCAGCCTGTTGCCTGCTCCAACCCATATGTCTGATAGTGGTGGCCATACCAACAGAAGAGCGCAAGCAGGCAACAGTCAGTGTACTGTGAACTGAACTGAAAACTATCTGCGCTGTTGTTGTTGCTGTTTTGCTACCAACTACCAACTACAAATCGTTCTACCTGAGCCGCTGAGTATTGCGTTGACTGACCCAATACCGGTTTTCAAATTTAGGATAAACAGCAACAACAACAACAACAGCAAGTTGTGCTACTCACGACAACGAGCTATTTTCAGTAACAAACAATAATATCTACCAAAGTTGGAAAAAGAAGTATTAACGACGAACCGCAGCAGAAGAATATAAAATTCAAACTATGAACAATTTATGTAGCGCCTCTCGTTTTACGAGATCTCGACTGTTGAGAACGCTCATCCTTTCAACGGATACTTCTTGTGCTATCTTATTTGCTGTTTATTCTTCTACAGCAGCTTCCTATTTTTACGTTTTACGCTTTGCGCTGCGCTTTTGTTTTCCCATTCACAGATTCTTGGAAATTTTTAGATCAGTAAATCTCGCTTTCTGGTTTGGTTTTTTCTTTACTTTTTTTTTTTCTTTTCTATGAATGTATTTGTATGTGTGTGTGTCGCTCTGTCTGTCTCTAGTATAGCCCAGAAAAGGACAGCAATCGAAGGACGAAAGTGTACGAGCGTGAAAATAAAATATAATGAAAGAACATTAAGCAGCTAAACTAAAAAAGAATGAAAAAAAAAAAAAAAATTTAGCTATGCGATCAAGCGTATCTTTGTGGATTAGACTGTTTGGGATTTAGAGACATAAACTGGAGAATTGTAGGTAAAAAAAATATAGAAAATGTTTACTATTTAAAATTCAATGCAATTGGAATAAGTTGAATAAGGATTGGGAAAGAAGAATTGGTTGGAATGTGCTGCAAATGGTGACTTTTAAAAATAAATATTATATGGCTATTCTATAAAAGAAATACTCAGAAAAATTCTGCTAAATTGTACCACAAACATGGAGATATGTTCAAACAAAAAAATTAAACATTTCCGCACGAATTTCAAAAACCCAATCTAATACAAACATCTATTTTCAGGGCCTTGCGAAAACCTATTATTTTAAAGGCAAGGAATAAAACATTGCCAAAACACTGTCCTAGATGTATCGAGTTAGAAGACTATATTGAGAAAGATGAAAGAGGTGGAAAAGGTTGCAAAGGGTATTTTTTTTTTGCAACCGTCTTGATTAATTATATGCGGGATTTTTTTTTACATTCGATCGTCTTCAAATTCCACAAAAATTTATTAAGTAATTTGAAGAATTTTAATCCAGACTTGAGGTATAGGGTAGGCTCCAATAAACTACCTGTGGAACTCCAGCTGAGAAAGTATGACGTACCAGTGCGAATGTGTGTAAGTAGAATATAGCCGAAAGAACTTCTTTAATCGTAGCCTGAAGATTAGTATTCAATGCACGGTCTAAGGCTTGTCGGACGTCAATGAAGACAGTTTTTAAGTATTCATTGAATTCGTAGGCGCTGAGTACGTGATTATTGGTACGGTGTAGTTGCTTCTTGGTACCATGATCACTTCGAATACCAAATTGTTTCGAACTTTAAAAAAACCAATAATACGAACGATAATCAGTCTTTCCCATACTTTCGATATGGAAGGCAGGAGACTGATCAGAACCTTTATTATAGTGTTTTTTGGATGAACACTATAAAAAGTAGTGCCTGCTTGGATATAATCTTTAGGGCGTTGTTGTAAGTACCATCGAAGCCAGCAGTTTTGCTCCTCTTTAGGCTTTTCACTTCAAGCAAGTTGAATTGCTTTCATGGGCATTCACACGGTGCCTGAATTGTGGAGAAGTCTCGCAAGTTTATCAAACACAGAAACCACCCATTTCGACGCCTTATAAGCTGTCAATCCAATAAGATATTCGATTTGAAGTCTGTACTAGGTACCCCAGCACAGATTATTCGTCCGGGTAGTTCGAAAAAAAGATTCTTCCTAGGATTTATGAACCCTATCTTATAGAGGTTCTAGAGGTTCCAGCACACATGGTTTAAAAAAGTTAATTAGTGAACGACTTTATAGAATACAACCGGACATTGACATCGGAATGATCAGGTATGCGGAAATATAAATTGAAATCAAATACCTGGGAGTAATTTTCGAACAGCGTACTATATGGGAGATCCATGTGGAATATGTCATTAAAATAGAGCTTGCTGGGAAGAATCGGAAAAGCACTTCACAACTACTGAAATGGATATGTTTCCAAATGTGGTGACATGTGGCACCATTGTATGTACTGATAGAGCTAAACTAAACTACCATGGAGCTACATTTGTTATAAGTTATAAATGTAATGCCTTTGGACAGAACCATTTTTAATGACATGGCCTATGTCAACTGGTCTTTTTTATTGGGCTGTGTTAAAGATAAATGGAAAAAAAAGCCTGGAGCTGCAATATTAAACCAGGGATAATCAGTTGATGAACAGATGGCCTTCTATCATTTGAAGGAACATACGCGAGTGTTTTTGGATATCGCACAAAAATCTATTTGGTCTTTAACGCTCAGTTCCCAGTGGAGTGTAGAGTTATGCATATACCGGGAACAGCTGATTATCCTTTCACCGAATGTTGTTTTGCATGGTCTGCAATTTTTTACGATTAGGTTCTGCTTCAATGCCTCATATCTGAACTCCGTACATCCAGATGGAAGCAACAATTCGTTGGAAAATTGTTCTTGTGTTGTACAAGAAGAATTTACTTCGACAGCTACAGCATTTTAAATCATGGTTCCATGGTTCCAATGTGTTCTTTTAAAGGGGGTCTTAATTGAAATAAAAGTCTTTATTACTTTTGACAAGGCAACCTGTTGAAGAGGTTCATTATTGAATTTTAGTGGTGGTGTGTAACCTAATCTTCGCGTGAATCATAAGTTTTTGTACTGTTTGTGTGAATTTTGCACCTGCTTGACCCATCATCGTGGCGTGGAGGTGCTCTTGCATACATTATATCTCTTCTTGATCTGCAGAAGACACAGTTATGCGTAGTATGCGATTACTAACTTCGCTGACAACAGGGATAGGTAGGTCACCTGTGTAAAGGTTGTAAAGGAAGGGGCCAACTACACTCCCTTGTGGAACATAAGCCTGCACGAAATTTCCTTCCGTCAGTTAGGAGCGAAGTAGTCTGTAGTGCTGTGGCCTGCACGAAATCCAATTAAGTGATACGGATATTTGATCTTTGAATTTTCGCCAACCGAGCAACGATCAGTATTTTCCAAACCTTCGATAATGAGGTTAGGAGACTGATCTGCCGGGAATGCGTCTGGGTCACTTTCCAGTTTAGCAGATTTGTACATCATCGTGACAAACTTCTAAGATGTCGGGAATTGTTACACCATCATTAATGTGCTAAAGATTATCACTAAAAAGACAATTGCATTCATACATAGCGCTTAGAGCGTGCACAGCCTGTGGAGACCTGGTACTTTTTTCTTTTTGAGGCTTTTTAAGACAGAGGTGACCTCCGCTTAAGTAAAGGGTTCAATGGTTCCAAGGTTCAAATGTTGCCTTCTTGCTCGTATTAGCTATGTACACCAGATGCTGGGTATCACTGTACGTCTTTAGTTGGTGACATTTTCTCGAAAGAAGAACGGGCAGTCCACTACATTATTGTGTCGAGGGTGTCCGATGGTGCGGCGTCTTGATTCAAGCGCACTTATGTCAACATGGCTGATGAATAGATCAACCGCAAAGTCAATATCTCAGGCCGAATTTAAACCCATTTTTGTGCTGTTACCTAAAAGTACATTAATCAGTATGGGTTTTATGCCCAATTAGGAATACCAGATACCCTTTTCTCTTTTGTATATAAAATATATTTTTTATTTCCTTTAAGACATATTTTATGAAGCTTAAGACTTTCGTCAACATTTTAATCTCCTACGAAAACATTTTCTCACGCTTTCGCACAAAACCGCAAAATAAATACGCATAGCTGATCAAATAAATATTTATTACAAAAAATCTGTTAGAGACCTGAAGCAGATCAAAGATTAAGATATGAAATAATTAGCCAAGCAACAAATTGTATCTACTCAAAGGTAAAGCAAATAAAAAAGAAGATATTTGCAAATTGCAAACCAAATAAAAAAAAATACAAAAATCCTACAGCTGAGCTGAGTACATGAGCTACCAAAAAATACAAATTAAACAGCTGTAGTTCCATTTCATGACTCAAGGCTGTTTACTTGTTTGCCAGCGCACATAAATTACTACAAACTAGGCAGCAAGGAGCAAAGGAACTGGAAAAAAGAAAAAAAAAACGAAAACTAACCATAACACGTCAAGAAAAATCAAATTAAAGCAAAAACAAAAAATGTTCTGCCTATTTAAAATTTGGCAAACAGATGTCCCAAATGTGGAAACTAATGCCTGAGAAAAAGCAAACATGACAGGAAAATATTTTAATTTCCTAAGGACTTGCAGTTGCGGCAGTTGAAGCAGACACCTGGACCTAAAGTAATGCAAAAGTAAGTAAAGCAGCAGAAGCATACATAATAAGGAGTACTATAAGGAGGAGGTAAAAATAGTCGAGCATGCTCAAGCACCCTTAGACAGGCGAGTGCACCCTTCTGAGGTTGCTTGGTTAGCTGGCTGACTGGCGATCCTACACACAATACAAATGAGAGGCAGCCAGTTTGTCAGCTACCACCACCATCACCACTTGAGACAAGAAAAGTAAATATAGCAGCGCAAGCAAATAGCAACAGGACTTCTCTAACTGAAGCAAGCAAAAATTCTGTTGCATGTTGACTAGTGAGTGAGTGAGTGATATAACGACCATCGTCGACCCCCTGCCTGCAGTAATTGTTGCGAATAATTCGCTAAGGGTGTCTCACGTTGTCTATGCAGCACGAATGTCTCGAAAATAAGCAGAAGAAGAAGAAGCAGTCATGTAGTGTGTGCCTGTTTCCTTTTGACAGGAAGTGGCTGCAATGTTGCAATACACACACAGACACACAGACACACACACACATGCATACAATGTAACAGTACAGTGGCACGAGATTGTCTAATTTTGAAAAAGAAAACATTATGTTCCACCTCTTCTACATATTTCGAACAATATTTACTGATTGTGATTAATGGTTTTGTATGAAAAATGATTCGGTTTGCTCCAGAATTGCTTAAAGCAAATGAGTCAGCGGTTAATGTTTAGCAGAAGGCTCTAAAACTATTTGAAGTACATACATCATCATTGTGCATCAGCTGAGTTTATTGATCTCTGCTTCAGCTAACCTTTTTTAACCCATGTCATTAGAAGAACTTAACCACAAAACTTTATTTCTGATGCTTACATTTATTTTGTGTCATCTCGACATATTTTTTTCGGTGCACATAAACCTGAAAATGAATTAGCATCTGCAGAAGGCTTTCGAGATTTTTTTTTGTCGATTTACACAAAAAAAGATGTTCCCATACATTTTAGCATATGTATCTGAAGATAAGAGGCATCATCTGAAAAATGGACTAAGTGCCGAACAAAAATTTTACATTCAAAAGGTGGAAAATATACATCGAAATCCTGTTCGATTCAAAACTCTTGTTACAAACTGACTCGAGTGTTTCGAAGAAGGTTTCATTGGAGGAAGAATGCATTGGAGCAAAAGGTTAGCGAACTATGTTTTTGAGAATCATAAGAAATAATGCTCAGAAAACCTGTCTTGAAAATTAATAGTCCATATTACCAGACTGATTAAACGACGAAATCATGCGGAAATGGTCGAGTGTAAGATACTTTCTTCGATTTACCCTGTACCTTCATTCAATAGTCAATATGTATTGGAGATATACTCCAATCTGGATCTGTGTGAAATATATTATTGGAATTATCATAAGATACTCCAAAAATCTGTCGTTTCAAGCTAAACAAAAAGTTTTTCTTAGAATAGCCCATGAAGGAGGACAGATTTCTATGTGGACTATCCCTTCTAGTGGTCCGATATGAACCTATATGGAAAATTTTATTAGAATTTAAGTAAGATTCACCAAATATGACTTTTTACCAAATATGACAAGAATAACAATACAAAAACTAAGAAAGGAGGCACAGATTTTTATGGATATTATCTCTTACAGAAGAATTGTCATGTTCGTAGATTACTAGTGATCTGAAAAAAGAATAGAAAAGTCTTAATAATCAAACTTGAAAGCTCCATATTTTACAGTCTCCAAGTTCTGGTTGTTTATAGCGACACAGACAGACGGACATGTATATATCGTCCTAACTATTTGTAGACGTCTATGACTTTTAGTGGTCCTTTTGTATCTCTATGCAATATTTTTTTTAGAATACATGAATGATACAAAATACACCAAATATGGAATTCCTAGCTGAATTACTAAAGAAGAAATTTTCATCAGAAAGATGGGAGAGATTCGTATGGAAGCTGCACCTTTTGTTGAAATATTTTATAAGGATTAACGTCAGATGGACCAAATTTTTTTATACAAAAACTAAGAATCAGGAGTAGGCTTGCATGGTAAGTGACAACTGCCATTGTGCAGGAGGGTTCCCACCTACATTGAATACTAATTATTTGAAGAAGCAATAAGAGATTTAAAATATCTATGATGGCTCTAGCTCTGATAGTCTCGAAGTTCTCGTTGTTCATATGGATAGCCAGAAAGTGAGGCTGTTCTTCACGTTTAAGCATAAAATGAATTGGAGAGGTTCACAACTAGAGAATATAGAGTCCTCCTCAGCGAACCTTTTCTACATTTTTGAATACAGAATAGAAATGGAGTGGTCCCAAAATGAAGGCGAGTCTTCATGAAGAACTCCTCTGCGAGCCATTTCTTCAACTTGACAAAAAAAAAAAAATCTGGAGGTTCTAAGCTGGAGATATGGAGATCTCCACAACGAGCCTTTTCGCCCTTTATTTAGAATAGAGAAGAATCGGAAGGGTTTAAAATTAGAGAACATGGATTTTTCCACTGCGAGCATTTTTTTTATATGTTTGGGAACAGAGAAGAATCGGAAGGGTTCAAAACTGCAGAAAATGGATAAGTTATTAGCGAATCTATTTTTTATGTTTGTTAACAGATAAGAATCGAAGACGTTCAAATGTGGAGAATATGTAGTCCTTCTCAACGAACATTTTCTTCATGTTTGCGTCAGCAAGACTTATCTTCATAAGAATTTGAGGGATTCAAAACTGAGTAGTATAGAGTACTCCAAGTCTATTCTACATACTTGAGAACAGATAAGAATTGGAGGGGTTTAAAACAGGAATATATGGAGTCTTTTCTTCATTTTTGAGCAAAGATAAGAATCAGAGGGGTTCAAAGCAGAAGAATATGAAGGAAGAGGAATCTATATCTTCCAATTTAGAACTTCTCCGATATATATCTGTTCTCAAGCATTTAAAGAAGGTTCGCTGGAAAGATGTTTTTCATTAAATCATGTAGTTAAATAAAAAACTGACTGAAACATTTTTTTCTATACATACATATATCATATTTAATTTTAACTCAACTGTCAGTACTCCTATTGGTCTTTATTCTGATATTTTTTACATATAAGTCATCCAGCAGCCTGTGGAAGTTCCGTCAAAATAAATTCAGCCGTTACGAAGATAAGCTCGGAACAACAAAAAGGCTGTCCTACAGATAAATGTTCGTGGAAGTAATCCGATTAATTTAAATCGTAGACAGGTGATTACAATTTTTATATGAATAGGATTAATCCATCGAATTTTAATATAAATAAATAAATTTATTCTATTCTTTTCAAAAGCAGGAACTGAAAGATCACGCTGATCGCTACTTCGTGATCATCGTACAATATTGATGTTCTTTAAAGCGCTATTAATGATGATGATTCGTTGAAAGTTTGTTTGAAGAAGGCAAGAAGCTTCGACATCAGTCGGAATATAATAACCTTCTGAATGATGTTGAGGCGTCTTACCTTCTTGAAGCAATAGCTTGGTATCATCACATCTTTCATTTAATTTGGTCGAACATAATAAATTTTTAAGAATTTAAACAACAACAATGTGAAGATTAAAGATGGTGACTGATGCAAGTGAAACATTTAAAATTGTTCGTTCAAAATGATTTTGAATCTCAGCCATTATTTAAGAATGCACCATAATAGCACTGGCTCAGTAGTTACTTCTCGAAATCAATACAAAAAATTCTTCCGTTCGATCCAACCATCCGATAATGGATCATCATTTTTGAAGCAAAGCAAGATTTTTGTAAAATTCTTGGCGATTGTTCTATTTGTCATAAATTTTATTGGAGTACATGGAAAAATATTGGCATCTAAGCTGAGCTTATTTTCAAATTATATTCAAAAATTAATTGATTTCTTGTTTTTCTGAAAAGACAAAAATTAAAAAGATTAAATTTACAATTTCTTAAATTTTTAATTATTATTTTTAATAATTCCATCCATCCAAACTTTAAAAAAAACTTTACGCTATATGTACTAAAAACGTATCTCTACAAATTTGAAGCAACCCTCAACCCAAACTCTTCTACACACTCACACAGACAAACCCCACTTAATCGGCTTTTGTGGCACTCAAAAAAGACACTCGAGGGGGGAAAAAAAAGGTTAAAACTAACATTATTTCTAACGCCTTTTCACGATGAATTTCGTCGAATGCGCAAAGGTGGAAGTTGCCTATTATCATAGCAGATAATTAACTATCGACCACAATGCGACTATTCAACCACTGTGCGCGTATGTTTAACCCCTTGGAAGCGGCATGACACTGTGCAGCGAAGCGTTAAGAAAGTGGTAGGGCATCGAATGTGTATTTGAAGCAAAGCGATTGACATGTGCCAAATGCCGATATACTCGTATAAACTCACAGCGCAGCGATTATGCACATATTACGACGACGATGACGTCTAAGAGTATAGAATATGCCTAGGGCGATGCATGGTAATGACACGCTACTCAACATATGAGGCACAGCGGGCTGTTTATGAAGAGGCAAAAAAAAAAAAAGAAGATTCTAGAATAGAACTGCTGGTTTATTGCTATGAAGTATTACTTACGAAAGAAAAAATAATTAAACAGAAGTTTTCTATATAAAATTTAAAATATTTCTTAGCTAATAATTATGCTAAAAATTCTTGGCAGTATGTAGTATGAAATGCTACCCTCTTAGTGTACAAGGGTGGCAGTGTTGGGTAGCTTGAAAAGTTTGGTAATTTATTTGAGAAAAAAAGTACAATAAAAAAAAAATGTGGTGAAAAAATAAATGAAAATAAAATAATCAAATAGGAAAGTAATTGAAAGTTTGTATAGAACTTTGGTTTAAAGGCAGATTATAGGAATTCACTCTCAAAGATTCTATTATAAACGCGAAAGTAACTCTGGCTGTCTGTTACCTTTTCTCGTCTAAACCATTGAAGCAATTTGAATGAATTTGTATAGAAATAGAAGGGTGGTTGGTAAAGAGCATGTGCTGCTTTTTGCCAAAATCGGAGGATATATAAGCGATATGATAAAATTTTTCATATATATGCACCCGTTTAAGGGTCAGAGCTGAAGTTTGGTAAACAAGACCTAACCAACCTAACCCACTAACCTCCACCACACCAAGTGTGAGTCTCCAGCTTATGTTCAAATTCAATACATGTTCTTTCAGTTCCTCCCCAATTGATTAATTTTTACCAACTACTTCTGAAATTTTTGTTTGCCTAAAAATATTTTTCAGAATCAAAATCGGTTCAGCCGTTCAATAATACAGATTTACAAATACTGTAGGAATGTTCAAAATTGAATAAGATATCAATAACTGTAAATTACATCTTTCTGCTGAAGTTATTTTATGCAAAATTAGTAAATTCTAGCGTTCCTGGCGTACGCTGTTACGACAACACATATTTGTCTTCTTTAGGCGAGGCACTGTCAATTTTTTCAGAATACCTTTTTTCTTTTGGTGCCCTTTACATATGTATGTGCCGGAATCTTCAAATTGCTTCATATAGTTGCTGATATTTGACGTACTACCCGTTTTGCAGTAGTGTCTGACGATCGAACTTCATTTTGCATATCCGCTAGCTTCCAAAAGTTGTGCTGCCATTCGATTTCGAGCTTGAGTTGTGGACCGATTTTAAGGAGAACCTTATATATTATTATTATTTAGAAAATAAAAGTAATCTAACATCAACTATCATGCAGTGAAAGTCCCGTCAAAATCGGTTCAGCTATTTCGGAGATTGGCCGAAACAAATAGACAGAAGCACCTTCGAATTGAAATAGAAACAAAAAAAAAACTCTATTTTGCCATGAATTTCAATCCAAATTTGCACCTCTCCCTCTACGTAGTACAATAATCGTAACTCTTAAAAAGTGTACCATAAGTCATAAGCTCTTTTTCCAAGACTTAGAGACGGTGACTTTTGGTGAAGCTGATTTTGAATTTAATATAATTCATTCGAAAATTTTAATGGTTGGATATGGAACTTATACCTTTCAATAATGAAAATTTTGAAAGCCCAAAGTTTGAGAAATAAATCTTTAATTTTTGAAGTTATGGAAACATTTCTGCGATTTGGGATCGACGTGATTCCAGCGTTGAAGTCCATGCAGCTATGGAAAAATAAACTGTTGCATACTTCTAGGAGCTATTAAGAGGTGGACTGATATCTTCAATGGTTTACAACTGCAATTTGGTATTGATTTAAGCTATTTTTGCGGTTTCAGGCGTTATATTGTGATACAACTCGAATAGAGTCCTAAGCTTTTTTTTATATCTTGGGTTTAAAAATGTAACATTGAGGTTAAGCGATAGTTCTGATGGTAACACTATGTAAGAATTCCTCCAAAAAAGCTGATCCATACAATTCTGTCCTTGTACTTTGGATCGATGTCTTGATAGAACTGTTATGATGTATTTTTTTTTTTTTTTATAGAACGTTGTGGAACTAATTTTTATACACTACAGCCTCAATAGACTGAAAGATGCCAAAGCGTTATGTGTCCGTAAAGCAGAGCTTCCAACAGAAGCATTCGATAAACAGATGGACATGTTGATTCTAAAACCATTAAAACTACAAACTACCCACGCGTATAGCTTTCAGAGCAATTAGTCTGAGGGCATTGGACCTACTTCTATACAACTGTGCGACAAACAAATTCATGCCAATGCAAGCGATCGAAATTTTTATAAAAATTTATACGAGTGGGGGAATGTGCAGCAAATACAAAAAATGGGGTGAAATTCAACAATTGAAAATTTTCAAAAAAAAAAGTGAACTAGAAATAGTGTATAAGGGCGATTGAACTGCATATTGTATACAGAAAATATTGGAGTGAGTAGCGAGAGTTACTAACTTCGAAACTTTGGACTGCTGCGCGACTAATCATATATGAAAGAATTTGCGCAGAGCAGCGCGCATGCGCAACACGATTTGAAAAACGGCAGATGGCCGGCAATGCACACAATTACAAATGCGTGCGAGTGAGACAGCTTATATAAATTTATAAGAATGCGTATATGTGCGCCGCTCGTGGCAAAAGTTGCAACAGAAAACGCTGAAAAAATATTTTTTCTAGCCAAATACTAGGTGAGAGGAAGTTGAGCTACTTCCGTAAGATTTATTCAATGTAAAAGGAAAAACTCTGGCATAGATTTTGACAAAGGCTGACAGGAAGACAGATAGACGAGATGGGAGTAGCTGCAGAGATTACTTATCGGACAGACAGCAATCACAAATCTGTCGCATGTCGCAGAGTACGACCAACAAAAAAAAAAAGGTAAACTAATCTTGTGAAAAACTAAACTGAAATGCGATGCAAACCTTACATTGAAAAGGGTGCAGCAGCGGATTACTGATGCAATTTCTCGAAAAATATATATAGAGTATTGGAACGCACACACACACACACATACAGAGACAAATTACATGCGTGAGATTAAAATCGGAGCATGGCAAATCAATGATGGGATAGACCGACCGTCCGCTCGATTGACAACGGATAGGGTTGAGCAGCAACAGCATGATTATGAAGGGAAGGTAATACTGCCGCCTCACGTTGGCAATTAATGCGCAGACAGACGGAAAAAATTATACATCACGGAAATGTCGCTTGCATTCTTTTGGTGGTGTTACAACTCCTGTTGTCGCGTGTGTGAAAATCAGCCGCGCATGTTAAATCCTGCACACCCGAAAAAATATTGAGTAGGTTCCGCCCTCCCAGCAGAAGGGGTTTGCATTTATTATACTCAACATTAATTAGCATTTGACCAGTTTAATTTATGTAAAGCCTATCGCACACATCTCTACAGGACATGTCAAGCGAAAGGCCATGTCAAACAAATTGTCGCACGAGCATTTTTTTTTTAATCCAAAACGTTTCGCTCGGAGTTTGTCGAAAACATTTGCTGCAATTGATTTGTAAAACAATTTCATTTCAAATATTTGTATTCAATTTAGAAAACAATAAATTGGTTTTGTAGGAAAGTTTCCGAAGGGTCAAAGGGTTGCCTCGTTTTCAAAAGTTATGTTTGCATACAAATGTCATTTATGGACTTACAACCGCCGAAAAAATAAAAAGAAACAAAAAAAACTAATTTAATGAAGTTTAAGAAACAAGTTTATACATAAGATACCACTAACCAAATAATTTGATTTGAGTTAGGATCAGCTAAGAAATTAATTTCTATACCATGCGGTTCTTTGTGTGTGAAAACTTTCATGAGTTGTTATCCTGCATAAATATGAAGATTTAATTTGTTTGTACAAAATAATTGAAAAAAAAAAATCAGATTAAATATGTAGGTACTTAATGTTGCCATACAATCTGATTTTTACAAGTAATAATATTGGAAATATTAAATCGGGAATTATAATACACTTACCAAGTTACAATAAAACCGGTGAGCTGTAAGTAGAACAAGAAAATTTTCTATTAGTAAAGTGAATGAAATATATTTATTTTTATATTTTTATATTTTACGAGCTGTACCCGCCCAGTAATTATTTTCATTACACAATATATTCTCCTCCTACTGGGTGTAGCCCCCTCCGATTTTGACCAATGTTACTGTTTTCGCCTATGTTACTCAGGGTGAATGTAGCTTTCCAATGGTGAAAGAATTTTTGAAATCGACCCAGTAGTTTTTGAGTTTATTCATTACAAACACACACACAAAAATACAAATCTTTCCTCTTTATAATATTACTATAGAAGTATAGATTAAAATTTCAGGTTATTAAAGTATTTTCCAAAACTTCATACACCCGGTTTAGAAAGGATGCATCCAAATTGGCCAAATCGAATTCTAAACTAATTTAATGGCTTGGATTTGTTTGAGTAAACTTAAATATTTTTGGTTTGATCGATATACTTGACGTGTCTACCAATTCCATTCCATATGTCTCACCATTGATATTCAAGTCTGGAGACACATATGGCCAGCATAATAGCAAATAGCGCATTAAAATATTGATAAATCCACGGTAGAGGTCGAAAAAGTTTATGAAAATATGGAAAGACCTCTTTCAATATAGCATTGTAAGACAAATGGCAAAGTTTGTACCATCACACTTCCAATTCTGCTTTAAAGCCGCTCCAAATGATGAGTTTCTTTGTGAATATCATGGAAATAGTAGCTAAAGCTATCAGAGCATGCCAACAAAATATTTTTCATACAGAAATCGAAAAAGAAGAACAGATTTGTATGGAAGCTTCACCTTCCAGTGGTCCAATATGCAGCTATATGGAATATTCCGTTAGAACTTGGGAAAAAAAAAACACAAAATTTGGTATTAGCTAAAATAACAAGAGAACCCAGAATTTCTTCATTCAAAAATTCAGAATAAAAAATCAGGTTTAAATGGGTACTATCCCTAATCGGTACAGGGATTAAGATACACTAAATATCTCAACTGAAACCTTTATCTTTTATAGTCTCTAAGTTATGTTTGTTCATGACCAGACAAACAGACATGTGTATATAGACTTGAATTTTTGAAAGGGGCTTTTAGTGGTACGATTTGAATATTATTAAAATATTTGGTTAGGATTTACGCAAAGTACAACAAATTTGGCTTTTCTAGCTAAATAAACCACAATCAGAAATTTTTTCTCATGCAAAAATCCAGAAAGGTGGGACAGATCCATTCTAGTGGTCCGATTTGTACCTTTATCGAATATTTTTAAATAATTAACGTAAAATATACCAAATTTGGCGTTTCTAGTTGAAACGAAAAGTTTTTCATACAAAAAACTCAAAATGAGGGATGGGTTTAAATGGTAATGTCCAAACCCCTGTTAAGAAGACAGATTGACACTTACAATACAAGTTATTTAAAGTAGAAATAGGCGAATGGTGCTACAAGAGCATTCCAAACAAGTATGGAAATTTCAGTCGGGCGTAACCGACTGTAAGAGGCCCTGTACCAGTGCAGGTCGCCTAACAAACACATTAAATGTTCCCCAAGCTTATGACCAAACACATGACCACTTCTCACTGCACGACTAAGTGCCTTTTAAACCATTTTTTTATGTATGAAACGAAAAGGGGGGTCGCTCAAATTCAATTGCTTATAAAATCGTCATTTATTATCCGATTTTGATGAACTTTTCGGATTTTTGCTAAGAAGGACGATATCTCTATACTGGACTGATATCTCTATTGTGCCGAAGAAATTTTTACCCTTGGGGGTGATTTTATGGGGAAGGGGGGGAGGGGCAAGTTTTTAAAATAAACTTGTAAAATTCCGGAGCAGTCCTTGTCGAATGCAAAAAACACGAAGTCTCTATCTATTACCGTTTCCGAGATCCTTTCGTTCATACGGACGGCCAGACGGACAGACGGACATGTCTATATCGACTCCTCTATCGCTCCTGACCATAATGGGGGTAACTTTGGGGGGTCTCCGATTATTATTTCTACCTGTTACATACATTTGCACAAAACCAATAGGCTCTTGTACCTTCGGTACAGGGCCTAAAAATATCATTTTTCATTAGAGAAGACCACGTGATGGTCCTCCAAAATCAAGGTCGCATGTGTTTGATTAAAACCTGAGCCGGTGCTTTTCGAAATGAGTTCGTAATGTTCTATAGTCGTAAGACTTGCTTTGATACCACATTTTTGCCTATATAAGTCGCCATATTATATAACGTGTCGACTCTTCTAGATTCTAGATTCTTACCAATTTTTCTTTTTTTCGTATTGAAAACCTTGACTTTGCAGTTCCTCAAAAAGCCAATAATTTGACAGTGGATTAAAACAAGATTACCAATCTACAAGGCAAGATCTAATCATTTGAATATAGAAATAGATGAGACTACTTTTTGTTAAAATCGGAAGGGACGATACCCCACCACCCATATAAGAGAAAAACAAAATTGATCATATCTTTGCATCCGTTTGATGTATAGAGATGATATTTGGTATATGTTAACTTTGCTTCGAATCAGAGGGGGCGATGCACAAAAAAATTTCGTCCAGAAGCATGATATGATACAAGTATTAACTGATGAACAATAGTGAATAACTCCCTCAATGTGCAAGACACTGAAATCAGTTTAAACTGAACGAATTTCACAGCGTAAGAAATACAGGATCCCTCAAAAAGTTCAACAAGTCATACAAAACAACTTCCAGAGAGGACCGCAAAATTCTGCAGAAATTTAAAGAAAATTACCTGGTTACATCAGAGTATGAGTTTTAATGAATATGGAGTATATAAAGGTTTGCAGAAGCACTGTTGAAAATCGCCTAAAAGAGACAAATTTTGGAACCTATGTTAATCGATTAGTACTCCAAATATCACAAAAAATTAACCATTATATAAACAGGCATCATTTTTTTGGCATAAGTATTATGAACAGATGAAAGTTTATTTGAGTTTCATAGATCGGATCGAAAAGGAAACTTTATTGCAAAATACTCAAGAAATTATGAAAAATAAAGGTGCCTATATGTAAAAAAAAACTTCTCCATAGTGGAGGTTCGATCATGTATTGCTCGGTCATGTGTGTGTGCATCAATGGCCTCGGCGATTTAGTACCAATCGATGGTTATATGAATACACCTTGGCCAGTCCTTTATATATTGCAACTGGACAATGCAGCATAACACAAAGCCCAAATAATTTTCTGAGGGATGTGAAAGTTAATACATTAGATTGGCTACCTTAAAGCTCGGATTTAAATGTTATTGAAAACTTGTAGACATATGTATATAGAAATCAAGAGGACCTCATGTTTAACCAGGATGAATCAAGCTAGAATAGCTGAGATGGCATGATTTTGAAAGAAGTATTCTTTGGATACTATTAAAAATTACTATTAAATGTCGAAGATGGTCTGCGTAGCAAATGAACAACCATTTTAGAATGACATATAATAATTATGAGAAGGCAAACCAGAAATATTATTCTGAATGGTTATTATAAAGTGATTTAGGGGAAATAGGGGCAACACGTATAAGTCTCCAAAAAACTAGATTCACAAAATTTAATTTAGAAACATTACAGAAGCATTATGACGCACTGAAAGCATGTAACACAGCTACAGCTGCTCTTTTCCAGCTTAGAAGGATCTGCACAACAAATGCGTAGGATTAAATTTATATTATATGGCTACAGTAGTTCTACAGGGACAAGCATTTTCAATATGCTCAGTCAGTCTTTCAAGTACTTGTAATGAACTCAAGGATTTGTTGAAATCTGTCTAAGAAAATGTACCTTTTTTTTGGGAAACTTCATTAACTTCTATTCTTATCAATATTAAATTCAGCTTAAACTAAAAGCTTGAAGTAAAACTTCACGATTAATGTTTTACATCTTCATGTTCATAGATGAACGTCTACAACTGAAGATTACACTTTAGTATGTTGATTACTTTAATTATTTACAAAAAAAAAAAAAAAGAATGCTATATAAAATAATAATATTTAATGTTAAACTAAAACGCTTATGATGAGCTGACCTTTAATACAATTTTAGCAATTTTCCTTTTGTTGTTTTGTTTTTGGCAACCTTGAGCTGCGGCATTATACTATATACTCTCCGTATAGCCATCAGACTTATTCAATAGCAGTTTTTATTGTCTCGATTCAATGCGGCTTGATATAAAATAATATGTACAAGTGAAAATGTACGATAATATGGCAAGCAGATCTTGCCACAAAGACTGCGTCCAATAAGAGCAACTGCAATAATTTAAACGCTTCGCAGGCATTTTACAACAACAACAGCAAGAAAAACAACAAACGCCAAAGTTCTAAAATTACGTCAAATTATGCTGAAATGCGCTGAAAAGGCACAGCACAGCAGAGAGAGACGCAAGACTATTTTGAAGGATCAAGGGAGTGAAGCAAACATTCTACGAATATACTATTTAAAAACATGCCACCAGAATATACTACAGCAGAAACAACTCTACTTCTTCACTAGCCAGCCATACTCCAATCGTGCCGCTGGAGTTGGCATGCAGTTTGAAGTAGCTCAATGTAGTTCGTTTTTTTTTACTTGCTACAGTTGACTGAACGGAAGGATGCCTTCACTGGCTGGCTGGCTGACTGTCTGGCCGGTGTCTTTGAGTATGATGATGCTATCGTTCCGCGCTTACTTTTGGCAACGTGACGACAATGGCGACCGCGTATAGACATTACCAGACAGACTGGACTAGTAAATCCTATATGCGCGCATGTTGCCATCTCATCTTGTAACTGGTCAATGCAATTTATGTTCACATAGCTGCAAAATAAAGGTCGACAACATTGACTGCTGAGAATGCTCGAAAAAACCAAAAAAAATTTCCTTCACGCTATAAATGTATAAAAGTATGATCGAAATATGCAGAAACTTTTGTTGTAGTACATGGAGGGGGAGGATGTCTTGCACTTTAACTTAGTGTTAAATATTTGGTTGTGTACAAGTATTATTTTTTTGGAACAAGGTCAGAAAAGAGTTTTGAGAAGCAGTTGGGGAATCTGCTCTGTCAAAATCGCACACTTACGAATGGTATAAAACGTTCGAGGATGGTCTGAAGACCGTCGACGACATGCCTAGTTCTGGACGACCTTCAACGTGACCGACAATAACTTCGGTATTAGAGATGTCACATAAGAATTAAACATTGCACACGTACGTACGATGATGCACGAAAAATTTAGTACGCAATGCATCGCTGCAAGTCTTCCTCCGACAGCGCTGAATTTCCTTCGGGTATCAAGAGCAGGTAGCAGCATACATGCTGGATTTCGCCAATTCGGAAACTACCTACATGTAACGCATAATTACTAGCGAGGAGACATGGATGTACGAGTACGACTTATCATCCGGCTGCCAGTAATCATCCGTAAGGCACGCCAAAGTCCGGGAGATTTAAACTAATTTGATTCTCGATACTTTCTTGACAGGGTACATAGAAGCTAATACACAAATAATATGGCTTCTTCAATAGAAGCATAAAATCTAATAATACAATTTTATGGTTGTTCTTTTTACATCATTTCCAAATGACCAACAAATCCTTTAAGGAATTTTCTCCACAATGCAAAATGTAATTTCACCCTTCCAAAACCGATTGCAATTTGTAAAAATGTATTGCATTTTAAAGTGCTTCGTCTATATTGATATTTAATTGGAATTGTTTTACGCTATTTTTGGCAGATGAGATGAGGACGACATTGGCTGAGACACGCTGCATTGGTCTCACATTCTGCACAGATTTGAATTTGTATTTCTCGCTCAGTTCACAGAGTAATATCTGCTTGCTGCGTCGTCGTCGTCGTCGTCTAGCTGTGGCTTAATTAAACGCATTCTCACACATAGTACATGGTTTAAGTTTTGTAAGCGAATGTGCAACATGTGGCAAGTAGTAGTATATATTGTGCTGCGCGCACAGTGTAAAAGGAATGCCAAAGCAATGAAGAGGAGCCAGCAAGCAAGCAAGGACAGAGGGTGTGTTAGGAGTTGACTGAGAAGTTTCGTAGGCATATACATGCATGCAGAAGATGGAGCTCAAATTGTATGTCTGTCTGTTGGTTGTTGGTTTCTTTGAAATCTCGTCGAAATGCCGTCTCATGGAGAAGCAGCAGCAATAACTGAGCAACAAACTCAGCTGCTGCTGCTCGTGGTGTGTATCTAAGGAATTTAACAAGTTCTTCACACACACACACACGCACACACACTCAAATCCCGTAAGTATATATACTACTGGGAGTTTTGCAATATAGCATAACATGAAACCCTTTGAACTCCTTTTGCTGCACAGCTCAGCTCGGCGCGACTCCTCCTTTCTTTCTTTCGCACAGAAATCAGTACAGACAGACGCATAAATCGCCAACATGCCACAGCGAATAGCATTAATTTTTATTTGCTCCTTTTTCAGCAGGTCTTTTTTTTTTGCTTCTTCAAATTCTACAGAACAGCATATCTGCCGCAGCTCAACTAAGGATAATGACAAACTTAGTTAGAAATAAGAGAGCGAGTGAGTGAAAAGAGCGCTAGTCCCAAGAATAAAAAAAAAAAATATTATAAATACCTTTCGAATATTTTTAACACCCAATGCAGATAATACCTGCTGTTGCTACAATACAAACCCCCTCTTTCTCGGCATACCAATAACCAATACAGCGCCTCACCAAATCTAGCAAGTTTGTCGGCTTCTTCAACGACGTTCCACGACGTTTTGTTTATTTGACAACTTTGTTGCATTTGCCACGTTTCATTTGAGTAGCAGCTTGTCGTCCTAAGCACACCACCAGTGATGTAGAAGGTGCTCTGCTCGGGCGCCACTTTAAGCGGAGGATTTCTATGAAAAAAATTTAGTTTATCTGGTTATTTTAGCTAAAATTGCTAAATCTTCCTTATAGCGCCATATGGGACCACTTGGTGAGGTAGGTTGCATTCAAATCTGTTCCTTTTTTTTAGGTTTTATGGACACTTGACTCCAAAATACCTTTTTCTTGCTCATTTTTTCTGTTAAATATTTTAGCAAAATTTTTTTAAATTATTTTTTTTTCTCCTTTTTTAAGGCCCCCAAAGAAGCTACTTTAGGCTCCAATATGTATTACTACGCCACTGCCTAAGCATATCATTTTTACCTTTCTTTAGTTTGAGACTTTATTTACTTTGCAGACTTTTGTCCCACCGCTGTATATTTCCTCCTTTGTATATTTAACTCCTTTACTACTACTCAGATCCTTTTGTCAATCGTGTATCTCATTATTGATTTGCTGCCAACATTGTAGTCCGATGTCAACATTTGTTGTTGTCCATATTTGTCGTAGAAATTATATTAATTTGGCTGCTTTTGTGCCCAACCTTTTTTTTTTTTCGTAGTCCTTTTATTTGTTTGTCATTTGTATTTTGGAATTGATATTTGCTTAAATGTGTAAGGACACATCAATCAATGGCCAACCAAATTGGGAAAATACTTTCTGCATACATGGGAGCATAGAGAAGGCAAAGTTTGACAAGTAAACTGCTAAACAAAATTGCGGTATCTAATTTCAAAGAAGCATATTTGAACATATCCTTTGGAAGGATATTGTGTAACATATCAAATACAATAATACTTAACTGCGGCTTTGAAATATATCCGCATTAAATAAAAATTTAAGAGTATAGAATTTAATTCTAAATATGGTTGCCCTTGGTGCTTTAAATAAACATTGTCCTTAATCCGCAGCAGCTTTTTTTTGGTATATTTTTCTTATTATGACTCGTAGTTAAAAGCTGCTCTGTCCTTTGATCTATACCATAATGATAAAATATTCAATACAAAAAATCAATATAGATGTCTCAGATATAGTCAGACAGAAGCTATAAAAGATAGAGCCCTAAAGTTGGGACATCTAATGTCCCGGTACTGCCGGATTACTTATAGAGTAAAGTTTTCATACCCATAAAAATAAATGGTTTATTTAATTTTGAAACGTTTATTAGGCTTCGTAGGAAAATATTCGGATACAAGCAAATCTTCTTTTACGTTATGTCGAACATAACCGCATGAGGTGCTTCGTCCTTTATATTTTGAACACAATAAATTCTATTACAGCCTATTGGAATGGATGGAACTATGCGCCATTTGCTAGAGGTTTGAAAATTCCAACAGTTCGGTACCCTACATTATCATGACGTGATGGGCAATTTTGTCTTTAATCCTCCTCATTTCATAACTTTCTGTAAGGATGCAAATGGAAATCTGGTAACGGATGAACAGGAATCACTGAGATTATGGAGGAGTCATTTCTCCAACCTACGCGGAGGCGATGAAGCGCACAATTCCACCGATAGAGAAATGATACCGGAACCACCATTTAATGATGGCACTATTGTAGAGTTACCGGACTATAACGAGGTGGATTCAGTTATTAAAAAGCTGAAATATAACAAAGCGGCATTCTCTGATGGGCTGCCAGCTGAGTTATTTAAGACCGGCGGCGGAGAGTTGGTTAGGAGTATGCACCAACTTTTATGCAAGATATGGTCCGATGAACGCATACCCAATGACTGGAATCTCAGTGCTCTCTGTCCAATCTTTGAGAAAGGAGACTCCGCTGTTTGCGCCAACTACCGCGGAATAAGTCTCTGTCGCGCGTATTGTGAAATAGGCTGAATACGGATACGGATTCACTGATTGGACTACATCAGTGTGGCTTCAGACCAAAAAGGTCGACTAGTGACCAAATATTCACATTACGCCAAATCTTGGAAAAGACCCGTGAGTTCAACAAAGACACTCACCACCTATTTGTCGATTATAAAGCCGCTTTCGACACGCCGATACGATCGAAGTTCTTCGACGCCCTGTCTGCACTAGGTATCCCGGCAAAGATTGTCCGTCTTTGCATGGCGACGCTATCTAACACACAAAACGTTGTCAGGGTGGGGAAAAACCTCTCCGACCCCTTTGATACAAAGAGAGGTTTCAGGCAGGGCGATGCTCTGTAGTGCGATTTTTTCAATCTCCTGTTGGAATACATTCTACGCCAATGCCCCTACATACAGAAAGGGTCGGTCTCGATCTTCCAAAAGGAAGTGATGCTGCTCGCTTACGCCGATGACATCGATATCATCGGTACGCAGGAACGGCGAGTCAGCAAGGCGTTCTCGGAGATTGAAAAACAGTCTCGGCTCATGGGTCTAGCGGTGAACGAGGACAAGACGAAGTACTTGGTGTCTTCTCGCACTCCGTCAATGAGTCTTGGACGGTCAGTGACGATGGAGAATTTCAACTTCAGTGTTGTAGAAAACTTCGTCTATCTTGGAACTGAGATAACCAGCAACAACAACGTCAGCCTGGAAGAATCACGCTTGCAAACAGATGCTTTTTTGGGCTGAGCAAGCAAATGAGAAGTAAAGCCCTCTCTCGACAGACGAAAATAAAGATCCCGCTCCTATTGTATGCCGCAGAGGCATGGACCGTGATTGAGTCGGACGAGACAGCGTTGGAAGTCTTCGAGAGGAAGATTCTTCGCAGGATCTTTGGTCCTATTAGGGTCGACGACGAGTTTAGGTCCCGTATGAACCGCGAGGTGTACGAGCTATTCGATGAGGTTGACATAGGCTGGGCACCTCATTCGAATGGATGAAAGAGCTCCAGCACGCATGGTTTACATGGGGGCCCAAACTTGATTGGTGGACGCTGACATAGAGGACGACCGGGCACTCGATGGAATGACCAGGTATGGAGAGATTTCTTCGTACTTGGCATTCAAAACGACTGGCGCCAGCGCGCACAAGATTATGGAGGCTGGCACGCCTTCCTAGACGCGTCCATGACCGGTAAACGGTTGAGGGCCATATAAATAAAAAAAGTAAAATAAATAAAACCCTCCACATTCCCCGATTTTATTTAATTATTTTTTCTGTCTTCCTCATAAGCTTTAATTGAAGACCTTGTAAAAGTTTGCAGCACCCGTTTTTGGGCTCTTTACCTGTCCCCCCCCCCCCCCCCCTTTTTTTTTTCTCTTCGATTTTTACGTGATAGAAAATTTTGGGAAAGTGATCAAAATATTGATCAGAGGACTGACACTGCTTGCATATAAATGGCTCATGAAGACTATATACATGAGAAATGGGTGATGGTCCCTTTTTTCCAATAGAATACTTTCAAAGCAAATCCATTTGAGTGTCTATACAAATTATAGCACCCTCATACCTCTTGTTTCTACTAATAGCATCAGGAATTATGAAACAGTTTTATTACGATTTGCAGCTCGATATCAAAATTTGGAGAACCACTATAAATCGATTACGGAACAATTGCACATAGATGCAATTGATAATTCCAAAAATACTTCCATCATAATTAATATTGTGGTTATTAGCAGATCGTCATATATTGGTGAGGAGAACCTTCCAACCTTCCCGCAGCACCAAAACTAAATTGATACAACCAAGATTCGGATAACCCAATATGCTCGAGTGTTACAGGAAGTGAATCGATAGCAGCACCAATGGTTGCTGTACTGAGTGTGTAGGGAATAACTGCATGACACGGGGCTACACTCGCAATTGTAGATAAACTTTCTTGAAATATTTCTACTCGGTTCAGTAACTTGATAAATGCTTCAGTTATATGTGTGAATTTTTTTTCCCAATGGAACTTCGAGTGGGTTTTAAAAACAGAGATTAGCTGAAATGAAAAAACATTCAATTTGCTGCATTTTACCAAGATTACTTGGTCGGAGAAAATATGTTTATTTTTAGCGGTGACCTTATGATTTTTGGAGAAGAGGAAAAAAAAAATCATCAAACCAAGTCTTAAGGATCTTTGTTTCTTCTGGTTATTTGATTACATCATATTTGTGATCAAGCCATATATATGTGACCCATCGAATTGTGTAATAACCTTGAAACAAGTTGTTAAATGGATAAATATTAAATATTTTACCAAGTTTGAAGCATCATTTCAAGGAGATATTTACCATGAAAAGCTTTACACCACTTGAATACTCTAAAATTGTTGAACTGTGACTCCAAAATAATGTAACTTGTGTTGCGAAGAAGAAGTAAGATAAAATTTACAGCAACTCCATTAATGAAAACCTCACAACTTACTTACTTACTTAAATGGCCATCAACCGTCTACCGGTCATGGCCGCGTCCAGGAAAGCGCGCCAGCCTCCATAATCCTGTGCGCGCTGGCGCCAGTCGCTCTGAATGCCAAGTACGGAGAGGTCTCTCCATACCTGGTCATTCCATCGAGTGCCCGGTCGTCCTCTAAGTCGGTGTCCACCAATCAAGTTTGGGCCCCCCATGTAAACCATGCGTGCTGGAGCTCCTTCGTCCATTCGAATGAGGTGCCCAGCCCAGTGCAGCCGCTGGAATTTTATGCGCTGGACTATGTCAACCTCATTGAATAGCTCGTACAGCTCGCGGTTCATGCGGGACCCAAACTCGTCGCCGACTCTAATAGGACCAAAGATCCTGCGAAGAATCTTCCTCTCGAAGACTTCCAACGCTGTCTCATCCGACTCAACCACGGTCCATGCCTCTGCGCCATACAGTAGGACCGGGAGTATCAGCGTCTTATATATCTTTATTTTCGTCCGTCGAGAGAGGGCTTTACTTCTCATTTGCTTGCTCAGCCCAAAAAAACATCTGTTTGCAAGCGTGATTCTTCGCCTGATCTCCAGGCTGACGTTGTTGTTGCTGGTGATCTCTGTTCCGAGATAGACGAAGTTTTCTACAACACTGAAGTTGAAATTCTCCATCGTCACTGACCGTCCAAGACGCATTGACGGAGTGCGAGAAGACACCAAGTACTTCGTCTTGTCCTCGTTCACCGCTAGACCCATGAGCCGAGACTGTTTTTCAATCTCCGAGAACGCCTTGCTGACTCGCCTTTCCTGCGTACCGATGATATCGATGTCATCGGCGTAAGCGAGCAGCATCACTTCCTTTTGGAGATCGAGCCCGACATACTCTGTATGTACGGGCATTGGCGTAGGATGTATTCCATCAGGAGATTGAAAAAATCGCACGATAGAGCATCGCCCTGCCTGAAACCTCTCTTGGTATCAAAGGGGTCGGAGAGGTTTTTCCCCACCCTGACAACGCTTTGTGTGTTAGATAGCGTCGCCATGCAAAGACGGACAATCTTTGCCGGGATACCTAGTGCAGACAGGGCGTCGAAGAACTTCGCTCTTATCGGCGTGTCGAATGCGGCTTTGTAATCGACAAATAGGTGGTGAGTGTCTTTGTTGAACTCACGGGTCTTCCAAGATTTGGCGTAATGTGAATATTTGGTCACTGGTCGACCTTTTTGGTCTGAAGCCACACTGATATCGTCCTATCAGTGAGTCGGTATATGGCTTCAGCCTATTACACAATACGCCCGACAAAGTCTTATATCCAATGGAAAGGAGACTTATTCCGCGGTAGTTGGCGCAAACAGCGGGGTCTCCTTTCTTAAAGATAGCGGACAGAGAACACTGAGATTCCAGTCATTGGGTATGCGTTCATCGGACCATATCTTGCATAAAAGCTGGTGCATACTCCTAACCAACTCTTCGCCGCCGGTCTTAAATAACTCAGCTGGCAGCCCATCAGAGCCTGCCGCTTTGTTATTTTTCAGCTTTTTAATAACTGAATCGACCTCGTAATAGTCCGGTGGCTCTACAATAGTGCCATCATTAACTGGTGGTTCCGGTGTCATTTCTCTTTCGGCGGTATTGTGCGCTTCATCGCCGAGTAGGTTGGAGAAATGACTCCTCCATAATCTCAGTGATTCCTGTTCATCCGTTACCAGACTTCCATTCTCATCCTTACAGAAAGTTACTCCGGGCTTAAAACCTTCAGTCAGACGCTTGACCTTTTGGTAGAATTTTCGAGCTTCATTTCTGTTACGGAACATCTCAACATCCTCAAACTCCCGCCTTTCTTGCTCCTTTTTCTTGCGTCTGAAAAGGCGTTTCTCCTCTCTCCGTTTCTCTCGATATCGCTGCTCTCTAACAGCTCGCGTTGCTCCCGACTGCAGAGTTCGCTGATAGGAAGCGTTCTTCTCTGCAGTAGCATTGCGACACTCCTCGTCGTACCAAGAATTCTTCACAGGTTTTGTATAACCAATGACATCCTTGGCAGCCCTATCTATGGAGCGGGTAATATGTGTCCACTGCTCACATATATCTCGAGAAATCGGAGAGGTTTCCCGGAGCAGTCGGGAGAGTGTGTTTGAGAAGGCTGTGGCGGTCTGCTCTGATTGCAGCTTGCCGACGTCTAGCCTTCGTTGCATGTTGGAACGTGCGGCATGCACTACGCTGAGCCTAGTGCGTACCTTGGCTGCGACAAGATAGTGGTCCGAGTCAATGTTGGGACCACGTAACGTTCGCACGTCCAACACGCTCGATGCGTGCCTTCCGTCAATCAGAACATGATCAATTTGGTTGCGTGTTTTTTGATCAGGACTCAGCCATGTAGCCTTGTGGATGTTAAGATGTTGAAATCTGGTACTACTAACTACCACATGTTCCGACCTGCGGCGAAATCGATTAGCCTCTCTCCATTATTGGAGGTAGTGTCGTGAAGGCTAAATTTTCCGACGGTTGGGCCAAAGATTCCTTCCTTCCCAATCTTGGCGTTGAAATCGCCAAGCACGATTTTGACATCGTGTTTGGGACAGCGCTCGTACAGGCGTTCCAAGCGCTCATAGAATTCATCTTTAGCATCGTCGTCTTTCTCTTCCGTCGGGGCGTGCGCACAAATCAGGCTAATATAAAAATATTTAGCCTTGATGCGTATCGCGGCTAGACGCTCGTCAACAGGTGTGAACCTAGAGACGAGGCCACGTAGTTTCCTACTCACCACGAAACCACATCCAAATTCGTGCTTACTCGCATGGCAGCTGTAGTAGATGTCACAGGATGCTTTTTTAGAGCAACCCTGCCCTATCCATCGGATTTCTTGGATTGCGGTGATGTCAGCCTTGCATTTTTCGAGGACATCAGCCAGCTGGATACTTGCACCATCCCAATTAAGGGTGCGGACACATTCCAGGTGCATATCCGTATATCGTGATCCTTATAGCGTTTGCGGGGGTCGTCATCAAAGGGTCCGTTCCGAGGCTTTTTGTTCGTTTTCATTGGGGGGTTTTTTTTTTTAAAGTGGCGGGTCCCAAGCCCAGCGCACCAACCCCTTTTTAAAGGAGAGGGGGCCCCTTCGCCTTCTCACGTTAGCTCACCTCTGAACGGATGTTCAGAGGCTACCCAGGAGATACGTGTCCTAACGGACGTGTGAGTTGCTTGGACCGTTTGACACAAGAATCATTGTTGGCCATTCCCAGGTGTATGGCAGTCAACAACTTTCCACACTATGTGCACTTGAGCAAACGAATCCCAATCCCAACCTCACAACTAAGCCACGAAAAATTTTTCTAATCCCATGACTGTCTGCTATGGTATTTCTGCAAAATTTGTATTTGGGCCGAACTAACCGTGAATGGTGAGAACTATCGAGCTATGGTACATTAATTTTTTTATACCATTTGTGCGTAGAAAGTGCTTGTGAATAATCTTTGGTTCCGACAAGTTGGTACACAATGAAAATACTTCGGTCACCACGATCAATGCATTGAAGTCATTCTTCGCTGGTCACTTGATCAAGAAAAACATTAAATTTTGACAGTGTTTGCTCGATTTGAGTTATCATCCAAAGCATAGCACCCTCAGGACTGTTGTTCTCAAACATAATCCGTTATATTACCAGACGTTATAAAACGAGTAAGTCCCGATTGGCAAGGCGTTTGCTCGAATTATTGCAGCCAGAGTTCATCTTCGAAGATATTTAAAATTCGTAGTATACCTCGTCAAACCATGGACTCTAGCTCAAACTCTATACCAACATGGAACTCGAAATATCAAAAGCAATGCTCAAGAAAATTATGAAAAATAGAGAAAAAACGAGCTTTTTATATCATCAGAACCGAAGAAGAACAGTGGAATGAAACTGTATTCCAAAAAAGTAGCTGACCTGTACTTCTTGGATCAAAATAAATGTTTGTTATAAGAAAAAGTCAAATTGTCTTTTCCTTAAACATTTATTTCAGAAGCAACTGTGTAACATATATGTGGCTCAACCTGACTTTGTGCTGCCAATTAACACGAAAACTCTTCATAACTATATCTCAGAAACTGTGGGAATAATTTTGATTCAAACAGACAAATGTCTAGTTCGATTCATATAGTCGAGCTGTTGGAGAATCTATATGGTGGTTTATTAAATGGTCAAATGTCAGCTAGTGATAAACATTTTGACAATTGATTGACGGTTGATATTTATTTTGTACCATCCCAGGACTCAGAAGAATCAGTAAATCTCGGTCTTGATGGTCTTTGTCAACTTAAGCCTCCCATATCATCAGTTGGGGTTAGGGTCAGTTACTTACAGTACTTGTTGGTGTCATAATTCCTAATCGGGTTTCACAATTTTACTTAAATGCTCAGGAATTCAACAGCTACTTCGTACTGAAGATTATTGAAATGCAGAAAAGTCAGGACAAATATTTTTTATTCTGAGAGAAGTTTCTGGTTTTCAAATACGTTTTTAAACATTAGTGGTATGAAAAAAAGGATAGAAAGTATGCAAGTCATCATCATATTTGGGTGTGCATATTAGACCTCACTTAAGAATATATTCTCATTTTCCAACGATTTCTATGGAATTTCATATATGTTTGTATTGTATTCCATTGTAGTACGAGTATGTACCCATGATTCGGCTGCTTCTCTGTTGATGATGATGATTTTTTGTTTTATTCCCAGCGTAAATTTGTGCAACGTTTGCGCAAATCCTTACAACAGCTGCAGAAGAAGAAGCAGCAACACAAGTCAGTGTTTGATGCCGATATATAGCCACCACCTTCGACTTCTTTCGCGGCATAGCATTGCATAGCCACCGGCGGCACACTGGACGCCTTCGTTGCATCGGTGAGCTTTGTTCTGTTCTGTTTTTTCCGCCACCGCCGACTCCTTCTACTTAAGTCGTCGCGCAAAGCCATTTGTTGTTTTGTTTATTTGAAGTATATGTTTTTTTTTTCTTCTTTTTTTTTGTTTTTGTTGCTTTATGCTGTTCAACTTTTATAGTGATTTACCAGCGGCCTCGTCGGCGCAGCACATGCAATTCCATGCCGCAAAAACATATACAAAGAGTGCAGCAGCAAGCAAGCAATGTTGCCTGCCTGCCTGCCTGCCTCCCTATAGCAGCAGCAGCACCTTTTCTGCATTTGACATGTCTGCTCGTGCCTTGGACTTTGTCGTCGTCATCATCATCGTCGTCGTCGGTCGTCGTCTCTCATCGCAATATGTATATCCTGTGACCACAAAATCCCACTCGCTCACTTGCACAGCTCACTTCCACTTTTTACTACATAGTTCTACGTTTTGGTTGCCGCAGCACTCCCTAGACTGGCTCATTGTTATTGTTGTTACGGCTATTATTGTTCATTGAAAGTATTTTTCATATACCCTTCGTATATAGTACACAGCTGGGTATTAATAGTGTCTCGGAAAATTGGCGACGTATAGATATTTCAGAAAATTTCCTTGTTGTCGCATTTTATATTCACAGGACGAGACAACAATTTCATAAAGTCGGACTCAGGCAAGCTTTGATGAGAGTCAGGCTTATCAAAGAAGCCTATAAGACTATTAACCTATTAAGTCAAGGCACAAAAGACATGACCATATGTCGCAGTACTCGTTTCTTTATCAGGATTGTCCTCTGAGTTTTCAACCTTTGATGTTTAGGTCTAAGGTTATGGTTTTTGGTTATCTCATTTATCCATGAATTCGATAATCTTTTTCGAACCTTTTCCGTTAATGTCGTGGAAGATTCTTTCAACTTTGCATGGTATTAAAGCTTCGGCTTAGCCCTGAATTACCCTTTTATCTTGTTTTTATTTTACATAAACAATTTTTTTTTTTTGTTTTGTTTCACAATTTCAATTTCTGCTGCTCCTGCCACCAAAGTTTCTTTGCCATTGTTGCAACTCATGCTTTTTGCGGTTTCTTGTTTTACATATCACTTTTGCGATCTTTTTTTTTTACTTCTTCTTCCTTTTTAACCGATTTTTACAGCTAATGTTGCATTTGTAGCATTTTTGTGGTTATAATTCTGCGTTGTCGCAGGACATGCAAGCCAAACTTGACTCTGTGCTTTGTGCCACGCCACAATGCCATGTTACCTTCGACTACATGTTATAATAAAATTCACTCTTTTGAGGTTAACCTCAATTGGTGTACATAGTATTTATTGAAACTTGGTATGTTTTGTTATTAATTCCTCTCACTTTTCAATCCTTGCGAAGCGGGGAAGCACTTTACAGCTGCAGTTTAATTGGCAAAGAATGTAAACAAAAAATATTTTAAAAAAGAAATAGTTGGGTATTATAACTTCTATTTTGTCAACGAATGAAAAGCTCTTGAGGAGGTTGTACCAAAAGGGAAAAGCTATACGCATCATACAATACACATCATAAGTAGAAAAATTCCATTGGACTTTCCTGAATATAAAGTACTAAAGATATAGCCTCATGTACTCCATTGCATCCATAGAAAGTAATCATGTGGAGTTCGTTTTAATACCATATTGGAAGGCTATTTTGATCAAAATTAGATGGATGGATTAGTGATATGGTGTCACATTCCACACAGCTGGGTAAACAATTGATCTATTGAAGGAGAAGTTCTGTAGATGTGACATTTGGAGAAATGTTCTGGTTTACATCGCTTACGCGATTTAATGTGAATGGATTTATTTTTAAAGAATTAAGTTCAGTCTTTGATTTATGCCGAAGTTAAAGAGTATCTACGAAACAATATAGTTCCGCCCGATATGTGTGAATGAACGGTGTGAAATTGGCTCCAAAAAATCGATCATTGCAAATGTACTTGCTGAGATTGATTATATGGACCTGGACAAAAATTTCAGCCCAAAAAACTTCAAGAATTTATACCATCTGTGGACGGCAGTACATATAACTTGCACCTCTACCTCGTAGTATAAATGAATCTCATGAAGAATAAAAACGAAGTTGAAAATCTGGTTACAGATGCAGAGTATTGGTGGACAAAGTAATATAAGATTGGTCATGCGTCGGAATGATCAGGTATGGGGAGATCTCTCCGTACTAGGCATGCAAAACAAATGGCGCCAGCGCGCACAAGATTACAGAAGCTGGCGAACCTTCCTAAATACGGCCATGACCAAACGACGGTTAAAGGCCATCTAAGAAAACAAGTAAACAAAAGAAAAAAATTTTTAAAATTTTCGTCTGTCTCTCTAGAAGTTTGTTCCGGCTTATCTCCGAAACGACTGAAGCGATTTTAATGGGACGTTCACAGCTTAATGAGTTAGGAGTTAGACTATATTTATATGCATCCATTGAGGTTCAGCAATGATGTTTGGTATATATTTTAATTGGACTGGGAGAGAATCGCTTCATGAATTTGCAACCATTTGAGGTACAGGGTTGATGTTTGGAATACATGTTAATGGGATCACAATATCCATGGGAAAAGTGGAGATGATTTGACTGTCTATAGGGAACATATATAGATATATGTACATATAGACACAATATTCATTTTGACAAAAGTCTTGGAAGTCGTGTACAATTAGTACTGAATATGAACATGCATACACAGGATGGTGACAAGGAGACAAATAGCTGTACTGCCAGCTTCTTGTGTGTGACATCCAGAATTTAATCTAGTATATGTCCTTTGGTTTTCAATGACTACATCAAATCGATAAGGGACAATTTTCCCCAGAGCCCGATACTTCCCTGTGACATTGCGTTCCAAGCTTTTTAAGCCATCGCTCGAACATACTTCTTAATATCAGCCCTCAGATTCCTCATAAAATTAAGATCCGTTGACTGAACCAGCACAATAATATTTCTTTGATCTTAGCAACTCTTTACTAAGTTTGAAGTGTTTTTGGAACATTGTCTTGCATGAACCTTCATTTTAAGAGCAGGTTCTTCTTCTTATGTCTAATATCATACCGTCTGTGTTTATATGTTCTTCTAAACATTTTCATCCGTTTGTATGTCTATCTTATGTAAAGTAAAGCCTCACCAAACGAAGCACCACCTTCTTTGAAGGTTTCTGTGTTATTCTGTTTTTTCTGATGTCGCCAAACGTAGCATCATAACTGGAGCTTGGAACCTTAGATTCAGCGATATAGAGTACATTTTTCCAACAAAATATTACAGCTTCAATTGGTGATGCTTTGCGAGGCTTTATGAAGGCAAAGCATCACCTATAGAGGCTTTATATATACATAGGTATGTATATTCTATATGGAATCTAGCAAGTCTCCTTTAAGAATATGCAAAATACAATATTATTGAAACAATTTAAAACATTTCTATTAAAATTGTGTACTATTTTTCTGTACATGACTGTAGACTTGCTGATATGTATGTATATTGAGGTACAATATAAAATATGTATGTATATGTTTGTGTACTTACATAAAGGCACATGGGGCGTGCTTTATTTGAATTTTAATATTTAAAACCGTGAACTGTGCTCAAGTATTAAATAAGCTTTAATTGGAATTTAACTTCGTTTAATGTAAACACATTAAATGCAACAATTACAAGGCGAATAATAATAATAAAAATGGGGATATATATTACATATGCAGTTACATATATATTAAGTACATATACACATACATAGACACATATATATATTTTAAGCAATGTTTGCGTGAAGCAAGCAAAGAGCGCGTAATTTGCAAAACGATGCGTTTTTGTGGCGTTGTTGCACGAAACTCATTAACAACGAATAGCACGAAAAGCCAACGATAAACAATAACAACAAGAAGAAGAAGAAGAAGGGCAGCTAGCCAAAGCCAACAAAAATAAATTGTATAAGCCCCAAAGGAAGCACAAGCAATGCATAGTGGATGAGGTACGATTTACTATTACTGTGGCGCGCCGGGTAGTAGGCAGACGCATCCTTTAACTGCGAGGACTAAAGAGAAAATCAAAAATGAGATTGTAAGACCACCAGAGCCAACAGCAAAAACAACAACAGTGACACCCGCATACCAGCAAATCAGTATAGTAAATACAATAACAACAACTACAACAAGAAAAATAGTAAAGAAAAGTTTATGATGTATTAGTGCAAGCAAGCATGCCAACCAAAAACAATAACAACAACAATGATGACGATGACGACGACACTCAGCCGCGCGCAATGAATGCAATGAATGCTTCCGTTGCAATTGTTACATTAAGCGCGACAGAGAGAGACAGTTAGTATATAGTAACGAAAAACTAGACAGAGTGAAAGAGCGAGCACGTATAAAAGTGGGTGCAGAGTGCAGACAACAACGACAACATTGTTGCAAGTAATATTGTCAACAACAAAAATAACTAGAGTAATACATTCACATAAAAGACAAAGCTCAGTGGGGGCAACTTAAAGGCGCAAATAAAACGCACACATACACATACATAAAAGCAAACGAACCGGCAAAAAAAAAAAAAAAAAACAAACACAAAACACATAGTAAAACGGGGGCAGCAGCATGCAAGTCTTCCAATAAGAATACGCACTGTATGCCAGCAAAAGCAATAAAAACAACAAGCAAAAGGGCGACCCAATGCACACATATACGCGATAATAGCAACAACAACAGCATCCGGCGGCTTTGGCACATTTGCAAACCGCAACAACAACACTAACGACTCCACCATAAAACATGAAACACAACAACAAGTGCCAAAAGCAATGAGCGCCACAATACACACAAATGCATTGTGAGATAGAGTAAAAGAGCGCGATAGAGCATAAAACTGGAAAACAACTAAGTGAGAGCGCATTACAAATATGCTGTAGCTGAGAGCAGCAAGTGCACACACAGTTGCAAAACAAAAAAAAAAAACAGAAAAAAGAAAAATACTGATTGGAGCATGTTCTTGGCGCGCTGTGTGCAAGAGCGAGCGCGAAGATGGCTTAACATTCATGAATGGAATTTGTAAATTTTGCTTTCATTTTTTACGTTTGCTGTTTCTTTTTTACGCATTGGTTTTTTTTTTTTTTTTTACTTTTCTGTTCATTCTGTTGCAATGTAGCTTTTTTTTCTGCGCACAACGTGCCTCATTGCTAATCATGTGCAACGCGTGAAGAGTGCCGAACGATTTAGTGTAACAGTCTGACTGTAAGAGTGTTGTGGGGAGTTGCAAGTTGTTTGTAGAACGTGAGTAGCCGTAGGCAGTCAAAATAAAAAAAAATAAAAAATATAAAAAAAAAAACAACAACAATGTCGGCGTTATTGCGACAAGTCGTTGCAACAAAAACAACAATAAGACGAAGTAGAAGAAAAAAAAAAACAAAAATAATGAGAAGATGAGCGCCACAAGCTTCGGCCGTTGAAGTGGCAAATTTTTGTTATTGCAACTTTGTGTTGCGCCTCACTTTACCCCCCTGCTTCTAGCTTTTTAAATATTTGTTACAATGCTTTGCCGCTTTTGACTGCTTTATTTTTTTTTTGAGTTTGTTGTAAGAACAGGATTTTTTCAAAGGTACATAAGCAAGAAAGAGAAGAAGATAAGAGGTGGGTTGTGTCTGCTTATTTTGCATAAATTGGTTATCAAAACTTTAAGAAGATGGAGAATTGAGGGAAACCAACACCGAAGACAGATCATCATCCTGTAGCAAGAAAATCTTACACAGACTCAAAGAAATATCGTTTTGAGAACTCAAAATATAGAATTGATGGGTCATTTCCCGTATTCTTTTAATTTGCTATCCAATGACTTCTTTCTTTCCTGCAAATTGACGACGAACTTAACGTTTCTAATCAAATTACATTTTTTTCATACAAAGGAGCGACAGATTTGTTTGGAGATCATCCCTTCTAGTGGTGCATTATGAACTTATATGGAATATCTTACTTGGACTAACGTAAAATACACAAAATTTAACGTTGCTATCTAATTTAACAATAAAATTTTTTTTTCCACACAAAAAGTCAGAACCCTGGGGTAAATATGCATGGAGATAACACCTTGTGGAGGTCTTCGGAAGTTCATTGAATACGAATGTTCAGTGGGAATAGGATAGTCTAAATCTTCAAATTTGAAGGCTTTACTCTTCGTCTCCAACTTCCTCTTGTTCATCTCTTTATCTCCATATCATCTCTTGTTGTTCATACGGACGGACAAATGGACAGTCATGGCTATACCGTATCACCCTACGGCTAAATAAAGACAATTGTGAAGATCCAGCAAAATTCTCTGACCAAGTTATTTCGAGCTGACTGTAATGCGCACTATATCGGCACCAACAAATCCAGGTTTATCCCTCTATTATTGACTAAGAAGACTTTCGGATCACCCTCATATTTTGTCTATAAATATCCTGCGTAATAGTTCCTCCACGAGTGGAAATGTTCCGAAATAATCGTCACTCGCAAGTCTGGGAAGCCTGCTGCCAATCTCGCCCTATAAATATATTGACGGTAGTTTCCAAAGTAGTTGAAAGACTACTGCATAGAGTCCGACCACTACTTCTTTGTGAGATATGGGGATGAAAGTTCTGAGATAAAAGAAGGCAGAGACAGATTTCAACATGGAAACGTTCTTAGAAATGTGCTTTATACAGCTGACATGCCGATCATTGAGGAAGATAAGCTACTGGCCTGGCATTCGATGGCTCCACGCAGCTGGCTTCAGAATCAGCTTGACACTTCCTATTATTGGCTTAAGAGGAAAGAGAAGCAAGCTCCTAGAATACCAACCAAATGTTGACACAGCGACTTCGGCAGTTGTTACCAAAATCGATTAACGTTCTTGAAGCTTTGTACTTCAGCAAATAATATTGAAGCAGTAGCCATAAAAATTTGTTTTGGTTAGGTTGGATTCTCTGAAACTAATATTTATCTTGGCGATTTTGATGCCGAGGATGAAATACTCCTGGATGGTTTTGACGAATTTTAAAAATCAATGATAAGAGATAAGCGAGTCTGAAGATGAAGCTGTTGAAGAAATTGCTGATCCATAACTTCACGGTGCCTATCCGAATTTCACTGCATTCGTACCATTTCCTTTTTAATCGTTTTATGTTTATAAATTTTGTAAGATCTCCTTCCACGAATGATTTCTTCTAAACATAAAAGGGTATCTGAGACACCATTTTTATTTTTGTTTCATGATATACATAAGTTTGCAGTCAAACTCAGTGGAAATTCTTAAATGCCTTTACAGATCTAAAACACAAACAGCGCCTAATTTCAAACTTATACAAATCCGCTCCTTCCTTTTTATTATGTTTACAACAACTACAAGTAGTTCCAATATGATATAGTTGTTGTTTTTGCTATTGTTTTTGCTATTGCATACCGTGCGTGATGCTGCTGCTACTTCAGTGCAATGATATTTTCTTCTTCTTTACCTCACTTACTCCTCATCCTAAACGTCCACATTTTATCAGTCAAGTCAAGTCAACTCCAAGTTGGTCGCTCACTCGTTCACTCGCAGACAGTGTCTAGGAATTTTATGTCTACAGTGCTCCGACGTACCACTTCTCAACTGTCGCCGTGCCGCCGACTTCTCCGTCTAATAATGCGCTACTAATGGGCGTGCAAACATTTTTGGCATAGTTTTCCAAGTGTTTCACTCTTTGCATCAAGTGGAAATTTTGAAGCAGACTTTTGAGACACAACGGAACTAAGTATGCCTCTTTGTACTAAAAAAAAACGGGCAAACTTGTGACAAATCTCAGCCGTTATCGATAACGGGTTATAGAGTGACGCCACGCCATGCGATAACGATAACACATTTCTAAATTGCATACATCCGTTGTCGATTTCGGTATTCCGTATGGAGCAAGACCATTCTATTTATTTTAATGAATGGCGTTCAAATCGAATTGTATGCATTGAGATGTGGGATTTTGATAGAAAAAATAGAAACCATTCACAAATTGTTCTTGTTGTTGGTTAAAAAAAAAAATAATAAGGAAATTCGTTAACATTCTTAAGTACCGGCGTTGATTTGATACGCTTCACCTGTGGTGCGGAAGATTTTTATTTTGGTTTGTTAAGAAATTTGGATTAAAGTTCAAGAGTTCACAAGTTGAGAATGGAATCAGTGAAAAGATCCATTCAGAGCGATACCAAGAGCTGTTGGAAGAATTTTTTTTTAATGGAGAAACGTAGACTTCGGATGGAGCACTGTGAAGCTGATAGTTCAGATACTTGAAGCATAAAAATGTATACCAAATATTTTGTGTGTATTTCCAGCAAAATCAGGACTAAAAAAAGCCATTTTTAACTCGCCGAGTATGTAAACAAGTAAAACTGTTGCACATGAGGCTCCGAAAACTCACAGAACATCGTTTAATATAGGGATAGGTCCATTTAGAGCGGTACCAAGAGCTGTTGGAAGAGTTTTTTATGTCGGAAGTTGAAGCGTAGACTTCGGACAACTTAAAAAGGACACAAAACTTGCCTCAATATGGATATTATGCGCCCGAAATTTCCATATACTGTTATCTTCCATCGCGATGACGTCTATGAGAATTTTTCAAAAACGTCTCCAGTTATCAAATGGAATATTTCATCGGTTATTCAGCCCATTCTTATAAAAATTATCTATGGTTTAATGGATATCACCGGATGATGTTTTAGAGGATGATCTAAAAACGATTCCAACCATAAAACTTGTACGATTTAGTTTTATGGTTGGTTATTCGGGCCTTTCCAATACATTTTTTCTAAAATATCAACGTATGTCGTCTACGAGGATGATCCAAAAACGATTCCAACCATAAAACTTCTAACATTTAGTTTTATGGTTGATTATTCGGGCCATACCAATAAAAATTTTTCTAAAACATCAACGGATGACATCTAGAAGCATCATCCAAAAACGATTCCGACCATAAAACTTACAACATTTAGTTTTATTCGGGCCATTCCAAACAATTTTTTTTAAAATATCAACGGATGACATCTAGGAGGATGATCCAAAAACGATTCCAACCATAAAATTTGGAACATTTTGTTTCATGTTTATTCGGGCCATTCCAATAAAATTTATTTAAAATATCAACGGATGACATCTAGGAGGATGATCCAAAAACGATTTTAACCATAAAACGAAATAATTCAATGGTTATTTGGCTATTCTGTTCCCAATTCTCGAAAATATCAACGGAAATATGGCCAAAAGAATAAAGGTCCTACGGCTTTGTGAGAGTGAATATATCCGGGAAAAACTTTTTATCAAAAATCCCATTGTACAACCCTTCGAACGCAAGAAAAGGTTTGGAAGAACTTCTTTTCATTTTATATTAACGCAAACTTCCATACAGAATTTACTCTGTTTCAGCTCCATAAGAATTTCATAAAATCTTTATAAAATCTCCATTACCTCTAGCAAGACATCATTTACATCTGCCAAATTATACCCTCGATTAAACAACATGTGTAGGGTGTAAAATTGCAATTACGCAGCAGCAGACAAACGAAGCTCAAAAAATCGAAGGTGAAACGGCAGGCAGGCAGCGACGACAAAGACAGGAGGCGGCGACAAAGACGACTCTGACAGGCGGGCGGACGGTAATTGAAAGTACTACGAAGCCGCGTCAAAATAACCGCGAGGAGTCAGTAAGCAAAAGAGAAAGAATTACACAAAATAAAATAAAATAAGCAGTAAAAAGTTTTTATGCCGCCAAATGTGCAATAAGGGCTTTCAGATACGCCGACTTTAGACTTTGTGCGCGACAGGATGCGCTTGGAAGTCAGTTGGTTTCCTCAGCTTTTTCCTTTTTATTTTTGTTAATGTCTGTCTATGCGGCCATAATCTAATCGGGCGTGGAGCAGACAGTGTAGTCCTGTTTTTGCCTACAGCCGCTTGCAACAACTTGGATTGAGGATATATGAGTATGTAGCGCTAGATTAATGGATTTTCTACGAGCCAAGTTTGTGACTGGCGGCGCATTATAAATTTTCAAGGCATAAGTTAGTTATAAGCTGTGGATTATATATAAATAATAAAAATTCGTGAATTTGTAAAGAAAAGTGTATTCGCGTCGTTATTGCTTAGAAAGCAATATTAAAGCAAACTAGGGAGAGCGCCAAACCACCTGTTCCGAAGTACAAATTATCTTAGTATATATCTTCTAGTTATAATCAAACTAACAGCCTTTGAAATCAATAGGGAATAATACGTAGGAGCGAAAGGAATGCATCATCAACCCCTAAGAAGAATTCGTCTTTAATTATAAAACAACATTAAAGAAAATGAAAGGACGAAAACAAATGACTTAAAGCCACGTTAAAAGGATAAAGATACAAGCGTATGCATGGCAATAATATTGAAGAAGAAAAAAGGAACTTATACATCGCTCTCCCTTTCTCTATATTTCTTCAGTTATATGCTCAAATTGCAGTGCAGCTGCTGCTGCTCCTGAATTGGAAAATGTTATGAAGAACTACCGAAGAAAACCAAGGAAAAACTATTATTTGAGTCTGCTGCATTTTCTGAAGATTACACAGTTAGGTAGCGCACAGCGAGCAGGTGTGGTGATGTATTTATGGCATAAATTATGAGCACGTACGATCGCACAAATGTACAGGATTAGCCGCACAGCAGCCGAGCGAAGACAACAATAATTTAAGAGACAGAATAGAAAAGAAAAAAATAAAACAATACAGAAGAATCTAAAGACAACACAAATTTTTTTTACAAAGTCGGCTAATATACAGAGCCATTGTAGTACAGAATTCTTTCTATATATGTAAATGGGGTTCATTGGTAAGCATATAACTTCAGAACGGCTGAACCGATTTTGTTAATTTTTTCACAATTTTTAGTAGGCATTTGCAGAAGTCTCATGCAGTTGCTTGTAGACTTAGAACTTGTTCACATGTGTTGCAAACGAGCCTCAGAAAAAAAGAAAAATATTGCTTCATTGGTCTTTATACTTCCGAAGTAAAAGAAGATCTGTGTGTAAATGATCACAGAAGAGAAAGTATTATAAGCCTTAGATTAGACTCGACTCCCATCAAAAAGTTGACGGAATTGATTTTTAGTGGCTTAGATATGAAACCAATAACATCATGCAATGTTATGCATTATGTATGCGAGATATACCAATTGGTGATGGAAAATCTTTTAAAATTTTTTAAGAAAAAATCTATGTAGCTTCCGGACATAACTCTCGACTATTTTTGAGACACTTGGTTTAATTGAGCTGCATAAAAAATATATTGGACTCAATTTAAGCGTGGAAGTGAAAGAAAAATGGAAGACTTTTCAGTTTTGGAAAAGCAGTTATACACAATCACATTAGATAATGAAAAAGAGGTAAACAATTTTCAAAGCTATTAAATATCAAAAAAAAAAAAAATTATTCTGATACTTCCCCCAGTGAAGATTTTGATAATGAGCAGGCATCTGAAAATGAGGAATCAGATGACAATGATTATCCTGAACGGAAGTTGGCGATTACAGAAATCAACGTATACGGATACTAAGCCAAAATAATGTAGTATTGGGAAGCCAAGTCAATTTTATTAAGAATTTCAGAAATTTAATGTTTTAACAAAATTGGGGAATACTATCCGCTTCTGTACAGTGGAAGACCCGCTTCGCCAACGCTTAATTTTTCACATTTGTCCAATGGATCTTACTTCTCCTGATCCAATTACCATGTATACCAAAAAAATTTCGTCTCTGAACCTCATATGGATGCAAAGATTAAAAACAATTTTGTTTATAGCTTACATGGTGGAACCCTCTTATTTTAACAAAAAGGTTTCTATGTTCTTTTAAATTTTAAATGATAAAAGAAGATGTTAAAAGAGACCATCCTATCAGTAGATAATATGTAAGCCACCATAAATATATAAATTTTCCTACAAAAATTATATAACAGTGCGGTGAATTTATATGGAGTCCAGCCCAAAATATGAGAGTCACGCCAGCTAGTATATTTATGTGCAGTAGGCATCCGTAAGAAACCACCATAGCTACTTTTAAGCTGATATTGATGTAGATAAAGAAGTTTTTCATACAAAAACCATTAAGTGTGCGATGGGTTCTATGGGAGATACCCCAAATGACTATTAGAGGCCACAATAGAGTCCCCTATTAGTAAATACATTTGAAGGCACCACATCGACTTTTAAATTGATTTAAATTGACTAAATCAAGAAGTTCTTCATACAAAAATCATATAAGAGTGCGCTGGATTTGTATGAAGTCTACCCTTAAAAAAGAAGCGTCACGCCTATTAGAGTATGTATGTGCAGCAGGCAACCAACAGGCAGAAGTTATCATAGACTTTTAAGTTGAAATTTACTTAGATAAAGAACTTTTTCAAACAAAAACCTGTGCGCGATGGGTTTGTATTGGAGCTACACAAAAAAATGAGATCCATAACCATTGCAAAGCTAATAAATTAAAAATGAAATAAGAAAGTTTTTGTTTAAAAATCCTTGGGTTTGTATGGAGGCTACCCCAGCAAATATGGTGTTCTACGATGTGGAATGCGTTAATAGCTTTCCAACAAATTGATGATGATACATTTAAAAAAATCGGAGAGATCTGGAAAAATCTTAAAAAAAAATGAAGTTTGAGCTACGGTTTCGCCGTCAATAATGGGCCTCCAATTGAATCAAAAGTTTTTTTAGCGGCCTTTTTATTGATAGTATTCCGATAAAAACATATATGAGATAGATGTTTAGGAGCAAACAGTCACAATGAAGTTCAGCAAAATATTTTGTAAATGTATGCGTGTACTTTAGGGGTCTAATTATTAATTAAGAAAACTTTATAATCATGGTGATAGAATCTCCATTCAGAGAAGTTGTGTATCATCATCATGTTCTTCCGGTTGCTTTTTAAATTGAATTTCCGTCCATCTTCCTGCATACTGTGAACATTCCCTTGTTGTTCCCTCTGTGTGTGTTTTCTATAGAAGCATTCCTTCGAGCTTAATCTTTCTAGTAAATAATCTAATGGCCTTTTTAGCGTGGTTCATCTTAAGACCCATTTCCCTGCACCATTGTTTTGAGTCTTCTTAGGCGAAGTTTAAAAAGACAATTTGTGACGTAAATCACTCAGTCAACTGAGAATGCTATCAACAACTAAGCACCTCATTATAGATGGAGAACTTCCGCTGTGTGTATAGCTAGCATTCGTCCTTGTTTCGGCTGTTTTTGTTCTCAACAATGGGTGTACTCACTATGATTTGGCCTTCTTCCTAAAAATGCTCTAAATATTGTCGAGTAGATTGTGCCATCAAAAGCTTCTTCTATGTTCAGGAAGGCACATACAGCGATTGAAAGGCCGTTTGCAGAAGTCCACATTAGTGGAGAACGTTAATGACTAGAGAATCACGACTTGAGAATCACGTCTATTAATCAACTAACATCCCCTGATCTTTATTGGGGATTGGTGCGCTTGGCTTGTTATCCGCCATCGCAAAACAATTAGCAAAAGTGTACGCACAAAAATACGATTCCTCCATATTGACAGCCCTTACTGAGAGACTTCTGCAAGCATCTATAAAAGAGAGAGATGGAGAATATGCAAAGTTTTCTATCGTATCATCTCGTCCAACTGAATAAATATATCTGACAAACGATTTAAATTCGTATAAGAACGATCCCATCCCCCACCTTTAAGAACATGACAACCAAAAAAATTATCTAGCAAAAAAAAAACATGCACCAAATATTATTAATGTACACCAAACAAAAAGCGAGACACTTCTAGAAAAAAAAATTCCAAATGTGAAAAATGATTATGAGCCAAATTTATGAAAGACATTTTCCAGAATAATCTTGACAGTCAGTGATCGTGCGAGGGTAGTAGAAACGCTGATGATGATGATGAGCAAGTAATAGGTTGAGGGGACGACACTTACAGTACTTTCTACAATCTTTTGCGATTATTACACCACAATCACAGGACATGAATGTGTTGTGGCTCTTATCCTGACATCATGTCGTGCAGCTGCCGAAAAGAAAAGTCATAAAAAGAAGAAAGTGAAAGCCATAAGAAATGCTGTCAGTTATTGTGCATTCGAACCAAAGAAGCATTTGTATCTTGATTTTAAATGCTTCAATTATTTTTTATTTATTTGCAATTGTTTTTGCGACGGCAGCTGAGATTTGTTGAAGAGACAAGCAGTCTAGAAGAGCTGCCACATAAATTACTGACATTTTAGGGGTTTGTCTAAGACGTCGTCTGCCTTGAGAGGAAAGACAGGGAGCTAATGTCATTTGGATTAGTTACATAATTTTCAGTGAAATTATGTCATGACCTGGTCGGGCGTTTGCTCATGCGTAACACAATTCGCATTAATTCGCAAGGAATATCAAATGTGTAAATTATGGACGGGGGAAAAAAAAGGTTTGCGAATACATAAATTTGATCTGCCCGATTCTTCTAAAAACTTGCAGCTGTAAATACATAAATTTGTATTTATTTAATTCCAAGAAATGCAAGAATACGATGTGTGGTGGGTGATTCAAAAGCTTATCAACTTAAAATAACAATTATTCCTAAAGGAAAAAAAATAGTTCAATAAAATCGAATTGTTTAAACATCCGTTTGCCAATAAGAAAGAAAAATATATAATATGAACTTTGATAAAAATGCAGCTTTGATGTATTTCACAACGTAATTAGGTACACACACGCCCGGCGCATTTGAGCAGCAAACTTTCAAATACACTTTTTTAAAGCGCTATATCTTCTGGACGGTCTACCGACCCTGTTCCAAATGTACCAGCAAGAACTATCTGTTGCCTACGCGCGTCCCAATTTTACTCAGCTTGGAAGCAAATCCAAACGGCGTGCTTTCGTGCTGAGGAGAAAACAGTTGGCTTGCAGAGGTCAGAAAGAATCCAATCGAGCTTTAGTCGTAGACCAACTGGAACGCTGAAAGGAGTTCTTTGACACTGACATAGAAACTCCAGTCATTTGAAACACTGAGCAGCGCCGAAAGCCCAGCAGAAGCATTTTCACCGATCCACCTACTATGTACAAAATATACCTGGCAAAATATACCAGTGGAACCCAAAAGGCAGCAATTAGAGAAGACGTTCAAGGCAATAATTGGTTCGAATCTAGGACAACTTGGAGTGATTTAAGAGCCCTAGTAATTGATAGCATCGTTGGATGGCATTTGATTTGAATTAAAAAAAAAACAAAATTCTTCCTTCACGATCCAATAGCCTGTAAAAGATAGATCAACCAAAATTTCAATTTTCGATTCGCCTCTTATAAATTGAGTTAAGAACAAATTTCGGATGTCAGCTACACCATCATGACTAATCATTTCTTTAAGGAAAGTACCCATACTACATGAGGGGCGGGGAGGGGTTGGTTCTTCGTGGAGACTTTAAAGAGAGATTGCGGAACAATATTCGCGGAACTCAAACGCTGTGCAAATTTCTAAGGTTATTCGGTTTACCTGTTCGATAGTGCCATGGTTTTCACGAAACCCAAATTTGTGAGTGGAAATGATGTTCGGTATGTGTGCGCTGATTTTTATTAGAACCAACTTTCTAAACAGTTTAAATAGGTAGGATAGTAGGCTTATGGGCTTATATGATGCTGGCTGTGTTTTATCCTTTCTATATTTCGGGATCATGACTATGACCGATTTCCTCCACTGAATTGGAAAGTATCCGCATTTAAAAATCGCGGTAAACAAGATTGTAATATATATAAAAAGCTTGGCTGGGAAGCTTTATGATCATTTTTGAGGAAATTAACCATTTTTTGGCTTGAGCTGAGTTTTTTTTCACTTTATGTACTTCATTGGTGTAAACTCGGAGGGGTTAAGAGGGAAGCACGAATGCGATTGTTGACGAATTCGGCTGAAAAATATTACTTAAATGGGTTGCTAAAACTTCTGCCGTTCTTATGTCCTTGAGAGCGCACTTTCCAGTTTAGTCTCTAATGGATGTAGAGATTATAGCCGGTGGTTTTATGTTCGCTCAAGCTTTCCATAAAGGAAACTTATAGCTTTGACACCATTGAGTGGTGTATTAGCATTTTGAGGTATGCTTTGTTATTGTGGATTTTGGGCATATGACTTTGGCTCAACTGGATTTAGCCCTGATTTTAGGACACTCCAGGGATGATTGTGTCAAATGTATAATTCTGTGCAGTGCAAATAATTGACTCTATGGGATGAGCGCGAGCAGAGGCAATTCGTAGATGCATACATGTACACAGGACAGAAAGCGTCTATAGTAAGCCGTGTGATTTCCTCCACAGTGGCTACACTGCAATACCGACAACGAACAGTGTGGCTGCTGCTCTTATTGGACATTTACTCGTTGTTTAGATTATATGATGCAAAAAGAGTAGTAAAACCTGAAAAAGTTGCCGAGTCTGCATGAGAAAGTTGGCAGCGTATTTTGCAGTCATGTATGCAAGATTGCAGCATTTTTATATGTTTCCGACACATATGGCAGCATAAACGCTTAAACGCTTTATCAATGAAATATGAAAACAAAGATAAATACCAAAAAAATAAAGCGAAAAGTGACAAACAAACATCATAAAAGTATGGAGATACAAATGTATCTACATTGTACATATATATGTACCTAATAACGCATGTAGGAAGCCGGAAGGAGCTGCAAAACCAAACACAAGCAATAACATATGAAACTCGACTCGACTGTCATCATTTTTATTAGTAAATGGATCTGTCTCGTCGCTGCCGCCGCCGTTTTCTACGTACTTCTGTGTATATAAAATGTTACAATTGAGTGCCAGTGTGACCCAATTGGGAAAAAATGGCAACGACATCGCAGACATCACCCACAGACGACGACACATTAAAAAGAAAAACAACAACAACCAGAAAAGAGAAGAAAAAGCAAATACAAGATGTCGTACACGCAAAACAAGAAGAGTGGAGAAGTTGCAAGAAACAAAGCAAGCGAATGGCTACAGGAAATCGATGATAACGAATGTATGCGAACTGTAACAAAAACAACCAACAAAATAAAACTATGTTCGGCACAAAACTTCGTAGACGACACGATCAAAGGAGCAACGACAGCAAAAGCAAACAATTTTACAATTATTGTTGCTGTTGTTGTTGTTGTAGGTGTAGTGTAAGCGTGAATGATAATAAAACAACACAAATTTTAAGCAAAACCAGCAAAAGAGAGAGAGATTCGAGCATAAATAGCAAAGAATTCCCAACAAGAATGCCATATACAACATTTAATACTTTGCTTTTGCGTTGGCACTCTTTTTTGCATTGTCGCCGAAGTAGTCGTCGTCGTCGTCGTCATCTTTATTGTATGTATGTAGTTGTTGTAGTAATTTTTTTTTTCTTTTCGCTTTAAAAATAGCAATGCGAAAAAATAACAAAAACAACAACAAAAGTAACAGCAACAACAATAAACTTAATGAAATCGTATTTAACTCGTTTCGCTTTTGAAAATTATTGGCAGCAGCAGCAATAACAACAACAACAACGACACCGTAAGCAATAACTATAGAAAGCAGCAAATCAAATGCAACAACAATGATAACAAAAAACGCAAGAAGAAGCAGCATACAAAGGTGTAGCAACAAACATTTTAAGTGTTGCCAATTTTATTAACTACGCAAACAAGTTGCCAAGCTAGGGCGGAGTTGTTGCCGAAGCAATTATGCACAACAGGGCTGGGCGCTGTACAGCATGGCTGGCTATCCTCTAAGAAAAATTACTAAATACGCCCATGCTATATATTTGTAAATGGAGAGATCAGCATTTATTTAGTTAATTGAGAAATAATAAATAAAAAAAGTGCAAAAGTAGCTACTATGCATAATGCTTAAGTTTAAGCGTAAAGTAATAAATCTTTTATCAAATATGTATACTAGCTAAGGTCGCGTATTATATATAGACATACATAAAACCTAATTTTAACACAAAAATATTTCGCTTGAAAGACAACCGCAATGAGATACTTTTTTTTTCGCCGCGCAAACAAACTGAAATATTTTTATGTGTGTACAAATATTTTGTCAAACATTTTTTTGTTATATTGTGAAACGCTTTCATTTGCCAAATTTGTTGTTGTTTTTTGTTGCTCACTTCAAACTAAACAAAAGCGCTCGTTGCCAACTTCAGCTGCATATGCGATATATGTACATGCGAGTATATACTATATATGTACTATATATATCTTTACATAAGTATATATAGTATGGCTTATCACAAAATTATTTTAAACAAGCAGCAACTATACTCAGAGCAGCTGCCGTGTATGAAGTAATGAAGGGCATATACATATTAGGGGTATTTATAAACTCGCAAAATTTAGTAAACTTCGAAGAATTCATGTAAAATAAGTTTAATTTATTAAGGGCCAGTTTCTTAGTTGCTTGTTAAATTTAACAAGCGTTAAGTTAGATGGTTAGGTGCTTTATTCTCAATGGTCTGTTGGTCTGTTAACTTACCGCCACTTTATTTCGGAATTGTAAATCAAATAAAATCATTCGGTGGTCGATGTTCAATTTTAACATCTGTTAAAACCTTATCCAGAAAAAAAGCTCTGATTGATATTAATATAATTTAGGCTTCACATTAATTTGACGATTGTTATATCAAAATCGAACAATAAAATTAAATCAATTATAATCAATTAATAAAGCAACATCTTACTAGAATTTTAGTTGAAGCTTTTTTGTTGGTTAGCACCATTTAATGTTCCCAATATCCATCGTTAGATGCTAGCCGACGGTTAAGCATCAAAAAGATCGTCTAACGATAGCTAAGCACCAATCAGAGCTCTTCTGGTTAAGATTTTAACATGCGTTAACGGCGATTATACTGTTCGACATTAACGTCTGTTAAAACCGTAACTTCAAGCAGTATAACCTAAATTCTAGCAAGATATTAAGCTATTGCACCAAAGTATTTCTAATTTCTCGAAAGTTGCTAAAACTATTTCTAAGTAAAATAATATGCGATAAAAATTAATATGAAACTTCTGAGAAACGTGCTTTTGTGGAACTAGCTGAATTTCACCATAGTATGACGGCGCAAATTGATCATGTTCTGATTGACGGAACATGGGAACGTTACGTGGTCCCAATAATGACTCGGAACACTATCTTGTCGCAGCCAAGGTGCGCACTAGGCTCAGCTTGGTGCACGCTGCAGGTCTCAAGATGCAACGAAAGCTAGACGTCGGCAAGCTGCAATCATAACCGACTGCCGAAGTCTTCCCAAACAAGCTCTGCTGGCTACTCCGGGAAACTCTCCGTTTTCTGAAGATATGTGTAAGCAATGGAAATATATCACGCGCTCTATGGATAGGGCTGCCAAGGAAGTTATTGGGTATACAAAATCTGTGATTAATTCTTGGTACGACGAGGAGAGTCGCAATGCTACTGCATAGAAAAATAAGTCCTATCATCGAACTCTACAGTCGGAAGCAATGCGAGCTGTTATAAAGCGATATCGTGAGAAGCGGAGAGAGGAGAAACTCCTTTTCAGGCGCAAGAAGAAGGAGCAAGGCTGGAGTTTGAAGATGTTGAGACGTTAATTGACAGAAATGAAGCTCGAAAATTCTATCAAAAGGTCAAGCGTCTAACTGAAGATTTTAAACCCGGAGTAACTTTATTTAAGGATGACAATGTAAATCTGGTAACGGATGAACAGTAATCACTGAGATTATGGAGGATTCCAACCTACTCGAAGGCGATTAAACAATTCCGCCGATAGAGAAATGACACCGGAACCACCAGTTAATGATATAACGAGGTCGATTCGGTTATCAAAAAGCTGAACAATAACAAAGCGGTAGGCTCTGATGTGCTGCCAGCAGAGCTATTCAACACCGGTGGCGAAGACTTGGTAAGGAGTATGCACCAACTTTTATGCAAGATATGGTCCGATGAACGCTTACTCAATGACTGGAATCTTAGTGTTCTTTGACCTATCTTTAACAAAGTAGACTCCGCTGTTTGCGCCAACTACCGCGGAACAAGACTTCTTTCAATCGGATACAAAATTCTGTCGCGTGTATTGTGCAATGGGCTGAATCCATAAACGGATTCACTGATAAGGTAATATTAGTGTGACTTCAGACCATAAAGGTAGACCAATGACCAAATATTCACATTACGCCAAATCTTGGAAAAGATCCGTGAGTTTAACAATGACACATATCACGCTTTCGAAACGCCGATACGAACTAAGTTTCAACGCCCTCTCTGCACTAGGTATCCCGGGAAAGATCGTTCGTCTTTGCATGATGACACTATCACACACACAAAACGTGGTCAGGATAAGAAAGAACCTTCACGAAGCCTTTGCTACCAAGAGAGGGTTCAGGCAGGCCGATGCGCTGTCGTGTGATTTCTTCAAACTCTCAATGGATTACATCCTACGCCAAGTGCCCGTACATATAGAATATGTCGGGCTTGATCTTCCAACAGAAATTGATGATGCTCGCTTACGCCGAAGACATAGATATCATCGGTACGCAGGAACGACGAGTCAACAAGGCGTTCTGGAGCTTAAAAAACAGTCTCGGATCATGGGTCTAGCGCTGAATGAGGACAAGACGAAGTACTTGGTGTCTTCTCGCATCTTGGACGGTCAGTGACGATGCAGAATTTCAACTTCAGTGTTGTAGAAAACTTCGTTACCTTGCATCCGAAATGACTAGCAACAACAATGACAGCCTGGAGGTCAGGTGAAGAATCACGCTTGCAAATAAATGTTTTTTTGAGTTAAACAAGCAAATTCGAAGTAAAGCCCTCTCTCGAAAGACAAAAATCAAGATCTAAAAGACGTTTATACTCTCGGTATGGAGCAAAGGCATGGATCGTGATAGAGTCAGATGAAACGACGTTGGAAGTCCTATTAGAGTCGGTGAAGAGTTTACACAAGTTTTGATGAGGTTGACATGCTATTCGACCTCTGGAGGCAATGAGTGTCGAACCTTGGCATAAAGGAAACAAAGAGAGCAATAAATCATACATCGTAGAGGAACAGAAATGAATGTTAGTTCCATATAAATTTACAAAAATTTATTAAATAATTTAAATCCATGGAAGTTAAACATGGATAAACATTTATAAAAAATGGTGGTTTAAAATCTTTCAATATGTGATTATTTCAAAACAACTTATTCAGTCACTTTTTAAAAATTCCCGATTTGCTGATTTCTAATATATGTAGGATAGTAAATTTTATGTGACGTCACTTGAACTCCATTAAAACAGCTGATAAAACAACTGCTTTGACATATGACAATGTAAACAAAATAATTCAAAACAAAATAACAAAATAATAAAATTAAATATTCAAAATGGTGCGTGTAATATACATATGTACGTCATCCCACCATGATGATATTTTGTTTTAATATTATGAAAATTTAATTAGATTATGTATATACAGCTTTATGTTCCATTTAGGATTGTTAATGAATGATGTCTTCCCATATGACAGAAATAAAATTGAATTTAAACAAGTTTTAAAAGATTATATGTTCCACTTAGGTTTCGTAACGCAATTAGAAGATCTGCTACATTGGCCAAGCCTTCCAGCTATACCATGGAGTTGCAATTGAACTGAAGTCCTGTCAGAACATAGAATCTTTACTTACAAAGGAAACATAGATGAAATACATGTGGCTGCAAAAAGTTTTTCCAATTTAATACTAATTATTCTCTTCTCTAAAATTAATAAAGCCCTTCCAATAATTATTATTACATCTAGTAACCACGTTTTATAGCCAATAGTAATTAATAAAAATGCATTACTTCCGTAAGAATTTAAGATATTACGTATTATACTATATATAAGTATATAGAAAAAAAAAGCACGCTTCACCTTATTTCGTTTCTTTCTCAAAATTCTTCGACTTCGACACACAGAACTGGTTCAAAAAGTAACACCGCCAGATAGGGCATAAAACAGACAGAAGACAAAAAAAAAAACCATAAAGAAACGAAAGAGCGCCACGCCACAGCACAGGCAAAAATCGAATAAACAACATTTAAAAGTGGAAGCCAAAAGAAAATTCCACGTTAGCCATTGGCAAAGAAGAACGTCAGTAGACAGTAGAAAAAGAGTCAGCAGCAGCAGAAGAAGAAACCAAACCAAATCAAAGCGAACTGAACACATTAAACTGCGACTGACCAAGAGCCGCAGCAGCAGCAGCGCAAGAGCAAAAATTGTTGACGCCGCAACTCCACTTGCCATGGCATCGTTGGCGGAGGTCATCAAACTATGACGTCGCATAAAAATATTATATTACTACTTCTTCTAAATACTGAAACTGCTTATACAACAAGAACTAAGAAAAAGGCGTAAAATAAATCATAACGGGGCATTCAAATATATTTCAAGCGTAATTCCGGTGAATTTTTATAGACAGCAGGCGAATGGATGGCGCAAATCCTTTGCTTTAAAGCTGCAGAAGAGCTTGTAACATGTTTTGGTTTTAAAATAAAGAAAAGCATAATCAGAGCACATAAAATGAAATCAAGTGTGTGAGTATATAATAAAATCGAATCGACTTAGAGATACGCTATACCACATTGCATCTCAAATCAAACCAACAACGAAGTCAGAGGGAGCTTTGCCGCTTCTAATGGTCCGAAATGGACCAACAGTTAAAATACCATTTTTTCATACAAAAAAAAAAAAAAAAAACAGCAAAAACATATAGGGGAAGGGTGAGGTAAGTTGGTGCCATGGTCCTAATTGGACCTATTAGGCATATTTTATTAGGATAGATATACCAAATTTGGTGTTTCTAGTTAAAATAAAATTTTTTCATACAAAATCCCAAGTATGAGGTGCGGATTTGTATGGAACAACCCCTTCTAGTGGTCCGAATCGTACTTATATACAGAATTTTATTAAGTTTGAAGTAAAATATGCCACATTTGGAGAATCTACTGAAATAATTTTTTTCATACTAAAGCCTAAAAAGAAGGGACTGATTTGTATGGTTGTTAACCCTTATATAAATGTTGGATCTTTTAATAAACCATAGTTAACTGAAGAGAGATTAAATATCCAAACTTTTAGCCTTCAAGTACTCAAAGTCTCCATAGTCTTCAAGTTCTCCATTATCATACGGAGACAGACGGACACATCTAAATTGATTCAAATTTTAATGAAGATTCAGAATATACATATGTACAAACTTTATAAGCACTGCCTCGCCTCTTCCCTACTGTTACATACATTTGCACAAACTTAATATACCATTTAACGCTACGACTGTAGGGTACAATGAAGTTGCACTATTTCTTTACAGCGTATGTATTTGATTTGTTGTTACGAGATAACCTATCTCTAGTTTCGCGTGTGTTGGACGACTATGTCTGATGTCGTGATGTGTACGAAGAAACGCAATCAAACTCTTCTGGAGAAACCACAGCGCATAGAATATGTGATACACTCTAAAATTCTGATAGCTTGCGGCGCATACAAATACAGGCGTAGGCAATTAAAATTTCATTAAATACTATCAAAAAAATTCCCAACTACATATATTAATAAAGATATTACATAATGTTATATAACCACAATAATTAGATTTGTTCAACCATAATTCTTAGATAACGGTACAATTAATTAAAAACATGCAAAAAAAAAAAATCTAACACGCACCGCAGAAATAGCGGTTTCGCATAAATCTAAGCGATTCTATATTGTTGAGAAAAAAACGGGTATAATCATGATCCCAAAACCCGAAATTATAAAAAAAGAAAACAGGCAGCGTCTTATCGGCTCATAATCCTACTATCCGACCTATAGTGTAATAATACAAAATGACGTCACTTCATGTATGTTTGCTCACAAATAGTTGCACTTTGTTCTGTATTAACAACGAGTAGTTGCACTCAGTTCGTCTATCTCGGAACAGAGATCACCAGCAACAACAACGTCAGCCTGGAGATCAGGCGAAGAATCACGCTTGCAAACAGATGTTTTTTTGGGCTGAGCAAGCAAATGAGAAGTAAAGCCCTCTCTCGACGGACGAAAATAAAGATATATAAGACGCTGATACTCCCGGTCCTACTGTATGGCGCAGAGGCATGGACCGTGATTGAGTCGGATGAGACAGCGTTGGAAGTCTTCGAGAGGAAGATTCTTCGCAGGATCTTTGGTCCTATTAGAGTCGGCGACGAGTTTAGGTCCCGTATGAACCGCGAGCTGTACGAGCTATTCAATGAGGTTGACATAGTCCAGCGCATAAAATTCCAGCTGCACTGGGCTGGGCACCTCATTCGAATGGACGAAGGAGCTCCAGCACGCATGGTTTACATGGGGGGCCCAAACTTGATTGGTGGACGCCGACATAGAGGACGACCGGGCACTCGATGGAATGACCAGGTATGGAGAGATCTCTCCGTACTTGGCATTCAGAACGACTGGCGCCAGCGCGCACAGGATTATGGAGGCTGGCGCGCTTTCCTGGACGCGGCCATGACCGGTAGACGGTTGACGGCCATTTAACTAACTAACTAGTTGCACTCAGTATAGAACGATTTGAGTAGGATGAAACTTCACTTGTTGCTTCTAAATTGAGAGTTGCGCTACCTTGTATTATTGTACCATGATACGGCCTATCTAATTTGGGTTTCGTGATAACCATGACTCTATCGAGCAGGTAAGCCGAATAACCTCAGAGTACAGCATTTAAGATCCGCCATCTTTCTCGATGTAGACTAGCTTAAGCTTGGACTATAAAATCCCCCTTTACAACTCCGTAATAAAACGAATTCACTCGCAAGATCTCTAACCTTATACAATACTTAAAAACGACTAAGCAGAAATGCCATCCTAGTCATTGTGTGCTCTAAGGGGTACTCTAACTACATAAGTCTTTAACCGGAGGCTCAGTAATACACAACTATATTCTAAGATTTAAAAAAATTATAGTTAGTCTCATTAAAAAAGGAGATCCAACGAATAAAATATCATATAAGTAATTGCTATAAAAGTATACCCAACTGCAATGAAGCCAATATCACATTAACGAATTGCTGTCTTAAGCAAGAACTAAAAGAGAATTATAACACTATGACATGGCAATGAATGAAAATTCAGCACACAGAGAAAGTTTAAGTCGATATAGATTAAAAAATTTTCATTCGAAATGAAAAATGATAAGAGAAACCTAAAAATTATTTTCAAATACTTATCCAATGACAAACAACTTAAGATAGTTCGTTGAATTTTGATAACTGACATATCTTAAGCGGATTAAGCTTTTTAAACTGTTTACTAAAGGTTTCAAGAGCTGGCACCTATAAACTGGAGGGTATGCATTTACTAGATTCAGTTAAGATCATATTTATGTAAAATTTTCCTTTCTTAAAATAATTTTAAGCGCTTTTTCATATTTCCGAAAACTTTTCAAAGCTTGTTTATTCATTTTCGTTTAACGATTGAAAATTGTAACGTTTTATCTTTACGAAATTGCTATCGAACCATTTTTTTAAATGTTATGTCACCAGGGCTTGGCTGCTATCAACAAACAAGGAACCAACGTCGAATAATCAAAATATAACAACAACAAGTGGCCACTAGAAGGTAGCGATGCTTTAATTTTCTAAAAAAAAAATTATAAAGCTTTCGAAAGAGAAGATTCAGTAAATTTCTTAACTCATTAGCAGTGATATTAAAATCTCAGAGATTCACAGTAATACCAACTGATTATGCTTACTAGTCTACTGTGATTTGCAGCGCTACTCAATTGTGAATGTGCAAATACAGTGTTTGCTATAAATCAAGGACGGGCGTGTGCATCAGTACAGAACGAAGTTCAATCTGAGTTTCACTTGATTTGATTTGCTTTGTCGGAACCACATACGAACTGCAAAGCCAAATCAACACGATAAAGCTTAAAGTTTACTAAATTATGTGCGGACAGAGCACGTAAGCAGCTTTTCATAACACGTGTTGGGAAAATCAAAAAATGCCCTTCAATGTTCTTAATCAAACAATTGTCTCGACATTCCAAAAAGCTGTGAATAAACGACAGACGTGATTGCTCAACTGCTAATTATCAAACTAAGCCATTGAAGTACATATTGGCACCAAATCAAACATTTGTTTTAATGTTAATGAGGGTGGTTTGATAAGTTACTTTTAATGCAACAAGACCAACTATGCATAGACTATTGGACTGGCTGCGACCTATTGTTTATATTTAGCAGGCATTGAAATCAGACAGCATCGTATTTGCCAACGAAAATGGAAAAAGTGATTTTCGTTTAATATTTTTTATGTAAAACAAAACCTTCAGCGAAACTAAGCAAAAGCTTGCTAAAAACTATCAGAACTCTACACCATCAATTTTAATGGCTTTGAAGTATGTAGTTTAAAAAGTTTCGTTATGATCGTACCAGTACAAAGTGGTCGTCACGCCAGAAACCGTGGATAAGAATCCATGGCACAATACTAAACGATGGGAGAATGAATGTGCGTGTGGTGACTGTGGCTGTAGGCATCTCAAAGACATCTCTGAGTGGTTACATCGCATATTACATGAATCTTTGGATAGGAAAATGCTATCCATAAGCGCTACAGTGTCATCACTTCATCTAAGGGTCATTAGCAATGTTCAGACGCAATTAAGTTTTTTCATTACCGTAGACGAATCATATTTCATTCACACTACACCAAAAACCAAGACACTATCCAGACAGAGTGTTTCTTCGGGAGAAAATGCATCAAAGAAGAAGTCTAAGAATTTTAAAATAAACTTGTAAAATTCCGGAGCAGTCCTAGTCGAATGCAACAAACACGAAGTCTCTATCTATAACCGTTTTCGAGATCCTTTCGTTCATACGGACGGACAGACGGACATGTCTACATCGACTCCTCTATCACTCCTGACCATAATGGGGGTAACTTTGGGGGGTATCCGACCATTATTTCTACTTGTTACATACTCTTGCACAAAACTAATAGGCTCTTGTACCTTCGGTACAGGGCCTAAAAAATGTTTATTTTGAGTGTCATTGACTTATCAAACCACCCTCGTATTACTATACTATTTATACAAAGACGAAATTGAGGAGGCATGGTAGATCTTATAGAGCATATACATACATATATACTAGATAAGTTTGTGGAGTATTATCGTTCTAGCTATATCTGCCTATCTATCCATCTATTAGTTGTTGTGCATTTTTTTTTTCGGTTTCAAAGTTGTATAGCTGAACTTGACTAACTTGACTTCATAGAAATTCACAGACAAACTTCAATTAGACAAGGAAACGAAACCAGATAAGTTTGATCAATATCGGAGGTGGCGTTACCCCGTCACCTATATAAGCTAAAAGAGAAGAAATTTGGTACACAAGGTAATGGGATCGGAAGAAGAAATTCCGCATTATAAGTTTGCAGGAGCTGATGACCCACCCTTCAAATAAACAATATTCGTTATATCTTCGCATCTATTTAAGGTTCCTGAATGAAATTTGGTACACAAGTTAATGTGATCGAGTGACGTAATACTATCAAATTTTGTTAAAATCGGAGGGGGTAATGAACACCACAACCCCCACCCCTCATCCCACCCATATAAGCTTTAAATAAATCTCTTCATATCTTTGTATCCATGAAAGGAACAGGTGTGAAATTTGGTATACATACTAATAGGATCAGTAGAAGCAAAAACAAATAATAAGTGTTGTGAAAATCGGTGGGACGGTGCCGCACCCTTTATTTAAACGAAAAAGTAGATCAAATCCAACACCTTCTTATGTGAAAATATTTTTAAAACAGTTAATATCAATTTCAAATTTGATATCGAGCCATCACACGTTCATTCGATTCATTTATATATAACGATGGATGTGAATCCCCACTTTTAGGGGTAATCATCATGCAAACACACTTTTGGGTCAAATTAAGACAATAGCAATTTGGCCCACTATTTAATTGCAATGAAAATTAATATAAAAATTAATATGATTTCTTATGAATGGACACTTCACATTTTTTATAATACCTCAACATTAGAGGTAGCCATGTTACAAATAAAAAAAAAAATTTTTTTAATTTTTATATGTAAAACTCTTTAAAAGCAGTTAATATCAATTTATAATTTTAAATAGTGGCTTAACATATATGTATAACGATTTATATGATCCTCTACTTTTAAGGGTATACCCCCATACAAACACATTGCCCTCTTTTGGCTGTTTGTATGAAAAACTTTTTCTTTAGAGGCGATATCTTTTTGAAAAACTCTTTTATTGCAGTTAAAATCAAAAAATATCATGGTTTTTTTATGGATGAAAGCTTCACATATATAACAATGGGTATGTTCGCCCACTATTAGGGGTAGCTACATTACAAATATAATACACCCTTTTAAGTTTTTGTATGAAAAACTTTTTTAAAGCAGTCAATATCAACTTTAAATCTGATAAAGTGGCCATGAACGGCCGCTTCTCATATACAAGGATTGATATGATCCTCCATAATTAAGGGTATCCCCCATACAAACACATTGCCCACTTTTAGCAGTTTATATGAAAATCTTTATTTTTACTTGAAAAAATCAAATAATATCATGGTTTTTTATTGACGGAAGCTTCACATAAAGAACCTTGTGAATGTTCCCACACTGTTAGGGGTAGCCACCTCTTTTAAGTTGAAGAAAAAATCGTTTAAAGCAGTCAGTATCAAGTTAAAAATTTATATATTGTCTCCCCACGAACAGACGCTTCTTATATATACGGTTGGCTGCGATCCTCGACATTTAGGGGTAGCCACAAACAAATTCATAATCTACTCTTCTATGTTTTTATGAAAATCGTTGTCAACATTTTGACTTGAACAACTTTTTTATTTATATTATTATTAACTTGAATTTATATATAGTATGATTTCCTATCGACGTGTACCGCCCCGTTTTAGGTGTAGCAGTCTTATAAACACGTTTAGGTTCTTCGATTTAAAAAAATGTTTATTCCTTTTTCATAGCTTCTTGATACAGCATTACATTTAAAAATTCTTGTGTAGGGTATTTCGGTGCGGATTCAGAACACATCTTAAGTGGGTAAATTTTCAACAAAAGAAACATTAATTTGACAGGCAAAAAAAGTACTATACGTGGGTAGTTTGTAAAGTACTGAACCTACATAATAAAATACAATAAAAAGTATCTTTAAACCAACATAAAGCTTCGTAGTATATTTTAACTATTTTGCTATGTATTTAATAAAACTCAAGGGAGCGGGAAACACTAAATTCATTTCTTTATACTTCATTCCTTTATTCCTTTCACTGTAGTTAAACCAGAATTTTATATAAAATTCATAGCAAATCAAAAGTATCTTTTTTATAGAAAATAGATTTTGTAAAATTTTTCAACTCATGTGATGAGCAGAGAAAGTGTCCTTTGAGGTTCCTTTCGCCCTTGAGCTTATTAGAATTACGGTTCCACTGCAGTTCACAATGTATCTTAATTTAAGCTAATTTGGCTACTAAAAATTGTGTTTAGATCTAGAAATTTATTAGTAAGAAAATCTTATATAGAAATACAGCTGATCAATTAAACCATATACAATTTACGCCTTACTAATCACATAAATCGATAAATCACATTAAAAGTCAATAATTTAAATCAATTACATCCAACGTCTTAAATATAAAGGACTAGGACTATATATAAAAGGCTAGGTACATGTTGTATATAGATATTATTTTTAATATTTACTTACCTAAAAGATTCAATATGTGCCGCTCAAATGGAAACCAATTGTTGATTTAAACTTTGACACTGTTTGCTTGCTGTATGTCCTTTGTAGACGTTCTAAATAAAATAGAAAAAAATGGATTAATAAAAAATAGATGAATAGAAAAATTGTTCAATATAAATAATAATAAAATTTCAATATTTTAACGCTTCTAAAATCATTTCCTTTATCCTAACAAGCAGCAGATGCTACAACCAATTGTGTAGACCACGCTCCTTTACGTTTAGGGCATTAAGCCTGGCGAGTTTGTGTGTAGCTATTTTAAGATATTGCTAATTCGAATTGGAAATGTATTTCAATGGGCGAAAATACTAAAAATGGCAGCAGCGGCTTATTGGGTCAGGCAAATACATACACTCAAAAAAATAAACGCACACCGACACTGATATAGAATGTCGTTGACGCTGCCGCCCACCACCTGACAACAAAATCACTTTGCGGCGTATTTTGCAGCTATTATAAAATCTTAAATGTACACAATAATAATCAGATACTAATTATTTAACAATGCGTTTGTACTTCATATTTCGATAGCGCATCAAGGTCAATTTGCAATTTAATTAAATGTTTTCGAAAATCAGCTACGTATACACAATAAAATATTAATTGAAAACAGAAAATGAGTAATGCCAAATAATAGTAAAGAAAACTTGTTCTTTAAATTAACAAATAAGCAAAGTAGCTGATCCTGCCACATATGCTACATTTAGGCAAGGAGGAGTTAGCAAATCTGCAACATTATGCCGGTAGTTAGTCTAACACAGTGGAGCACCACTTTCCGGCCGAAGACGCCAACAACAACAATAACAACAACAACAACAAATGGCAGCAACAGCACAGCACCTCCGCCACCAACTCACACACACCAATGCCAACTATGCACGCACACAAACACATGTCACATTTTTTCAGCCATCAGCCACCACATTTTTTCGCTGCCTCACTACGCTGCACTATATGGAATACATCCCAATTAGATTTTTGTACACTTATAATTGTACGATTTTATTGAAAAATAGCGCAAATTAAAGCTATTTCGATTACCTTTCGTTTGAGCCTAATTTGATGTTAATCGCACGTGTTCTTCCCGTTGATAATTGATATTTTTCAATAGTACCTTTTTCAACTGATGCGCTGCGATTTCTGCTTCTCACCAAACGGCGAATTAACGATGGACGACGACCGATTGTGTACGATTGTATGTGTGACTGTGTAAGCGAATTGAACAGTCGTCGCGTCGCGGCCTATAGCAGTGTACGTGCGGTTGTGCCTCTGTGTATGTTCATGTGTGTGTGTTTGTAAGCGCGTAGGCAACTTCGTTGTCGTCGTTGCCGATGCGATTCTTTTTTAGTTTATTTGGCCCCACTCGTCACGACTGGGGTAGAATTTTGAGCGCCTAATGCAGTCAAATTTGAATATCTTTACTATTTCTGCGTTCAAATTGTATTTTTCTATGTTGCGCGTGCTAAATTGTACAAGCAAATTGAAAAACGCGCGCAATCAGTTTTCATCTTAGCCGTTTTATCAGCCGCGTTTTGTTGTTGTTTACATTTTGTGACTGGCTGTGCGCACAGCTGTTGAGACAGCTGTTTGCATGCATTCGCTTACAGCTTTACTGCTTACACACGCCAATAACTGCTGACAGCTACCAGCTGTTATACTTGCACTTGCGCTTTGTTTGGCTGTACAGTTTATTTTGTTTGCATACGATAACAGCTGCGTACATTGCTGTAAATCGTGTGCGTGCGAGTGAGTAGCAGATGATGTTCAGCATTCAGAGCATCGGTCTGCAATTCAAAAGATCAACGAATATTGGTCATGTAGTATGGGGAGTAGTTGGTGTCACGATATTAATTTTTTATATACTTTTATAATATAGCATTTTTATGCTGCATTATTTAAATGAAGTGAACAAGTGGCATGTGTTCAAATTTATTAAATATTATAAAACAGTATTAGTTAATTTTCTAATAGCAACAGTACTATATATAGTTCTAAAGATATCGTTCAGAAAATCGGTTTGAAATTAAATCTCCAAAGCACGATATAAGTGCAATGTTGGCAAATAACCGGTCTATTTTTAACGAGCTCAAATTTTCTCTATATATTTTTTAAAAATGACTTTAAGTGTCGATTTTTATACATGGGTGTCTATGCATTAAACGCCACATTACCATCTGTTAACCGATTTGTTAGATCTGACAGACTCGTTTCTTCACTAGTGAAAAGGAACTCATTATTTCGACAGACTTGAAATATCTTAAGTAACATTTTATGTATTACTTTTTATATATAGCTGCCCTGCATGATGATTTATCAGATGATGCACTGTTACAAGTTTTTCTCCAAATATCTCAGCTGTTATATGCATCTATAAAGGAACATATTCAAAATTGTTCACTTCCCAGAGCTTAAATATTCTTTAAACATTTATCTTAGTTCGTTTGAAGCTTTGAATATTTTTTGGTTAATTATTCTGTGTTAAATAAAACGAATGATCCCATCGGTTGTATTTTTCCAATAAGGTTTTTTGACAGCTTTCGTATGAAAGACCTATCAAGTAGTCATTTAGCTCAGCATATTCATCATTCAGACCAGACAACGTCTTTACTGTATTACAAATATCAGCGTTCCAAAAAAAAAAAAAAATTCTCTCCACTTAGTCCATGTTATAATCGGCTTATTCGACCTAACGAACGCACTATAAGCTATACTATTGGAGAACTTTAAACCAATTGACATTGTTTGACAAGCAGTGAACAAATTGGAAAAGTTTCTTAAAAGGTAACGAAAAGAACTTGCAAAAGCTTTCGAAGTTGATCAAGCAACTATTTCTAGATGTTTAAAACCACTGGGTTTCATCCAAAAGCTGGAAAATTGAGTGCTGTATGAATTGCAAGCTAGAGATGTCGAACGCCGGTTCTGTATGTCGGAAATGTTGCTTGAACGTCAAAAAAAGAAGTTATTTTTGCATCGGATTGTCACTAGTGAAGAAACATGGATTCTTTACAATAACCCGAAGCGCAAGAAATCGTATGTGAAGCCCGGCCAACCATCACCGTCCACGGCAAAGCTGAATATCCATAGAGCCAAGGTAATGCTCTGTATTTAGTGGGATCACAAGGGTGTTTTGTATTATGAGCTCTTGAAATCGTGTCAAACGATCAAAGGGGAGCTCAACTGAACTCTGCAAAGAACCGTGATTGATTGACATAAACCTTCAACCTATCAAAAACCCCACTGGAAATGCTTTGAAGATATCAAAGCGGACAAGTAAAAATCAATCCTTTTTAAATGACAGACCTCGTTACGCTACATGGTAAAAAAGTTCCACAAACTGATAACCTCGTTATAATATAATCCGATGAGTCAGTTTAAGTTGGCCTAAGCAATATGTATATGGTCCGCTAAAGAATCACTTTATACAGACCGATATTTCCAAGAACAGACCGATCAACTAGGCTCGTCGAGCTGATCGAGAATATAGCTATATATGCTTTATCAGGTATGAGATGTAATACCGTATTTAGACTAGAGGCGCATAGAGCTTACTTCCGAATATTATAAAAGTGATAAAAATTTCTATAAATAGGACAAAAATTTTTTTTTCTGGTTTCTCAATGCTAAAAAGTGAAATTTTTTAATCTAAACATGAAAGAACGAGTGTGCTCTATTTCGAAATACCCTATAGACTCTTGTACCATAGATTTGTTTGGGATGCTACTTATAGTTTAGTTGGCACTCTCAAGTTATTTCGACGGAATAGGAAACAAAAAACAGTATTTTGGAGAAATGCAAAAGAAATGCCAAATGTAAAGCGTCATACTTATGTATAAAAATATTAAAATATATAACTTATTAAAAACTATTATATACAATCACAATACTCCTAAATAACACAAAAATAAAGGCTTTAGTTGTTCTATTTTAAATATAAAAAATATATATCTGACTCACACAACAAAATTATGCTAAAATGCCACAACAGTCCATCAAATGTCAATAATAACAAACACTTCAAAGTTATTCGTCTCCGGCTGCTGCACCACCTGCATGGCTGAGTATGTGATAGCCTTCACCTCTGTGCCCTGCGGATGTTTACCAATTTCAAAAGGTTCGCCATAGCAGCGGCAAACAATTTCAAATGTTTCCAAATCGAACTTTGTGATTTCCAGACGCTTGCAAATGAGATACGGCTCGGCAGAGAATAGAAATAGCAGTTCATCGAGAAAATGAAATAGTAAGCCTTCGACGTCATCACCTTGTGCTTCGATTTCATAACAAGTTTCCGCGGAAACATATTCCAACTCGGTCATGTAGCCAAACATGGCCATGCCGCATTGCTCGAAAGCCTCCTGCAGCGTGGAACCCCAGGCGTGTAATCTAAGCGCGCGGTGTAGTAAAAAGGTAGTAAGTAATATGTATTTATAAAAATTTAGTATATACTCACTGCACATCCGCCGTATGATCCAAATCTGTAAACAAATGCAAAGCGGTTTTTAAGTTTTACTATATTTTTTGGCTTTAATTAGAATTACTTACATTCGTATTTAATATCAGCTAATACGAAATCTTCTTTGCTAAATTCTACTTCCATTTTTATTTAAATTTGTGTAATAATTTAATTATTTTGTGCAATAAACAAATTAGTCAGCAGACGCTACAGCGGTAAAGCGTGTTTTGTTTCTTCTTCTTTTGCTGCAGTATGTTTGGCAATCACAGCGTAATTTGCAAACAGCTGTTGTAAAAATGAACGAGTGAATGATGTTATTTTGGTTAACGTTCGTTACTTATTTCGCAAATGTATGAAATGCGTTTTTTTTTGGAAGAATTCATCTGATATAATATATACATATTTAGTTAAAAAATAAACGAGAACGTTTACGATTGGCTGTGTCTGCTAGCTTGTGCTATATGAAAATAGTATATTGCGGCAGAAGACGCGTAAACAAAAGAGTTGCTTCAGAAGGCGCCGGTTTGCTGGAGGATATTGAATAAATCAACAAAAATAGGCAGTTTACACATAATAATAATCTACAAATTAGTACAACCGAAGCAGCACTGATAATTCAACAGTGAACTAATTACGCCGCTACTAACTTCTGACGCCGCTATGTCTGCCTTTAAGTCTTTAAATGTGCACAAATACAAGAAACGCACGCAAACAAATACGCCAGATACATTGTACTGGAATCAACTGGATGTAAGTGTAAACTAAAATTTATGACACAAAGTGTTTTAACTAATTACTTTAATTTATTTAACTATTTAGACGCCCACGCTGATTAAAGAGTTTGGCGCCATTGATTACGTTGACTTCAGCACGGTTGCGCCGTATCACTTTGCTGTAACGTGTTCAATGCGTGTTTCAATCTATAATGCGCAGACTAAACTCACGTACAAGAATTTAACACGTTTCCAAGAGACTGCTTATGGCGGTAATTTTCATCAAGATGGCCGTCTGCTTGTTGCCGGCGACAGAGCAGGTTTCGTCAAACTTTTCGCTACATCAAGCAAAAATGTGCTGCGTCTATTTAAAGGACATACAGCGCCAGTACATCGCAGTTTCTTTGCAGCGGATAAATTACATATTGCTAGTTTCTCCGATGATAGCACAGTACGTGTTTGGAATATGACCAACGAACAGACCGTACACAAATTCGAAAATGTGCATACTGATTATATACGCGCCGGTGCTATGCATCCGGTATTACCAAATATTTTTGTCTCCGGTGGTTATGATGGTAAGATTGCCATTTATGATACACGCACTGCAACGTTGATCAATAAGCATATCATACACGGCTGCCCGATTGAATCGTTGTTGTTTTTGCCAAGCGGTGGCATATTTATAAGTGGCGGTGGCACTGAAGTACGCATCTGGGATATGTACGCAGGTGCACGTTTACTGAACGTGCTGTCACAGCATCACAAGACCATAACAAGCTTATGCCTTGCTTCAAATGGTTGCCGTTTGTTATCAGCGGGACTGGATAAACAAGTGAAAATCTATGATCTGGCTAACTATGAAACAGTGCATACGTTAAGCTTACCATATGAAGTGCTTAGCATTGATGTTGCACCGCAGGATCAAGCTGTTGTCGCCGGTATGATTGATGGCTATATCTCTATACAGTCCATGAAGAGCAGCAGTGAAGTATGTGCTGATAAATTATTGCGTGACATTGCCGTACAGCAGCGCAGGCAAGCTATATTTAAGTGCGATCGTATGGTACTTGAACAGCAGCTACAGCCAAAATTGACAGCTTATGATTGCTTTTTCCGCAATTATGAATACAATAAAGCATTGGACAGTGTACTCAATCGCAGCAATATAAAATCACAGCCTGAATTAATAGTTGCCGTCCTGCAAGAGCTCATAAACCGTAGAGGACTGCAACGTGCACTAATTAAACGTGAGCCAAGATCAATGCAGCGTCTTATTAACTTTATTATACGCTACATTGGTGAACATCGTTTCATGCGTGTGCTGACTGATGTCACCAATGCGGTACTGGATATTTACGAAAGCAATTTCAATGATTTCAATGAAACACTTGCGCGTGATTTCATACGGCTGGCGATGACACTCGAAAAGGAGGTTAAGTTAACACAGGACTTGCTTGAGCTGCAGGGTATGCTGGAATTACTTATGACAGCTGCGAGCAGAAAGCATTAGAGCGTTGATTATGCATAAGTTTAAAGCGAATAAGGTGTTAGTATAATTCAATTAATTAGCCTAGGAATTCGACAGTAAGCGAATTAAATAAGAACAAAGTCATTGCAGTTTTTGAATGAAAAAAACTATAAACTTTATTAAATAATTATCAAAAAAAAAAAAATCTTTAACTAATATATGTATATAACAGTTCTTTCATTGCATTTAAAGCATTATTGATTAATATCCATGTAAATTAAAGTCACACTAATATTAAACTTTATACTTTTTAATTTACTTCAAACCCAAATAAACAAAAGACTTAAGCCACGAACTTGTTTTATTTTATTTAATTTTTTATACGTAAGATGCTAAAGCAGGTGTGGCTGACGCTATAAAGTAAATAAGTTCTGAGTCAGTATCTTAAGGCGAGTCAATGTCCGTCTGTCCAGTTGTCCGTATGACATTTTTAATAAGGAGGACTATAAAAGATAGAGCCTTCAAATTTAGCTATTTAGATTCTTCTATTCTTCTGATCATTTGTATTCAATGAATGTGGTTAACTTCTAAAACATCGAGAAAATCCTTATCGACTTTTTAGCTGATATCGTCATACACAATTAATGCTTCTAATTATTAAAAAAAATAAGTTACCTTATTAAAATCTTATAATTGGTCGATTGTCTAACCCAAAAAATTGGCAAAGCGTCGAGCACGTCGCACGTATCAACATGTAGCGAATGCTAGACGGCGGCAAGCTACAACCATAACAGACCGGCGAATCCCTCTTAAACACACTCTCCCGACTGCTCTGAGCAAACTCGCCGTCTGGTTACAGATGCTCAGGAATTACTGAGATTATGGAGTAGTAATTTTTGTAACCTACTTGGAGGACAAAATCAGTATAGCTTTAGATCAAAAAGGTTGACCAGCGACCAAATATTAACATAACGACCAATTTTGGAAAACACCCGTTAGTTCAGCAAAGATACACTCCGCCTACTTGCCGACTATATAGCAGCTATCGTCACGCCAATACGAACGAAGTTTTTCGAAGCTTGCATTAAGTATCCCGGGAAAGATCGATCCACAAGCCTGGAAAGCCGGAAAATGGCCTATCAGTTTTCTGCCTTCATATCGAAGGTGTGGGAAAAAATGTTTGTGTTCCGGCTTGCTGGTTTTGTGTGATCCCTAGTAACGCAGCGAGTAGACAACTGAGTCCGCAGGCTTTCGTAGAAAAAAAACAAGTAAGGAAATTTCAGTCGGTCGTAACCGACTGTAAGAGGCCCTGTACCAGTTCAGGTCGCCTAACAAACACATTAAATGTTTTCCGAGCATATGACCAAACACATGACCACTTCTCACTGCGCGAATATGAATGAAAAGAAAAGGGGGGTCGTTCAAATTCAATTGCTTATAAAATCGTCATTTATTATCCGATTTTGATGAACTTTTTTGATTTGGGCTAAGAAGGACGTTAACTTTATACTGGTGTATAATTTTTTTTGTGCCGAAGAAATTTTTACCCTAAAGGGTGATTTTATGGGGAGGGGGGGGGGGGTGGGGGAGGGTCAAAATTTTAAAATAAACTTGTGAAATTCCGGAGCAGTCCTAGTCGAATGCAAAAAACACGAAGTCTCTATCTATTACCGTTTCCGAGATCCTTTCGTTCATACAGACGGACGGACGGACGGACAGACGGACATGGCTATATCGACTCCTCTATCACTCCTGACCATAATGGGGGTAACTTTGGGGGGTCTCCGACAATTAGTTCTTCCTGTTACATACATTTGCACAAAACCAATAGGCTCTTGTACCTTCGGTACAGGGCCTAACAATACAGCTATGGGTGCATTTATAGACGTACATTAGGCTTTTGATGGTATGTAACACACTGGTCTTTTGACTAAAAACAAATACTTATTTCCGGCTTCTTTTTACAAAATGCTACATTCATACTTAGAGGAGCGCCAATTTTCTGTTGAAGAGCGAACGCAGACTTTAGTCGCTCCACCAGTATTAACAGAAGTGCCACAGGATAGCCTCCTAGAAGCTATCCCATATTCTGATTATACATCGTACGTTCTTGTCCTAGACACAGTGACTTAACACCGTTAAAAATGCTTTTTGCGCCACTTACTTATAACTGTTTTCTACAAGTGCGAGTATCATGCAACAGACGGACTCTAAGAATACCTGCATGCCTTCGATCAAAAAGATCGAACATAAAACTTAACAGTTTCACTTTGTTAGACAAATTTCTCCGGAAATACACCTCAACAGGTCTGTGATGCGTTAGGCCTTCAAGACGAAAACATTGGGTCTTCTTTTGCACAAAATGGTGATCTTTGGGGATCACATTACTGCGAGCAGACAAAATTGTCGCCTGCTGGCCCATAAAACCAACTGACGAGAATCTTGGCCAGCGATATACCAATACGGAGGTTAAAACTTTGAAGTTTGAGGTATTAAGTCTCTTACTTTGACACTTCACCTGCCTAAACTACCTCCTGCTTCATCACAAGAAAGGTGAGAGTTCCATTTCTTTACTGCTTAAGTTTAGTCAAGTTGCATAACAAAATTTCAATTTGAGCCAAAATGAATAAAATGAACGAGTAGAAATGAACGAAAATAAATTATATGACATATGCCATATGGCATATGACATGATTAGGCATTGTAAAGGCATAATTTTCATTATCATGAACTTGACTTAAGCATTGCGACAATAAATAAACTTAATTCACTTGAAAATAATTAAATAATGTCGCGTACAATGACACCAAATTGCTTAAACGAGTCTTTTTCACTTGAAATGCGCTACGCGTGCCGTGCGTCTAAGCGTTTGCCCGGTGACTTATGAGTTATAGGTGAGGCTATATATTAACAAATAATACGGAAATATGACGCGAAGTAAACAGAGTAAAAAAAGTACATTTGGCTTAAAAGTAAACCAACGGGAACTCTTTTTTTGGGGTCTTACGCTCAAAAGTGTCTCTATTTGTTGTTGCTTTGGCTGGCACTCAAACTTCATTTGGTTAGCTTGCTGGCTACTCGTTTTGTTGGCGCAAAAATAGTTTTCAATTGCAGCTCGCGCGGTGCGCACACTACCAGTCTAGTCAGCCGTGTTCCGCTGTGCTGTATTTTACCGCCGAGTTTTATAGACGTTTACTCAAGTCAAAAGTAAGCCTTGCCACATTCATTCGTTCGTACGTTTTGTGTCTGCAACTTTGTTATGAACAATTTTCAAAACGCACTTAAAAAAGTATCTTAAAAAGCGAAAAATGAATTGCAGAGTGTCTTGTCTTGTGTTGAACGAATGTGTTTTTAGTTAATGTAATTTAGCTTAAATCGTGAATGTTTTAGCAAAATTGCATAATTTTTTGCTTTTCGGTTCAACAGTTCATTATTACAATCGAATTTTCTGGTAATATTTTGTTGAAATTATGTTTCTTTAAGGGGAATAACTTGTAATGTACGAACGGGTTTTTGACTGCTGCATAAGAGAATTGTCATTTGCAATTTGTTCCCAAACGCCTGCAATATAGCAAATCATGACAGTCTCTACACTTGCTTAATATTTTTAAATGATTTTTTATTGAATTGCTTTTGTTATATTTAAATATTAAAGTTTGTTAATGAACATTACAAACAAAACATTGCACAAAAATCTTGCGAAGACTCTTTGTCTGCAAGACTTTCAATGCCCTTTCATCTGTCTGTATCATGATACATACTTGCTTCAAGGCCTGCATCTGTCTATGGCTTTTTTTTGACCAAAATATTTGTATGGGTTATAAACTGCAAAGGTCTTATTTGGACATTTTTGTACGTTTTATTTAGATCCACTCGTGATCGTCTCCACTTAGTTCGAGCTACCCTATAGCCCCATTGAACCTTAAATTTGTATAGGGAATATGTTCCAATCTGGACTCGTGTAGGATATTTTATTGGAATATGTATAAAGTAGACCAAATATGTTCGTTTCAGGCTAAGCTCAACCATAACAAAATAATTTTGTTACAAAACCTCCGACGACTTGATAGATTTATGTAGGTGCGGCCCCTTCTGGTGTTGCGATATAGATTTGTATGGAATACTTCATCAGAATTAAATTTAGCATCTTCAACTAAAATACCAAAAAGAAACCAACCATTTTTTCATTAAAAAACTCATAAAAGAGGCACAGACCTTTATAAATGCTATCCCTTATCAAGAGGTTTACCAGTCCATTAAAGACTACCCATCTGAATAGCGAATTTGAGGCAATAAATATTCAAATTTGAAGGCTCTATCTTTTATAGTCTTCAAGTTCTTGTTGTACATAGCCAAACAGACGGAGGTCTTGACATTTTGTAGGAAAGCCACTTCTTTTTGCTGTACAATTTCTATATTATATATCCCAATGGAATATTTTATTAGGATTGACAACAAAATACACCAATTTTATCATTTAAAGCTGAATTAACAACAACAATATATTTTTCTCATACAAAAACCCAGTAAGATGCGACTGATTTGTATGTAGAATATTATATAATAATTATTATAAAATTGATTGGGGCCACGTACGAAAGTGTTGGTAGCCCTACCACTCTTTGATTCTCACCACACCAAGGCTGTCCCCGTTTTCGTCACGCCAAAGTTTCAATTCAGATTCAAATCACAAATAACTTATTCACGAACACCTTACAACAATTAACTCAATTGTACTATGACTAGTTCACATAATAATTTTCCAAAACCCAGCAACTGAATGTTTGTACTTTAATGTTGTCTTAAGTTCATTCAGTTTAAAAAAAGGACTAGCTTTGGCCTTGGATAAATTGTATAGGCGGCAGAACGATGCCTACTTTTAGGGTTTAATTTCCGCAAAAAGCTATAAAAGTATGCACTTTTGCTTTTAACATCGTCCCCGATTTCGTTACGTTTTTTATTTCATTCAGACGACAGACCTTACTGGGCCTAAAGAACAATCTCAACTCATCCGAACTTCAAGTTCATGATGTAATTTCTTCTTCAGCACTTGTTCTATTAAGCAAACCTAATTAGTTTTAAGGGCTGCGATATTGCTTTGGATCAAATAGAGACAGAAAACAAATATCACATTCAGGTGTCTATGGATGTCCTGCCTGCCACTAAAGAATTTGTGCATCAATTCATTCACAAACAAGAAGAATAGATGGGAGATAGTGAGCATTCCTGGTAAATCCTTGATACAATATTATACGAAGACGACAGGCATTCCTTTGTGAACGATCTTGGTTCGTTATTTTGATATGCATTTTTCAATGGTGTTCCAGAGAACTTAATCTGACGTTAGCAACTCGAAATGCAAAAATTGTTTGATTCTTTATTATTTGGACGATAAATCTTCAAAGAGGCACGACTATTTGTTGATAATAGATGCGCTTATTGCGTAAGGAGAGTTTGAGGCACTCCTTTTTAGTGTGAAGCATACATTGATGCATTTGCATCTATATCTATTGACGAATTTTTCAGGCCGATGGAAAGTGTTGTATCTTTAGGACTAATGTGGTGTTGTACTTTCTATCGTGACCAAGGGATTTGTTCTTTTGAGTCCTTTAATCACATTAGAGATCTCCGTCAAGGTGATGGGGCCGATGGGGATTTGTGTATGCAGTGAAGTATCTAATTATGCCTGAAAGTGCTTGGGAAACAGTTTGGCTAGCACGTCAACCTGCTCAGTGTAGAGCTATACTACCCTCCACAAGTATTTTGTATACTTTGCTGATAAATAGATCCAATGTCAAGTCTATATCTTCAGCCCAGTTAAACTACATGTCCAGTTGAATTTCTTTGTTCAGTTGCCTCTTAAAAACCTCCAGATTTGTACAATGGTCGACTAATATCTCATTGGAGGCGTATGTCCTGCTGAGTCGATCGTGATAATAAGAGGTAAATGCTCCGAGCTCAGTTAATATTTAGCTTCCAGTGTGGAATACCTCAGAATATCTTAAAATCGAGGCATCCAGGTTGGTTGTTTGCAACGTACGTGTACGTAGTGGGGCTCCAGTGGTCAAAACGTTGGCGCTGGAGGGCAAGATTAAACCAGCCATTTCTTAACCTCTATTTTCTTCTATCAGGTCCCCTCACGTAGAAATCACCGCAAACTATATATATGCCTTCCAACTGTACGAATAGTGCGGCAAACTCGCTACTGGTCCATTCGAACCTTGGGTGGCATTTAATGGCGGCATTCTGGGTTATGGGAATGGGTTACATGAAGAAGAGTTGATTGTTGCTCCTGCTGAGTATAGCAGTACCGCACTGACTTGCAGGGTAGAAGTTTCACTCATAGAGTTTGGGCGAAGGGTTTCCAGTTAACCGAGTTTCACTTAATATTTGTGTCGTGCATTTTGCTGGAAACACCAGTTTAGAGTTATATTAGGTTGCCTACTTTTGTTTATTAACGATGTTTCCAATTCTTCATATGGCAACAGAAGCATATCTGAATGTTTCTGAAACATTGTCCGCCATTCTCTCCATGAGTCCTCATTTAAAAGCGAAATTTCCTCCTAATACAAGAAAATGGTTGTCCTTTACAATCAGAGTCTTCTGATTGATTCTTATATCATAAAATCTGCAACAATAAGTCCTCCGTAAACTGCACTTCGGATAAGATGTCATCCATATAACTCTTTCTCATAGCCTCTCTACCGATGCAGCGAAATTTTTTATTCCACAATATTGTCAAAGAATTTTGTGCTTTTCAGCTTTATGCTCCAAAATCTTTTCTAGTATGTGCTTTACGTAGTAAGTCCTAAACGTATAAATTTAGCCCTGATCTAATGGAACTGAGACGTTTTATTGGTGGTAAAAAAAATTATTTTCATGTTGGGAATTATTTTGAAGTTTAAATGTTTAGGACCAATAAAATGTCGAAATACAAATTTTTTTTGTTTGATATTGGATCAGACAAAAGCAATCATTAACCCATTATTTAAATATTGGCCCGTATTTTACTGTTATGTTTCCAAAAAGAACGAAGATTTTTCTTTTTTATGCCTTTCAAAACTTGTAAACAAGCCGATGATGGGTTTATTTTAAAATTCTTTGAGTTGTTTCTACGAAGAATCAATTTAAACCGATCCTTAAATACTTTATATCCCGAAAGACTGTGCATGGTTTTAAGAACAATTGATTTCTTTGCGACTTCCTTTTGCATCCCAATTGTTGTTTCGTCTGCATTGAAATACTGTATAATCTCCAACATTTATATCTTTTCTGAACTATTCTTTCTGTGTAATTTCAAGGCAAACAATCTTGTAAATCAAAAATTTCCGCTTATGATGAACTGTGTTATTGAAAACCTGATTAATTAAGTCATAATAATTATATTTACATTTTTTATAACTGTTTCTTCTTCTATGTAACAAACTAATCGAGAAATTAACAAAACCAATTTTTAATTTGTTTAAAGTGTATTAAATTATAAAGGTCCATTCAAAAAAAAAAAATATAATAATACAGAAAATAGGTCAAGTTCAAACGACAACAGCCAGACAGCAGCGAGACATTACAGGTAGATGGAAGGTTAACTGTTAAGCGGGTGTTGTGTCTAACCGGTATAAGCAGCTGCTCATGGCTACCGCACTTGTCCAACATCAACGTCATCATCATCAGCAACATTGTACCGCCAAGGCACTCCATACTTTAATGATAATCATCCGCACGCAGCAGCATTTAAGCTGCTGCTCAATTTTATACCAAGAAACATTAACCTTAAATTATTTGCAGTTGAAATTAACAAACCTCGCCAAATCTACTTGAAGAAGAAGAAGTTTCTAACGCAATGCTATATGCCCTACACAAAGTCAGTGCGGCGTTGTTGCTGCATTTAGTACTGCTCAGCTGCAACAGCCAGCTTGTAAGAGGCGAATCACAAGTATCCGCTGATGATGAGCTTTCACGTCTACTGGGACGCTGTGACACACAGCGCTTAGACTTCGACGACTGTATGAAGGATGTCTTCAATGATTTGCGTGCCTATTTTCCAACAGGTCTGCATACATTTTTATTTGTGACAAAACCTTTCAACTCTTTAATAACTTTCTTTTTACTTTAGGTGTACCCGATTATCACATCAGACCCTTTGATCCACATCACGCATCTTTTGTCGAGTTGCGACGCGGTGACACAAATGGCTTTGGCGGCTTTAAATTAATCTTGCGCAATGTCTCCGAATATGGCTGGACGCGCTCTGAGGTGACAAAATATCATACGGATGCCGCAAATAAACGCATTGTCTACTCACAATATTTTCCGGAGAAAAGTCTTGAGGGCTATTATGAATTTGCAGGCAAAATGCTTGGCAATGCAGTGCGTCGAAAAGGCTTTTGGAACTTGACTTTGTATGATTATAGGTAATATTTTTTTTATAATATTTATTTGGTATATTTTATTAATACATCATTTTATTTTGACAGCCAAACAACCAGCGTACGTCGTCTGGGTGAACCCGGCACTTTGCTTAAGGTGCATATCGAGGTCGATCGTATTGGTGGCATGGAAATGCATATAGCTGATCTGTTAGCACAAGGTCGTCAGCAATTAAATAATCTGTCAGATGGTGTTATAAATAGCATGTGGCAGCTTGGACTGCCGTTCATTAAACCTATTATTAACGAGCTTGTTAGCACGGCATTTACCGATATATTTAACGAATCTTTTCGTTATTTTCCCATAAATAAATTTTTAAGTTAGTTAATATGGTTTGTTAGGGAATGTATTACGCTTGTGTATGACATGTGATGATGTGCTTTGTTATGAATTCGTTCGGTTGTTAGAAGTGACAGAGAACTAAATGCTAATACATATTTATTTCATTGGCATTAGCTTGATACAGAGAGATGAACAATAAGAATCTTTGTGGTTTTGTGGCTTTAAAATTTTACAAAGGTCAAAGAAGGAAATAAACATAAAAAAGTCAGGCCCCCCTTTTCGAAGAAAGCTGGTCACGCCCTTCCGTAAGGGTATTTTCCTTTTAGGACTTTTTTAAATATTGGCATTTTAGCTAAATTAAAAACAATTTTTTACACAAAAACTGAAAAAGAGAACCAAATTTGTATGAGGTTACGCCTTATACAAGTTATCAGCTTATGGATAAGGACAGTCTAAATATGTATCTAAACTGAAGACAAAGTCTCTTATAGTGTTCAAGATCTCATTTTTCAAACAGCCAGCAAGACAGACGGACGCTAATGTCTTTATAGACGAGACTATTAATGCTCATCAAGAATATATACACTATTATCGGGTCCCGCTTGACTCCTAGTGCTTGTTACATACATTTGCACAAAATCAATATACTCTTTTAGCCTCTGGGTACAAGACGTATTGTCTAATCGAGACCATAATTACAGAATTCATTAAAATATGAACTATTAGACAGTTGTCCGATTTTAAAAATTTTTATTTAAAACAAATTTGAATAAAAGAAATAAATTCAAAGTGTTTTTGTATGGGAGCCATACCTTCTAGTGGCCACATTATGGCGATCTTCATTCAAAACAATATCTCTAAATATTGAAGAAATTGCGTGCATTCGAACATACAGACAGACGGAGATGCCTCTAAAGACTTGCCTTGTCTAGATGATCAGGGCTATTTATACTTCATGAAGTTTTCGAAGCTTTCTTTAAAGTGATGTGACCAAATCATATTTCTATTCAGTTCACCAAGATTTAGGGAGGGGGTTAATGGCACCACTTTTTCCCTTGAATACGCCCTTGGTTACTATATTAGTGAGGAACAATCTCGTCTAGAGAGTGCGTTGCATGGCGTACTCTAACGATTTACTACGAATTTACGAGAATAGATCGATAAAATAGAATCTTTTTGGTTCTGAGTTTCCGCTCTCAATATCCGAAAAATGTAGAGTAGAGAAAAGTGGAATGATAAAGAGAGATATCAACATATCCGTTGCAACACAAGTGTTACAACTTTCGTGAAGATTTTTTATTTAACTACCCCCGCTAAAGAAGTTTCATCAATCAAATAATTAAATGTCAACAAAAATATTTTGATCAGTGGATACATTTTTACCGGTTATCAAAAATATAAAAGATATAATGGATTTAAATTTCAAACCGTAAACTGCAAACGCCGGAATTTATATGGGGTATAGACAGATATCTCAAAAATTGATTTTAAAAAAATGCTCAACAACAGACAGACTGACGGACAGCCAAATCTCGTCTGAGGTGATTTTTCAATATCGAAGAAAGGAGCTTTAGGAATCATTCAAATTGCTTATAAAAATTTTGAAACACTGGAAAACATGAATACAATCCATCAGCGGAGGTTTATTCCGAATACGATTATATCGGGAGATTATCTTGAATTGTATTTTTATTCGGTTAAACAGATTCCCATGTATTTATGGTTACCCCGAATATAGCCTTTTGACCCATTGTGATACCACATTAAAACTCTTTTTAACCAATTTCAATATTTTGCATACTTCACATTAATTCTAAACTCAAACAAGGTTTTCTCTAATAATAGAATGCAAAAAGCGCGATCTATCTATTACCGCTTCCGAGATCCTTTCGATCATACAGACGGATGGCTATATCGACTCCTTTATCATTCCTGAACATAATGGGGATAACTTTGGGGGTCTCCGACCATTATTTCTACCTGTTACATTCATTTGCACAAAACCAATTACAAATTTCCCATAGGGAAAAGGCTTTACTAAGTTTGTGCAAATGTACATGCATGTACAGGCAGCAGGAGGCGAGACAGACCGCATAAAGTAAACGTTAAAAAGCGTTATTAGCTTTATATCACATGATCATTTGTTCCTGCCAGTACGCTTAGTTATAGTTCCATGAACAAATAATCTCTACTGAGACGAATAATGCTACTGAGATGAATTATTAATGAATCGACTCAAATCAATGAATCGCCGCCACTACTGTCACATACACAAAGGAGTAAAAAGAAAAGCGCATTTTACATTTGATACACACGCCTAATTGGTGCTTAGACTTTTTCTAATACTATTTAGTCTATATTCGTATGTATATAGTTATATAATTTGTTGTTTGTTGAATATATAATAAAACTTTACAACTTAAGGAATTAAATTAAAATGTTTCTTAACTATCTAGCAGACTGGCTGCAATATTACCGGCTTGCTTATGCATATCAGTGCGCAAGGATGCCGCTTCATCAGTTTGCTGAAGTGGTTTACACAGCGCATAAAGTTTCATCAGGGATATAGCGCCATAGGCAGATTTATCCATCTGTTGTTCAACAGTTTCGCGTAGTACATTATAAGCCTGCTCCGTTTCGGGCGTCAATTGTACTTCTGTAAGAAATACGAAGAAATTATATATAAGCTTTAAATACATCAAATTCCAACTTACTACTCTTCTGCTGCTTGCTTAGATCAAACATATGCTGGAAATAACACAATTGATTGTATAAATCACATTCCGAATATTGCCGCACCAGCGCACCATCTTTGCAGCTCATGCAAAGCGGCCGCATATTGCTTGTAGCATATGAAAATGTGCGCGTATTCAAATTGCACGCAGGATTATCACAAACCAGCCAATTCTTGTAGAAACGTGTTATATAGCCGCGCATAACAAGCTGCAAACGATTGCGTATCGATATCAGATACTGATAAGGCGGTGTGCTGCACGCCGCATTGGTGCAACGTTGCAGCACCGATTCGTGCGTATTATTAGCGGCTGGTTTGAAGGCGGCAGCAATGACATTCTCCGTATTGCAGCTAACACAATTGAAGCTGAATTTATCGCAGAAACGATATTTCTGTAGTGTAGTCTTGACAATCGATTCGCCAACAGCATCCTCGGAACGTTGCATTTGTGCGCTATAAGAAAGTTAAGAAATTAGTTTAAAATTAAGAGTTTGTTGGCTATTCGTACTTACCGCTGCACTGCTGCCTTGAATTTCGTTGGATCTAAGCCCAGACACTCAGCAATGCGACTGGCATCGGTGCCTTCCAGCACATCAATCATACGCGTCACTACCGGATGTATTTGATGCGCTAGATAGTAGTTTGTATCTAGCTTTAACTTCTCCGTTGATGTTTTCAACTCATCCAGATGATAGGCACGCTGCATTGCTGCATTTGTGCTGCCATCCTCGCAGATTATATAGTCCACCATATCGCCGCGTTTATAACGTCGATTGCGTTCTTTATTCATGCGCAGCGCAACCTGCACATGCGGCTGCGCGCTTATGTTGTTGTATTCGTGTGGTCCCTTTGTTAGCTGCTTGGTTATCAAATACATGGGCAAAGGTACCGCATTCTCCAGTACCTGTGTCTTAATCTTCTCCAAATGCGCATGCACAGCATCCAGTTTATCATCCAAGTCCTTGTCAGACAACACTTCATCGAGTACCACTTTGCCCACCATTATAGCCAACTGTGACCAATCACGACGCACTATATCCAGACCTTTGTGTTCCTGCTCCTTTTTCAGTTCGCCCTTTGCATTCTTCGACACTTTCACTGCAGCGTATTTCTTTTTCTTCAACAGCAGCAGACAACTAAAAACGCCATCAATGTCCAGTTCAAGTTGTTTATACATCTTATTAACACTCTGCTTAATGCTATGTCCAATCTTAAAGACTTGATCATAATCTGTTATATTAGTATTGACCATTATGGAATCCGTATCACCATAAACAACTTCGTAGTTCAATTTCTGCACCAGACTCTGTGTATTAGTAAGAATCTCACGTCCCTTAAATGTAACCAGTGCCGCGAGATGCTGCGCAAAGAAACGCGAGTGCGCGAAGCCTAAACAGCCGTACATCGAATTGGCGGTCAGTTTGAGCGCCATTTGACGTATGTGATATTGCATTTGCAATTCCGGTGAGAGATCAGGCGCAGCCATTAGTTTCTTAACCTCACGACGTGATTCCACCAAACGACGCAGCTGCTGTGGTAATATGCCCGGTTCCGCGCTTGAATCTGGCAGCGGCGGCATATCATCTGCATTATACGGCTGTTGCACTGTGGTAAAGCAGATGTTATACTCTTGTATTATGCTGGGATACAGCGAATTGAAGTCCATGAGCAGTATGTATTTGTCGTAGAGTCCACGTATGGGATCCAACACCAAACCACCGGAATAGGCTGCCTTTTTGCGTGCAGCTGTTGATGTAGTTGCATCGGCAGCACCTTCGATGGCTTTATCGTTAAATTCACGCTTTTTGCGATCCGGCACTATATAGTTTTTCTCGGTGAAAGCATGCAGCAGCAAATATTCATTACGTTCGGATCGTCCACCTTGCAGTGTACGCGTCATTATATTGCCGCAGATATTGGTGATCTGCAAAGCCAGTGGCATAATATTCAGATCGCACATGAGCCGCAATATATAAGAGGCATCCTGCATGGTCAATGATATAAGTTTGAGTATGCCATCACCTGGAATAGATACAATAGAAGGTTTAGTAAATTAATTAAATTAGATACAAGTTATAAAATAGAAGAAACAATAATGAAGTGAAGTGTGCTGGACTTCGTCTGTACGAACTGTCAGAAGGGCATGTGTATATCGACTTCTGATGATGACTTCTAATGGCTATGAGGTTACCACTACTTTTTGGTTTTTATTCAATGACAAGATTAAAATCAAGCTTCGCCAGCCATAATACCCGGGGCCGTTTACAATAGATGTATTATACAGAGACGAAATGAATGCTTGCCTAAGTCAAGTCTTTCTGTTTCAGAGAAATTAATTAATACTCGTACTGCCCCTTTTTTCTTATATGGGAACTTGTTCACATTAATATCAATAGTTAATTTTTTAAGCCACTTACCTGTGTTATACATCTCAAGTAGATCTTCATCGGTAATATCCATGCGTTCATTATCTTTAATTTTCAGCACATTTTGACACAACGTCTGCATATCGTATGAACGTGAGCGTATACACTCCTCCGCAGAGCGTTTCACATCGCATACCATGCGTCCAATAAAGAAGTCCAGCATTCTTTTGCCGAATGCTTGCGTCATACGCAGGCGACCCAGACGCGACCATTGTGAGATCTTTAAGCTAACAATGCGATCCGTAATGACATTTAATTGACAATCCAAAGCATCGTGTGTCACCAACAGATCCGCATCGATTTGTTGATAAATAGCAAGAAACCAGCCAAGCAACGAACGCTCTGAGTCATGCTTATGTATGCGCGTTGATTTATATTTGCTGAGTTTATGATTAATATCAAACGGCCAGTTGACTACCGAAGGACGTGTTAGACCGCACATATGTCGATTGAATGCCGGCTGCGGCGGTGGTTTGTCTATGTGATAACGATTATGCACCAGCATGGAGATCATGCAGATCTCATTCTTCAAAGTCTTCGGATTCAGCATTGTGCGCACGTTCAATGTGAGCAGTGTCAGCGGCGGCGGTGGCGCAGGTTTACCATCCTCAACTAGTGTTATCTTATTTGGTTCACTGACACTTATATCCAGCTTACACCAACTGATTGGCGCAGTATTTATATTGAATTTACTCAAATTAAGCCAACATGGTCCTTTGATTTTACGATCGAGCAAGAAACGTTCCAGCGATGTGGTATTAGCACCGAATATATGCGCTATCGAATTATATTTCAATTTCTTTAGATCTGGTGCCGGCTTCTTGCCATCATAGTGTACCTCCATGTAGTCACAGACTTGTGGTACGTCGATGCCAATTGGATGGTAGGCAAAATTTTTGGAAACTTTACGCGAACGAAATGTTGTAATACGTAATTCGGTGGCAATTTTTTCATCAAATTCTTTATAGATATCGGCAACGGTGACCTTCTGGCGTGTGGGTTCTTTCGTTATGGGATCAAGTAACTGTTTATAATATTGAAATTAGTAAAATTTTAAAAATGAAAAAACATTTTTAACTTACATATTCACGCGGCAGTAAATAAAGCACACGTTGTATCTGCTCTACACGCACACACACGGATTTGCCATCTGCAGTGCGTCCAAAGAGAAATACCTCACCGGGTCGTTTTTGTGCATCCTCCCAGGCTTCCCAATACCAGAAGCGTAAATTCTGATCATTGTCTATAGTTGCATCTTGCGTACTTGTTGTGGCATTCGAGGATAGCACTTCCTGTTCAAAGTTATCATCCATTTGGCATATGCTCTCCCAGTTATTGAGCAGACTGGACAGATCCTCTGCCTCGGTTTTCTTCGGCTTGACCGGCGTTACTATTGTAGCCGGCTTAGATGTTGCTGCGGCTTCCTTTTGCTTGGGCTCCGTTTTTGATTTCTCAGCTTCAAATTGATTTTCAGCATCCTGCAGACAACTAAAATCCATATCATCATCATCGTCGGAGAAATGTACGGCGCTCTCATTTGGTGCATCTTCCGTTTGTTCCAATTTTAATTTTTCCTTAGGCTCTGCTGGTTTCTTTTGCTCCAAATTAGGCTTTGACGTTGCTTCTTCTTTTTCTTGCTTCACCGTTGTTTCTTTTTTTGGCTTTTCTGTGAAAAATGGCTGCGCTGTCTTCTTATTTATAATTGTTGGCTTTGGTTTTAATATGCGTTCCAGCATTTCATCATCATCTGCCTCATCGGCATTTTTCTTTTTCTCTTCCTGCATTTTTATGTTATTTATGAAGCTGTTCATGTAATCCTTAGCCACTGCTGCATCCGATTTAGGTTTTTCTTTAACGCTGACAATTTTTGCCGGCGCAATTACTTTATGCGTTTTTGCCGCAGTTGCACTGCTTGGCGCTTCATCTTTAAGTTCACCCAATATATCCGCCAATATATCATCATCCTTAACTGATGATTTTACTTCGGATTTCTTGGGCACTGCATTGTTAAAGAGATTACGTATGGATCCTTTGCCTTTTGCAGGCTGTGCATCTGGATCACGTAGTCGCTTCTTGCCCGCTGCTGCGCTGACGCCTTTCTTTGTATTTTTACTCGATTTTTCTTGTTGTTCACCATCACTGTATTCATCCTCATCCTCGAAGAAGTCGCGCCCATCTTCCGCATAGCCAGTGCCATCTATTTTAATGTTTATTAGTTTAATTTTTCCAATCATATGCTTCACTTTTGCTTACCATCTTCAATCCAATCGTCGCCGTATTTTTCGCGCGCACGTTTTGCATATTCGCGCTCATCCACCACCTCGTAAACATCGTCCACCTGCTCTTCAACATGTAATTTGTGTTTGTTGCCTTTTAGCTGCTTTAGGCGTTCCATAGCAGCGAAGCGCCCATTTTTATCTACGCGCTGCCGCTTTGCGCGTGGCTCACCTGGTGAAATTAGCAATTGGCGTATGTGAATTCAAAATTTTATTTTATATATGCATGCAATACTTACTAGGAGAGTCTGCCATATTTGTTTAAATAATTGCAATGCTAAAATTTTGCAGAAAACTGCTGTTTATACTTTTTGTAATATTTTGCTTCGCTTGGCAATAATTGGCGGGAGTTTCTGCTTCTTTTTGCTTATTGAATCACAATTAAAATAAATGAAAATAACACATTCACAATTTCGCAGGTTGGCACACTTCCGGTGATCTTGTCAAACGGAAATGTTGTAGCCCTTAAATGATGGTCATGGGTTTGTTCATGTGTTCGCTAAAAAGCCGTTAAATTTAAACTTTATAGAAATCAAAAAAAAATTTCACAAATAACAAGGAACATAAAGCAAACTTCGTGCAGTTTCCAGGCCATATAGAACTCAAATTAGAAATTAAATGCTTGAAATTAATCTTTGTCAGTACTCTTAAAAGATTTGAATGGCGAGTTTAAAAGAAAAAAGTCTAAGAAAAGAATGACAAAACCACCTGCTACACGGGGATTAAGTAGGCTCTAAAACTTGGAAAGGAACAAGCCCAGAATAAGTACATTCATGGTTGCACAACATAACGGAATAAATTTTTCAATGTGCGTAATCTAATGCTGCTTCAGAGAAGGTTTCGTCGAAAATGGAAGACTAGCTTTTTTCGAGAAAGTACAATTCGAAGCAATTAGGAAGTATCTAAGGGCTCTTTCATATATGAGGAGCTACAAGGGACAAAAAACGACAATCACGAAGATAAGCAGCAATCAAATATGGAAACAATGATTGGTGCAGATCATTTAGCATTTGCCACTCGTTTGAGGTCACATTTTCAGACTCTCCATACTGCAAGAAATGTTCAAATTTCTTGAAGTACCGTGAAAAATGGATTCCTCTAGAGGTTTTGAGGCAAATCAAATTGGTAGCAGATTAGTCAAAGTATTTCCAAGAAAGGGTAGCTTACTGTTTCTGACAATGAGTTTTAACGCCATGCTGTGCATCTACCACTTTCCCTCACAATGGATTTGAGCTGCGATTATGATGACTTCCCCAGCTTTCTACAGCAATACTAGCTGTGCTATAGATTTCAATATCAACCTGTGTTATTACATTAAATTAGTTAGCAAAGGTTCGAAAATGACTTCACGAATAAACACCGATGTTCGATACAGTGGAAGCTGCAGCTAGCTGTGCACTGTAGTCATATTCAGCTAAACCTAAGCCGGTTCCAACTGTCCATCAAATTTAAACTTATAAAAATTTCAAAAACCTATTCTAGATACATGCATACATGGGTACACGGGACCACTTGAAAGCAAATAAATTAGCTCGAAGGATCCATTCCTACAATGTTTTGAACTCTCTTACGAAGTAACACCTGCAACTCGAGGCAGTTAAGCAACATGGCCTGGTGTGGATTGTAAGAGAACTGTGAGGGCACATATAATAATAAAAAGCTTTCAGGCCCGTTTAGTATTTGATTTTCGGAAATCGTAAATCATAGTTCTATAGCTTAGAATAGAAAGCCTATTGAATTTAATTAGGTTCTCTATAAGTTCTTTTTTCCTCCTACAATCCAGATCCAAATAAGAATTTTAGCTACAACTTATGGAATATGTCGAAAACGATGCCAACAATACTTGGTGCTGCACCGAATTAAGACATTAGTTGCTAAACTTGGAGACACGTTGTCCACCAATCAAGTTTGGGCCCCCGCTGTAAACCATAAATGGTGAAGCTCTTTCGTTCTTTCAAATGAGATGACCAACCCAGTACTGCATCTTTCTTTTTTAACATCATCTACGTGTACTAAACTTGTCTGCCAAAAATCTTGCAAAGAATATTTCTATCGAAGACTTCCAACGACTTCCAAGACTTCTGACTTAATCACGGTACATGCTTCTGCGTCAGGACCGGAAGTATCACCGTCTTGTCATTTTATTTTATTTCATTTTAGTCTTTCGAGAAGGCTTTACTTCTCATTTGCTTGCTTTACCCAAAATAGCATCTATTTGCAAGCGTGATTCTTTGCCTGACCTCCAGGCTGACGTTGTTGTTGTTGCTCATTTCGGAACCAGAATAGACGAAGTTTTCTACAACACTGATGTTGAAATTCTCCTTCCTAAGCTGACGTGCGAGATAACACTAAGTAGTTCGTCTTGTCCTCATTCACCGCTAGACTCATGAGCCGAGATTATTTTTTAATCTCCGAGAATGGCTTGCTGAGTCGCCGTTGTTGCGTAGAGATGATATGAATATTATCCGCGCAATCAAGCAGAATTCCTTCCTATTAGAAGATCGAATTCGACATATTCTGTATATACGGGCAGTCTCGTAGATTGAACTCCATCAACAGATTAAAAAAATCGCATTACAGCGCTTCACCCCGCCTATATCATATCTTGGCAATAAAGAGCTCGGAGAGGTTCATTCCTACCCTGACAACGTTTTGTGTGTGGAATAGTGTCATCATGCTAAGACGAAAAATCTTTGTTGGTATGCTTAGTGGAGATAGGGCATAGAAAAACTTCCTTCGTATGTGCGTGTCAAAACATGTCTTTGTTAAACACTCGGGTCTCTTCCAGGATATGTCTTAATATGAATATTTGGTCACTGGTAGACATTTTTGGTCTGAGACCATACTGATATTGTCCTATCAGCATCCTAGCATCCGTATATGATTTCTGCCTTTTACACACCACGCGTGACGAAATTTTATTATCATTTGAAATGAGACTTATTCTGACGTTATTGGACCAAACAGCTGAGTCTCCTTTCTTGAAGATTAGACAAACAACACTGATATTCCAGTTTTTGGGTCATTGGGTGAACGCACGATCTAACCATATCTTGCTTGAAATTTGGTTCGTATACCTAACCTGCCACAATAAACCTATATAATCTATATATATATCTATAATAAATCAGATAAAAAAGCGGCAAGCTCCGATGGGCTAGGAGCTTGCCGCTTTGTTAATTCTCAGCTTTTTATTAGCCCTATCGACCTCTTATATTACGGTGGCTCTAAGATAAAGACTTCATTAATTGTTGGTTCTGGCATCACTTATCTGTCGGTGATATTGCGCAGATTCTAAATGCTTTTTGTACATCAGTAACCAGATTTCTGTATTTTATATTTGCAGAAAGCATCTTCGAGTTTTAAACCTTCGGTCAGATGTTTGACCTTTGGTAACATTTTTCGAGCTTCATTTCTGTCACATAACCTCTCAATATACAATTGGGCTTCTGATATACATCTACCTGCATATGTTGATCGATTGAAACTTATTGATCTTCCAAGTCTGTCTATCCTAAATTCTTGTGGGGAAGTCGATTTTCCACATTTTATACAATCCTTTTTTTTTAATTGTTTCCAACAGCAGCTTAGACTACATCCATGGCACAGTTGGTTAACCAGGCGACCAAAAAAATTCTTCTCGCGACTGATAGTTCCACTTCATACTCTATAGTTTCTAGTGAACATATGACTCTATATTATGAAAACAAAACACATTTTGAATTATTTGTTGTATTTATGTTTATATTTATTCATGCAATCATTTCTTAGCTTACTTAAGTTTAAAGTTTATAAAACATTTACAATTTTCGCTTTTATTTGTACATTTTCTTCGCTCGAAAGTTAAATTTGAAGCAAATAAAGCATTTTTTCGACTCCTTACTGGAGATATACAAGACGATACAATAATATCCTTCAATATATGTACATATGATGACATTTTGCCAATTTGTTTTTGTATTTTTTTTTTTAATTCATAATTTATAATTTATTTAATAAATTTTTCGTCGTACTTTTCATAAATTTTTTACATGCACATACAGACAATGACAGACTTATAAGATATATACATACATACTCGTACATATACATGCAAAATATATATACACAAAGGTATATATTTTATATATGTATATATGTTGATGACTATATTTGTTGTTGCTTTGCAAGATTTAAATTCAGACATATTTACAATTTGAAATAGAAAACATGCGAATTTTTGTTTTTGTTTTTAAATGCATTTTTGTATGAATGAGAGAGAGAGAAAAAAAAGAATAAGAGCGAGAGGGAGCATAAAAAAGGAGCAAGAAAAATACTGTAAGTGCATCAGTCTTAAGATTGGTTTTGAAAGGCAGAAGTTATGGAAAGATTAATGTTTTTATTTATTAGCATAGCTGTTAGCTTTATGATACACGATTCATATTTTTTTTCAATAAAGGCATAATTAAATAATGAAAAAAGTAATAATTAAATGACTGTGCCATACTTTTTATTAATAATTTAGAAAAAAAAAATATTTTTATTCAATTTTGCTATTTGAAAATTTGTAAAAACAATTTAACTAGTGCCAAGTGCTGTATTCGAAAATAAAATTTCGCAAAATTAACTCTAATTAGTAAATAATTAGCCACATTTAAACATGGCACAAGATATACTTTATACAAATAACATAAGAAATAGTAAGCAGCTTCACTTTCTTTCTTTCAAATGTTCGGCAAAAAAAAAAAATAATATTTTGTAGTAGCTTCTGCAGCGTACATTCAATCAGTCAAGACAGTTGACTGCCACGCCTGCCATATTAAACAAATAATAACAACAAAATTTACATAATTAATAATTAATATTTTAAAAAAATATAATAACAATACGTAGGCGCGCGCGCATATACACCCAAAGAAGTACGAGTTACTGAAAATAGATTAAAAAAAGTTAATTCCGTGCATCCTTCTGCAAACTTCTCCTACCCAACTTACCTGCAATGCTGACAAATTTCCATATAAATTGCATAACATTTTAACCGGCAATTTCTACTTTGTGTCTCACACAACCTGCACCGTTGCAAATGCGCTGAATGTTACTTTCTTCGGAAATTCTGGACCCGGTGAGCCACGTGTCTTCAGTGATGTTTTCAACGGTTGACGTGGCTTCAGCGACAGCAAACCCGCTGAGGCAGCCAATTCACGCAAACGCTGTGAAAAACCGCCATTCGAGGATGTTGACGTAGTTGTTGTCTGTTCTAATCCTGCACAATCGAGTACATCCAAACCATTTGTCGATACTGCTGGATGTATACGATAGACCTGTGCCGTTGCTGTGGGATAGACGAGACTAGCATTTGCATTGTTGCCGGCGGAGTTATTAGCTGCATTGGGCGTATTTGCTGGTGTGATGTAGCTGCAAGTGGAGTTGAAAAAAGGGAAAAGTATTATGATTAGTTGGTTGTTTTTTTTTTTTTTACATATTTAATATTTGCTTAATTTCGAAAACATTTTTATTAACATATTAGCTATGTGTGAAAATTTTGTGGTAAACAACAACAAAATATTTTATTTTAATAATAATATTAGGTATAATGCGTGAAAAACAGCAGCCACAAAAGCTTCTTTACATACTCCTAAGTAGGTATCTCCATTCATATGTAAATCGCTTCAGGTAGGAGTGTCCAACTCACAAACAACTGCGAAATCATTCGAGCGCGTGGCATATCACATGTTACACTCAGCTGATTGTGAGTTTAAAGTAGAGTCTTACCTACAAAATGTTGTTTATTTATTTAAAAATACAGGCAGAATATGACTGAAGTGTATACCAACAAAAAAAGAAAGAACACCGCAGTCGACTTTGAGACACCCTCTTTCCACTTAAACCTAAGTTGGTAAAGGGAATATATTATACAACTAATATTCCGTTTCAAGTAAACAATAAAAAGTTTTTCTTACAAAAACCCAAAATGGGAGGACAGCTTTTTATTAGAGCTAACCCTTCTAGTGGTTCGATATGGACATATATGGAATATTTTATAAGAATCGTAGGAAGGTACAATATTATTTAAAATAAGCAGAAAAATTAAATTTTTGTCAATCAAAAACTCAGAGAAGGGTTGGCACTTTTTTAGAATACTACTGATCTGAAGAACGATTAATAGACACTAAGTATCTAAATTTTATAGCCGCCAAGTTCTTGTTATTCATAGTTGGACATGTCTATATCGACTTAACTTTTTGTAGGGAGGCTGCCCTTTTTAGTGTTCCGATTTGGAACTTAATGGAATATTTTATTAGGATCTAGTTGAATTAACAAGAATAAGAACCTTTATTTTCCAAAAACGCATAAAGTTAGGACAGATTTGTATGTGAAGTACCCTTTCTAGTGGCGCGATCTGAACCAAAATAAAGTATTGTGTATTGATTAAAGAAAGATAGATTAATTTAGGTTTTCTAGCTGAATATGCAACAACTTTTTTCATACAAAAACGGAGTTGTATCTGATTTGTAGGAGAGCTACCACTTCTGAAGCTTCGATTTTGACCTAAATAAAATATTTTATAAAGCTAAAGCAAAGTTGGCTTTTCTAGCTAAATTAAAAGTATTAATAAATATTTTTTCGTACACAATTTCAGTATGAGTTGTTGGTTTGTATGATAAGTGCCAAGCCCCCTTGGGGAAGACGGGTTGGAACCTTCATTAAATACAAGCTGAAATAGAAATCGAATAATATTAATATCCATACTTGAAGGTTCTTTCTTTTATAGTTTCCAAGATCTATTCTGTTCGTAACTAGACAGATAGTTGGACTTGTCTACCTCGATTCGACTTTTGGCTCCTTTTCTGTTTTAACCTATGGATAGAGGATAAAAAATATTTCAGCTCTTCATATGATAAAATACTTAGGCGTGGATGCATTAGTAGGCCATGTAAAAATAAATTGGATAGCTCTTCATAATGTCGTAAGTACTTTGTTTTTTCTTCCTCTATGGATGACAGAACTATTTCGTTTGGGAAAGTAACCACCAATCAAATGCATTCATAGAAAGTCACTTTCCAGTCACACTATAAGGTTGCAGTTAAAAGCGATTTTGACTCACATATGTCTGAGGTTCTCCGTAACCCAGTTTGTTGACATTGGCTGTTTGAAGCCAAGCAGGAATGTAAACTTCAAATTTTGTTTTCAACTGATATACGATTGTCCGATAATCATGTCAATGTCTGCCTCTTGCAACAGTTCCATTTGGAGAGTTGATAGAGGAACATTACGAAAAGTAGACCAGCTAATAGTTAACCGGATCTTCTTCATCTCACTCATCTTCTTCGGTGACATTCAATATAAATACTCTTAGATTTGATTCTCTCAAATCGCCTTGATGTACTAAAGAGCGTGTATCAGAAGCCTAACCTCTCATGCCCTCTGTTATGTTAAGATGGCTCTATGTGAAATATTGCTCTCATTATTAAGTTCCAAATTGTTAGTCACCAAAATAATTTTTTTTTTATCTCGCGAAGACTGAATTTGCGACACGTGTGCATATTTGTATTTTGCTTTTGCAGAAGCTTTTCAGTGCGGTTGCTGGTATCTTTGGACTGTTCACCACAAAGTCTATGAGATGTGTAATTTCCCTCGGAACTGCTGATCAGTATATTGGACCGCAAGGTGAGACAAATTTTATTATTATTATTTTCTCGTATTATTATTTTCTCGTAATGCGTCCATCAAATCAGTAAGCTTCCAGCAATTCTTCTCCAGGTTGGTTCAATAAGGCTTTGATGATCTATAAATTGTGTGCTGTTTAGTCAGACTTTATATGCGAGGAACTTTCTGTGAACTTTATTGGTATTCGATCAGTTTTTTTTATTGAAGTGAAGTCTGCAATTCAGTATATTATAATAAACTTCAGATAGACTTCACCAGCGATGTCTTAACCTACCAGCTTAATTGACCGACTGGTTAGAATCAGATACCATCTTAATATAATGCATCTCTCCACTGAAACAGATTGTAGCGGCTGTCTAGAAGGGCACGAAACTTGCAAATACTTTCTCTGTTACTGTCTTCTTCTGGCTAGACACAGAGTTAAAAACCTAAATAGTGATTGATGCGCGAATTATGAAGCACCCTTTATGTTACTTCACTTTTTCGTTATGTATATGTATATCTAGACATGTAAACAAATTATTTAATTCCATCTAAAATACTCGTGTGTCGTTTTATTTGTTTAGTGTGTCTATTTGTGTTAATTAAAAAGTAAACATGAGCTGCAATAATTTGTGACAATTTTTGTTATACGAGTATTACTGATTGCAAGAAATATTTCAGCATTTATTTATTTAATTTGTAGACATATTTAAAAACGCTAAACAAAAATAGTTATAGCAGGGTATATAATATTACTGGAATAACAAATATGTTTAATATATTATAAATACATTTGTGATTATCACGTTGAGACACGTTTTTATAGAAAGTCTAGAAAATTTCACTGACTAGAAATAGAGTCTTTGTGGTGCACTGTTACATGTTAAAACTCTAAATTCCTAATTGCTTATCTTTCCATACTCCTCAAACATATATTCTAAATAGTTTGATACATTTGTGGTATCAAATTAAATTAGAAAATAACTTACTTTAAAACATAGTAAAATTGTATGCTAATCAAAGACTACTATAAAAAAACTTGATCTAAAATAGCTCTAACTTATTTAATATATGAATTGAATTATAATTGTTTATTTTAACAGTTTAAATCATTTAAAGTATATCGAAATATGCATATATCACAGTTAAAGGATCATTTCAAAATAACCAACCTTGTACCAAACAATAAAATATCAAAAATCACTGAACAGTGCAAATCACAAGTAAAAATCGACATGAATTAAAATTGCCAATCACAGATGATATCGATAACTAAAAAAAACACGATATCACTCAGCACTAGACAGCTTTAATATTTGCGAGTTGGCAGCACTACAACCATTTAAACTGTGCTATGAATATTATAGGCAACATATCTTAGCAACAGCGCTTCTTAGTACATTTTATAGAACTTTATTGATACTATTGATTAGTAGGCACTGTGACCTTTACACTAGATCTTTAAATGCAAATAGATTGAAAGAGTTTCATTGACTTATAGACTTATAGACTTATTTCCTTATTTTAAATTCAGTTCAAAATAATTGCATGACTTATTATTATGTCTGAAAAACACTTAACACATTCGCAAGCCTCGTACTTCTTCGGTTCGTTAACGTCAAAAACTTGTCTCTTATTAAACTAAAACTAGTTAAAAATAGTCCAATACGAACGAAACAATTTCACAAATTAATAACGTAATAAATTTTGCGATAATTATTTGCTATAATTAACTTTGTTTGCTTATTTGACTGCCCAGAATAGTTTCCTGCGTACTTCGTGCTCAATTATTAAAAATAGCAAAATAAATAAATGACAAAAAGAAATATGAAATAATAAAGTAATTATAGCAATTGTATATTGAACTCATTTGTATGTGTTTTTTATTTAGGTAAATCACAGATTTTTGCATAGCTACTCTTAATAATAACAAATCAAATAAAAACAGCAAAAAAGAGAAACAAATAAAAAAAAAAAATTAAAGCGAAAAGTAGCACATCGTGGCATTAAAGTACATAAACAAATTGATTAGCGTCGCTGAATGGTAAATACGTCGATTGTAAAATAGTGAGACAATTATATGCAAATAGAATTAATAGAATAGATAATAAAGTGGCTTATAGTATAGACGTACTTGTACAAGAGAAATCTTGGACAAAAAATCTAAAAAAAAAATATGGTTTAGTTGAGATAAAATACTTCATAAAAATTCTACCGCTTTTGCAATATTTAATCATTAGCAGTATGCATAAGCTTAAGCTTAACGCTAATATTGGGTCAGTGTAGGTACATATTACCTATAAAAAAAAGTGTAAATATTACTCATTGAAATATATTGGAATTATTAATTATTCGGTACAATAGTTCTTCCCATTAAGAGATATTGCCAAAGATTTTAAAAATAAAAAAAACAACATCTTTGATATTTCCCATAAATTCATTCTTTTATTCATCATGAAAAATCATTATGAAGTATCGCTCATCCCTAATACTAGGTATGCTTTAGCTGATGATTTACTTATTGAATGATTCTTCGCATTTAATATGGTATTTTTATTAAAGCCATTAAACTGCACAGAGATATTGTCATAAAATTTCAAGCAATAAAAAACAGTTAAAACTAAAAGCTTACGCAATGCACTTGCACAGCGTTTGAAAGTAAATCGGAGAAAAAAATCGTATAAACAAAATTACATAAATATATTTATTAATAAATATTAATAATTTATTGCTTTATGCAGTTGACTTCCGCATGATGTCAACTATTTGACACTGATTTTACAAACAAAATTGACATTCATTCCATTTGGCATTCGTATTCAGAACTCACTGTGCGACAGTTTGAGCGACAGGCGTGCAGGCAATTTATATTTTGTAAATATTTTAATTATATTAAAAATGTAAAAGAGTACGTTTATACTTAGCAAAATGTATATTATACTTAACAGTGGCTTTTTTTGCAGCTAACCGATAAATTACTATATTAGAATCAGATACTATGATAGCTTGTACATATTTTTGCTGTATTTTTTCTCTATTGTTAAGTAATAACGTTTATTCAAATTTATAATACAGTTAATGACATACTTTCGTATTTAAAATTAAAATAATTAATTAATAAGTTTGCCTCAAATTTTCTAAGTTGCAAAATCAATCATAACAACCGATAAATATTAAAAACACAGAAATGAAACATATCGATAGCAATTTTTTGCGTTTTGCGGTAGCACCTTCAAACGATATTAAACGATTTCCATGAAATCGCAAAAGTAAGTAAAAATGGGAGCATAGCTGATAATAATTTTTTAATAATTAAAAAAGTGAAATTAATTAATTAAAAATAAAGAAAGAGAAAAAAAATGTGTGCCTATGAAAAAAGTGCATATAAGAGGATATACTCGTATAGCCAGCATTACGGGCGAAGTTCTCACAAAATGTTATAAAAAAATGTACTTTCTACGAAAAAGGAGAATCCAAATTGAAAAACTTAAAGTCTTTTAGCTTTTTTAATTTTGCAAAGCGTTCAATGCTGAACGAGAATATATGCACTTTACAGTATCTGTCACACCTACTTCCGCCCGTCCCGTATAGATATTAAATTAAAAGCGGATGATCTTAATAGACTGTTATTAAACAATAACAAAGCAAATTAAAAACAATCACTGAGAACAGCAATAAATCATGGTTAAGTTCTGTAAATTCTTTCGAAAATATAGTCAAAATATTAATAGTGTTCAAAATATGCTTGCTTACCGTACTCCAATTGATCTACTGTTGGAAGCTGAAAGAATTTGGCTGCTCGAAATATTGTTTCTAAGAAAAAAATTTACTGCGCTTTCAAGTTTTAATGAGAAACATAGAGTGTATTGGGCTATATTTCGAGATAAATGACTATTTTACTCTTGGACAGGAAATTGTTCCAACCGGGTGTTATAATTTTCACAGCAAAAATGAAATCTTTGTGATTATACCAAATTTAAAATAGCACTCAAGCACTATGAGGCGGCTAACTAGGATCAAACTTCTTGTATATTTCAGTACAGCCTACACATTTCTGTTAAAATTGACAACATTTCAAGCGTGAAACTTAAACAAGTGTACAAATTTCCCGGATTATAATAAATAAAATAAATTTCCAAGCCTACCAATTATTTTATATTATTTTATAGCTGAATGTCAAATCAGACTGAAAAATTGACAATCACCAGTTTCGATAAATGTTATCGATTTGATATACTTGTAAGAGTTGACACTATAAAGCAGACAAATTTTCCCGTATAAAACCGAAGAGCTTTGCTACGCATAAATATAATTAATAATAAATATTTTGTATGATACCAAAAAAGAAATATAATTTATTATTATTATTACTCGTATATAAAACTCGTTGAACTTCAAAAAAATATTGCACTTCGCTGTGAATGCATTCACATTCGCTTTTGTTGTTGTTGTTGTTGTTATTGAAATAAGTAAACCAGTTAGGCTGCTTTTCTTTAAAACGATTTTTTAACAGTGTATAATAATAATATTTCTTTTTTTTTTTTTAAAGTTTATACTATATCATTACATATTGTTTAAAATGCTTTAATTGCAACAGCTTGAAGCATGAAATTAATCCATGCTGCAGTTTAAGGTCATACGAGCAATGCGTTCTTATTTTGTGCAGCACAAATGCTGTGCGAAGGCATTGCCCTTCAGCATATATATATATATATTTTTCGGGTCAAAGATGAATTGTAGGTAATATATATACATACATATATTTACTTTAATTATGCTTTAAATGCGAGGTGCATGCTAGAAGTATGCGAAATGTTGTATGAAGCTTAGCAGTGGCTTGCTGTCTGACTGTCTGGCTTGCATATCTTCACTCTATAGACTATGAAATATAAATTTTAGGATGCAGTTTGCTTAAAATTTTATTGTTGTTTAAAAATATTGTTTTTTTAATATATATTTCTGCAACTACCCTCTTAGTTTTGTTTACAGAAAATTTATATTTATGTACTTCACTTGTATATTGCATATTAAAAACTTTAATGATTGTAATTTGAATTTATTTATTGTATATACAATAGCTTTGAATTTTTTTTTTTGCTTAGGGTCTTGGTTTCGCTTTTTTAGGTCTTTGACTTTGCCATTGAATGTATCTATGTGAATTAACAACAAATTCATTATCAAGCGCATTATTGTCGCTGTTTGCTATTGTTTTCTATTTAACGCTGCGGTTTATGTTTAAATAATAATGATGTACAACTTGGCAGTTGCAATGCAATGATAGATTTTAAAAGATACAAAGATACAAGATACTAAGGCGTATGTATATATGTATCTTAGCAGACTCAATGTCTCGCCAGCGCATCAACTGGCATTGAACTTTGGCTTTGAGTCAAAAAAAATAAATAAAATAATTATTTATATTATTTTACTATATATGTGTATAAAGTTTTTCTTTTGATTAATATTTTTTTAACAAAGCGCGAAAGTTATAGGCATGACAGTCAGACAGTTACTTTCTTTTATTTTATTAATTAAATTAAATTTTTTTTACGTATATTTTTTCATTTATTTTTTTGTTTAGTGTTGATGATTCACAGACATGAGTGTTTATTATAGACATTTAAAAACGTAATTTGTTTATTTTAAATATTTATTTCATTTTTTTTGGTATGAAGCCATTCAAGTAGTTCTGCCCACATGCTGTGTGCGTTGTTTTTTGAGTTGTTTGCCACTTGTGTAGCTCAATAATTATATTGTTTTTCGTGGCAAATTCATACTTAATTAATATTAAAATTCGCAGAAATTCCAACTTTTTTTTTAAATATTTTTAAAAGCAATTAGAAGATTTATTAAAGAAATATTATTAAAAATATGCGTATTAATCGATTTGCAGTTATATCGGTCACATTCGATTTATTTATCGTTTATAGCGATGTGCAATATTTCTCTAACTTTAATTTTTCATGGTAAATGATAAATCGAAAAAAACAAATATCACCTGCTATCAATCAGCAATAAATACTAAATGACAAACGGTTAGGACCTTGTTTAACTGTTTCTTAACACAGTGTGCCAAAAAATTAATTCACTATTTCTAGGCTAGAATTTAACCCAATTCTCAACAGCATAAAATTTCGTCTGCTTTTAAGTAATTAATCAAAATTAAGTCAAGTTTTTTTTTTTGCTTGTTCATGCAAGAGTGTTGCTCAAGTCTATTGTTTTATCTATTTTTTGAATATATCTTTATTCAAATATTAGTTTCTCGCTCTGTGTCAAAAAAATTTATATTTTTTTTTTAAATTAATTTTATGCATATTTAAATTTGCATTTCAAGTTCAACAGATACAATAGCAAGCAACAACTACAAGGCAACAAGCAAAATGAACTAATGCAATAATTTTTTATCTCTGGCTTTATAATGATGATGATATTAAATTGGCATTTGATTGTTTGCACGCAAACATTTTTGTAGCTTTATCCCAAATTTTCTCATTTTTATAATAAATCAAGCCAAGCTGTATAATGTTGAAATATTTCGTATTGATTAGCCTAATTGGTTTTGAAATCGTATTTTGAAATGAGTTATCATTGTTGATCGATGTTGTTGATGTTGATAATATAGTTCATATCACAGCGAGTAATCTTTGGACTGCTAATAAAAATGCTAATTTAAGTACTTTGCTTTAATAAATAATAAAGCTTGTACTATATAATATATAAATGCTAACTAATTGACTACCATTACAGATTAATTTATGCTATATTATCTTGATGTTGCTTATTATTTGAAGATAATGACGCCAATGTCATATATAATCATTTTAAGTTGTCGAACTGCAACATGAAACCGCAGCATCAAAGCATAAGAATATGAGTACCAAAATTTTTAGCTATAATTTGAGTTAGATCAGCTTTGAAAACAATAGCTGCTTACAATAGCATCGATTACTGACTGATTACTGATAATTATTTATACAAATAAATCAACAACAAATCAGTGTGGAAAGATGTAATTAAAGCTATACAAAATAGTTGGATTTTCTGAGGAACAATAAGCGGGTTTGGATATAGTCAGCAGACATTAGCTAGCATAAGTGTCTGTTAAATGCAATCATTAATTTGGAGAAGAATTGAGTTGAGACTCTAAGCAAGCAAGACTTATTTTAGAACATATTCATTGGCTGTTCATCTGATTTTTTGGTATTTTAAGAAACAACGATCACAACATGTCACTGTTTGCTACTTTCTTTTGAACTGGAGGCATTATTGAACTAAACTTTATTGAAAATGAAGTACAGTTCTTTCCACCAAAAATGGGATGATATAGATGTGGCCAATATATGGTTTCAACAAGATGTTTCTAAGAAGATTCTATATCAACTGCGTATTCGTTGTCAAAATCACATTCGTCCAAGTCAGACGCATCCATATCAGAGTCATCTAATTCAGTATTCACTGGGTGTAGAAATTGGCTCTGTTGAGCCGTCGAACCCATATGTGGCTATTAGCTTTAATTCTCTAGTTTTAGCAAACCTTTCTAAAACTTCATCTTGAAGTGTCATTATTCGCTTGACAGTGTGATCCCAAAAATATCTTGTAAAGGAACTACGGCAACAGTTTCAAAAACTGAAATAATGTCAGGTCTGCACTTTTCTTTTGCCTCAATGCTTATAGCTAGGATATATATTGCAATTACGACTTTTATTCTGCAGCCTGATGTTCATATAAGTGTTCTTGGTTAAACCATTTTCCAGAAGAAATGCCAAAGCTTCATCAGATGCTTGTTCTGCAGCCACACTTTAAGCAAAGTGCCTGGTGAAAATTGCGATTATATGGAATCGGGGAAATTCGGGAACAAGATTATTGGTGTTTATTAAAAAAAAAAAGCAGTGACACACAAGACTGCATTTATAGCTATGACAATACACGACAATATACTTACTTCTACTCCACGAACCAAAATGTATGTTAGGTTATAGTCGGCTAAAACAACACAGCACAAAAGCACATTAAACAATAAACAAAACACTTCTCCAAACAAAACACATACACAAACATGTATAACAAACCTGGAGCTATGTTTTCCATAATTATTTTTATTAATGGGCCTTTTTCTAATTATTTTATAGAGGAAATAAAAGTGAACAATATATTGTGTAAATCTCAACCACGTGCGCACAAAATAAACAGTCAATTTTCAGGGCCGAAGAAAAATTACACGGATTTCTTAGTTCATTGGAATATTTGCTATTGGAATAAAATGAGTTTCTTGCATAAATCACTTTACGTAAAAAAAAACAGCTTTGGGACCATAGTGCACTGGTTGAAATTCAAACTTTCTGGCAACATAAATTTTTTTTCTCATTCTTATTTTGTCAAGTGGCAACACTGTCTATATGAGAGCATAGACAGATGATGTCGCAAAGGCAAATTTCAGAAAACAGATTAATTGCATTGTATAACATTGAAGCTTTGCGTTGATCTTTCCAGTTCTGGAAGCAGTAGGCGATGCCTTTTTGAAGTCAAAATTTGACCATATTTGAGTTTAGTTCGTAGCAAAAGTCTCGAGATTAGATATTGAAAAAAAAAGTGCTGAGAATATTTTTTCCGCTTCCAATATTGTAATAAAAAAAAAAATAATAAAAAAAGAATTCAAGTGCGGTCTTGTGTAAAAAGCGGATAGCAGATATAACGGTAGATACACTCCTATATAAATATTTCCTTTGCATAGTAAGTTTGCTCTGTGACGCGGGGTGCAGTCGACAAAGCAGCCAAACGTATCGCCCCAGTATTTAGACGGGCTGCTACCGGAGCCGAAGCTGTCAATATCACAGCGTATTGGCCAGAAAAACCGGAAAGCACGGAGTACAAAGGACCACGGCAAAAAAAAATATTAGCAGACGAGGTAAGTGCGAAAGATGCGCAGCAGTACCTTCCACCGGTAGGTAGTAACAGCTTGAAATTTTTACTGTTTAGTATTTCTTCCGCTTCCAGAAAGACTTTTCGGCCGATCTACAGAATCGGTAACCAAAAAGTGTAACTTGACACTGTTGAGGAGCTCAACGAGACGAGTTAATTGCGAAGGACGATAAGGAGTAGCTACTAACAGCAACTATGTTGCAAAAGGAAGACTTTTCATGGTTTGCAGATGTAGGTGTTGGTCAAGGACTTTTTATTTTCCTTTTACTGTGCCTTTTTCTGGGACTTATCTATAAATGGAAAATTTTGCGTAATTCTAACAAAAAACGCGACACTGACACGCCATTGATTGATGCGTCAAGCGCAGTAAAGCGTCGTAAATTGAAGCATAGGCACAAGACAGTTACGAAGCGTGCTGGACTGACATTTCCCGTCCGTCGAGTACATCAGCTGCTGGAACGTACACGTAAATGGAAATATGCAAAACGTTTTGAGCTCGATGCTGCCATACAAGTAGCTGCAGTTATGGAATACTTGACTGCTGAAGGCTTAGAATTAGCTGGCTTTATGGCTGAAGTCAAAAAAGCGGAGAACATTACTAGCCAACATTTGGGTATAATTGTTCGTAGTGATGATGAGATAAAAGAGTTGTATAAGCGCATCAAAAATAAATCTACAATAATTGACAACAAGATCGATGAAAATATGGTAAATAACTTGCTTATACTTGTTAAAGTTAGGTGTTTATTATATTTAATAAATTTATTTCCAAGCTATACGATGAAGATGATAATGATCCGGCATGGATCACCTGCGATGAAGATGAAGTGAATGACGAAGGTGCCGGAAATCTAGATACTTCATTTGCTGCATTGGCTGAGCATAAAGCCAACGCTGTGGTGTCCTCAAAAGCTTAGTAGCAGCATAATAGCATAATTTAATAACGATCCTCATACATAATGCCAAACCTAAAACATTTGTTCATAGTTCCCGATCCAACTTTTATAAATTATAAATTAACTTTCATGCTTAAAGATTTTTAGTGTTGAACATTTTAAAATTTTTTTAGCAAATAAATTTTTCTTCTTCCCTTTCCTTTAAATTTTTCTCTCGCCCTATACATTAAAGTAGACTAGATCCACAGTATCGGGCGGTTTATAAGGGCTACTTATGCCTAAGAAGTCTGAACAACTGCAACCGAGTCAAAGCGCAACCAATTGAATTAAATATTTAATGTGCAATGTTAAACGCGCGCTTTACTAATTAAGTATCTGACAAAAAAATACCAAAGTATTTCAATATACAACGCTGTATAGTTTTTTTTTCTACCGATTTTAATGGTACTTCAAGTTAAAGCATTAAGATAGCGCATAGAAATCGTTTTGTCAACTAAGTCACATACCTGCATAAATCTATCAAAGTCAAATAAATCAATGAGCTCTACTCGCAGATACATTGTGAGCAAGTGCAGCAATTGGGAACGTTGCAGAAAATTGCTTATAAAGCTGTCGAAGCGACAAGTGGTGACAGCAACAGCCGCAGCAGCTGGCTGACTGCTGTGACTTCAAGTAAAATCAGTCAAAAAGAAAATTACATAATGTAGACGACAACGACAACAAAAGCTTGCAACAACAACAACAAAACAAATTGCAACTTTGCGGAAAATTATGAATATAATCGCTTGAACAAAGAAGCTGTTGGCGCAGATTAAGCTGCAACCAAAGATGAAGACTTAAAATAAAAACGGATTTTCAAGTCGAAAAAACAGCTGGGCACATAATTATAATTTTTTTTTTATTATTTTCTTTATACGAATTTGTGCATATGTGGTGTATAGGGTCTTTCATATGAAATGTCGAAAATATACATATTTGTGGTTACCTCTGTGTGGGCTATGCTGTGGTAGGTTTTACTACCTTTTCTACATATTTTTATTATTTTACCTTTTTTTGTACCTTTTCTTTAACCCTTTTTTTACCTTTTCCATATAGTGTGAAAGTCTATAAAGCTTTAAATGAGGCTCCAAAAGAAGAGTAATTATGTATGTTTCATACGCTCAAAGGGCACGAATCGATCTAGGTATGACCGTCTGGCTATCTGTGTGGCTGCCTCGTTTTTAATAACTTTTGATATATAAGCCGGAAATATGCTAGATTGGCTTATTTTAACAACTCAGCGTATTCACATTCCAGGACTATTTTAGGTATAGCATCCATACAAAGCTACCGTCCAATTCTAGATATTATTTTGTACAACTTTTGCTCCTTCTATTCTCATTACCATCTAATACATCGTCAATGCTTAACCTCCCAGATTTCCTCACTTCAATAACAATTGGGCATTCTTAAAGCAAGACTACGAAAATATAAAATTTAATGTAATAAGTTGCAAGTTTTTATAAAATAAATTCGCAAGTAAAAATATTTAATTGTTCTTTTAATTTTGGAGCCTTTGGGCTACTTCCAAATTGGGGCTTCAACCAAATTATGCAAACTGCGGTAGAAACAATGCAGTAATATTGGGATTTAACGGACTTCACTACTGACATCGCTGACTGTCCACCCGGTCTAGTCAGCGATGTAGTCTCAGCTTGTGCAGCAAATTATTTTGAAAGGGTCACAGAGTTGATCCATATCTGGCTTGCACGGGCTAGTCAGTTGCTATACATAAACAAAGCTGCACCAAAGACAGCCACAAGGTGCTGTGATTGTTGTGATGTACCTACACCAGGGGTGGCCAACCGGTCAATTGTGACGATTATATCTTCTGCCTTGTCACGATCGACTGGACTAATAGTCGCGATCGCTCGTCTACCCCAAAACGGTATAACCAATCATTGCTGGTCAGCGACTGGCTCATGCTGTTGGAAAGCCGGATGAGTCGGTTTGACTAGAACATTGCGTATATCAAATAAAATGGAAACAAAAATGTGACTGACCAGCTCGTGGGACAGTGGTAACTCGGCTAGACTAAGCTGACTAGTGAAAACTTCGGACTATTTTTTATATATAAATGATCAGCATCAATTAGCTTCCGCTCCGGCCATTGAACGGTAGAGCAACTCCACAAAGTCATCGAGAACATTCGACGGGCGACAGTATTGCAAGAATACCTTCATGAACATCGAACATTTGATCGAGTTTGGTATACAGGAAAGGAAAAACTCAAGGAAAGACTACGCTTACCCTACTTGGAGCTACAGACACATCCATGCTTTTGGTTTTATATACAGATGATGTATGAATGATGACCTCGTACAGACGTACGTAGATGCTCTCGTTGATTGGGCTAATAGAACGAACGTGAAGCTCAACGCCAGGAAAATTGTTAGCCTGCGATTCATTCTCTGTTAACAGTAGCTCCTGTGCATAACAATGGCACCCCTTTGGAACAACCAGCTAAGGTAATCTAACTGTGCGTCAATCTGCGTAGGAGGCTAACCTTCAGGGGCCACCAACAAGCCGAGGTGGCGATGTGTCGGAGCAGGACAAACTCACCGTGAGTTGTTATTGACATATCCGTCTGTCTGGCAGTATAATTAGTATTCAATGAACTTGTTAACCCCTCTATAAGCGGGAAGGAGGGGGGGGCGGTATTGGTAACCCCAATATAAACTCGCTTCCTCATACTGAGTTTTAATTGATGTGGTTTATTTTACTTTAAACGCCACATTGGCTGTATCTTACGTCAATCCTACGCAACCATAGTCAGTTCATCTTCGATTCTAGGAAGATGCAGAACTTCTCACAGGTTAGCAAGATGAACAGAGATTTGCATTGAAAAAGAATGCAACATCTTGATTTCCAGTAATTATTTCCAGTAGAAGGCTCTTGCAGAATTAGCAATAAATAAGGATTGCACCTTCTTACCCTGTGGTTCTCCACAAAAAACATTCCATATTGGTCTTATATATCAATGTTGAAGCCTCTGTTTCAGTGGTCTATTGACGAAGTTTAAAACAGCGACCAATTGGGAGTAGATTAAGCAAGGTTTTTATGGCAACGATTGAAACCATTTTAGCGGTAACCAAAGAGGTCGCCCTTTGATCGAAATGTTACCAACAGGAATAAAATTTTCACGACCGCCTAATTCAGCGAAATAACGTATAGAACGCTTGGAAGCTTCAACAGTATTGTCAGCAATAGGAACATGCTTTAAGTTCCCTTAGGATAAAAGTAAACATCACCAAAGCTCACTGGAGTACCTATTCAAAAGACAGCCGTATTGAGAGCATCGACCAAGTCGTCATAGCTGCGCGAGAAACCAATCAGTGAAACGTAGTTCTTGGTCAGGATCTTCAAGAGAGATAAGGTAGAGTAATCAGTCAGGAGAATTCATTGGTAGCAGCGCCAATTGCGCGATGAATTGAACAGTCTCCTGTGGAACATCCAATTCGTTGCTTATCTGCGCAATGGAGTTTTCACAAGCTTGGCATCAGTCTATCATAGCGTAGCGTATGAAAATATTTAGTGATTTCTTTCGTGCTTTCGCCTGAGCTTAGAACTCTTCTTTTTTTGTTGTAGTTGAGGACTAAAAAGTTGCATATAAGATAGTTCCCACATCGTCATCGACGAGCTCCTGTTACTTAGCACGAAATACGACTATGTTGAGCGATTGTCTTGTCAGTTCCATCGAAGCTTGGTTTTAAATCGAGATTGATTTCTGTCAGATATTAGAAACGTCTTGAAGCACGACATGCTTATCCAGAGATATGCTCTCCAAATACTCTAAAGAGATCTGATGCCTTGAGGGTGTCTACACAAGCTTGGTTGACTTTGGTTAACGATAAATATACGGCTGAGCATCGCAAAAAAGGGCAAGCAATATTCAAGGATTAATTCGATTGTTCCATTAGTCAATATCACTACCGCTACTTTACGTTACTACCGTTACATCTCAAACTAAACAAAACTTACTCAACTGCAAGTCTGAAATATCAAAATATGCGTTTGCAAGGCTGTTTGTCGAGCCTCTCACTAAATATTACATACTTTCTGTGTTCTTGTTTGTATATATGCTCACTTTATTGCGCTTGGTTGGTATGAGAGGAATTATATTGTAAGCGGTTTCCACATCTTTTCGCACTACTTTACCTTTCATGACCAGTTAATTTTATTGAAAGACCCTTTATAACAATAAAAAAAAGCGAAGAAGAAGAAGAAGCGGAAAAGAGTTGAAAAATGCCTATATGTACATACTTACATACTTATATATAAAGAAAGAAAAGCAGATGTTGCACATGTGCAAATTCACATCCGCATATAAAAATTGAGCATTAGTTGCTCCACATGCCACATGCCGCTTGAAGTGCAACACACACAACTTCCAAACCTCTGGACACCCCTTTGCGCAGCATAACGACTGCAATTACTTTATATTAATGTAGCGCGCTGCTTTTGTTCTTATTGTTTTATTATTATTTTCTTCTTTTTTTTTTTGTTTTGTATTTTATTTTCTATTTTGCATTTTCAGACGCGTCTAAGTAATTCTATGCCATGAGCCGAGCGTGTTCTAAGTAAGACAATGGCGCGCTTAAAATTTAAGCTGAGAAGTCGGAAAAGTGCTGCAGTGTATGGAGGCAAGAAAATCAAAAGCGATTTTTATGAAGCAATTATGGCGGAACTCAATTTTTTCTTTTTTCTCTCTTTTTTTTTGTTAATCTAGCTTAACACTTTTCAGATCTTTCACATTTCTCAAGTTCAATGCAATGTAGTCGCATTTTTGAGATACTTTTGCAATGTAGCTGTGTAGCAAAAATATCTTGTTTAACTAAAAATAGCTTAGTAACAAAATAATTTTAAAATTTAATTGTTTCTTAATAGCTTGTTTTTTTTTTATTTATTTTTGATTTGGTTTTATTCTTAAGTTTTCACGCTTTCAGTTCCGTTCTAGAACTTGCGCATTAGTTCCCCTTTCAAGTTTAAAGATCAGTAGTAAAAAAAATATATTGTATATCTATTTACTCTGCTCGGTATTAGCTTAACTTTTGACATTTGTATTGTACGCATTTGTATTTTATTTAAATTTATATCTTTCAGTCTGTCCGTCTGTCTGTCTGACTGGCTGCTTTTTGATTTTTAATTAATTGATCGTATTGAAGCCTTTAGTCATACACGCCGCGCGAAAATGAATTTTTAATTAAGCATCAATTTAAAAAATCTATAAAAAGAAATACTTAAACAGGAATATAAAATATTAATTGTGTGCGCAAAACAAGTTTGATATTTTGTGTGTGAATGAATATAGTCTTTTATTTTCTTGTTGTTATTGGTCTCGAAACTACTGAAAGGCGACATTCGGTTCCTTAGGTTGAAAGATGACCATAATTTATTAATTATATTTTAAGTCATTAGCATATTATGCTGTGCATATATATTATAAGCCTTAAATACCATTGCTAGCTAAGCGGATTTAATGGTATATGAATATATATAAAGGAAATGTCAAATGTTGCAAATAATGCATTGAAGTTTTTATGCGCGAAATATGAGTACAGAAACTTAGATAGAATGGGAGTACAGCAGGAAATATTATATGCAAGGTATTCTACATGAAATTTAAAAATAAAATGAAGAATTTTTGCTAACAAATAATCGATTCAACAGATTTCTAATGCATATGAGTACTACATGAGTGCAGTCCAAACTACATCTACAAATCAACTACGAATCATTCACGTTCTAAACTATGACTCACTGCAACATAATTTAAAATAAATGCATAACAGTTCTACATATTTTTGAAAATAGAAAAAACTGCATGAATGGAATCATAGGAATGACTCATGAGTATTCAGTCGTACAATGACAATCGAATCATCAGCGTTCCAGAATATGTCTCAAGGAATGCGAAAAAAATGCTCTAAGTTTTTGAAAAAATAGATTCATAGTTCTAGAATATGTCTCACTGAAAACCAATTGTAAAAAGTTCTCTACATTTTTGAAAAAAAAAAAAAACAAAATTCCGAATGAATGCATTCATAGTAATTACTTATGTGTAGGTACTTCTGTTAATTTCGCGTTCTATAATATGTCTCACTGAAATGAATTCATTTACAGTTCTATAAATTTTCAAAAGAAATAAAAAAAAAATGAATGAATGTATTCATTTTGTTGACTCATGTGAACTGCTGTGTCTTTCGCATTCTAGAATATACATCACAGAATTCCAAAAAAGTTCTTTCAAGTTTTTCAAAAGTAAAAAAAAAAAAATATACGAATGAATGCATTCATAGTAATAACTTATGTGTACTACTGTATCTTTCGTATTCTAGAATATGACTCACTGAAACGAATACATTTACAGTTTTAAGACAATTGAATCATCAGCGTTCTAGAATATGTCTCAAGGATGGAAGTTCTTTAAGTTTTGAAAAAAATAGATTCATAGTAATCACACATGTTTACAGTTCTATAAAATTTCAAAAGAAATAAAAAAAACTGAATGAATGTATTAATTTTTTTAACTCATGTGAACTGCTGTGACTTTCGCATTCTAGAATATACCTCACAGAATTCAAAAAAAGTTCTTTAGGTTTTTCAAAAATAAAAAAAAATATCCGAATGAATGCATTCATAGTAATGACTCTACTGAATCTATTGAATCTTTCGAATTCTAGAATATGATTTACTGAAATGAAGTCATTTAGAATTCTTTAAATTAAAAAAAAAAAAAAAACGAAAGAATACATTCATAGTAATGACTCATAAGAACTTCTGTATCTTTGGCATTCTAGAATATATCTCACTCAAAAGAACTCATTTATAGTTCTACAAACTTTCAAAAAAAAAAAAAAATAAATAAAACGAGTGAATGTATTCATAGTATTGACTCATGAGTACTTCTGTATCTTTCATGTTCAGAATATGATTTACTAAAACAAATTCATATACAATTCTATAAATTTAAAAAAAAATTGGAATAAAAAAATTATATTTCGGCAATTCATCTACAATATATTTTAATGAAACGATCTCAGTTATAATTCTATAAAATTTAAGAAAAAGAAGGTTATAAAAGGTATAAAGACCACACTACATACCATAATAAAAATAAAGATAACAAGTGAATGCATTCTTAGTAATGACTCATAAGAATTTCTGTATCTTTCGCAGTCTAGAATATATCTCACTCAAACGAACTAACTTACAGTTCTACAAACTTTAAAAAAAAAAAAAAAAACGATTGAATGTATTCATAGCAACGACTCATGAGTTCTTCTATATCTGTTGCATTCTAGAATATGTCTCAAACGAACTCATTTACAGTTCTATAAACTAACAAAAAAAAAAAAAACAACAAAAAAATTAATGCATTCATAGAAATGACTCATAACTACTTCTGAATATATTTCTACAATTCTTCTATAATATATTTTACTGAAACAACCTTAGTTAAAATTCTAAAAAATTTAAAAAAAAGGTTATAAAAGGGTCAAAGTCCACCCTGTATACCTTAATAAAATAAAAAATAAAAAACCGAATGAATGCATTCATAGTAATGACTCAAGAGTACTTATGTATCTTTCACGTTCTATAATAAGTCTTACTGCAACAAACCCATATACAATTCTATAAATTTAAACATTAGAAATTCCTAATGAATGCATTCATAGTATGTAATAGCTTTTGTATCTTTCACGTGTTTTTCTGTCTCATAAATATGTGTAATCAATCGCATTCTAATTTTCGAATCATCAGCGTTCTTGAATTTGATTCAATGAGACAAAATTTAAAACGAATTCATATACAGTTCCTTACATATTCTAAAAATAAGAAGAATCCGATTGAATGGATTCATAGTAATAATAATAGTTAATACTTTAAGATCAATAAAATGTATAGTAAATTATATGAAACAATAGCAAACTTTGGCTTAAGATCGCAATACGTTGAAGTTCCATACCAAAAAATCCATACACAAAATTGATACACAAATGAATGTAGAATCATAGAAGATATATAGAAGCATTTTCCAGAATTATTTTCTCTTTGCAGACTTTACATTACACATTGCTTTCAATTATTATTCCAGCAGATATTAAGATTTTCTTATAGAAGAAGTCTATAATCGAAGTACAGAAGTAACCGATGTACAGAAGTAACCGATTATGAATGCATTCTAAAAGTAACATACGTAGAAGTTCTTAATGAATTGCAGCCATTGTCACACCATTCATTCATAAAATGACTCACTTTAAACTGTGTATGTTCTCACTAAACAGTATCTGACCAAGACAGAAGATTGTCATATCACACAGTTCAGTGCAATTGGCTTCCCGAAGCTTTAAAGATTAGTCCATTTTTTAAAGTTAATCAACTAAGAATATAGAATGTGATATATCATTCATTTGCATTCATAAGTAAGCGTTTTTTCATTTAGAGTATTTGAATTCTAAAATTTATTAAAATGGTTTTGTGTAGGAGATATTACGGAAATATCATAATTGGGTTTGAAGTCTGATCCGATACACAAAATTTAATTTTTTGAGGTCGTAGATAAGCTAACTCCTATTTAATGGAAGCAATGAGCTACTTATTGCCTAGCTATGTACTTAGTAGTAAATCTTTTACAATATATTTCGCATGATTGAACTTTTGACGATATTTTATAAACGGATATCTGAGCTTTACTATTTTTTTTTACTATGCGTCTGAAGCAACTTCATTGAATAAAGCAAAAGCAAAACCGAAAAGAAAAAAAGCCACAGTTGAAGACCATCAAGCAAAAATGAAGAATCAATCAAAGAAAGCAAAACAAAAGTAAGAAGAAATAATAGAAACAATTTGTAAATTGCTTCCGACAGCAACGTAAATTCAATAACAGCAACTAATAGTTACTTTCAATCATTCATCAACGGCAAACAACAGCAGCAGCCTCAACAACTTCAGCAACTTCATGAACATCTTTAATCGATCGAGAGGATTTCAATGAACGTTTGAATGAGTGAGTTCGCTTTCTGTCAGATACAAAAGTCAATTGAAAAATGCCAATGAAAGCGCAAAGCAAAAAGAATGAGCTGCAGACAATATATTGTATTGTACGTATGAACGTAAAGATAGGCAGACAGACCGACAGACGGACAGACAGACGTACATTCATTGTAGACACAGCATTTGTATCTAGATACTTTAATACTACAACTTCAAAGTGTAAGTGAAGGCAACTGAACTTCGCAGCTCATCTGGCACAAGTTCAAAGCGTTGTAAAAGTCTAAAAAAGAAAAAAAATAAACTCACAATTGTAAGCGCTTTTCTTTCTATTCATTCAAACAAATTTTTATTGTACTCGCACTCGTATTGTAGTTATTAATGGAAAAGTGTTTGCAAAAATTTTTAAGACGTCTTAAAAAAAAATTTAAAAAAAAAAAAAATCGTTTAATACGCTTAAATAAAATCCACTGACTAAGTAAACTGCAAAAACCTATTTAAATGAGAATGGTGAAAGTTGCTGTTCAAATAAATTTACATCGTATGAGAAAATCGATTAACACCGAAAATTAATGCACAGCTTAGCTTAGCTGAAGTTGGAGGTTTTTCACACTTAAACTATTGCAAACACGCAGCTGGCACGAGCTTCGAATTGCTCTTCAAGCGTGAAGGCTTCATGCATGTTGGCGGGGTAAAGCAAATACAAGTATAGATGATGCTGCTGCTTTATAGGTTGTTTGGCAAAGCGTTGAAGCGTGCCTTGTTTTAGTCTGCAACAAAACTGTTTGGACTGCAGAAATTATTGACCAAATTAATTATTGTGCAGTTTTACAGTCTGAAAAATTTCTGTTTTATTAAGGTTTTTTATGAAATTTTTTCTTGTGAAAAATTTAAAGAAAAATGGTTTTCCAGATAATAATATAATGAGATACATTTAAACTAAAATCAAACATTAACTATTAATGTGCTTTAATTTGTAAAATTTATAATTAAATCTTTATCATTAATTAAGAAATCTTATTATTATTAGATAGTACACACTGCGACCATTGCACTTGCCCTGTTAACCAACAGCACTACATTCAGACATGCCGCTTTGAACCTTCTTCAAGGATTAGGTGTGCCAAGATAGTTTTGCCTATTTAGGGCTAAAGCTAGGCAATCTGCTAAAATATTTGCCAACGATTCATCATCCTTCAAATAGAATTTACAAGTTCTATTCCGATTTTATTTTAGGTGACTTCTAGGTCAGCAGTGGTTTCTAGTCTAAGAACCATTCTGAGATCAATCTTCATAAATCCTTTGCATATTTCAGATCTTCTGTTGTTATAAGTGCCTTCACAGTTCTTTCAGAAGATGTCTCTTGTCTTGTACTCTCTTTTACAATGATCCTCAGTGTACCTGATACAAGTTCGCAAAATGGCTTTGAACTTGTATCAGGTACTGAAGAAAGAACCTGCTTCCCTGCTTACCAAATTATCAGCTTGTTCATTCTTCGTTATACCCGTGTGGTTAGGTACCAACAACATTTTTTTAAGTGATTTCTTTAGGCAATAAAAGACTAGATTAGATTTGATCACATTTATTTTTTTATTTATTAGTTTGCATCAATCTTAATACAATATTTCATTAAGGACTAAATTGGACCATTAAGACGGTAGGCCCTATACAAAAAGTGAAGTCGAAATAGATATGTCGGTCTCCCTGGCTATGAACAACAAGAACTTGGAGACTGTAAAAGAAAGAATCATGAAATTTGGATACTAAGTGTCTCCAAATTTGTTTGCAGATTAGTAGTGTTTAATAAAAATACTAAACCTGGTCTAGGGGTTACCACCCACAAAAATCTGTCCCATTTTTCTGAGATTTTGAATGAAATAAATATTCTGTTTCTTATTATTTCAGCTAAAAATTTTAAATTTTGTGTATTGGATTTAAGTTCTAACAAAATATTCCATATAGACTCATATCGGACCACTAGAAAGGGTTTCCTCTATACAAATCTGTCCGTCTTTCTGAGTTTCTGTTTTTTTTTTATTATTTGAGCTAAAAATACCAAATTTAGTAAATTGGACTTAAATTCTAATAAATTATTCTATATGGATCCATAACGTACCACTAGAAAGGGAAGTCCCCATGGAAATCTTTCCATTTTTATGAGTTTTTGAATGCAAAAATTGCTGTTTCTTATTATTTTAGCTAAAAAGGTTAAGTTTAGTGTATCGGACTTAAATTTTAATGAAATAATCTATATAGATCCATATCGGACCACTAGAAAGGGTAGTCACCATACAAATCTGTCCCTCTGTTGTGAGTCTTGGATGAAAAATTTGCTGTTTTTTTTAATTATATGAGCTAAAAATGTTAAGTTTAATGTATTGAACCAAATTTTTAATAAAATTTTCCTTATAGATCCATATCGGACCACTAGAGAGGGTAGTCTCCATACAAATCTGTACTCTTTTCTGAGTTTTTGAATGAAAAATTTGATGTTTTTTATATCTGAGCTAAATATTTTAAGTTCTGTGTATCGGACCAAAATTCTAAAAAAAAAAAATTCCATATAGATCAATTTTGGACCACTGGGAAGGGTAGTCCCCATATAAATCTCTTCTTCAATTCTGAGTTTTTGAATGAAAACATTGCCATTTGTTTTATTATTTAAGCTAAAGCTGCCAAAGTTGTTGTTTTTTAATAAAATTTTAATAATATATTCCATATAGATACATATCGGACCACTTAAAAGGGTAGTCCCCATACAAATCTGTCCCTCTCTTCTGAGTTTTTGAATGAATAAATTGCCATTTCTTTTGTTATTTGAGCTAAAGCTGCAAATTTTTTTGTTTTTGAATTAAATTTTAAGAAAATATTTCATATATATCCATATCGGACCACTAGAAAAGGAAGTCCTCATACAAATCTGTGCCTCTTTTCTGAGTTTTTGAATGAAAATATTGCTATTTCCTTTATAATTTGAGCTAAAGCAGCCAAATTGTTGTATCTTAATGAAATTTTCCTAACATATTCCAAAAAAATCCATATCGGACCACTACAAGGGTAGCCTCCCTATAAATTTCTCCCATTTTTTGCGGTTTTTGTAAGAAAAACCTTTATTTGAGGTTTAGTTTAGCTTGAAACGACAAATTTGGTGTATCTTATATAAATTCCAATAAAATATTCGACACGAATCCAGATAGTAGTATAACACCCTTACATATTTAAGATTTAATGCTGGTACTGTGTATCTCAAAGTGTTTTTTCTTGTATTTAGGCCCTGTACCGAAGGTACAAGAGCCTATTGGTTTTGTGCAAATGTATGTAACAGGTAGAAATAATAATCGGAGACCCCCCAAAGTTACCCCCATTATGGTCAGGAGCGATAGAGGAGTCGATATAGACATGTCCGTCTGTCCGTCTGGCCGTCCGTATGAACGAAAGGATCTCGGAAACGGTAATAGATAGAGACTTCGTGTTTTTTGCATTCGACTAGGACTGCTCCGGAATTTTACAAGTTTATTTTAAAAACTTGCCCCTCCCCCCTTCCCCATAAAATCACCCCAAAGGGTAAAAATTTCTTCGGCACAAAAAAAAGTAAGTATGCCAGTATAGAGATATCGTCCTTCTTAGCAAAAATCCGAAAAGTTCATCAAAATCAGATAATAAATGACGATTTTATAAGCAATTGAATTTGAGCGACCCCCCTTTTCGTTTCATACATAAAAAAAATGGTTTAAAAGGCACTTAGTCGTGCAGTGAGAAGTGGCCATGTGTTTGGTCATAAGCTTGGGGAACATTTAATGTGTTTGTTAGGCGACCTGCACTGGTACAGGGCCTCTTACAGTCGGTTACGCCCGACTGTGATTTTCTTACTTGTTTTTTTTTTTAATTATGTGGTTTATTTAAAATTTTTGCGTGTATAAGTAATTAATAGCAACGGTTTAAGTGTCCTCTAGAAATTTTTGAAATGATGTTCAACAAATTGACTCATTAAATTTAAGAAGCACGCGATTTTAATTTAAAGCTTTGTTGTAATCAAATCACAAAAATGCGCCAATAACCACTAATAACTTTAAAATACTACTTGAGGCCTAAAATATTTTTATAAAAATTTAATTAAAAACTTTAAAGCAAGCTAAAAGAAAGTAGATATCTTAAAGATATAAAATTATTTAATACTATTATTACAACATAGCTCTATAAAACGATAAAGATGTAGTAAAGTTGTATCTATACAAGATACAAACTCATAGATACAAATTGAAATACAGATACATGAAATGAAAGAAAGAACAGTTACTGTTACGTTACAATATTCTTATATCAGGTGACGTTCTATGTCGTCATTGTCGCACATAAATTTTTATTTCTCGATAATAAAAAAGTTAAGGCAATTTATGACGATAAAAAAGCGCCTAACTCGCTCAGGGCACAGAGATCGCGCAAAACTAAACGAAAAAAAAAGATACAAAATGAGCTGTTGCTACTGCTGCTGGTGCTGCTGCTTTATGAAGTAATTAAAGCGCATGATTGGCCACTTCACTTACGCTAAAGGCGTCTAGATGCCGCCAAACTGATGTGAGTAAGTAAAATAAGTAGTAAAGCTGTAAACAGACGCAGCAAACAGATTGAAAGATAGTTCTGCAAATGTATGAAAGAATCTTTCTTTTTTGTACTTTTTAGAAAAGCAAGTTGCGTCTAGTTGTAAAAAGTAAAGCCCAGTAAATGTGTACTTTCAGCAGAAGGAACCTACAAATTTAATTACTGACCTAAACGTCTGTACGAAGTGTTAAAGTTAAAGCTAATAAAGTGTCTGTCTGTCGCAGTTGGTAATTAATAGCTGGTAAGTGGCAAAGTGTTAGAAAGTCAAGGAAAATATAAGCAAAAATCTGAAAAACTTCGATTGAACCGCTGGACTAGTACCACACACACAAAATATGACCATAAATAATGTATGAGTGGTGAAAACTTAGGAGGCTTTCATTGTAAACAGGTTAACTAACAAAGGATAACGATTTATGCTGACCCTGCCCAACGTTTTATTAAAGTTTCTATGATGTTAAGCATAGAAAAAGAGGCTCTATCTATTATAATCTCTAAAAATTCATTGCTTCAAGAGACAGCCAGATAGTTGGACAGACGGATATGTCTTTAAATGTCTTGGCTCTATTTTTAGTAAGTTAAATGTTACGTACACCAGCACAAACTTAATATACCCGCTTACACTATAGTGTACAAAAAAGAAGGCGTCTTCGAAAAAAAATGTGCCTAACTGCTGCTTTATGTGCAGCTTAGGTCAGGCAACACAAATTAAACTATTAACATGTAGTAAATTTTTTTGTTTGTTTTTTTGGTTTTTATTTTTAAGCAAGTACACAACTCAGTCAACAAATGACATGAAGAAGCAGAAGAAAAAAAACGTACTAAAGGAAATGTTGTTTGTCACACTGACTTATTTTTGTCGCTTGACCGAGAGACGTTGAAAGTCAGACAGACAAACAGACAGACAAGAAACTGCAAATACAGACAGCAGCAGCAGCAGCAGCCACAATGTGCCACAACATGCAGCAAAGTGTGAAAGATGCTGTTGGGTGTTGTTCCAGAGTCAACAAGAAGAATGATGTTGTCTTGGCTGTGACTGTGACTGTGGCTGCTGTTGACGCCAAATACTTCTTCTTTCACAGCAACCAAATGCAAAAGACAAATATTGCGCTTGCAACAGGTGTGCCATGCAGCAAACAGCAATACCAATAGCAACAGCAACAGCAAACGCCCGTCAAAACAACATGCCAACAACATTCAACACCACAACTTGTAACGCATCCGAGTAGTACATAGATTAGACGTTTTCACCATAAGTTCGTATGTAGTACCACTGTCTGTTTGTCTTATTGACTGTCCCTGCTATACACTGCTTTATTGTTTGTTTGTCAGTCTGTCAGTCCATCGGTCCATCCGTCCATCTGTCCATCTGTCCTTTTGTCTGATTGTCCACTTCATTGCCTTCACTTAAGCCAAGTGGCTTTGATTCTTATTGGGCTTTGACTCGCCATGTAAATCTGGCTTTTACCTTTGTCGCATGCGGTCTGCCCCCAACTCGTATGATTGCTTCTTCGTTGTTGGTTCGCTTATTGTGCATCGTTTGCATTGCGGTTTATTGTGTTTACACTGTGAGAAATGATGTGACAATGAAGCAAACTTAGTGCATGATTGATGGAGAAGTTGTAAAGAGAATAAATGTAAACAGTTTAAAAATTGAAATGAGTTCCATGTGGAACTCAATTAATGGACAAAATGCAGCTATCCTCTCTAAAATGCAGAGATGAGATAATTCACTGTTTTGCATCTATCTCACAGCTCGATACCAATTCGTTTATTCGAGTATCGAATATTGAGTATTTATTGGTATTAAACATTCGATACCGATATTTAGGCCCTGTACCAAAGGTACAAGAGCCTATTGGTTTTGTGCAAAAGTATGAAACAGGTAGAAATAATGGTCGGAGACCCCCGAAGTTACCCCCGTTATGGTCAGGAGTGATAGAGGAATCCATATAGCCATGTCCGTCTGTATGAACGAAAGGATATTGGAAACGGTAATAGATAGAGACTTCGCGCTTTTTGCATTCGACTAAGACTTCTCCGGAATTTTACAAGTTTAATTTAAAATTTTGATGAGAGATTTCTTGTATTTATTTTCTAAAATGAATTCTTATTCTGGAGCGACTTTACGATAGTGTACCACGAGCAGAGAACGAATTCTTTCCACTCCAAAGCCATCCGTGTGTTCGTCTCGGTCCGCGCTTTTATTCAGCCGACTTACCATAACGAGCCCATAGAAACTTCACTTCAAAAAGTGTACTAGCCTAGGTCTTTGGTAAAGTTTATGAACTGCAGAGTGTTGCATATATATTTGGAGTATCGATTCTGCAAAGCAACCTTAAAAGTATGCACCATTTTGCAATTTTATACATATTAGCACTAAAAGCCGTCCCCGTTTTCGTCTCGGCCCGTGCCTCCATTGAACCAATCAACCTTTTTAAGGTTTGATTTCAGCACAGCAGCTCTAAAATTTATAATTGCTTTGCAACTTAATAAAAAGCAGCAGTAAATGTCGTCCCCGTTTTCGTCACGGTTCACGCTTTCACGCTTAATGTAGCCAGTATTAAATAGTATTCGGTTCGCAATTAAAATTCTTGACTGAATCGATACTTTAGTTCGATACTTTAATTCGATACTTTTTTGTATCGAATATCACTAAGCCTACATTTTATGTGATGATCTCTTCAACAAATCTGGCATATTATATTGCATTAGTTTTTGAAAATGATCAGGTTCCCGTTCTTCTTGTTTCCAAGACCAACCGTTTTAACCAATACTTTCATTTTGGCATTTTTTTCTTTTAAAAGGTTCTCCATTGTTTTTTTCTACTTTTTCTAATTCTTTAGCTGTAGCGCAGAAAACCACATGTGTAGATCCCTCATGTGAATTCTAAAAAGTTTGCCGAAATAGCACTCTTCTTCTTCCTTGCTGTAGCTCCTAACACCTGACTCTTTTTCTTTCGATTACTCTTTTTCCTTATGACTTGCATTTTTCACTTTCCATTTCTCTTATTTTTCTTATGCCTTGCCTTTTTGCTCAGCCGACTAAAAGTAAAGAAAACGAATGATGTCTTTTCTTGTGAATACTTTCTTTCTAAAAACATCTTCATTTGAAGATTTGCTTTGAATAAAGATGAAGGCAAAAACTTTATTCAAAGAAAACCGCATATTAGTATAAAAGTTTCTGATAAATTTGATAGCAACATCCCTAGAGTAGCTTAAAAAAAGAAGCGTGTAACGGAATACCAGTTTGTTTTAAAAAAGGTTTATAGTTATACATATATGTGTATATGTACTAGCGGATCCAGCTTACTTTGCTAAGCATCCTATTTGTCTTCCTTTTGTAAAGTAGAGGAAGCGCAGAGAATTAAACTATTCAAGTCAAATTTTACAATATTAAATTTATAATCGCATGCTACGATTTTTAGTTGACCCCGCGTGCTCTGGTACGCAACCCTTTGTGTTACACTTTTATTAGACCAACATGTAGTGGAAACCCGCTTACTCCGCCTGCGGCCAGTAAAACCAAACGGTTTACATTTGTCCAATGGACCTTACCATAAGCCATTACTATGTATATAAAATTTCATCGCTGTATCTCAAATCGACTCATTTTGTTCATCGCTTTCAATAGGAGGATGTGGAGCATAGCCCCCTCAGATTCGGACTAAAAATTATAGAGTTACATCTCCCGATCCCATTAACACGTATACCAAGTATTGCCCCGTACGTCAAACTGTTCCAAAGATATTTGTGGAATTATGGCTTATACGAGGGCACGGGTACTACCTCTTCTGACCTTGACCAACCAATGAAGCGATCCCAGTAACATGTATATATATTATCCCCGTATATTAAATATATGGAAAGATACTTCGTTTTTTGTTTATCGCTTACCGCCTCCTCCGACCTTGAATTAATTAATTCTTAAGTTTGAACAAATCCATCCAAATAAAAAGTCATCAAAATCGGTTAAGTGGTTTTGGATTTCATCGCGGAAAAACAACGTGACACGTAATACTGATACTATATAATAATAATGATATTTGAATGATTATACAGTGATACTATCTATATAATAGACAATACTGTGCATTGTAGAAATAAGTCGGTCAATGGGAATGTTTGAATATCGACCAATTGGTTATCTTTCTAATAACGGAGATAAGAATATCTTTAAACTGTATTTTGTGCCTTATTTGATTTGATTTCTATTTCATAGAATAAATTGAGCTTCAAATTGAAATGAAGAAAAGTCCGCAAATTAGATTTATTCCAAATCGATAAATACATATTTCATCAGTCAATACTCGATAGCAATCCAATCAACTGCTATCGACACAAAATCTATGTACATATGGCATGGCTCTCTTTTTCTGCTTTTCTCTCTCTCTCTCTCTTATTTTCCTTATGCCTTGCCTTTTGCTCTTTCCAATAACCTAAAAGGTAAGACAAAAAATTACCTTTTTATCTACCGATTAAAAGTAAAAAAGCAGAAGTTATACCTATTATTGTTGTTGTTACTTTTTTTTTTTGCAAATATTATTCTTTTGCTTTTTCGCTTTGCCAGCTTAAAATAATGAGGGGAAACAAATAATAAATAAAGAAAAACAAAAAACATTTGCTTAGCAAGCAACAATGCAATCACAACTGTTATTTGTTCACACCTGTTAAGTACTACAAAACAGCTGATTTAATTTGGCGCGAATACTGTGTTTGCTCGATTATAGGTGTTGCATTTTGTATTCACAATCAAACAATCACTAATGTGATTCAGCCTAAATTAGCTCAATGAAACTGCTTAATGGGTATAACTTCGAAACATCAAAACAGCTGTTTCAAGTGCTGCTATGGGAGCAATCACACTTGTGATTCAGTCACAATTTATTTACATAGCTAAGCCTTACATAATTTAAATCTTTATTGGGTTGTCTGAAACGACTAAACTATTATTCGAGATTTTATTTGTATGGCATGACTTGGTGTTTCATTTATGTCCTCCAGTTTTGTATAGTATTATACAATGGATTGCTTTGCTTTTAGCAGCTTAAAATCTAAAATAAATCTTTGACCGTTCTTGTAATTTTTTGGAATATTTCTATTAAACAGTTTATAATATATATTAGGTCAGGAAAGTAAGTTCATTTTATTAATGTAAAAAGTTTTGGAATTAATGCTAGAGTGGATGTATGTTTTAATATGTACTTACTAGTATGATCAATAGTCCAACCTATCTACTGCTAGCTGGGTACAAATGAGATTAATATTGGTTACTGAGATTGAGAAATAGCTGACTTGGCTATCTTTCGAATAGGTTTTCTTTCTCATATTTTTTAAGCCTTATATTTTTCTCTTACCATTACTCAAATTTTTCTCATGCCTTGCCTTCTTCTACCGATTTTATTTATTTTCCTTATGCCTTTTCCAGTACGATTAAGAGGAAAGCAAAATAAGTAATGTTTGTTAATCTGGTTACTTTATTCCTTCTTGTTAGTGTTAAATGTATGAAAGAGAGGTGCAAAACGTACATTGGTGCTAGTAAGTACTTGCTCGCATACGTTTTTTATGTGCTTTGTAGCATTCAGTCAAGTTTTTCACAGCATTTTAGCTAATTTGAGTATAAATCAGAATCAGTAGTCATCAAAATATATTTGTTTCATGCATTTTCCACAGTGTACTTAATATTTGCAAATATTTACAAGCCGGAAAGGTGTTGCTTATACAAACATGCAAACCAAAAACGTGTCACGGTGACAAGTGCTGCATAGTGTGTATATTTTTAGCTTGGCCATCTTTTATATGAACTTGCCTACTCTTACGATTTTAGCTTTTATTTCTATATTTTTTTTTTACCATTTGCTGTTATTCAATGCCAAAAGTGCAATGAAGAGTGAATATAGACAGAGTTTTTTTTTTCTTTCTTTTTTTTTAACTGACACATATATTGCATGACTGCAATTACTTTAAGTGTCTATTAAGTATCTATACTATCTATCTAACAGATACTTTAGCTACTTAGTAAGTGCGTTAGTGCATAAATACAAATTTTGTTTACTAATTATAACTTTATATGCAGCTATAAAAAATAAATAAAAAAATTGTTAATTAAGGAAATTAAAAAATGTTATGCAGTCAATTAGAAAACAATCAAAAACAAACTGTCACTGCCAATAACAATAAATGTTAAATAGTCATTTATTGACTTTTGTTGCAGTTCATTAATTTTCATTAATATGGTTTGTTGCAATGCACCTACAAAAAACTTCCTCAATATGCTGTCATTTCGTATTGCTCATAAAGTTGTAATTACATGTAGTTACAATGACAACAACAGCAACAACAACAACAGCAAGAAAATGTATCTATCTCTCTTGATTTTTTTTTTTATTATGACAAAGTTTCCGCTTAGGCATAAAATTATAGCAATACATTGATATACAAACGTGTTGACAACGCTTAGCAAGTAATCTGCCCAGACCAGATCATGCATACTTTACGTCGCCGTATCTCCCAAGTCTGTTGGTCTACTTGACTGCATGTGTGTGTGTGTGTGTGTGTAGTATAAAGGAAGCCATTGATTGTATAATTGATGGCTGTGTACTTTCAATTTCACTTTGCTTGATTGATATAATTACGAACTGATTGAAGTAGAGCTTTCGCGCGTGTTTGCACTCTTAGAAATGCTTTACTTTTACTTGCTTCCGTTAATAGATACTTTAATGTGTTTTGTATTTGTTTGCTGCTGAAAGTCATATTTTTATTTAAATGACTTTATAAATCATAGATATTAATAGGCAAGTAGTAGTTTGTGATGCTGTTTGATTGATGTCGAAACATAGAATTTGAAAGGCATTCATAAATGTGCGAAATTTATATTTTATAAAAAATTGATTAAATATTTTAGGCTTCAAGAAAGTTCTCTCAATGAAATAGTCATAAAAAGTACTTAAAAGCACCAAAATGAATAAAAAATGAATAAGAAAATACGCTGCAATCGTGTGTGTACGACTTCGAGATACGCTGCACAAAAATTCAAACTTAGTTAAATTGAACAGATTTGTATGTTGGCTACCCTCTCTAGTGATTCGATGTAGACATATATAGTAAATTTTATTAGAATTTAAGTAAGATACAACAGATTTGTTGGTTTTAGCGGAAATAACAAGAAAACCAATACTTTTTTCATACAAAAACTCAGAATAAAGAATGAATTTTCTGAGTTCTATACCTTAGAGCGCGGTATATATTAAATACAAGTTATCTGAGGAAGTCATACGAGTATCTATTCAAACTTGAAGGCTCTATCTTTAATAGTCATCAAGGTCTTAATAATCATTTTGACAGCCAGACAGACGGACATGCATATATCGGCTCGACTCGTATGGTACTAGTTTAAACTCTTTAACAAATTCTTTTAGGATTGGCTATAAATATACCAAATTTGGCGTTACTGCTGTATTAAAAAAAACAACACAATTTTTGTTCATACTAAAACCAAGAAAAGAGGGAAAGATTTGTACTTGGGCAACCTCTTTTAGTGGTCCTATTTAGATCCTAATGGAATATTTTATTATGACTAACATGAAATACTCAATTTTAGGCATATGTAGCTGAATAACCAACAACAACTTCCAATTTTCATACAAAAATCCTGAAATAACGGACCAATTTGTACTGGGGCAACCTCTTTTAGTGGTCCTATTTAGATCCTATTGGATTATTTTATTAGGACTAACATAAAATACACAAATTTCGGCATTTGTGGCTAAATTAACCACAACAACCTACTTTTTTTTTTCATGCGAAAATCCTGAAAGGGGGCTAATTTGTTGGGGGGCACCTCTTTTAGTGGACCTATTTAGATCCTCATGGAATTTTTTTATTAGGACTAACATATAATACTTAAATTTCGGCATATGTAGCTGAAATAACAACAACAACATACTTTTTTCATACCAAAACTTTGAAAGATGGGACAGATTTGTATGGGGACAACCTCTTCTTGTGGTTCGATATGGACCAATATGAAATATTTTATAAGGTTTAAGGTAAATTACACTAAATTAGATGTATTTAGCAAAATTAACAACATAAATAATAATTTTTTCATATAAAAACTGAGAATGAGAAGTAAGTAGGTTTAAATGGTAGGTGTTAGCCACTCTCAGGGGGAAGTTTCGCATGTATATTGAAAGCAAGTTCTCTGAACAAGAAATAGAAGAATTTGACTATTTTAAGCCTCTAACTCTTATAGTCTTCAAGTTCTTGATGTTCATTTGTACAGCCAGACAGACTGACATGTCTATTTTCTATGTCATGACTTGACTTTCCATAGGGGGCCACCTCTTTTATTAGTACGATTTGGACCCTAGTATAATATTTTATTAAGACTGATATAAAATGCACTTATTTAGGCATTTATAGCTGAATTAATAAGATACTTTTTTTCATACAAAAACCACGAAAGTTGGTTAATATTTGTGTGGGGGAAACGCCATCTAGTGGTTCGATCAGGATCAAAATAGATTTTTTTATAAGGATTAATGTGAGTTAGATCATTTTATGTATTTTTATGCCCTATAAACTACATCAATAAACATTGTTTCATAGAAAAACTCAGAATGAGGAGTATGTAGGTTTTTATGTTAAGTGCCAACCCCTCTTAGGAGAAAGCTGGCTCTTACAGTAAATACAAGTTTTTTGAAGAAGAAATAGAAGAATCCAACTATTTAAATTTTATGCCTCCAACTTGTATAGTCGCCAAGTTCTCGGTGTTCACACGACAGCAAGACAGACGGACATTTTTATAAAAACTCAATTTTTGAGGCTGATTAAGTGTAGATAAATACTTTATAGGCACTGCCGCGCCTTTTTCTGCCTATGACATACATTTGCACAAATATTTAACACTTTTTACCCTCTAAGTTAATCGTATCAAAACCATAAACTTCTAAAAATTTTATAACAAATTATAGACCTCAATTCAAGAACAGCGTTTAAGTATTTATTCTAAATAATTAATTTGCTATCATTAAACAATTAAACGATTATTGCCAAAATTAAATTTAATTATAACAAATTTCATGCACCCTACACTAAACCACAAAGAGCAATAATCATTTAGACGGACTGCCAAACTGATTGACGATGTGCTATTAAACTTGGCAACAACTCCAAAAAAAGAAAAGATATTAATGAGCCAGTCAGTCAGAAAAGAGGTCAATAGTATGAATTATAAAGCGCAAAGAACTATTTTGTAAAAATTAAAACAAAAAACCCAAACACTGCAATATGATGCGCAGTTGGCAAACTTTGACTGTCTGTCAGTCCGTCTGTCTTTTGCCTTTCACTTGAAATCAGTTTATCAATAAATATTTCAAAGCAAATGATTGGCAAATGATAAGCGAACAACGGATTGAATTTGGCATAGCATGGAACGAAATTGAGCTCCAACTGAGCGCGCGCGCGTGATGCCCAACGACGAGTTGTCGAATGAACAAATTATGAGCTGCTACGAATACTAAGTTGAATGTATTCGCTCTCTCTTTCTCTCGCTCGTAGAATATCATTATCATTAGCGCACTTAGAATGTAGACTGCAATACAGGACACAACAAACGTTTGCTTGGTCAATTCATTTCCTGCTCGATTTTCTTCTATTTTTTTTTCGAACTGTAATGATAAATGTTAATGTTGATAGAAAAATTCCAGAGACCGCGAGACAGACAGACGGACAGTTCGACAAAAATTGAGTCGAAAAATCTTTAAATAAAGGTTAACAAAGTTCAGCAAATTCCATTCATTCATGCAGTCTATCTTTCTGTCCGTCTATCAGTTAGTCGAGCAGTACGCCACTCAGTTAGATACTCATTCATTTCAACGCTTAGTCGCAAAATTCTTCCAGCTTTCAACACGCTTCGCCTATAAATTTGTACTATGAAGTGGAGAAATTCTATTGCAATGCACTGTGGAAATGCGCTCAAGCGCGCGATCTGGCAGCCCTCTTTCGCCTTGCCAACCAAGCGGCAGCAGCAGCAGCAGCTACTTCCACTTGTTACTGTTTTAACGGTCAATGAGCAATTCACTTAGAAAATCAGCCAAAAATAAAATTAACTACGAGAAAAAATGGTTATTTGCGGTAGGAGGTTAAGAAGTTTTTGAGGTTTGAGAATGTATATTCTTAGAAGAGTTTCTTAGATGCGTTTATGAGATGAGTTTCTTAGAAGAGTTTCTTAGAAAAACTTTTGAGATGGGGTTTAAGAATATCTCAGATGAGTCTCTAAGAAAAATTTCTCATCAATATTCCAAATAGGAGTTTCTCAGAAGAACTTCTCTGATGACTTTCTTAAATAAGCTTTTCAGATGGATTTCTCCAATTAGTTTTTTAAAAGCTACTCAGAAGAATTTCTAAGAATTATTTCTTAAAAGAATTTCTCGTAAGAATTCTAAAATAGCAGTTTCTTTGAGAAATTTCTCTAATGACTTCCTTAAATATGCTTTCAGATGGCTTTTTCCAATGGGTTTCATAACAGTTACTCAAAATAATTTCACATATAAGTTTCTAAAAATAATTTTTAGAATAATTTCTCATAAGAACTCTTAATAGGAGTTTTTCAGAAAAATTTCTCTGATGACTTTCTTAAATAAGCTTTCCAGATAGAAGAATTACTCTAAAGAGTTTCTAAGAAGAATTTCTCAAAGGAATATCTCTAAATAGAATTTTTTCAGAATATTTTCTCTGATGACTTTCTTAAAAAAGCTTTTTAATTGATCAGCTTGAAAAAATTTCTCAGATGAGTTTCTCAGAAGTAGTTCCTACTCGAGTTACTTAAAGTTGTTTAGAACAATATCTCAGAAAAGTTTCACATAAGAGTTTCTCAGATGAGATTCTTAAATGAGTTTTTTATAGATGTTTTGATGTAAGTTTCTACAATGGAATTTAAAAGAGTTACTCAAAAGAATTTGTAAAAGTAGTTTCTTATAATAATTTCAAATAGGAGTTTCATAGATCAGTTTCTCAGAGGAGTCTCAGATGAGTTTTTTAAATAAGGTTTCTTAGATGACTTTCTCAAATGTGTTTAATAAGAGTTGCTCAGAAGAATTTTTAACAAGAGTTTCTCAGAAGATTTTCCCAGATGAGTGTCTTAAATGAGGTCTTCAGATGAGTTTCTCAAATAATAAGAGTTTCTCAGAAGAATTTCCCAGACCAGTTTCTCAGATGAGATGAGGATTTTAGATATGTTCCCCCTATGGGTTTTGTAAGATTTAATCGAAAGAGATTTCAAGAATAGTTTGTTATAAGAAATACATTAGAAGAATTTCTCAAATGAGATTGTCAGAAGAGTTTTTCGAATGAGCTCCTCAAAAGTATTTCTCAGATGAGTTTTTGGAAGATTTTATCAGAATAATTTTTGGATGATTTTCTAAGATAAGATTTTCAGATTGGATAAATAGGTTTCATACAAGCTGCTCAGAAGAGTTTTTTAGATGAGTTCCAAAGAGTAGTTTCTTCTAAGAATTGAAAATAGAAGTTTCTCAGAAGAAATCCATCAATGAGTTTTTCGGAAGAATTTCTCAAATGAGGTTTTTAGAAGAATTTCTCAGATGTGTTTCTAAGATAAGTATTTTTTAGATAAGTTTCTAAGAGATTCTCAAATAAATGTCTCAGAAGAGTTTTTCTGAAGAGTTTCTCAGATGTGTTTCTAAGATAAGCTCTTCAGATGGGTAACTCAAATAGGGGTATCTCAAAAAAATTTTCAGGTGAATTTAACAGAAGAATTTCTAAAAGGAGATTTTCAGATTAGTTTCAAAGTTGAGTTTCTCAGAATAGTTTCTTGGAAGAGTTTCTCATATGAGTTTGTAGGAAGAATTTTTTAGAAATGTTTCTAAAAAGAGTTTCTTAACAAATTTCTTAGAAGAGTTCTTCTGATGTGTTTCTAAGATAAACTGTTCAGATGGGTATCTCTAATGGGTCTCATAGTTCAGATTAAGATGGGTTTCTTAGAAGTGTTTCTAAGATTTTCTCAGAAGAATTTCTCAAATAAGTTTGAGAAGAGTTTCCAAATTGAATTCAACGCAATGATCTTCAATCTTTAAAATTTTTATATAAAATGGATTTTAATTTGAAAAAAGTTTTACTATGTTCTATGCTTTCTGCATCCAAAAAAAATGCTGGTGTTTTTTTTTCAAACTAAGGGCTATCTGAGACCGATTCTTAATTAACTGTTAGCCATTTCAAAAGCTTGAAACCTATAAAAACTAAGTTCTCTCACCAGAATCCCTAACTTTTGTATAAGCTTAATCTATAAGGTCCTTCGAGCCGGATATGTAACAGCATTGAAAGCTTAAAATACATTTTTTTCATCATTAAATTTACACAAAATGGGAGTTAGATATACATTTTATAATATGTCCGCACTCTAATCGCCAAAACTCTATTTCAAACCACTTCCAGCAAATGTTTCGCTATTTTATTTTCTATACCAAATTCTTCTTTTTAAATTTCTGCTAAACGATTTGGTTCACCCTCGCTAAAGCAAAATCGGTCTAACAAGTAAAAGAATCATGCCGAACACGGCATGGCGCAGCATAAAACGATTTTCATCTAGTACGAGTATATCTGCTCAATGACGACGACGACGACGTCGATGGTCGAAGTCGACGAGAACGTAAAACATTCTTACGAATTACAGATCGGCACGAGATCTATTTTTTTACACATAATTTTTCTCTCTTTAAGTTCTTTCTCCAACTGGAGTAAAAAGGAAACGGTCGGACATTAAAACAAAAATAAGATAGAAAAGAAAAAAATGGTCAAACGGAAAAAAAATCGACTTTAAACTTCTGAAATTTTTTCGATTAAACTTGATTTAGCGAAGGTTAAGTAGTAGCTTTGCGGCTCAGTTTAGTTTTTGGTTTTTTGTTTTTATTTTTTTTAGTTGTAGTTGATACTCGTAGTTTTTCATGGCAGATTAGTTGGAATTTCCGTTGTTGTTGTTGCCGTTTTCCGCTATATTATTTTTTTTTTTTTTGGCAGTACTGCCTGATCTGCTGTTGTTGATCTTCATCATTTGTTCAAGCGTTCGTTTATTCTTTCGATTTGTTGGCTTTTGTTACTCGTTTGCCCCCAAGTGGCATGCTCTGGGTTAATGTTCCGTCATACACCCAAAACGCTACTGTGTATGCAGGTACTTTGGTTTGATGTGGTTTTATTTTTTTTATTTAGTTTGGTTGATAAAATGGTTGATTATTATTTTAATATTGTTTTTAATTTGAATTATTTGAAAAAAAATATATATTAAGATCGACTTGAATTGATGTGTTTGCTTCTTGGAATTTTTCTTCGCTATATTTCATGCATTTGGAAATTTTAATATTTGTGTGAGTACAAATGTTATAAATTAAAACCACATAGATCTCTGGCGGTGTCATAAATTCCATAAAATAAAACTGATGGAAAAATATACCTGAAGACTGACCCTACGTTGGGCGCCGAGAAAAAAATGTGTGTTAATATAGCAAAGTTTTCACATAGACCTCTGGCAGTTCGAAAATAAATACTTGAAGACCCACGTTGGGCGCCAAGAATAAAAAGTATGTACAAATTTACATAAAAAACTTTTATATAGACCTCTGGCGGTTTTCTAAAATAAAATACGTTGGACGCCAATATAAGTATAAGTATAAATAAAATAAAATAAATAAAGGAAACTAAATATCCGAAAACTACGCCCTACGTTGGGTGCCAAAAAAAAATATATATATAAATTTAGCAAGGCTTTCACATAGACCTCTGGCGCTCTATAAAATAGAATTGATGGGAAATAAAACCCAAGACTTCTCCCACGTTAGGCGCCAAAAAAAATAAGTGTTTAAATGTAGGAAAGCTTACACAAATACCGCTGGCAATGTCATTCAATCCATAAAGTAAAGCAGATGAAAAGTATAAAAAATAAAATAATGTACAAAGCTTTCACATAGATCTCTGGCGGTATCATAAAATTTATAAAATAAACTAGATGGAAAATAAATACACGAAAGCTGTAACCACGTTGGGCGCCAAAATAAATATATAAATATAACAAAGCATTTATATATATCAAAACTTTTATGTAGACCTCTGACGGTTTTATAAAATAAAAAACTTGAAAATTAAATACACATAGATTAGCCTCACGTTGGGCGCCAATATAAGTTCATATATAAGTAAATCAATAAAATAAAGTAGACAGAAAGGAAATATCCGAAGAATGACCCCACGTTGGGTGCCGCAAAAAAGTATACATTTGTATAAGCTTTCCCATAGACCTCTGACAGTGTTATGAAATCCATAAAATGACCCCACGTTGGGCGCCGCAAAAAAGTATACATTTGTATAAGCTTTCACATAGACCTCTGACAGTGTTATGAAATCCATAAAATAAAATAGATGATAAATATATAAATACCCGAAGAGTTGCACCACGTTGGGCGCCAAAAAAATATATAATTAAATAAAATTTTTTAAATCTTCATTAGCGACATTTGAGTCTAAAAAATTTTTTTTTTAAGATGGATAGTGATGGATGCGAATTAGGTTTGCTTAAGTCCACCAATAATTCCGTACACTTTTCGTTGAATGAAATTTTTCTGAGACTATTTCCTATTTTAAAAGAAAATATCGTGAGAGCATAATGAGATATAGTGATGAAGATGGCAAGAGCATACCTCCAAAGGTAAAACATCAAATGTACTGCTCTGTCACTAAAATGGAAAGAAGAAAGGAAGAAAATTCGGACTCTTTTCAAGCGGGTTCGATATAAAGAAAAAGTGAGCTTTTCTCTTCTTTATTTCAGAATAGTTGATCGGCGAGTACAGTCACGTTAAGCACTGCTAATCGTATACTTCCGTAAGTGTAACTGTGGAAATGTAGATTATAAATTATTATTTAAATATTTTATTAAGGTTTCCAATTTTAATTATTTCTCAGAACTATTTCCATTGTTATTCCAAAATAAATTGCTTTTTTGAATGCTTCCGCATAGCTTTTCTGCATATTTCTAAAATACCATTCAGTGCATACACTAACAGTGATTTGCAATTTTTTTGTCAATCACACTAAAACTAAGAAACACATGAGAAAGAAACACATTGAATACACTTGGAACTATTTCATGCCTTCAAAACATTTTTATTATTTTCTAATTTTGTTGCTTGTTTGAAAATTTTCAATTAATTTTTTCAGCACTGACGGCTTGTTATAAATTTGTAAAAAAATAAACAATAACTTGCAGCTATTAACAGCTTTCGTGTAATTTGCATAAATCTTTAATGGCGCATATGCCACATGATTGCTATTTGTTCTTTCACCATTGACTACTAATAGAATACTTCGCCCATTTATACTTCAACTAAGCTGCGCTAAGCGTCAAGTTGAACACAAAATCAAACACATTTTACACTGTCCTATTAGCCTAGAAAAAGATAGCTTCAGGGTGCACTGTGCCAATCATCATAATCAAGAGAAACATCAGAGTCTTCAACGTCGTCAACAACATTGGCGTTAATCTGTTGACTGTTCTTGCTTGCTGTTGCGATTTTTGTTTAAATAATTACTTTATGCTGCTACATAAATTTATATTTTTCTTGTGTCTTAAAGGTTTGTTATGACTTGTATTTGCTAATCACTTTGGCCACATTTTTACTAAGACTTTTAGCTGCTGTTGACCTCTTTCTTCAATAATAATTAGCAAAGATATATATTTTAAAATTTACAGTTTCAGAGCGGTACTGTATACATCTGGGAGGTATATGGTTTAATAATGCAGTTTATTTAGGTGTGACTTGATTTTTTTTTTCCTACAGTAATTTCTGTAAAGTGCAAAGAGTTAAAACTATTTGCGAATTATAATTTCTCATTTATAATAAACCACTCGCAATTTCATTTGACTTAATCATTTGTGTGTGCATATTAGTAAAATATATAGAAATGCTACGTTTATACAAATGTTTGTATTAATTATTTATTATTAATTTTTTTTGCTTTTCACATTTCTCATTAAAACTGTTAAATGAAAATTTGGAGCGCCAACAAGTTAAGCCAAATGCAAGACACTAATTTTCACGTTACCACAAAATGCTCACGTAACACGCAAATATCAAATATTTCTACGTCGGCTTTTTGTAACACGCCCACAAAAAGTCGAATAAACGAGGTGAAAAATTGTAACAGTTTTTCCTAAAATAACATATCTGAAAAGTAAATTGAAATTGTTTTTCTTGCGAGTCAAATCACGACACTATCAATTAAAGCAACAAACAAGACATTTCATTTTATATAGCATAGCGCATTGCAGCAAACGCTGGGCGTGGCAGTCGTTTATCATTTTCATTTAATTTCGCAAGCAATTTTTTTTTCTATCTTTCTTTCAATTGTGTAAAAAATTTCGGCAGCAATTGTTTGCAATTACAAATTTGTGCCACTTAAAATACCAAAAAATGTGATTTCCTTTTTGTTTGTAGCTAATTTGCATAAATTTTTTTTTGTTTGGGCGTTATTTTCATTTAGATATTGTATGCATAAACTAGAGCAGCCTCTTTTTTCTAATTTTTTTTTTTTTAATTTTGCGCTTTTTTTTCTTTATTTTTATTTATTCAAACGATTTCAATGCCGAAGGTTATTGCATTATGCAATCTTTTGACAGCCACAAAGTGCAATCAAAAGTTCGCTTTTCGCTCGTGTTCGAAATGACAAGTGAATGGCAACTAATTCGCCATTATGCGTTAGTTTTAATAGGCAGCAAATTTGAATTTTAAAATGCTTTTAGTTACAGCTTTGCTTTGCTTTTAGTGGCCACATATAATAGTTTGGCATATAATTTTAATTTGGGATTTAATGCGTTAATGTTGCAGCAGTCAGTTGCAAGGTCAGCGTAGGGCTTTGAAGATTTTTGGGTGGAGTTGCATTTGTAGCGGCTGAACTAAGATTTAATTAATAGTTAGCTATGCTTTATGCATTGGTCATGCTAAAGAAGTTCAAAAAGATTTTAAATTGTTTATCTTGTTGGATTATCTCAATGCTAAGAAATTACTTAAAATTGAGTGCTATTAAAAATCAATAAACTGTTCTACTACAACAAGGGACCATAACTTTTATAGCAATAAAATTATTTATTGATTTTTTTTTTCATATAATTTAATAATAACGCTTGAAAAATATAAAATTTATTTTTTATTCAAAAAAGTTTGTTTATTTGTTTTTTTAAATTTTTAAATTTTTAATCTACAAGTTTGGAGCACCTACCATCATGCAATTCACCGCAAGCGACAGAGCTGAGCTTTAAGCCAATTTATTCGACTCTATTAAATCGTTTAACATAACACTGAGGCGACTTGCAAGAATGCAAGAAGAGATGATACGTATGCAGTCCAAAATGTTGGACCTACTCAACGAGTGTACTCAATAATGACTTCGTAAAAGCTTAAAATCATCTATTGGAAAGCTAAAGTTGATCCAACAAACTGAGTGAAGTAGAGACATTTGATAAAAAAAAGAGTATTGTAATGCTGTCTTCGTCGGTATTCAGTTAGAATAATGATGTGTGCATTCTGAGCAGGTCTAGGTGCGAGCGAAACTCTGCCTATAAACTTCAGGATTATCTATGCCTACTAGAGGGCTGGGCAAGGTGATGGAATATTGATAAATTCAGCAACGTATGCTATACTTTAAGGAGCAGAATTCCAATAAGGCTAAGTAGTTGGGTCTTATTCTAGATGAAAGTTTATACTTTAAACAGCAAATCTTGGTTACAGTGCAAACTTCCAGAACAGATATTAGATTTTTAGTTTGGTTTTATGCCGGGCACAATGTAACAGGTTCACGCGGTAATCTTCAATATACAGAATGCATTCCATAGAGTCTGGAATGATGGCATGTTATATTATACAAGATAAAAAACACTTTTACATGCACCTTATATTTGCTTTCTTTAGTCTTACTTTTATACAGAGTAGGGGTAGATCTTGTTAAAGTTCATAAGCATAAAAGAAGGTTTTATATATTTGGTTTAGCCATTTCCTGCCTAAATAAATTTCAAATTGCATTTAAATTGCAAACTAAAACTGCCAATAAATTCTATGAGTCTTATTTTTTTCTCGAAATATGCACTAACTGTCTATATTATGCACTAAAACACTCTACACTAAGCAAATATTTAATAAATTTATGCAACAATCTACGCAACAGTCAACACCTGTCGTTGCCACACGCTGCACTTGTTCAATTTTGTAGTTTTTTGGTTAAATAAATTTCATTTTCTCATTTTTGTTGCTGTTCAAATAGTGACACACATAGCCAAATATTATTTATGCAAATACACGCGGCATCGCTGACTTGGTTTGAGCGCGTAAACATAAATATTGTAAGTCAAATATGGGTAATGGGTGAGTTTATGGAAGATTTGACAAACATGCTATAATACAAGTGCTGGAGGGCTTTCCCTTAGGTTAAAATTATGAAATGATGTTTCCAACAACATATTGTACGAATGTGGAAGACAACTTGAAAACATTGATTAATGTGAGGTCATATGAGGTCATTTTAAGAAAATAGGATCTAGAACTATAGCGAAATATTATTAATATTAAATACTTTCTTTTATGAAGCTAAATTTTAATAAATATCTTGATTTTTCTTTATATTACTTTGATGTTCTTATTCAAGTGAATCACAAACTTCCCCTTATTGGTGGAATACGACAAAATAGCAAAAGTAAAATATGTACTTTTGATTAACGGTACTTTAAAGACATAATAAGAAAAAGCCAATAAAAATTAAAGAAAATGTGCTAAAATATAAAAATTATTAAATTATTCGAGTTCCTATTCAAGTGAGCGAATGAGTTTCCACAAATATTACATATTGGATCGAAAAACAGCGAGAAAAAAATTTTTTCATTGTTTGAGGTAAGATTGTTAAAGCTTTAAATGCATTTTTTCTTTACTGGAATCGCCCATATGCATATATATTCAAATTATATTTGACTTCTTTTTTTTTTGTATTTTGCTGGTTGGTCTGTTTTTAGCGCATTGTCGAGTCATTGACTCAACTCAACACGAAAGTCATAGGCCTCCGAGCGATGGTGAGCAAAAAAGTGCAACGAATGCATTTTTTTTGTTGTATTTATTTCTATTATATTTTTTTTTTTTTTGGTGTAGTGTATTTATTTACAATAAATTTTCGAAATACAGTTCAAATATTACAAAAGAAAAGTCAATAATAAAATCGAAAAATGAATGAGAAATACGAGAATGGGGAAAAACGTACAGCAGTCTGTAATATATACATATATATAAACAATAATCGCACAAACAAAAAGTGGGCCTTGTCTCAATCGCTTTATATATAACCGAGGGTAGTCTATTAGCTTAGCTATTTTCAGTGCATTTGTGTAGTAAGCTGAGAAATTTATTGAAGTATCAACCAATTTTGAGAACTGAAAATCTAGGCAAACGGTGATACTTAAGATTAAAAAACGGTGATACTAAAACAAAAATTTGAAAAAAGTATCGATATATTTTCTACTCTCATATGCATAAAGTATCGATATTATGAGTAATTATGATAAGTATCTTTAATGGAAAGCAGAAAAATAAAGAATTTAAGAATTTATTTCATGAACAAATTTTGTCAAGTATCGATATATTTTTTATTTAACATAGGCATAAGTATCGTTGCTGTGAATAACTTTAATAAGTACTTTCAATAGAAACCTAAAAACATTATTAAATTTGGTCGAAATGAAATTTTGTAAAGTATCGATATAGAGTAGAAACTCTATATAGGCATAAAGTATCGATACTATGAGCAATTTTAGTAAGTACTTTTAATGAAAAGCCGAAAACAATAACAAATTGGCTTATAATGAAATTTTGTTTAGTATCGATATATTTTCTACTCTATATTGGCGTAAAGTATCGATGTTATGAGTAACTTTAATGAGTACATTCAATGGAAACCTGCAAGCTATAACAAATTTACTCATTAAAAAAAATTTGTAAAGTATCGATATAATTTTTGCTTTATACAGACATAAAGTTTCGATACTATGAGTTACTATGATAAATACTTTTAATGGAAAAAAGAAAACAATAAGAAATTAACTCATGAAAAAATTTATAAAGTATCGATATATTCTTGACTCTATATAGGCATAAAGTATTGATAATATAAGTAAGTATGATAAGTACTTTTAATGGAAAACACAAAACAATAAGAAATTAGCTCATGAAAAAATTTATAAAGTATCGATATATTTTTGACTCTACATAGGCATAAAGTATTGTTGCTATGAGTAATTTTAATGAGTACATTCAAGGGAAACCTGCAAGCAGAAACCATTTTACAAAGTATCGATATATATATTTGACTCTATATAGGTATAAAGTATCGATGCTTTAAGTAATTTTAAAAATTACATTCAATGGAAACCTGCAAGCTATAACAAAGTTACTCAAAAGATTGGTATAAAGTATCGATATATTTTTAAACAGACATAAAGTATCGATACTATGAAAAAGTATGATAAGTACTTTTAATGGAAAACAGAAAACAATAAGAAATTAGCTCATGTAAAAAATTTATAAAGTATCGATATATTTTTGACTCTATATAGGCATAAAGTATTGTTGCTATGAGTAATTTTAATGAGTACATTCAAGGGAAACCTGCAAGCAGAAACAATTTTACTCACAAACATAATTTTGGAAAGTATCGATATATTTTTGACTCTATATAAGTATAAAGTATCGATGCTTAAAGTAGTTTTAAAAATTACATTCAATGGAAACCTGCAAGCTATAACAAATTTACTCAAAAAAATTTGTATAAAGTATCGATATATTTTTTGCTTTATATAGGCATAAATTATTAATGATTTGAGCAACTTTAATGAGTACATACAATGAAAACCTGCAAACTATAACCAATTTACTCATAAACATAATTTTGCAAAGTATCGATATATTTTTGATACTATATCGACATAAAGTATTGATACTGTGAAAAATTTTTATGAGTACTTAGTGGAATTACAAAAGTGTGTTCCAAATTATTCTCTCTCCAAGAAGAGCTTCCATATCAGTTTACGTACTTCGATATCAGTTTATATACTTTTGGGCTTACCCTCTCACAAAGAAATATGCGCTGTGCATTTGCATCTATTGTTGCTGCTGTTGATGATATTTAGCTACAAACTTATACTCAAAAATGAGGAAACTGTGACAAAACTTGCAAAAAAAAAAAAAAATGTTTGAAAAATAAAAACACTCTCGAAAAATCTGTACAACAATCTGTACAACAAAGTTGTACAACAAATAATACTGCAGTTGTTGTTGCTGCTGCTGCTTTATTATTGCTGTTGCGTGTTGTAATCGCGCAAATGCGTCAATTTTTGCATAATCGTTGCACAGATCATATTGTATGTGGACAACGTGACGTATGCGTGATATTTCTTTTATTTTTATTTTTTTTTGTGTAATTTACCACTAATACTTCTTGAATTTCAACTTGAGTATTTATTTACTACAGCAGCAGCAGCAGCAGTGGCACCAGTAGCTGTCATTAGTGCTGCATGTCTATAGCAAATTGTGTCAGCAGCACATCAACATCATTCAATATTTGCCTAGAAAATTGAATAAATTGTCTGTTGCTGGATCGACTATACAAAGCGCCGCCTCACACAATGAATGCATATTAGTGAATGAATGTTGATTAGCTGCGTGCATTAATGTGACATAAAAAGTATAGATTTAAAAGTTTCGAAAACTATGGCAAAAGTGAGGAATTGTTATTATTTAATAAATGATTTGGTTAACATATGAAACAGAGCGCTTAAAAGAAAAGTTTATGAACGAACGAACAGCGAATATTGCAGAACATATAATGAACAGCTTGAAATGGTTCTTTTTGTTAGTACGTTCATTGAAACACTTAAGCCTATCGTGTACTAAATAAGTAGAACAAGTATAAACTGTTCGTTTGATTTTGTTCCTTTTTCACTGTTCGTTCATTCATGATTATACATGATTATATGCATATATTATAGACAATCATATATGCTCAATCCACGAAATAGTTCTTTTAATAGAATATAATATAAACGGAAAAACAAGGAATATACTCTTTAGACTAGTTAAAACTTGTTCAGTTTATCTGTTCGTTTACTGAACACTCGCAGCGTAGGCTATACTGAACGAATAGAACAAGATAATATTGATTCTTCGACTTTGTAAGATATCTTGAAGTCGAAAGAAGTATCAAAATTGACACTATTCAGTCAGGGTAACTCATACAAATCACTCGCTTACTTTTTTTCATTGAACAAGTTTTTATAACAATAAGTTTTAACCTTTATTTTGGTACGGTGGGTCCTTATGCACCCATACAATACATCCCTAACTTTACTAAACATCAAACGATCGAACATATAAGAAATAGGCAATAAAATGGAATAAATAATCTGAACTTATTCTGCTCGTTCAGTGCAGCGAATAAGTTTATTTTGTTCCTTTTTACATGAATAATGCAAGACTAGGTCATCTGTCTTACAGCACTAACGTGCCACATAATGACTTTCTTTAGTTACTGACAATCAAACATAATTGAGGAGGTGTACGTATTCCGGTACTAGAGAAGGTTTTTAATGCATTCAAAAAACTTGAAGGTGCTTTAAAAATTGGATTCAATGCATTAAACTTCGTAGACAATATTTTTAAAATAAATAAAAAACCCTTTTCAAAACCGTTTTCTCCTTCTTTCAATATAAGTCTACAAATATAAAAAGTAACCCTCGTATAGGTCATATTGCTGTTGTGTTATATAAGCAAATACTTTCAAATTGAAATTCTCTCCATTTATAATATTCAATTTAATTATGCTGTATGATGCAGTCGATGACATGTCATTGAGTATGTCATTGCAGTTTTTTTTTTTATTTGAGAAAGTCTTAAAATAAACATAAATTGCGTCTGTATGTGTATGTAAATCATATAAAAAATCGAAATATCTGCACGAATGCATGCCACATTGCAAAAAAGTAACTTTTGCGTGCAATTTTAACTGCTGACAGCTTACTAAATAGCAAATCGTTGAAAGAATTTCAATTAGAATACCCCACAGGTTGCCTTTCTATGCTGGACAACTGCAAGACTTGAAGGAAGAGCAAGCAGCCAACTTATTGTGGCGACTTGCCATTGGAATTACTTGTACTGCTGCAACAAATGCCGCTGGCCATCCAATGTTAATTTTGCGCTTGGCTAAATTGTTTCTATTTAGCAATACGAGTAGATGTTATTTTTTTTTTTGCTTTTTAGCTCTTCGCATTATTTTCGGGCTTAATAGATTTTCTCCTAAGGCAAGATTTCGCATGTCGTTTGAACTAAATTTGCCAAAAAAGGGAGCAGGCGCATGCTGTGCGCGCGCATATGTATCTGTAGCTGTGTATGCAACTAAAAGCAGAGATCGTATGCGCTGCGCAATGGGAGGCTGCAGCAGCTCAACTTAACTGACTGACTGAACCTCATCTGCTGCTGCTGCTGTTGTTGCTTCATGCTGCCTCTGCGCACACTTGCCGCATGCTCCGCTCATGATGATTTGCTTTATTGGGTGTGTTCAATTACATACTTTAATAATAACGGTAATCCGTAAAGGCAGCAGCGGCAAAAAAAAAAAAGTATCTGACAAAAAACAACAATCGCCACAAACTGTTAGACGACGATGCTGCTGCTGTTGCTGTCTTTTGGTCAGTTAACTGCTGCTGCTGCTGCTGCAATTGAACTTTTATACGCCTGCGCTGCATGTAGTACTTCACAGGGTATCTCGTATATCAGCTACATATGTATCTGTATCTAAAACTTTGTATCTAACTATCTTGTATCTTCAGCTTCAATGCTGCATGTTCCTTATTGTTGTCGTTGTTGTTGTTAATAATTTTGCTAATTTTAAAATGTTGCACAATGTGTGGCTAATGATTTTCTTTTTATTTTTTTATTATTATTTTTTCTCTTTGTTTCTTCGATTTCGATTTGTGCAAACATTTAAATTACTGATCGATTTTTTTTCTCATTAAGTTTTATTTGCGATTTTTCGAATTTATTTTGGCGAAAGGGCGTTGTATGTACCTACTGCACGCTATTCAATTCAAAAGCGTGTCTCTAGTTTAAAGTGGTTGAAGTTGTTTTTTCTATCTTTTTTGCTAGTTATTTGACTTACGTAATCTACTTAGTTTTATTCGCTTGTAGTAATCAAAGATTTCTCTTGTTACAATGTACAGCGTAGAAAGTAATGAAAGTAATTTCATTTTGCTTACCTGTAAGTAGAAAGAATGAAAGAGAAAGAGAATTTAGTTTATTTTTGTATAATAAATTGGTTTGAAATAAATTCGTTTGCAATTGATTAAAATATTTAAAGACAAAGAAGAACTGGGTTGGTATTTGCTTATAAAGCTTTAATATAGTAAATAATATATTAGTATATTATAAAAGATAAAATAGATTATAGGTATATATATAAAGCTTTCAAGTAGAAAGCATCTAAATGGATGAATATCGAATATGGTTATTAGGGTAAAGAAGTTATTTGTAACCAAAACTGATGCTAGCCTGTTGACATGTCTCCTTAGCTGATCATTTTTGCATTTTTTTGTAAGACTGTTGATCGGTTGACAGACATTGAGAATGTGAGTATACCAAGATGCATAAATCATCTGATGAAGCGCAAGGCTGCGCAACTTTTGAGTGGAATAGATATCAGTCTCAGAAGCAGTACTCATAGGACAATACCATATGTCCAGGAGTTATGTCCAGGAGTTATTCATTATTTTTTGAGCGATCTGTCAAGCAGTGTGTTTGCAGCAGTTGTTTAACGGTTATGCACGAAAAATTGTATATGCAACGCATTGCCGCAAGACTGGTTTTGATAGAGCCGAATTTCCTCCAAAAGGTAGCTAGAGCAGGTTCGAACCAATGCGCTTTGAATCTATGAAGGCATCAAGAAAAGTTTGACGTGAGAGGCCATTCTGAACAGCACCTACAGAATTTGTTGGGATGAGTGGATGAAGCATTGATGTTATTTCGTAGACAATAAAATAAATTTGGATGATTAACTTAAATTCCTGATACTTTCTTAACGAATAATTGCGCCTAAAAGTCCATAAAAGAAAGCCAAAGCGCTCATGGTCTCAGGATCAAGCGTCTTGTACGACTTCGTACCTTGCCCTGGCAGCTAGGTCAACAATGAAAATGGAACTCACAATAAGTAAAAATCCGAGTGTGACACAAGAGGTACCATTAGTCTGCCATCGTACGATGCCTTCTAAAGTCTACCCCCACAAAACAACTTAATGCTCTAACTCTAGCTGCTATGGAGTGTACTTACATACTTCCATCGTAGACACCATCATGAAGTACAACCTCCTACGCTGTTAGGTTCCGGACATCATCGTACAATGGGCATTTCCAGAGAACATGTTTCAAGTGTCCTCATAAAGCGCAATACGGCAAGCAGAATTGACATAAAGGTCCCTTTTACATATGTAAGAATGCATTAAAAGAGCCATGACCAAAGGCTAAGAGAGAGGTTGAACATTCAGTCCGAACCACAACAAACGTGACATTACGGAGGTACTCGTAAGTAGCCCACTCTTAACACTATTTTCCCATCTTGCCAACTTAAGATAACACCATCAGCTAGAGGCCTTTTTTCTTAGATAGTTGGACGGGAGTATATCCTAAACGCAAACATGCATTGCTTACATGCATTGCAAGCTTAGATGCTAGATGAATGCAGAGTTATCAGTGGTTAACAATGTGTTATCGACAACTGGTGCTGGCAGATCAGCGGAGTAGTAATTGATATAAGCCATCTCTAATGTGGCGTATATTCGATGGTTTGTTCCGTACTTCAACCATAAAGCTACGACCAAGCAAGTAAGAACTAAGCAGGAAGTAGCTCGCTGAAGGGGACTTTAGTTTGAAGAGCAAGCCTTCCTATCAGACGCAAATTTATTGGTCGATATGCTGCGAAAAGGTTCTCCGCCCATATGTCGGAATCATAGTAATCACATCTATGGTGTTAAAAGAATTGTTAGTATTATAGCGCATTTGCGGACAGCGCCTGCCAGCAACACTGCCTTCAATTCTATCGAAGAGAGACGCTTTAATCTGCAAATTTGCAGAAGGAATCTAATCTACACTGAGATACATATTATCGCTCATAGATTATCTGCAATGGTACAACTTCTTGGCGCTCTGTGATGTCTGATCAACATTTAGATACTTTGTTGGGTATTTTTCTCCAAATAGAGTTGCAACTTTTTTCATTGAAGCACATTTTCTGGGGCAAACTAATCGATGCAGCACAATTGAGAGTTACTTGAATTTATTTAATTAATCTTCGTTTTTGATTTAATTTAGTATATTTGAGTAGATTGAATAAATTTGCTTTTGCTGACTCGAAATATTAAACTGATAAACTGTCAAAAAGAATTAATTGCAAATAAATGTTCCAATAATTCATATACGTTTTTTTTTTATTAATTTCTGTCTTAACATAAGCTCACACTTCTACAAATAAATTCGAAATTGATTAAAAAATTCATTTTTTCTTATGGTTTTCTGATTATAATTAATTCAATTTGAAATTAATTAATACAATTTGTATCCGATTTGTCAATTTTTCCTCACACAATAATAGATGTGAATCGTAGACATGTGACTTGAAATTGCTGAAAAGTAATTTTTTAAGCACTAAGCTGCTACGAAAGGGCGTGCACAGAGCTGTCCTCTAAGTTTTAATTTGTCATCTTTAATCGAGTAGATGTGAATACTTTAATTGACTTTGACTAGACAAAGCGAATGTCGCAAGTATTGCTAATTTGCAGTAAGAAATTTCTAAACTATTCGAACAGAATTATGTTCAAATAGAAAATAAACAATTAATGTTTGGCTACAACTATCTCAGTTAGTATTTTATGACTAATGTGAATATTTCAACTGAGTAATGCAGCACAAAATATATCTACGCACTACTATTATATTTTAGTAGAAAGACCCAAATGCTCAACTTGTTCATTGCAAATAATTTTCAAAATAAATTTATTTAAACTTAATGCCTTGCAATAATTTTGCCATACAAAAACTTTATAATTCACTGCTTTGAACTCGCCGCAAACGGAATTCAAAACGCCAACAAAGAAATGCGCTGCGCAAGTATCTACAAAAATATCTAATAGCAACCTGCCAAAAAATTAGCTCAAAGCGTTAAATTGCATGACTCAACTAAACTCAAAATAAAATCGTTGCCACTGACTGTCAATGCAATTATTATTATTTTTTTTAGCTTATTCAACAAATAATACAGATTTTCCAAAACAAATTTGGCACGCACTGCCAACACTTAAAATGCTAGGAAATGTCGGCTTAAATACTTTTTATATGTGTATAGGGGGCAAATAAGATAAGTAAGAGTGTAGTGTATACATATATTAAGTGCTCTTTGCTGTATGTCATTGCATAAGACACTTAGCGAAAACATCTTCAGCTACATGCGCGACTTTAATGAGGTTTTTCACTCTCACTTTTAAATGACTTGAATGAAGTCGTAAAATTTGTAATTAAAATATAAGGAGTATCTGCAGTTTTTTATATTTGACAAATACTTTAATTAAATTGAATTTTCGCTTTTTCAATTATATTTTAGTGACATGATTAAGCGTTATTGTATAATCGCTGTAATTCATTTAGTGTTGACAATGCGTGAAAGCGTTTTGTGTGTGTATCGAAGCGGATTAAGTTGTTGTTTTCGAAAGCGTTAAACTGTCAATTTGCCGCCTGAATGCATACATTTAGTAATTTATAATAATTTTACATGCTAAATAAAATTTATTTCATGTTTTCTTGTTGTGTTTACACACGTACTTAAGGATGTTTTGCTTTAAAGTGTAACAAATCAAAAAACTTAAGCAACAAACTTGTACGAAGATGTGCAATTAAAAAGGTAAAAAGGCAAAAATAAACTTTCAATCGACAGGATTTTTTTTAACTAAGCACAACAATTTGTTTCCAAGCTTAGCTAATACTTGCCATACAAAATTTTAAAAAAAATTCTTAAGTTCTTAAAATTAGTTTCGCTTTCTGGGTGTTCAACTAAACACGTATACCCAGCTATGTCGCCTCGCTATGTTGTTACTAAATAAATTGAAAAGAACAGCAAATCCGTTTTAGCTGCAGTCATTACAGCGTGAAAGTGGTAATTGCAATTAATCAGCATATACTTAGGCATTTAAAGCCGGAAAAACGAAAAATCGACTGGGTATAATGTGTAGCAAACAAGAACGACAGCGCAGTAGAAGTAACAACGCCTCTGTTAGTGGGCTGGGCGTGAAATGTCGGCATCCAAAATATACGACAGCAAAGACAGCATTCATTCATTTACTCATTCAGACAGAATGTGTGCAGCAGATACTCGTATGCAGCTAGCCATGAGGCAGGCAGGCAGGCAGGCTGTTTGCCACCACTCATTCACTCACTCACTCTTGTTTCATGGCGTACGTGCCTTATTGTTTTCGCGCTGCATTTTCACATTCGATGGCAAATCTAATGGCGGCTAACACAAAAGCAACACGCTCGCCATGAGATGCATTGCCCAAAACTACATTTTTGCATTAGAAGCAGAAAGGTGAGGATGAGCCCGTTGAACGCGCGTTAACTAATTGTAAATTGTTGTTCTGGCAGTTGCTCGCTCGCACGCTGACTTACTCGTGGCTCGTTCTTTATTAACAATTTAGCACTACAGATACTTTTTGTATCTATTTTTTTTTCACATTTTTTTTTTACCGTAAACAGGAAGAGCTTTTGCATTCGCTCGAGTTTGTACGTGTAAAATCGGTGAATGTGTGAAAATCGTAACATATCAAGAAATGTGTTGCAACATGCGCATACTAGACACAGCCTCCAATGTCTGCGCCGCCGTCAAAGTTCAGCGGCTGTCAGGCTAGCGGGCAGGGGCGTTTTCCAAGCAGCCGTTGTGCGACAGGCAGCTATCAAAGCTGCAAATGCACTGCACTGCACTACAATTCTAGTAACACTCTTGGCTAACTCATACAACGCAGACAGCGCATGTCTGACTGGCAGCGTTTAGTCAATAGTCGGCGTCGACTGCTAGTACATGGCAGCTAAGTACATGCCAGCGATTTTGCACTCTTTTTTTTTAAGTTTTTCTTCTTCTACTTCTTTTTTTCGGTGAAAATTTATTTTCCGCGCGTATTTTGGCACGTTTCGATGCGGCGGATTTGTCGGTTCTACCTGTACCTACAATACTTCTGTCCGTCCGTCGGTCTGTCTCTCCGTCTTACTTCATGTTGTATGCCTGCTTTTTTTTTGCTTCATATTTTTTCACAATTTTTCGCATAAAATGTGAATTTTTATGTTTTGCATGTTTGGCCTTTGTTTCTCGCTAAACGGATGTGTTTTCCTTCGACTTTGTGGTGCAGTATGCTGTTCGGCTTGCAACTTTGTGTAAATCATCTTTTGGCAACGCTTTGTTTTGAAGCAAGCTTTGCGGTGGTAAAATGATTGTCATAAACATTGTTGCACACATGTGGTGAGTGGGTGGTGTACTGTTGCCAAAGACGCATTGTATGGATGCACTAGTCGCTAGTTGCTCCTTTGGCAGCTATGGGCGAAATTGCGTCAGTTGTTTTGATTTTTAGGCCCTGTACCGAAGGTACAAGAGCCTATTGGGTTTGTGCAAATGTATGTAACAGGTAGAAATAATGGTCGGAGACCCCCCAAAGTTACCCCCATTATGGTCAGGAGTGATAGAGGAGTCGATATAGCCATGTCCGTCTGTCCGTCTGTCCGTCTGTCCGTCCGTCCGTCCGTCCGTCCGTATGAACGAAAGGATCTCGGAAACGGTAATAGATAGAGACTTCGTGTTTTTTGCATTCGTCTAGGACTGCTCCGGAATTTCACAAGTTTATTTTGAAATTTTGCCCCTCCCCCCCCTTCCCCATAAAATCACCCCCAAGGAGAAATATTTCTTCGGCACAAGAAAAATTGAGTATGCCAGTATAAAGTTAACGTCCCTCTTAGTCAAAATCCAAAAAGTTCATCAAAATCGGATAATAAATAACGATTTTATAACCAATTGAAGTTGAATGACCCCCCTTTCCTCTTCATTCATATTCGAGCAGTGAGAAGTGGTCATGTGTTTGGTCATATGCTCGGGAAACGTTTAATGTGTTTGTTAGGAGACCTGAACTGGTACAGGGCCTCTTACAGTCGGTTACGCCTGACTGTATTTTCTTACTTGTTTTTTTTTTGCTTAGTAGATACAATGTAAAATTTTTTTATTTAGTTAAGCATATTGTTAAGATATGAAATGTTTGCATCATATCACTTCTTAAATTGCTACAGCTATTGGCTATCATATTAAAGGTGTCCTTATTTATTTGAAGTTAGCAAATAAACCGCCGAAATAATAAAACCGTAAAAATTCAAAAGATGTTCCAAAAATTTGTATTGTTAGCAAAAACTACTTCATATACACACTTTATATGTCATTTTATTGTGCACTGTTATGGGAGTAAAAGAGTTTTAATACGATTTGCCAAAATGACAAGAAGAAGTTCGAAGAGTCACCTATTTTCGGATGATTCGAAGTAGGTTGCATGTGACTATTTTCTCTTCCAATTAGGTTTTCAATTTATCATCTTCCTAACTGAAAGCGAATGCTTGCCGCTTGTACATTAGTGATTCTGATGTGGATACAGAACCATTAAGTAGGATGCTTCAGAGTATCGTTCAAGCTGAATCTAAACAATAATACTCAAAGTTCAATACACGTATATAGGAACATATCGTGAGCCTAGTACGAGTCCAGACTTGTGTCTATATTCGAATATATAGAGTTCATCGCATATTACATCGTATCTGGTGCTAAACAGGCATTCCTAAACATTTTCAAGTATTTATCTGTTTTTTTTTTTTTTAAATTTGAAAAACTTTTTTTTTTTTTTTAAATTTGAAAAACTTGTATTCTTCAATGAAAGCTCGCTATTACTTTATGTATGTGACTTGATTGAATGATCTAGAAATATTCAAATTCATTCAATTTTATATTAAGACGTTGCATTACTCAACATCGAACTATTTAGTTGTATATCATGAATTAATGAATGTAATGCATTCTAAGGTTTTCTATCGCTCTTTCCCTTTCTCTCTTCCTCTTCCTCTTTCTCTCTCCCTCTCACTATTTTCTTATTCATGCTCCCACTCAATAAAGAAATTGCAAATAACTCTATTTTCGCACAATTTGGTTTTCAATGAGTAATCTTTGCAAATAACTTCATACTAGTTTATTTCAGTTTCATTCATCTCTCTTACTTTTTCTCCTATATTATTATTGTATCATCCTTCTCTTTTATTAAACCTCTTATTTTTTTCCTTCTTCTTCTCCTTCTTCTTACCACACATGCAAGCTGTTGCTACGTATTGATGCTACAAGCGACCAAAAAGTATATACGGAACTTCAAAACATTCGAATGAATAAATGATTCAAATAACCGATTACTCAAAGCATTCACATTGAAATAATATTTGTCTGGATCGCTTATCAAATTCAATTTATTTATTTTTTACCTAATTAATACCAACATTTCTTAATTATTGTCACCCTGTAAACGAATTTTGTCATTCACAATATTCTCAGTATATGGAAAGATTCATAATTTTTATATTGAATTCAAATTTTATTTATTCATTCAAAGTGAATGCTGGCAAAGTGTGATTTTTAGGCCCTGTACCGAAGGAACAAGAGTCTATTGGTTTTGTTCAAAATGGAAAATGAAATATCCGCACTAAAATATATTTGATTGAAAGCTCGCATTTATTTAATAATTGTGAATTAATTGAATCATTTTGAAAAATTCATATTCATTCTAATTTGTTCGAAGACAGTGCATTTGTATGCAATGCTTACGCCTATGAAGTTGAATGCCATGAATGAATGATTAAATGAAACCGATATATTCGAATGATTCAAATGTGTTTATATTTAATGAGTCGTTTTCTTTCTACCCCTCTCTCTACTTTCTCGTTCTGCTATGCACGTTCTTAATCAGCAAATAAAATGTAAATGAGTTCATTTCGGAGAATTCGGCTTAACATTAATTTTTTTCATTCAAAGTGAATTCTGGTGAATTTTCGCTTGTGCAGCATTTGTGAATTGAAAGTGCATAAATGAATATTCATAAAGCAGCTCAAATGAATGCATTCGTGTAGGGCTCTTATACCTAAAAACAACTGTTTTAGTGATGCAAGCTATAGGAAATATTTTATTAAAGTGTACCCAATGTTCAGCCTTTAAATTGCCATCTTTGAAGATATCTGTCGAAATTTAGTCTTCAAAAATGTCAAAGTCTTTCAGCCCTAGTTTAGGAAACATAATTAAACCAAACGAGTGTGTAAGCAACAATGAAATCGAATGAATATATACTCTTAGTCAGCTCATCAAAACGACTTCATCTAGCTATGTCCGTTTGTCTTTCCATCTGATAGTATTTGCGCACTTTTTGAGTATAAATTTTTAAAATTTTGTTATGCAAAATTTTTTTTCCTTTTTTTTGGGATAACCACCCTATAAACCTGCTTTTTATTTATTTGATTTGCATATTGAAAACTTCTGTACTCAAGTCATTAGTCACTCGAAACTCGATATGCTGGTTTCTTATGGATTTTCATTTACCAAACGTATATTATTGAGATTTTTCAAACTTGGTAGAACAGATATTGTAAAATTTATTTTGTTAGAAGCAGTTAATGGTGAGAATTGTTCGCCTATACCAGATTTTACATACAACTGACTTAAGCAGTTCAAGGAAGGTCGAGAGAACATGCTGTACACCTTCCAAAACCGGGATTTATAATTAAAAAGTAGTTCGAAAATTCTTAAAAAATTAGCATAATCTTCATTGGAATATGTGGAAATAAATATGTTAAAAAAATCTACTACATTCAAACAACCATGAATCATTTAAAATTAGTCAATCAATAGTAAAGCTTCAAATATTCCATTGTGACTATTATCAAGTCATGTTGCTAGAGTTAAAGAAATGAATTTTTATCTTCTTTTTATTTTCCCCTTTTTTTTGCTCTTTCGATTGTGATTTGTCCTCCAAATCTATACATGCTTTTGGATTTAAATCTAGATCAGAATATGAAAAAAACGAAAGCTATCTGCGATCATAATGAAGACACTAATCGCCCCAAAATTCTTTCGATATACAAGCCGCCGAATATATTGATTATATAGTTTATTTCTTCCGTTTCAACAATTTATTAGCGTTTAGCAGCTATACTATAAAATAGGCTTAAGACTTCATAACAATTTAATCACCAATTGTCTTAATTCCATATTATTTTCAACTCATTCTAAATATATCCAAACAGATACAATTTCCTGACAACATTTTCAAGGTCGACACATAGAACTTTCATTATTATAACAAAGACATATAAATGTTCAAAAAATAAATACTAACAAAAATTATTGTCAACTTTATTGTCAGCGTAAACAAAGCATTTAGACATTACAATAAAAAGGTTATTAAAAATTATGTAATATCAATAAAATAGCAGATAAAAAAAAAGAAGGAACAAAGAACTACAACTGAATTCATTAAATGTATACAAAGCAACAACATAACGAACTAGTTTTACAGTTCTACGTATATGTTGTATGTAGCTTTGACAACACGGACTGAAGATGTGTGTTGTGTTTTGGCTACAAAAGCGGCTTTCATATGCAAAATGAATGAGTTACACGATACTCTATAACAGCGCCGTCAACACCAGCAACCAATTTGGAGGCCGAAGTGATTAGCGCCTTTGGCGCTTGTACGCGCGTACATTGATGATGACGAAGCGCGGAGAGGTTTGTATAGTGTGAAGTGCAGTGCACGAGCAAACGGGCGGCTAATGTAGGGGGTAAACTGCTTTGCTAAATCAAAAGTGACTTCCTTGACGTTGAATAACCACAAGTTGACTACAAAAGAAAATTTGCGAAAACGTTTATTTGGCTGTTAACGAATAATTTGTATACTTCATAAGCGCTGTGAGAAAATAAAAATCAGATGCGGATGTGTGAACATAAACAATATTCAGCAAAAAAAAAAAAAAAAAAGAAAAAAAAGCAACTGCGAATTATAAGTGCTTTTAAATTTTAAATTTAAGTAAATGTATTGAGCAGCCTATAGATATGATTTTTGAACACATTTAAGTAAAAATAGTATCTTTTGTGAGCTAAGATACGTGCAACATTCAATAACTGGTAGATATTTTTGCTACAAACCGCTATTTTTTTTGTAGTGTATGCAAAAAATCACATCATTTTGCGAAACAAACAAACAAATATAAAAAACCACATTCATGATGACGAGTTTTGACTAACCAAACCAGCGTCGACTGTTTGTCTGTGTATCTGCGTACCCCCTTGGCCGAAGTTTTTCGAAAAATGTTGTTCACACACCGTTAATTGCGTGTCAAGTGTTGATAATAAATCTTCTATAACTATTTAGCTCGATTGGTGTACTCACACACGAGTCGAAATACATCAAAACGCAGCCCAAACAGACTTGCCAGGCGAAATTAGTCAGTAATAAATACTCAGCTGAAGACGCCACTGCGACTGTGAAATATAATAATTCAAGTAATTGCAACTAATTAGCATAGACATTAAATGGCTGTAGTAAAACTTTACAGTTAATTGCATTAGAATTATCTATCGTGGCGTTAATGTATACCTCCAATAGGAAACCCTTTCTCTAGCCTTTGCCTGAAATCTTCTTTTGTATATCTCTGTAACGTGCAGTTCTTAATATTTATTTTATTGACAGCAAATTTTGCTGCTCATAATTTGTGCCTTTTACTTTGCTGTGCTGTGTGCAGCCGCGTGTACTAAATAAATCGCTCGTTCATTCTCATTTGTTCGCTCGCAATAAATTCCCATAAACATTTTTCACACTCGCCGGCTGCGATAATCAAATATTTGACCTCGGTGCACAAATAAATTTCATTTGGAATCACAGCAGAGTAGCGGATGCGAGCTGCTACTCATAGTGAAAAGCGTTTGCAAGTTTTTCGCAAAATTTTCCAGCAAAACACAGTTTTTTTTTTTTGTTAGAACTTTTCTTTTGTCTCATTTCGAAGTTTCATTTGTGTTCAGTTTTTTGTTTTTTTTGTTGTTCATAATTTAGTGTTTGTGCGGCAGCATAGAATCAACATCAGAAGCGTGAAAGCTGCTGCGAAGAAAGCAGCCTTTCTGGCAGTCAGATAGGTAGCAGGCAGGCAGGCAGGCAGGCAGGCAGGCATTCTGAATGGCAACCAAAAGGCATGTTGCATGTTAAACACAATTCAAAGTCTATAATTACAATTGCAACTACACAGCAAGAACAGCATGAAGAACACTGACAATCTAACAGCAGAAGAACACAAGGCAAGTATCACAGCACTACATAGTAGTTACGAGGCCGGATTGAAAAGTCTCAAGCATAATTAGAGTCAATGAGCGGAAGTTACGAAAGATTTTGGCTTCGATTGGTTTGCTCATCAGTTGAAAAAGGGAGCTTCCATATTTCGCACTATTTCATACCGATTTGCTGCTGGAATAGAGTTGTCAGCATTCAAAAATCATTTTGAAGAAAAAAAAAACTTAAAGAAACTTCTGCATTATCTAAGAATGGGAATTTGTTTAAAAAATATTTTCATGTCACATACATTTTTATTGATATAATTCAGCTGTAGCTGTACATGCTCAGAAGTCAGAGTCATTTTAGACTATCTGAGTTAATTGCTGATGTGTTCAGTCCGGCTTCTAGCACTATAGGCATGAAGTCTTTTAAGTGTCTTTAGCTATAAGTTTGATTCTGCTGATGTCTGATATCTAATCTCAAGAAACATGTGTGGTTTTATATGCACATCTCGAGCGGGTAACATCTTTGGTTAAATACGCCCCTATTATTTGCCTCAAGTCTATGAGGCTCAATTTTATGTGCTTAAAATTAATTAATTTTTATTATTCAAGTGTCATATTGGATACTGCATTAAACAGTCTGATTACGCTACTGATCCTCTGAATAAAATTGAATAATCCCCTTTTGTCTATCGGGTATAATAAACAAAGTGCCTAAAGCTGTTACCAAACTTGACGCATTATAATACTTCAGTTCCAGTGTGCGTCCCTTTAAGAAGCCTAGTCAGTGCCATTTCTTAGACGGTGTCTACCGAACTCAATTTTAAGGAATCAAAATGTAGACGTGAAACGTTAAACTTCGTTGACTCGTGTTTTAGGCACACTTTATCAATCTCATTTTTAGAGTGAGGTGGTGAGGAAGGTGCTTTATTTTGTTATATTATTTACGATTAAAATATTCTAAGCTAGAATATTATAAAATTGGAGAAATGTCATTTTGTTTTCTTGTATATAAAATATTTTTGACCTTTTACTTATGAATATAATGAACGATTGTAATTTTATCGACCTTTGCGATGACAGATAAACGTGTGAATCAGTTGCTTCTCTGCTTGATTCAAAACTATGATGAATAGCTAAGTTGATAAATTTCATTATTTTTGGACCTCAGTTGCTATTGAGAACCTGCTCTATAGCTATTATTCCCTTCATAAGTCGCACAATCCTGTGTGATACAACAATTTAGAGCAGATTGCTTATCTTTTTATGGAGTCGAAAGCATCTTTAATATAGCTAACTAGTAAAAATATTGGCAGTTTGTATTCCACCGACAATTTAAAGTTAGAAGCTTAGTGTTTTTAAAATAAAAATAATTGTGAGTGAGTGTAAATCGAGAGAGTATAACAAATATTGAAGGATTAGAAGTAAAAAGATAAAGAAGTAGGAACAAAGCGCTTGAATAAAGAATCTAGTGAGAGACAGAAAACTTTTATGGCATAAATTAAAAAACGGGAGAAAGAAAGTGAGCGACAAAGAAACGTAGTTGTTTTTCTTTTGCAAACACAGAAGCAACTATTACCAATTTGTAGCTCATTTAGAAGATATCTTATACCTGGTACATAAGTTCCTTTTTTCTGTAAAATGAAAAACGTTTTAGATGTCCTAAGACAACTAGGAAGATCTTCATACCAAATATTAATATTTAAGATTGTAGCTGAGACTTTTAGTGCGGTTGCTCTAAGTTGCCTAGCTGCTAAGTTATCGACATCTGGCGCAGTTGATAATATAGACCTATATAGTTTAAGTTCTTTAACTGATATCAGCATTCATAATAATTGAAGAGAATCACATAGCGTTACTCCAGAGGTTCAGGCTGTGCAAGAAGTTTTGAATATAATATTCCAATGAGGAATCATAACTTCATTGTACCATAACTGTCGGACTATGTCGTATTCTAATCTAATCTAATCTAATCTTATCTAATCTTATCTAATCTTATCTAATCTTATCTAATCTAATCTAATCTAATCTAATCTAATCTAATCTAATCTAATCTAATCTAATCTAATCTAATCTAATCTAATCTAATCTAATCTAATCTAATCTAATCTAATCTAATCAAATCTAATCTGCATTGCTTTCTCCTGCTCCAAGTAGGAATTAGAATAGACAAGCTAAATGCAACCGTGTGACGCTGTTCAGACAATATTGTCATTTAATATAACGGTTGAATTTCGAGCATTATAGGGACAATAAATTTTTTCACATTCTAATTTTTTTTCAATTGTCAACACTGTCTACTTGAGAGAGCGAATATAGTTGGTGTCTCAAAGGTAGATTTTATAATCCTTTCAAATATAAAAATCAAGCGAAAAGGGAGATAAAATTTTACATCGCTCTATTTATATGCAGATATATATTTTATTGATCAGATCGATTATTCTAATATTAAGATCTTAATCGGCATTTTTGTCTGATTGTTTGTGCGCATATCACATGAAAGCCACTCATTGAATTCAAAATCAAATTACTGAAAGATAAGAAGCTTTATGGTGACTAACATCTAGCATTTATTTCATAAAAATCGGCCTGCAGCATCAAAAGCTATTAGAGTTAAAATGTAAATAGAAATTCTGAGTTTAAAAATTGCTAAACACTAACGATATTCAAACTATCTGCTGGCGTTTTTCAAACCTTTGACATATGTGCTACTCAAACTGTACGCAACGCAATTTTCTTAAACTAAATAAATAAAAGTTTTCATTCTCAGCGATGCTTTACATATACAAAAGGAAGACAAAAATGGGACATAGCAGCGCAAGGTGGTACCACTAGTCTAACATATGCCCAAGTTATACTTAGTAATTCAAAGAAAGAAAGAAAGCACAGCAAGAATGTTTCTAATCGCCGACGAAATTTCGCTGAAGTGAATGAAAATGCAAAAAAAATCTTCACAACAACTATTAGAAATGTTGAAAATTTATCAAATCTTCTTGAAATTTTTAATAAAAACTTCGGAGAAAGTGTCAAGGTATTCATTACATCTAAACACGTCCTAAAAAAAGTCACTGCTTATGGGCAAATAATTTTTAAAAACTCTTCTCAAACTTGACAGCACATCACTATCCCATTTAAAAATCTTTCAAATAAAAAATAAGGTAGGATTCCACTCAATGTGTGATGCTAAATTTTGAAGCCTATGGATTTACTTCTAATTTCTCCATACATAGCTTAGTCTTATACGTACATCTAACTTAGATCAAACATGAAAGTAGGCACAATAATACTGTTTTATATGGTGCTAAGATACTATCTACTTGCACCCTTTTTTAATCCACACCTCGTATGTAGAACATCAAACTGCAGCATCAACGGCAACAGCAGCAAAGGCATCAAAGTGCGATAGTGACTGACACGCGCAGCGCGAATCAAGTGTGTACTGTGGCTCTAACAATCTACGAAGCAATTGCAACAAAGTCTTTTTCTATATGTATGTGAATTTCTGTGCTTCCGCAGTGGCAGCCAAAATCAAAAGAAGAAGAAAAAAAGTAGCTGCACCAAAGCAGCCATTCAAATCTTTCTATATGTCTTTCGCTCTCGTACGAGTAGTAGTCGTGTATGCACATGACTCTGTAAATACATTGCACTGCTATGTGCACTCTACTTCCATGCTGTAGCTATTCTGCCACAATTGCAGCTGCTGCTGCCACTTGCTAATGCCCAAAAAAAACATAGCGCGCGCATAGTCGTAATCGTTGTACAAACTCAAATGTATATATGTACATAGTAGGGTATGTAGCTTCGTACCAAAGAGTAGTGTATCTAATAGTAGTAGTAGTAGAAATTCCAAACACACATTCTAATTTTGTTTGCCACATGCCCCCGCGTTGCAGTTCACTGCTAACTGCGAGGGTAAACTTATAAGTTTATACTCAAAATTTGAACGTATGCTAATATTAGCTTTAATTAAGCTACTTTTGGTTACACCCTCGCAACTACATTGTCGTTGGCAGTGCAAATTCGCGCACTCATGCCACCAACTTACTTCATTGACTCGATTTTTGCGCTTTTTTACACTTGGCTGCATCTTCCGCTGCTGCTGCGGCTGCTGCTACTTGCCAACACTGCCCCACCTGGTTGCATCTTTGGTGAATGTGTGTACCATGTGAATTTAGTGGCTGCTGCACGTTATTCTAAACTGTTTCTACTATTTCGAGTACTTTTTTCTTTAGATTTTCTGTTGCACATTATAAACGCATAGATTTAGATATTTTTCTTACAATTTTTTCGATTTTTTTTTTCTTTTTTTTGTTTTGTGTCGATTTATAGCGAAATATTTAACTTGCAACATTCACTTTGGCCAACTATCGACTGACGTTGCACACGGCGGCGGCGTCTATTTGTGCGTTGCAAGTTCACAAGTTACGAGCGTGGCTGCAGTTTGCCTATCTAAATAGACACAGATACACACACACACACACACATGCATGCAACACATAGTCATCAAGTTCGCCACATACGAAAGACTTAAGCAACGAACTTGACTATTTGCTTTAGTTTTTCTTTCAGTTGCTTGTTTAATGAAAATTTTTATCGTTCAGGTCTGAATTTTCCATTTTGGCTTTTCTTCTGCATCTGCATCTGCCTCTTCTTATTTTTCAATAACTCGCTGTTAATATGCAATTAATAGTGCAGCCAACTTCTGTCTTCAACTATTTATAAGACCGAGCGAGCGACTAAGCGACTGAGCGACTGCGCGGCCGAGCGACCGAATGCATGGCGTAAATCTTTGCCTGATTGAAATTTTGTGTTGTCCGATAAAAAAAATAAAAAAAAATAAAAAAAAACTATTGCTGCTTCTACTAAGGAGTGGGAACAGATTTAGAATTCGGATTTCGGCGGTTTGTTTGTTCAATCGACAGTTCAGTCGCTCATTCGTTCAGTTCAGTGCAGCTCAGTTATGTAACAAGTTATTTCCGCGTATTAAATTTTTCGCTTTTGTGATTACGATAATGCTGATGAGCGTGTGGGAAAATATTGTTACAGATTAGCTGCATTGAAATATGTGCTTAGCAAGTGAATGCTGCTGAAAGTAGGGTGTTAAAAATTTAGATTTTTGGGTTGCTTTAAGTTTGAGAGCGGCAAAGAATGAGGTTGCATGTGTAAGTGGGTTAATCGTTGCAGTATTTTTTTTTTTTTTTGCTAATTTATATCGAAAGTCATAATAAATCATTTACGATATTAATTCATTTTTTGGCAGAGCTAATTTTTTTAATACAAATAGTGCTCGTACATCAAAACGATTTGCTTATGTTGATACTAAAAAATACCAAACTTAATACTGAAAACCAGAGCTGACAACTAACAGCATTTCGTATTGCCAACGCTCACAAGGTAAATATGTTGAAAGAAATTTTCAAGGGACATATCTTATATATGAAAGGTGAACCAGCTGAAATGACTGGCTTTCGTTTCGCCAAGAGACATAACCGAATGATAACCAAATTATTGAAGCATGTTGGTGTTACTATTCTGCTTTGGCCACCATACAAAGTTTGAATTCGTATATTGTCTAAAACTTGCGGTATATTATGAAACGAAAATTTCCGATGTCACTTCCCTTTGGTACGAATTATCTTCAGAGGTCCTTCAAAATTAAGTTCGAAGCGCCTTCAAAAAGTTATTAAAGCTAAAGTAGGCTACTCATTTTATTAACTCTCAATCAAATTTCTTTACTCCTCTGTTAATTATTAAGATTTGTTTTTTTAATGTGAATCACTCGTCAAAATACTTGTGCCAAACACATAAAAATTACTTTATTTCATAGCTTTTTTAAGTTCTTATGAAAAAAACGTATATTCTATTATTTTTCTATTAATTTTTAAAGAAATATTAATTTATATCAAGCCATGAAAAATTTTGTTTTCGTCAAAATAATTGTGCCGAATAGTATATACCAAACTAAGGAAAAAAGTATGGACGTGCAGCCTCCTCTATATTATATTTCACATAGGTCTACATCAGTACAGGTCGCCAAACAAACACCTTAAATGTTTCCCTAGCTGATGACCAAGCAGTCGAAAATAAAAAGGTAGGAAATTAATAAGAAATATAGTACTGACGAAAAGTGTTTTGCTCCTCCCACTTCTCACTGTACGAATAAGTGCCTTATAACACATTTTTTTATGTAAGAAAAGAAAAGGGAGGAAGGAGTAAGTTGTTGTAAGTCGTTCAAATTCAATTTATTAACAAATTTTGATGAAGTTTTTGTACCGAAGAAATTAGAAATTTTTTGGGAAGTTCGCTACAATGTGTGCATGAGTCTTTGAACTTTAGAGAACAATATATTTGTATTAAATATTTCCACTGTTTCCGGTTTTTTACCTAATTTTCGTAAATATTAGCAAATTTCTGCATTAATTTCCTCCGATTTTCTAACAAAAATTAACCTTCATAATGCTGGCTTACTGAAAATAAATTAGAACAAATTCAAACAGGAAATACGCCTATCAAATGAAAGATCTAAAGAATCTTACTTGGTAGCGCTGAACGTGAACTGAACAGCCTATCGAAGTAGCAATCTACCAACCATCCAACCAACCAACCAACCAACCAACCAAAACTAATAGTCATCAACTTCATTGTTCAAACTAATTGATAAGCTGACTAATTGCTAATCTTGTGCCGCCTGCTGCAGACAGCGTTCCAAAAAGGAACTCCATTAGTTCCAACTAGGAAGCAGCAGTTGCATCAATACGAATCGCGCCCATTGCTGTCAATAGAGCACTAAACAAGTATGCAATTTTCTACAAATAAATTGTTATCGTTGCAGCGCAGAGAAGAACACATTTGAACGGCGACCTAAATTGAAAAATTAATTAAAGAACACGCCCAGCCCAGCAGAAAAATAAAAGAAAAAAAAATATACTTAAAACGAGCAGAAAAGCGGAAAATTTTTAGAAAACTGCTACAAAACACACCCAAAGTAGCAGCGACCACCAACGGAAAAGTGTATTTGGTTACGAAAAAATGAATGACCGCAAGAATACACATTGCGCATACGCCACCGTTGCCACCTACAAATCTAAGCGATAGAACAAAAATAAAAAAAATAGGAAACTTCTACAAGAACAATACGAAATAATAATAATAATAATTTTTTGGTACAAAAACAAACAATCACTAAAAGAAGAGGCAGAAAAACTAATCAAGACGCGCCAAAGGCTTTAAGCCTTATGTGTGTGCTTATTGTTTATATGTAGAGAGATATACATACATCTATATATATGTATATGTATATGTATATGTATATATGTGTAACATATATAAGAGGGTTGCGCAATATGTCTTGTATTAAAGTAATTTATGATCAGAATTATTTTGAATAATTTACCTACCTAAAGAAGTATAAATTAATTAATATAATCTGCAAATCGTATGTGACAATAGTTCCCAAAAACTGTATAAGATTTAAGGTTAATTAGTTGGCTAAGAAATCACTTGAGATATTAATAATGCGAGTATAAAAGATATCTGGACACAAGGAAAAATTTAACTAACTAAGCCTATATTTTTGTGCTCTGATCTTGCTAGATAACTTTGGTATTTTACTGTTGAACTTATGGATTCAAATGTCATAAACTCTTCTTTTTTTTTTTGCAAATATTCAATCTGATTCGCAGTGAACTTGATCCCTCATCATCAGTTTTCAGTTTACTGCGTTGTGACTTGAGGGCAGCAGCTATTTCTTTGTGACAATAGATGACACATTTTATGTTCCTTTGATTATTCGAAAGAACATAAAAAGTATCATCTATCATTTCGAAGAAATATCTGCAGATCTGACTGGAAAAAGAGACCGCAGAAAAATGTAGACTTCCCTTAAATATGAAGTGGTACAAAAAAAGGGAGATATAGTAAGGGTATCATATGTAAGCCATTTAAAAAAAGACTTCTAAACCTCAACAGTCATCAGCGACCAAGACGACAATGCATCAAGCTCTTGGAACTGTAATTCCAAGTAAATCAGACCAAAATAGAATGTGAAGATGCCAGATCATCGGGTAAAGGGATTGATGCTGAAGCTGGTGTGAAATGCTTTTCATGCATGTGGGGAAAATGACACCTTTGAACGATGCTATGGACAGCAAAAGTGAATTTGCAGTCTTCGTTGTTATGCCATCTGCCTAGATGACCATTTTGAGTTTACCATTTAGGATTTACTGGCTTTTATTGGTTTAAGAACTTTTTTAAAAGGAGATACCAAAACTTCTGCAGTATATACAGAAGTGTGAACTACCAAATCTAAGAAGAAACATAGTTCTACTGTTTATTTCTCAGGTACTGTGAGGATTTGTAATGAATCTATTAAATTTTTATAAGATAAGTTAATATCTATCACATAGTATCACGGCTAGTTGGAGAGAACACATCACTTTTCTTTTAAGTAAAAATTTATATAATACACAGCACTAATTCTCTAAATTGAAAAAGTTTGGTAGCCATCATATCATACGATAGCTGGAGATACCTAAACCATAAAACTATTTACTTCCTTAGATTTGGAGATACAATGTTCAGTTGCGCTGAAAGGATTTTGATGTTTCCTTCGAATAAAAGTCTAATGAGAAAGTTTAAAGAACAAAATGGAGAACAGGGAGGTAGGGCTAATCCAATAGAGAATCAAATCTATAAATTGGCGGGACTGAGCAGCGTTGAAGAATTCTTTTTTCGTTCATGTTCCTTCTGTTTCGATTCAATGAGGAGCTTGAGGACAGAACCCGTCAGTGGTCAGAAGAATTATTGAAGGCATACAATCTGGATATAGAGAACCTAATGCGTCTTGCTAAAATACCAGAAAACAAAAAACTGAACCGCAATTTCCGAAACAGCTGTGAGGATGTGGAACTGTACATACGGAACTTCTCGACACTCTCCGAGCTATTAGAGATGGTATGAGTTCTCAAGCATTTGTACGCACCTGTAGTATTTAAGCCAGAGGCTGTCAGTTCTAGATAATTTCAGGCGATGGAGAAATAAATAGAGAAGCTTGCGATAGGCTTTCGATGCCTGAGAGGAGGTAACATAAAGTTAAATTAGGAAAAAAAATGCAATTTTGGGCGATTGAGGAACATTTAGAGAGGCCTGTAAGCAACTAACCTGAAGATAAATGTGAAACACCCCAATCTTCCTAGACCAGCATTAAATATTTGAGTCTTATTGTATTCTTAGTGATGCAAAGAAAATAGCAGCAGTGCAAGACCTCAAACCCTTATAATTGGTAAAGGAATTGCAGAGTTTTGTGGATAATGCTTCATGATACAGGCGGAGATACCCAAACTTCATGGAACAAGACAAGCCCCTGTATGATGTCTTTAAAAAAAAAGACAAGAAGTTTCGCTACGAAGAGGAACACACTTTCGTGCAATTTCAGAACATCCTATCTGAGGCCCCTGTGCTATTTTGCACAAACAGAGCAAAGAACAGAAAAAGTAAAAGTGAGAGAGTTCAGAGAAGATTGAGCTTAGAAACCGAAGCGAATGTACCTAAAGCAAATGTTAATAAGGCAAATGTTAGTAGAGCATATTTCTAGAAAAGGGTGGCAGAAATTTGTGCACCGAGAAATTGTCTGTAGGCGTTGTTTATTTGAAAAATAAATAGTTTAAAAAACTTTTATAGAATAATTGAGCTTCTGTACTATAGCAAAAGGTTCCTTTTTTCTTTTCAAGACTGATCCAACTTATCTCAGCTGGCTTCATAAAAAGCAGGAGGTTGCTGATCCTGATCCTAATGCTTTTTTGACAGAATATCATACCTGAACCTTCGGCAAATCTGAGAATTGTGGCTAGTCACATCTGTTTATCTGGTATAAATGGTTAAAAAAAAGCATCATCTATTGGTAAAAATAAAAAATATTCCGACGAATTGATAACCCCCTTCTTTTTATGAAGCTATCGAAATAGAGTAGAGATTTATTATAAAAATATTTGGTTTTTGGAGGACCACACACATTTATTATGGCTTCGATGGATTCATAGCAGATTTCAAGTATAAAGGTAAATTCAGTTTCATGAACATATTGAAGTCACATGGGACCAAATTAGATGAGAATGGTGATTGCTTCATTGGTATTTGTGTCATTTTTGGCCTAAAATTCGGTCAAAATTATTGCTTTAAGCAATGGTGTATCTTGTCATGCAAAATGTAGGAACTTATTTCCAAGAATCTAATTTTGTTTGATCTTTTATTTTTTTTTCAAAGACTTTTGTGTGGTGGCCGTAGGTGTGAGATAAGGCCTGTCTACGTTGATTTAGAGTAGCCGGATAGTACATGTGTCTGTGTGACAAGTGTTAAGAAGACATCAAATAAAAGTATGTAAGGCTTTTAATACTTTCTTAAGACACTTATTCTGGAAAGACGCATACATGGGCACATCAATAAGAGTCTCATATATGAGGAGTCCTAATAAACTTTTATTTTTTTGAGTCTTATAGGATGAATTGAGGAATGAGTGTACAAGAAGGTTTCAAGCCACAATAAAAAAAAAACCAAGTTATAGGAATACAATTTGACAATGTTTACATAAAAGTGTTGGAAATAGTGTAAACAATTTTTCTTCATTTTATTTCCTACCATTTGTTGTCGGTGTAAACTCTGGAAAAATTTTTTGTCTCTTTCTTTCTCATTTTCAGTTAATAAGGTTGCATATATAACCAGTATCACCCTATCTGTAGATTAACGATATTGTAGAACACTCTTACATCCAACGAACAACCCTCGTACATAGCATACCACCACATATAGACAACGTCTATAGAATCAATGGCTGCACTTAAATTTGGCAATTCAGCGCAAAGTGAATCAAGACGATGAGATGAAGATCAACCGAACGAACAAACCAGAACCAAACCCATTTTAACCGTTAAACACATTTGACTAAATCTACAGCAGCCATGAAAAGAACTTTGCAGATAGCATCATGCAGCATCCAGCATGCATGCAGCACACTAAAGTACGCGTGGCATAGGAAAACGGGACGAGTTGGCAGTACAAGTGGGAGTTGGCAGCGCGCCGATACAACTGCCAAAAAATATTGTACAATAAGATAACAAAAATCAGCAAAACTTAGTAGTGGTGGAGAGAAAAAAAAGAGCAGCGCCAGCAGCGAGATACTTTGTTACAGCGGAAAAAAAAACTATGTGGAGGACAGCAGACAACGGCGATGGCACTTGTTGCGGAGGCAGCAGCAGCAGCAGTCGTAGCAGTTGTAGCCGCCGCGCACACAGGAAGCAAAAAGCAAAAAAAAAAAAATAAAGAGAAGAAAAAAACCCACACGGCTAAGCTGCTGCAGCAGCAGCAGCAAATAAAACAGTTAAGGCAACAACAGCAACAGTAAGAGACCTTAAACTTGGCCTATACAACGTTACAACGACGACGACGATGATGACGACGACGACGACGACTTCAAGTTGTACTATGCTGCCTGCCACTTGTGGCAAGCGGCAACTTGGGTAACTTGGCTTCAAACTCACAATTCAATTTTATTTCATTTACTTTGTGGCTTGCTGTTGTTGTTGTTGTTGCTGTTCGTTGTGTTTTGTTGCTGCTGCAGCATCTGCGTCAAGTTGTTGCAGCATAGTTGCGAGGGCTGCTATTTATATTTTGGGGAGGATGAAAATAATTGTTAGTGGTAGCCAAGTCCGTCATAAAAGAACGATTATGAGTTTGAAATGGAAGAAAAAGAAATTTAAGAACAGCTGAAGATGAAGATTTGGATCCATGTTAAAAGTAATAAAAGCTGTGTCAATCATTAGCAGTTTGTCGAGCAACAGCTGCCAAGCATTTGAAAGCAAGGATTTAAAAGCCAGCAAATTGGGTGCTCAGAACTGAATCACTTCAAATGTTTTGGGGGAGCTAAATTGAGATTAAGGGAACAATACAAGGAGCTGATAGACCCATAAGAATGCTTATTAAACTTTTATTGTTGCACTTCTATGCAGCTTAAGTTCAAGCGCCCTTCTTCAGTTGGCTGTTTAGCATCTGCAGGGAGATTCATGTAAGAGCTCGAAGGCTTCTTTTGCTAGATCATTGGTGTGGCTGAGAGTCGAGAAGAGCATCAATTGTTTCTCTCGTTACCAGAACTTTTCTGATAGAGATGATGAACACCTGCAAGTCGATTATTGCAGCTTGACTGTCGACGAAGATTTTTATTCGTTTGAGGTGTGCCTCCGTGGGGCTACATCTGCTGTTGGAACTCGAGGATATACCGAAATATTTTGTCTCTATTTATTATTTGACAGCAAATTTGTTTGTTTGTGATCGGCAGAATCCCTTGCCTCTCAATAAATATTACTTGTACTTATGTTCTTTATGCGTGGTTTATGGATAACTAAGTTTTGAAAATTTGTTTCTGAGCGACTGATCTCGCGTCTCTCACTAGATATTACTCTATTTTTGGGTTTTTCTTGTGTTTAAGTTCTCTAAGAATATATAATTTCTGAGCGGCTGTTGTGGATTTAGAGCTTCTCACTTAATATTAATATTTTTGTATCTATATTTCGGGCCTCTCACTACATATTACACTATTTTTGTGCCGTTTCTTTATGTTTTTGCTCTTTACGAGTATTTTATATATAATAAAGCATTGCAAATTTGTTTATTTGTCTAAAGCTGATCTCTATTTCGAGCCTCTCACTACATATTACACTATTTTTGTGCCGTTTCTTTATGTTTTTGCTCTTTACGAGCATTTTAGGTATAATTAAGTATTTTAAATTTGTTTATTTGTCTATCGCTGTTTTTCAATTTCGAGCCTTTCACCGCATATTACACAAATTTTGTGTTTTTCTTTGTGCTTATATTCTCCAAAAAATATTTTATGGGTAATAAAGCATCGAAATTTTGTTTATTTGTCTAAATATGATTTCGATTTAGCGCCTCTCACCAATTATTACATTCTGTAGACGTATTTTATACATAAAATATTTCATAATAATGTCAAAAAAAGCGAACAAGTCTCTTTGAATTTTGATTTCAAACAACTAACTTGAATGCATCCTTCCACAATATAAATAGCAGCCCTCGTATAAGTGCAACATGCAGCATGCGGCGCGCGTGTTTGGTTTGTGTGTGGGCCGCATTAGCTTTTTTTTTCTTCATATATATATTTTTTTTGCTTTAGATTGTTTTGTTGCTGTTGTTGTTGTTGTTGATTTTTTCTCGCTTTTAGCCTTTAGCAGTAGTCATGAATGAGTCGAGCCGACAATGACGATGACTACTACTGCACGTATATATACTATATATACTATTGCCTCCTGTATCTTGTATCTCGTTTTTATTATTTTCATAGATTGTTTTTTTTTTTTTTCTCTCGGTTGGTTCCTTCGCGTAAAAATGTTGTGAGAACAAATGGTTGTTAACTTTTTCACAATATGTTTCGCTTATTTCTTGTGATTATTTTTCCTGAGTTTTATTTGGCTTGTTCCGTTTGGCAGTACGCGTTAAATTGCGTTCGTCGTCATCGTCATCGTCGTCGACGTCGTCGTTGCACGTTTGTTGTTTAAGTTTTTCACAAAAAGTTTTTCTGGGCGCAGTTTTATTATCCGCCTAGTTGGTATATATTCTTTTTTTTCTTTTCTACTATTTTTGGTAGCCTATGGAATTTTTATATATATTATTTAGTTGATTTTCTAACTGTACTGTAAATGCTGAGTGTGTGTGTGGTGGTTCCTCGTGCTGCTGGTGCTGCAGCGCTTTCTTTTGCCAGCTGTGTCTAGTGATTATTCTTGCATTTAACTAGAAAATGCTTTTTCCCTCAAAACGTTACTGCGAGGCAAATGATGTTTAAAAGCCACACACATGTTACTTTAAGTGCAAAATACTTTAGACTTAAAGATACTACTTTTGAGTGGGTGTCTGCCTGCCTGACTGGCTGTTTGGTCATAAACCAAAGTCAATTTCGCTTAACAATTAAATAATTCTGTAAGGTAATAGTTAATGTCAAATATTTGCTAAGCTATAACGCCTACAGCATCTCAAATAGAATGGTTTTCAATTACATTAAAATTTTAACTCAAGTACTTATAGCTACTTCAGCTAAGCTTAATTTTTATATACATATGTATCTATAAGATACAATTTTCTTTTGCTTGTATATATTAATTATATTTCTGAAGTAACATACCAATTGTCAAAAACTTCACTTGTCAACGTAATATTCAAAATAATTACAGCATAGAGTTACAATTATTCAAAAAGACTTCGACTCAACTTGACGCTTGACGAGTATCTCACAGCACTTAATTTCTATCTTATTATTTATTATTTATTGAAGTGCTTTTGCTTGTTAGCGAAAGTAAAAGTACCAAACAACAAGTGTACTCCACACACACACACATACACAACATCACACACTACTGTAGTACCTTGAAGCATTTACCTAAAACCCCAACTGACAGATACTTTATTCATTAATTTTTTTTTTTTTTTTTACAGATAATAATTGTTTCCATATTTGCCTATTAATTTTTTATCGAATTATTGAAGCATGTTAGTTAAGACGCTGTAGAAGCGTTTTAATGAAAGTTTATCAAAAAGGGGGGAATAACTTCAAAAGGAAAAAATAAAAAAAAAATTTCATTAATTGTTTAATTAGTTTGTGCGGTGATGCAAACATTTAATAAAAATATTTACATTTAAATTTTACTTTTAAGTTTTACACGTGTATTTAATTTTATATATAGCTATATACAATATACATATATGTAGTATATATATTTTTTTTTTTTTGGTAGGTAAATCGAAACAGATTTTGTTTGCTTTGGTTCTTCATAGCCAGACAGACGGAGATATCTATAACAACTTTACTTTTTGTAGTGCGACTTCCGCTTTTAGTGGTTTGGAGCTTAATTAAACATTTTTAAGAATTAATGCAAAATACATCAAATTCAGCGTTCCAAATGAATTAAGAACAACAACAACAACATTTTTTCTCATACAAAAACCCCAAAAAGGTGTGACAGATTCCAAGTGGTTTGATGTGCAGTTTAATGAAACTTTTTTATAAAGATGAACGCAAGGTAGTATAAATTTCACGCCTCAGATGAGAGAGAGTTGGTACCAACACTGAATACTAGTAATGTGAAGAAGAATTAAAAGCATCTAAATATTCTAACTTGGAGGCTCTATTTATTATAGACTTCAAGTTCTGGTTGTTCAGAGCCACATCCAAGCAGACGGATATATCGATATCGACTCGACTTTTGATGTCATCCATAAAATAATGACATCTGATGGTCTTCTACTGCCTGTTACAAACATTTGCACAAACTATATATACCCTTTCACCCTATGTGAAGTTTTTAAAATAAACTTGTAAAATCCGGGAGCAGTCCTAGTCGAATGCAAAAAACACGAAGTCTCTATCTATTACCGTTTCCGAGATCCTTTCGTTCATACGGACGGCCAGACGGACAGACGGACATGTCTATATCGACTCCTCTATCGCTCCTGACCATAATGGGGGTAACTTTGGGGGGTCTCCGATTATTATTTCTACCTGTTACATACATTTGCACAAAACCAATAGGCTCTTGTACCTTCGGTACAGGGCCTAATAATACAATTTATTAAAAAACATTTCTTTTTCAAATCTGCAAATCTGGTATTAATGGGTTCTCTGAATCCGATTTCGAGGTTTATTTAATTCTATCATCAGAGTTTGCCACAATACTGTTGTGATGTGCAAAAATACATAAAAAAATATTTCTGAAATTCCAAAGCTTCTTTTGTAACTTCTATTTATTTTGAGCACATATAGGAGATGTCTGGAAGGTATTTTGTAATTGGAGCGTGCACGAAATTCCGAAAATTATGCTCCTTTACTAAACGAAATAATTTTAAATATTTAGAAAACAGTCCTAGCGAATGTCCATCATCTTATTTGTGGTATTTTTCGTCTTTTATTTTTTTTTAACTCAGTAGTTCGAAAAAAAACCCACAATTGATTAACTTTCCATTCGTTTTCAATAGCGAATTGGCGCATTCTAAATCAAACTCTTAACTATGTCTGACTAATCTGGAATGGCGAGACTCACTATACGTATAAATTAAAAGTAAGGGCAGAGCAGTCACCCACAGCATGCGATTTAAGATCTTTAAGACGATTGATGTCACTTTTACGGCAGATATTGATCCACAAGTTCGGTTAAACTAAAATCAGCTCTGAATTGTATCGCCACTTTTAAAGCCGGTGGGAGAAGCTACATTTCAACAAACTTTTTTCTGTATAATTCGAATTTTTTTAGAACTGTGGTGAAATAGTTGAACAGCTTCATAGAGTTATTAGTAACAATGTGGAAGTATTCTACAGTAAAGCATATTTCACTGATGTCTTCGAACCACCTGTTCCATTGTTTTTAAAGTTGCACTTCTAACTTCGTTTCTCATAAATATGCGCGTAATTTACTCTCCAAACTATTCTGTATACGCAGATGGCCCTCTGTGTGAAGCCCTTAAAGCAATTTCTGGCTTAGAATTTGCGAACATAAAATCAAGTAGAATAATTGCTACATTACACAGCTCTAGATGCGCTCAAAAGTCTTCAGATAGCCTACTCTACGCTAGCTTGACTCAGACCATAGTGTAGTAATACATATTGACGCCACTTCATGCATGCGCTCTCAAAATAGTTGCACTGCTTTCTATATTAGCAGCGAATAGTGCACAGATTGGGTGATTTCAGTATGATGAATTGATTGAAAAGTTACAAAGTGGCATCACTTTGTATTATTATACTATGATTCAGACTAAGCAAATATTTTGGTTCAGCCAGATCAATACATCCAAATGCAATGTATGATATACACTGAGGAGGAATGTTCCACTTTAAAATCTGCTCAATGACAGAACTTTGCTGTGATTCTCCAAGCCTAAATATTTAGGACTCAACTTAGCTCAATGTTTTGCTTTCAGAAATCATATCTTCGCTGTTGTGAGAACCTTCAACTTCAAAGGCTCTTAAAAGCAAGAACAGACACTCCATGCGCAACAAATACATCATTTATCAACAAGTAATCGTGCTTTTTTGAAGATAACACTTTCGTATCTGTAGATCTTTATATTTACGTTTAGTAGTTGCGTTCTATTTGCTAGATCTATTGGATCTATTGTAGAAGTATAATGAACATCAGAGTGATGTCAATCGTACCTTTAGTATCATAGATTACTGGCTATGAACCCACAAGCACCGAGAGTCCCAGACTGACAAGTGCTGTAGTCACATTGTATTGGATAAGGATTATTGTTTACATTTTTCGAAGCAATGATTTGTATACAGTTGAACTATCGTGATGATAAAGCCACAAATCTGGGCATTTACTATATAATGCTTCATTCGGCGAGGCATAACTTTAAGCCAAAATTTGTTTATGTATGACCTTCTGGCAAGTATTCAACATGCACAGTGAAAACAGTAAATAAATCTGACCAAAATTTAACCGATCTTGGTAAGCTTTTTCCGGTCTTGGTACTTCTGGCTGCTTCCATTGAGATAATTAAAATATCAAAAGCATTTACCATGTTTCATCATTAATTATGACCCATCTGAGAAAATCTGTTTCTTTGTTGACGTTATTGAGCAGCGTTTGAGCAACGCTAATACAGCAGGTTATTTTTTTAATAAAATTTAGTAGTCTCCCAACAAACTTCTGTGCCACATTTCATGCTTAAAACATCAGAAAAAATTTTATAATATTCTGTAATATTGATTTAACGATTCTCCATAAAATTTTCTTTACTGCTTTAAAGTTTTCATGTATTGACATCTTCTGTGAAGAGTTTGTACCATTTATAAAAATTAATTTTGCTCAAATTGAACTTGCCAAATGGAAGGCTCAACCAAAATAATCTATAGACTTTTTAATCTAGCTTTTTGGGATGTTCTTTAGCACCTGTGTCACAGGTGCTTGCATGGCTTGAATGTCAGTGAAAAAAGCTGCTTTCATTGCAGTTTTTCTTTTTAAGAAAAGGAAAGGGGATAAGGCAGGGTGGTCGATGAGACAAGTTTGTTTTTTCATCAATAATTAATTGACTTTTTTGGTCTTGTGAGTTGGTGCATTATGATGCAATGAGAACCGTTGCTTTCCTTTCGAATAATCAGGCCCCAGATTTAAATTAGAAGACTTTGGCTCTTATATTTTCTGTGACTAGTATTTTTCAATCTTTATGACAGAATGATAAACGGACGCACATTGCTATATTGACTTAGCTTTCGATTGTGATCAAAAACTTATCAAACCCTTGTACCTTTGAGCACGTGGTATAAAAATTTTATATGAAGTACACATAGCAAACTTTTCTGCCTCTCTCTATCTACAGTTTTTCAGTTGTTCTAGCGATTTTCCCAAACACCGGTAGTGAGTACTAACTCTCTGGCTGTATTTTTCCGAAATTAAATTCTCCATGCAAATGTCTAACGAATTTAACATGCAAACTAGGGGAAAATAAATTAGCTCTTAGCTAGGGAATAGGGTTAATCCCATTCGCTAGGACTAAGAATTTAGTCATTCGCATGAAAAATTGCAAACACTTCTTTTTTGAAATTTAGCGTTAAGTCTCAGAGGAGAATGGATGCTTCTTTTTGACATTCACCGTAAAGACAATAATATTTGTTTCTTATCTTTTCTCTTGCAGGTGGCAGTATAAGAAACAAATATAATAACAAATTAGGTAAAAAGAAAATATTAAAAGATAATGCTTCTTCAATTCATTATTTTTATTGCGTTTAAAAGATCTCTTGCTATTGACGCGTATGTAAAAAAAAATGAAAAAGTTGAACGTACAACCTGAACGATTCCGAGCGTTTTTCTCTGCCCTTTAATAAGATGCAGAAAAACTGCTTAAAATAATTTCCATAACTACGATATATGTTGTAAACTTTCAAGTAAGCAATAAATTAAGTTGCTGTGAAATCGAAAATAGAAACTTTCTTTGCTAAACTTAAAATAGTAAAAAAATCTGTGCATGCGCAAAATTTCTAATTTCTTGCAAAATAAGACATAAATCTAAAAAAGAGTCAGCAGAAGAAGAATAGCTCAAAGCTGTACACAAAAAAATAAAAAAATTTTAATGAAATTTCGCACACTTTAATTTGATTTTTATTGTAACAACGAATATCTGCTGTGCGCGCGTTTAACTTGCGTTTAGAATAGCAAATTAGTTGAAATTTTTTTCTCCATCGCAGCACTTGTTTAAAGTATCTCAAAGCTTGAATGTGGTTCATTTGGTCACTGGGGCACTGTGAAAGAAGAAAACTAAATTTGCTATGCCTACCAAAAAGGCGATGCAAAAGTTTGCCACAAGCGACCACAAATTAGACAAAGTGCCAACAACAATTGAAATCACTCACACAAACAGATACGAAGATACAAGAAGATACACGGCTACACGCAGACAAAAAAGGCAAATAACAAATTGTTGCAACAGCAGCAACAAGCGTTTTTCTTCAAATTTTTTTAAACTTTTTTTTTTTGTTTTTTCTTCTTTTTTGTTGCATGCAAATTATCTGACGCTGTTGCATGAAGATGAAGCAGCACAAAACCAACAATGCCGCCGCCGCCGACGCCGCTTGCCATTTTTCAAAGCCAAGTTGAGAGCAAATTATGCGCCAAAACGAGCGCACAGAACGCTAAAGCGGCTGGTGTAGGAGTAGCGGCGTTTGAGGGAGGAGTGTTGCAAAAGACAGACAGACGTGCGATCGATTTGTATGCAAGCGTATATATCGCGCTGTAGTAGGGTAGTATAGAAGAGCGTTTGTGAATTTTGGTCACTCAGTCAGTCAGTCAGTCATGCTGGCGCCGCGCTGCGTATTAAATTTGTATGCGCTAGAATTTATATTAGCAACGCCCCCCCTCACGCTTCTCTGTGTAAGATTTTTTGCGCCAGCCACAGCTGATTTCGTATGCAAATACTTATTTAGCTAGGTTGGCATCATCATCATCATCATTGTTGCTTTTTGTTTTTGTTGTTGTTGTAGCATCTGCTTTGCATTTTTGCTTTTGGTGAAAGCAAAAGTTCTGCGTTTCCCTTTTTTGGTCGCGTACGATTTGAGTTGTATTTTTTCTTTTTTTTTTTCTTCTTTTCTTTTCTAATTTCATTCATTTAATGTAGAAATTTAGGGCTCGTCTAAATTCGAGCTGTCAGTCGTTTCGTTTTACTCTAGAAATTGTATTTTGTTTGACTTTGAAATTGGGTCATTTTCCTGCTGCAAAGGCCAAGAACAAGTAGGGCCGCGTCTGGCTTTGATTATTGGAAAAACGCTTAGCAAAGTAAGAAAGTGTATCTTTTAAGTTAAGATTTATTGTAGCTTTTAACTGAATTTTGAGATCAGTCAATAGAAAAGTGCAGTAACTGAAATTGAACTTTGAGATACTCTTTTCGTTTTGATGTCAATAATCTATAGGTATTCAGCAGCACTTGCAATATAAATTTAGACTGCTTGAACAATTATTTCGGATTCACGCAATATATTGGAAATAAATATACATAATGATCATGAGAGATCATGTGTATTAAGTACTACTCGAAATATAATATCATAAAATTGTCTGCCCCCTTTTCTCCTTCTAACTTGACTAGTTTTGAGTGAAGATATGCATTGTACTATACAAAGTTGTGTAAGGCAAAAAAGAAGGTAAGAGAAAAAGGTATAAATAAATTATGTTCAGACACTGTCATATATTTTTTTGCACACACGCGCCGTGTATCTTATGTATCGTTGTATGAGTTATGACTTTTAAAGGCTTTATCGACCAAAATAAACAGCCGATTTGATTAAAATATAAATTGTGGATATCTGTTAACGAATGCGTTTCAAGAAAAATATGTATTAATTCTTTTTTGTTTTTTGTGGTTTTTTTGTTTATTACAACTATCCATGATATCCATGGGGAGTACAGTGCATGATTGACACTAAACTGAAAAGCTCGGAGCTGAAGGGAACGCCACTAGAGGCATAGAGGTATCATCTAGACTTAATCATAGGCACTGAGAAGCAATACCGACTATTATAGACCTATTATTTTTTTTTTTATAAAAATTTGAGTTTAGATTTAAGATTTTACTATCCAGAGAACTTATTTAGTGTAAATTATAGAGCTTTCAAAATAATTTTGGCTAACAATGAAGGAATAGAATATAAGATTACACTAGAACTTTGCTCATTTCTAACCGTATTTATGTTTAGATTAAGAGCCAGAGAACGTTTCCCAGTAGATGGGTTTATAAACAAATTAACATCAAATGAAATATTCATGGTTGAGGTTGTTTTACGATTTCCTACTTGTGCTTCATAATAGTTCCAGGAAAGGTCTAAGGATTAAATTTAAGTTTATCAGAAGCGAGTAGTAACTAAAGATTTCCTTTTTTTATTTTTTGGTCAGCTTGATGACGCATCTTCACGAGCCAAAGTTCAAAAAAATTGGTTATAAATTTCAGGTTATAACTTTGGTCAGCTATATCAACATTATTTCGCTGACATCACACATGCACAGCTTGGTATCACTTGTAGAAATATCGCTTAAGAAATATATTACTCCATGGCAACATTTCTAGATATAGACGGTCATTTTTAATATCCTTCCTAGGGTGATCATTCGGTATATAACAGTTTTATATATAATGTATAGTATATATATATATATATTGATTTAGAATCATCTTCCAAAAAAGAGGAACTAATCACTTTTACCACTTTCTTCCCACCATTTGTATGGATCTTAGTGGCCAACAAGTATGAAGTTGGGAAGCATAAACTCCCTGCAGAAAATTTTACCTTGGCGCCATGAATATTCGGCTTTACCGTGGATGTTGATAGTTGGCCAGGGTTCACATACGATTTCTGGCGCTTGGAATTATCGTAATGAATCCATTTTTCATCACCAGTGACAATCCGATGCAAAAATGTTTTTATTTTGTGGCGTGCAAGCAAAATTTCCGACATGCATAATCGGCGTTCGACGTCTCTAGGTTTCAATTCATGTTGCACCTAATTTTCAAGCTTTTGGATGAATTCCGATGCTTTTCAACACCTGGAAATGGTTGCTTGATCAATTCCCAAAGCTGTTGCAAGTTCTTTTTGCGTTTGGCAAGCATCTACATCGAGCAATGCCTCCAATTCTTCATCTTCAAAGCTTTTTGGTTAGCTGTCCGGGTCGTTCTTCGTCTTCTACTTTTAAACCGTGCAAACCACTTCGGACATGGTCACCATAAAATTCCACTAAAGTACTTTTCTTCCTTCATGTTACAGAACTGCCCGAAAAAACCCATTATCTGGCACAAAGTTCGACATTTTCAAATGATTAGAAACAATTGTTGTTTACGCTTCAACCAAATGACATATACTAAATTATATCCGCATTTACAGTCGCTTCCAAATGAATATAGTCTTAGAAAACCGCAAGAATTATTGCAAGAATTATTGCATTTAAGTATAAAAGAGACCTCTAGAACTGCATGCTATCATACAAATCTGTTCCACCTTTTTTGGATTTTGTATGAAAAAAACTGTGTTGTTGTTGTTGAATCAGTTAGAAATTATGAATTTGTTATATATGCATAAATTTTTAACACAAATTCCATTTCGTTCCAAATCGAACCACTAAAAGATGTTTTCTTCTTATGAAAATTCAAGTCGATATAGACAAGTCCGTCTGTCTTGCTGTGAACAACAAGTACTTGTAGAGTCTGAAATTTTATATTTTTTATAACTCATATTCCCTCTTCAGATAGGTAGTGCATAATGAACGGTCAACCCTTATCTAAGGGATAGTACCCATAAAAACCTGTCTCTCCAATTTGAGATCTAAATGACAAAAAATTTGATTTTCGAGTTATTTTAGTTAAAACATTCTAATTTGCTTTATCATATTTAAATTATAAAGTTGTATTCTATATAGGTATATATTGGACCACTAAAGGGGCAGCCTCAAGATCGAACTATTTCTTTCTGGTTCATTTTGTATGAATTTTGTTGTTGTTATTCATATCTTACAGTAATTCAAATAAAACTTGCCTAACGGATCCAAAAAGAAATATATTCGTCATACAAATTTAAGGTTCTTAAAGCCTAATATACTCAACTGCAGCATTATTTCTTGTTGAGTTAGTATTAGCGTATGCAGAGCCTGCTTATGGCTACATAAAAATCATGTCACTGTATTTCGAAATCAAGAACTGCATAATTTTCTACTTATTTATTGATACGCCCTTTAGCACTGGCAAACCAATTAAGATGAATCTAGTGACAGCATATAAATTAAAAATCATCCAGCTGTTTTTTTGAATACCGACCATGGCAAATCAGCATAACCCCTTCCGGCGGCGGCATGTGTTGCAATTATTTCGAAGAAATCTTATTCAATTTATGAATTTTCAAATTTTTTTAACAACATATGAACACTCAGGTTGCATTAGTTTTTCCCATTAAACCATTAGTAAATTAACTGCTAAGGCTGTGAAAGCTGTTTACCCCATGAATGTTTTTCCGCAAACGCTTCATAACTTTTACTCATTTGCTTAGACTTCAGTCATAAACTTGTCGGCGGTATGTCTGTCTGTCCGTCTGGCTGTCAATCGAAGCAAATCGTAGCTAAGCCATAAAAAAACATTAATTTATTTTGAATATTTGGCAATCATTTACAACAATGCACGTTCACCGACTACTACTACTACTACCCAGCACAACTTCGTAGTTGAAATTTGAAACTTATATCAAATCAAAAAATTTACATAAAAATGTACAATTTATATTTCCTGCAGACAAATATAATTTTTCTAGCGAAATAAAAATCAACCACAATAGCAACAACAACAATCAATGAGAGTTTTTAACTATCACAACTCAATCTTTAAAATACGCTCATTACGCGTTGGACCACCTCCTCGGCACCTACGAGATACTACAGACATACATAGGTCGCTCGTATGGTCGTCTCAAGCAAATAAGCCGCGCACATGCAATGAAATTCTCAACATGCAATGCTATATACACTCTATACACTGTAGGCATACGTGTATCTATTGCCATATATACTTGTAAATACTACATTCATCCAGCCAACCCATCAATTTGAACCATTCATCCATCGGTCTGTCTGTCAATAACTGCCAAGTGGAAATGTTTTGGCGCTTTTTCACGAGTTTTTATTATCGTTATACGAAAGTGAAATTTGTGTGTTGAGGCCCCCGAAGTCAGAGAGCTCTCTAACTATTTTACAATACCACAATATGACGATGATGTTGGGGAGTAAGAGTTAAAGATGATTATGTTGATGATGACGTTGATAATCAGCAGCAGCAGCCGTACCGCCGCTGGAGTCTTTACCACACCGACGCAACTTGGCTTGGCTTAGCTTGGCCTGGCTTGTTTGCTCGGTCAGTTCGTTGCTTGTTTGGCTGGTTGGTTAGTTCATATATGTATCTGCTTGCGGCTAGCAGTCATTCACTCATATGAAGTCTTTTGCGCACACGAGTGCCACTTGTCTGTCAACAAGATACAGCCACAATGTCCGTCTGTCTCTCCATCTGTCCGTCTACCACAAAAGAAGAGCAAAAGTAAATGAAAGTGTTTGTGCTGTTGTATTATATATATATACAGATATATACACTCGTATTTGGCCTATTGCACATCTCTCACTACTCTTCAACGATTTGACTTTATGGCGCTTATCTGCCAAGCGAGTTCATTGAGTTTTTAGCAAACAACAAAAGAAAGTATTGCGAGTACTTGAAAGATATATAAAAAATTAAGAAATTTTTTCAAGTAGCGCAAAAAATCCCACAGTCAAATGAGCCAAACCATAAAAAAAAAAATTTTTCTCACAACTATAAAAAAAATAGTCTTCCAATTACATTAAAAATACCTTCTCCGCAGCAATCTAGCTACACCCACTGTTTCGTTTGTAAAGTCATTAATTGGCAATTAGTGAAAATTACGAAGTCAATTGTGCGAATTGAATTCGGAGCCATTTGCTACGCAGCTCAACAAGCGCGCTGTGAGAAAAAAAAAAAATATAAACAAATTTGGAAGAAATAAACTATAGCCAATTGATGAAATTGGAAAGCAGAAATTTCATTTTGCCATTTTGCTGAAATTGCAAGCAAAATATTTGATTGTAATTTAATCCAGCTTGAAATAAGCCAAGAAGTAAGCAGAAAAATTAAAAAAGTTGTAGGAGTGGGAGAAGTTTGCTTTTTATTAAAAGTTTTCTAAGTGTATAGTACTTACAATTGGTATTTTATGATCGAAAATTTAAATAATTATTGTACCCTTGTCTGTTTAATTCATTTTAAGCACCTGCATATGGCAGCAAGACATGCTGCAACTGTCCACCTTGACTTCCTTGTTTTCTTCATTGATTGAAAAAGAACTAAAAAATGCTACTGACGAAACACATTTTCTTCTCTCTTATGTAGCTTGCTAAGATTTATTAGGTTTGTTCTTCTCTCTTCCTATTTGGCTTTTTCTCCTTTCCTTCTATTTGCCTTTGAAATTTTAGCAAAGATTTGTAAGGCTAATAGGAAGAAAGTCAAAAAATTGTTTCTCCTTTCTTCCTATATGCCTTATAAATGTAGCTACAAACATTTTTTTCTCCCCTTTTCCTAAAATTTGTACGGCATGGTAGGAGAAAAATGTATTTAATCTGTGCTATTTTTTTTGTTATTTTTTCGCTACCTACAAATTTCTTACAGCTTGCTGTTATTCATGCTGCGACCATTTTTCTTTGTACCATCCAGTAGACTCTTAAGATCGAAATTAGCTCATATCGGAGTAAAAAGGAATCAAATCACATAAAAAAATTCGTAATATATAATGAAAATTAAGCTAAAATACTCTTCCCACTTTAAGTTGGTTCAGCTGTAATGTTGGAGGGTTCACACTCTGTGGGAAGAGTATAATAATGACGCAGGCCTCAAAAAATCGATTAATGTATTTTTGACCGGCTAATTGCTGGCCGACTGAAGGAATTCATGGACCAAAACAGTATCATGGCAGAACACCAGTTTAGATTTAGGGCACAATTAAACAAATTCACAGAGTTACAAAGCATATTTTGCAAGCTTCTGATGAACCTGGACAAGAGAATTACGTTCCAAGGACACCGATAGCAACACTAAAAAAATGCAGCCTGAGAATGGTTCAACTCAGATGGTTGCTCAATAGAAGGAGCACACTTTGGCCAAATGCATTGCCCCAATCTAGCTCTATGGGGTGCAGATTTGGGAGATCACAAACTGCAACTGTATTCAGAATCGTTCCATTTTACAGATTACTGGCTGCCCCTGGTACGTAAGAAATATTGATGTTGCATCGAGATCTTAATTTACAGAGCAAATTGGGATGCATACCAGTAGATATAGAGACAAATTAAGTAGCCATCAAAGCAATAGGTGTCTCAGGCGTTTGGATAAAAGAAAAATTGTATGAAGAATAAGAAACTGACCCTTAAAAAAGACTTAGGGGTCTTTTCTCCTCAACCTATCTTGCTAGAGACTTCCAAAAGGACTTAAAATAAAGATTGATAAAGCGTTTATTCTTAGAATCATATTCAAAATATTCTAGCCGAATAATGTTTAAGTACGCAAAAATTTTAATAACCTGAACAGTTTTATGCTCTCGGAAAAATATCACGACTTGAATTCACTTCGAAAATTGATATTCTCAATGGTAAGAGAATTCAAATCGGAATATTTCTCTGATTGAGCCGTTCTAGCACTGTCCATCTGTTCACAATTCTGTAAGTCTCTATGAGATAATTTCTCTGAGAAGAAAAACTAAAATATTTCTATATGCTGCACTGTTATAAGTTGATCTTGAAATTTTATAGTTTGTAACTATTCAACGTTGTGAATAGTTAGTTGCCCAGCTGTCCGCTTTCCGTGATTCTGTAAATCTTTATGAGAAAATATCTCTGAGTAGAGAAGAGTTAGATAAAATATTAGATAAAATAGAAGTGCTGCACTGTTACAAATTTATTTTAAAATTTCATAACTCAATTTACTGCAGTGATAAAAATTATTTCTCTTCTTCGAACTAGCATTGGCTACCCGTCTGTCAATCTGTAAGTCTATGGAAAAAATGTCTGAGAGTAGAGACGGATTTAAAGAGTTTGTTAGAGAAACTAAATTCACCCTATGTGCCGCACTGTTACAAGTTTATCTTCAAATTTTATAACTCATTTTAACACAGTGATAAACAGTATTGAGTCGATCGAGCACTGTCTGTCCGTCTGTCGTTCTGTCATTTTGTAAGACTCTATGCGAAAATATGTTAGAGTAGAAAAGAATTAGAGAAATAAATCTCTATTAAAATTTGTTGATATATGACCTGGTCTATGAAATGGGAGCTTAGGTGTAAAAAACCGTTATTTTAAAAGGTGAAAACCAGAAAGTTTTAATTTGCTGAAAAGTTTATTAATACAAAATAAAACGAGTCCACGTCCATACTATCAACAAACGAGCTGTTTGCCTTTAATAGCTGTTTTCTTGAAAACTTATTCTCAGAAGCCCACTTTTTTCAAAGATCAGGCCATATATATTTCTTGCATTTGTATAAGTCTACTATACTATATATATATATATATATATACTATGTCTGTTGTGTCGACTCTACACGCTGTATATATTACGAATTAGTCGACTAGCTCCATTATAGCTATTGACTGGTTTAATTTTGTGTCACTTTAAGTTGGAATTTATAAATATTTAAAAGTATCTGCAATAGCATATGTGACCATCTTAAGTGGGTTTTACTGTATTCCAATAAACTCGGCACATGCTAAGAACATTAAAATACTATACATGTGCACAACTGATCTAAATACACTTCAAAGATATGCGTATAAAATTCTGATTAAATTGCAAAAATCACGTCTTGGCAAATGTTTTTACAGCAGCAAAATGTCAAAACTTCTAAACCTAAGATAATCTTCAAAAAAGCAATTAACTCAAAGTAGCTTGGACAATTATTGCAAAAAAAAAACATTTAATGACAAGAATTTGCAATTAAATGTTTGCCATTTAAAATGCAAAACGTTTGCTTAAAGTTCATGACTTCTATTAGTGAAAATGAAAATAAAAAAAAATTAAGTAGGAAAAAAAATTAACTATTAAAAAAATAAGTTCACAATAAACACAGCAAGCGACTGACCAGCCCCAAATGTTTTCACTTACGTTCACTTTTTTGTTTTGTTTTTTCATTTCAGTTTCTTTACTTCACTTTCTGTCTGAGTTTTTATGTTTTTATTCTATCATATTTTTTTTTTGCTTTATTAAAACCACAGAAAAATATTTTAATTACAAAAAAAAAAAAAAAAAAACTAATAATTAAAATAAACACTGCGCAAAAAAAAAAAGAAGTAAAATAGTTAAAAGTAAAAATTTCAAATACTTTTTTGCGGTACATAATTAAAATATTTTTGTAAGAGCCGCAGAGAAAATAATTAATTAAATGAAATTGTATTAAAAAAATGCTTACGTTTCAGCTGATATTTTAATTTTTATTGAAAGTTTTATATGTAAAAAAGTTCTTGTCTTAACTAAATATTCTTTTTATGCTAATATTTTATAAAAACCATATTTTATTTATAGTAGTTCTAAGCAACTTCTTCAGCAAAACATCACCAAATATTTTTTAAAGAAAAAAACTTGTTCTTCACACTTGTCACTCATTACTTATACAGCAGATTATATCTCAAACTAGTTTCCAGCAGTGCAATCTTTCAATAGTTTGTTGGCATAAAAAAAAAAAAAAATTTTAATTAAATAAGCAAATCCATTTAAAAATTCAGACAAACGCAATATTTTAACTCATGCGGTTTATTGATTAACTATAAAACATTGCATTACTATATAAAAAAAAATATATTTCTTACATATTACAAAATCAGCTGCTAATTAAAAGAAACCTTCACATTTGACCAGCGGAAGATCAACAAAAGACCAAAAAAGGCTGCGCCAAAAATTTGGCTTAGTTACAGGCTTAAAAGTTTTTTTTTAATACTTTTTTTTATTTGATTTAAGCTGCTCAAACAAGTCAAATAAATAAGCTACTCGTACAAAGTTTTTGTCTGTTTGCCCTTTGCATATTTTTTTTTTTGCATATTTGTGTTTAATTTTTATTGGTTTTTGCATTTTTTGGTTTTTAAATTAATTTGTTGGCATACATTCCGTAGAGGTTTTTGCGTGCAAATAAAGATTTTATTTGTCACGCTAAGGTAGGGGCTTCAAATAGCATAGTATTTGAAGCTGTTAAAGTTTATTTGATGTTTAGCTTTTTGTAAATAGTGAATTAGTAACTGCGCGACCAATCTGAGGTCACCAAAAACATGGCAAACGACATAGCTAGAAGCCAGCTGCGAACAAGCGAGAAATCAATTTATAAACAAACAGTACCGAACAGCAATAGGAACACTCAATAGATTGCGTTTGAGACCCTCAAAGTACCGACGGTCCAAGTTTATTCTCAAACACGCTTTTCTTGCCATTCAAATCATGCCTAAATGAACATATTAGGAAACATTACACGTTCTATAAAGATCTACAGCTGAGTTTAGGTATACTATGAAGTACTGAAGGCCTAAAAATATCAAAAAATCGCAGTCACAAATAAAGTGCTGAAGCTAATGAAGACCTTTTTTCTTTTCTAATTAAGTTATGAGAATCTCTGCCCAGACGTACTTCCTAATAAAAATTTTCAAAAACCGATCATGTCGAGCATCAGAAGGTGGCACATTGTTTTCATTATTATTGAAATGAATATGGTGTCTCAGCATTTTGAACCTCTTGTGTGACATATATTTCAAATGGCATCTATTTTAATATTTTTCGACCATCCTGGGATGCGCTCAATCGACATATATTCAACTATTGCAATATTCTAGAGGAGTTTCAATAATGTAATGATTTTGGGGTTAGGAGACAACAGCGCTTAAGCCATTAAGTGGGAACAGGCTAACGTAAGGAACATTGGCTGGCTGTGAAGCAAAGCTAGAAAATAACTAGTTAATCTACGTGAATCAATTAGCAGACCTGACGAACTTCTAAGGTGCTTTAGTGGGATGTGCTGAGTATTCACCGTAGAAGTTTTCATACTAGATAGAAACATATCTTCTACTAATGAAAAGTCAATTCACGAAAACACCCAAAGGGGAATAAAAGAATAGGAGAAAAGAAGAGGAGAAAAGACAACGGGGCAAGTGGAACATACAAAACGGACATGAAGACTTAGATAAAATGACATTGAACAATGATGCCTGACTGTAGTGTTGAATACCAAGCCGAAAAGGAGAAAGCAGAGACAAATCGCACCTATTACCAAATACACATGGTAACACTTGTTCCAAGTTCTGCAGCCAAGTATGCTTGACTTCGAGATACCCTGTTTCTAGATTCGTGTGTAATACTTCATTAGAATTAGTGTAAGATATATCAAACTTAACAGTTCTAGAACAACAACATACTTTTTTTCATAGGAAAATCCTAAAAAAAATGGGACAGATCTGTATGGAGGCCAACCCTTGTAATAGACCGATCTGAACATAAATAGAATATTTTATAAGGTTAAAACATGACAATTCTGGCGAAGTTTCCAGAATCGGTTTTCATGATAAGTTCCAAGGGACACTTGGAGAGGCAGAAAGCAAATTCAGTGCATGGAAACTTCTCTGACCAAAATTATTGAGATGGTTTTCAAAGAATCTTTCGATTCACCACTGGTCGCTAACAACGCCGTGTGGCGTTAGAGTAATAATAAGCTTATCCCACGAAGTCAATATCTTTAGGGGAGTCTATCTGTGGTTAGATTAGGCATTGCTTTTAAGTCTAACTAAAGCAGGAGACAATATTTATTAACTTAAAACTTCTTTAAATGTGTATTTATGGAATTTCATGCGACAAAGTCTTGGCGCCATCTGGACGAACTAGCAGTCGTAAGCACAGGTGTTTAAAATTTAGTGTCTGCTTATATACCCTAACAAGAAAAAGGCTCCCTTATGCAGGTGATGTTCAAGGATTATTTGTAGGCAACCATTAGATCAGACATTGCTTTTAAGTCTAACTGAAGTAAGATGCACAAACAGAAGTTGCGATATTTAAATCAGCTAGTCTTCAACTTGCTCTTTTACTTTTGCTGTTTATATGCCTTAATGGCAATAACTGAGAATCTAACCACGGCATTGAATGATGTGCCAAGTACTAAACTGTCTGAATACTTTATTTTGGCTAAATGGTTCTGAGAAGTGAATAAATCTATACACGCTATGTGAAATCAAATCTCCATAAACTAATGTTCAACAGTTGGAATCATCTTGAGCACATATTTCTCTAGAATCAGACTAGCGCTGTTATGCACCATCTATGCCTTCCGTTTGTAAAGTTTGAAAAGCGCTAGCGAACAGTTTGAATAGCGTTAGTGTTTAGCAATGTTAAAGCTACGAAATTTAATTCATATTTTAATATTAATAACTTTTGACTCAACAATTCAATTTTGATGAAATAAACGCTAAATGTTACTCGAAATAAAGTTTCTTCTCTTTCAGTTATTTGATATTGAAACCAATGAGCCTCTTGACTGTTATTGACAGATGATAGTTATTGACAGATTTTGTAGTCTGAGCGCGACATTTGTGCGGTAGTAGTTTACTTCAAATAATACGCCATTGGAGCCGTATGGATATTAATCTTCGTCACATTAGCCTAAGTACTTCTGCAGTTGCTTAGCTGCAAGAATGTGGCCTTGCAATTGTGAATCTGCCATTGAATTACCAATTAATGTCATTTTGATAGTTTTTTGGGTACATTTAGAACAGATCGATGTTGTAAAGAGTAGAAGTGCGATACGAGGCATTTTGCAAGTCTCCACCAATCCAGCCACCTCATCTTACAATCGTATGATTGTATGCTGTATTGTATAGTCATCTAGGAATGAGTTGGTCTACTTCAAAGATCTCATACGGGGAAATTGAAAAGCAAGCATTTAAAACAGCTTTTTTTTTTGGCAAAGAAGCATAGCTGAATTGTCGTTACTGGAACTATTGTCAACAGATTTTTCCACTTCTCCAAAGTGAGAGCTTCCTGAAGGAATAAAATAATATTTTTGCGTTATCAATCTGAAGATTGGCAGATTGGAAGATTGGCAGCTGAAACTGTTACAATTGTTTCTCAATGCATAATTCTGCTTTTTGTGGATTTCAGATAAACTTGAGATATCTAGTGCCTCTAGCAGTCATATAGTCTGCAATTTATCTTTTCATTCAACCAGAAGAACGGACCAAGAGAACTTTTCAAGTGTTCAATGGTGGCAGCAAAGTTTTTTAACATGTTTATACACACTCAATAGCTGAAATTACTAATAAAAATATATTTTTTATTCATTTCCTTGGAAATATTTTTTAAATTTTTATAAATAATGCCAAAAAATTGTCAAAATTCCAATCAACCTTGAGTACGAACACATCAAACACTTACCGCATTCGCATATTATTTTATAAATAAAAATAAATTGTAACATTTTAATGGAGGTACATACCTGCAAAGACAAAAAAAAAAGAAGAAATGTGTTAAAAAATTATTAAATTTATGCCAAAATGCAAATGAATTTCGCCAAGCAAAGTGTCATCTTAAAGTCAAAAATATAACATATACCTCTCCGTAGTTATATTCAAGGTAAAAATTAAACAAAAATTATTGCAAAAAAGCGCAATTGAAGGCAGCAATTCGTAGCCATTAAGCAGCTACAGTAACAAGACAAGCCAGACAAGTAGGCTAAGAGAAAAAGATACAAAACTCAAAAGACCTACAACGATTGACCTAGATTTCAAATGTACATATGAGTAATAACATAAAAAAGATATATATCTATATATATATAAGAAAAAAAGCTAATTGCGACAACTTGACGCACAATTAAGACTCTAATTTGACAAGCGAGCAAGCGGGCAATCACACACATGAGTGAATGAGATGCCGTTTTAGAATTTGGGAGGTCGCATTTTTAGTTTATAAAAATTAGAAAAAAGAAAAATAAAAGAGTTGAACAACATCCCACAAAGCAGCGCGGAAATAACCTTGCGTTGGCTTGTTTTATGCATAACCGCGTTATAGATACATTTGAGCAAACTTATAGATACATTTGCGCACGCGTTGCGCCTTTAACGGTTAATGCGCATGAAATGCTGCCGTTTGTTTTTCATGCAACACCAACGCAATACAAGTGAAAATGACTAATAAGACTTTGAATTTAAGCTGCTTTTCGCCACGCGTTACTAAAAAAACTAAACGAAAAAAAATTTCAAACTCAAATCTCCAAGCTTTGCGCGCGTCAATGAACTTTTGTACAGATTACGGATTTTCATAATTTTGTTTTTCCGCTGCAAAGCACTTTCAATTGCAGCCGCATATAAAAAAAAAAAACAGCAGCAAATCGTGAAAAATGCCACGCTGTGGCAGACATTTTCAGCAGCATTTGCATTCAAACGAAAGCCAAGTGAAGTAATAAATCGCCTCGCCAATCGTTGCAGATAAAAAAGAGCTACATGCAGCAAGTGCATTCACATCCAAAGTATGCAAGGCGGCGGCGACAGCGGGCGTTGAACGTGCAATTTTTGCAATGAAATATTTTTTAGTATTTGCCGTAGATGCAGAGGGAGTCGGTCAAACGAAACCAAATCGATGCTAACGAAACATCAAGAGTACTATACGATTTATATATATATATATGCTTAGTTTGTATTGTATATCGCATGCGAGAAAAAATGAAATTAACGCAAAATTATGCGCATAACTTTTATGTAAGATCAATGGACAAGACAAGCGAGACACCATACACCATACACCGAACTGTATGATGTCGAAGATGTATGGTAAGTGTAGGGTATACATATTATATATTGTATAATAGTTAAATATAGAAGTGTCGGAACGAAAACAAATGACATTCTTTAGGCAACTTTATGTTGCTAACTTAAAGCTTTACGATTTCTTAAACACTTGCTTCTGTCTTAAAAGTCTTGAGCACCTGCTACAACTGCCTTAGGAGCTGTTAAAAAGTTTCCTAGTATGGTTGTTCTACTTAAGTTCTAAAAATATTTTCTAGATCAAACAAAACGGTTTGTTCGGAACGATTTAACCAAAGTTGTTCCAAGTCCACTACAAATGGGTTTCAGATAAGGCTTACTAAAAATTTAAAAAAAAACTTAAATATTTCCATTTTGTTTTGCTATATGCAAGCTTTAACTACGATATCTATATGAAATCTATATAAATTGTATGTCCCAAACTGAACACCAAATCACATGTTCTGAAGATTTGTCATGAACATCGCCAATTATTATAACATTCCAAGATAAATTTTAACGATGTTACAACGATGGATCGAATTGTCTTTTCTTTTGTGATGTTTTTTAGTAATTGATTGCTCTCCTCTTCAAACATTGACGAATTTAAGATAAAATCTAAAAAAAAAAATTAATGAAGCACATAACTCAAACTTAAACAATACTAAAATATTAACTGTATGCGTTGGTACTCAAAATACATATTGTAACATAGTGTCCCAACCTGCACAACATGTCTCATTTGCATACATTGCAGTAATTTTATGGTAGCATTTATATTTTTTCATCATACTGTCATCGTGTTTCAACATTCAGACCTCAACATGTCTCAACCTGCATACAATGTTGCATTTTTTGGATAAGGTTAACATTTTTCGATAATCTGTTGAAATATGAAAGTTTAGCAAACATTTTTGAAAACAACATCGTCACATAGTGTCCCAACCTAAACGACATTCTTCATTATGCATTCATTATATTAATTTTTTAATAAAATTAAATATTTTCGTAATTTCAAAATGCATAATTGTCATAGTGTTCCAACCTGCATGCCTCAATATATCTCAACATACAATTCGCTGATGCGAGGTCAAAAGGCATGTCGTAAAGTGGAGTTCTATCCCCTCGATGTTCAACCTATATTTGGCTAAGCTGCCCTTACGTCCTCATTATATTAATTGGTGACCTATGTGAAAGATTCCGATTAAATTTGTGCAACATTGGAGAAATTGCTTAACTTCTTTACATCTTAACATCTTTATTTGCTGAACTAAAGTGGTTAGGATGAAACTAGACGTATTTGATGTGAGATTGAGCATTACCAAAGTCTTGATCCGCTAACTAGTGTCAAGACGAGCAAACGGCTTGAATCGAAAAACAAAGTCCTAATAGATATTGTCTGGAGTAAGAACAGAAGGCTATAACTAACAGCTATAAAACTATTAAACGAACTGTTTTAATTACGCAGTTCCTAAAAGATAGGCAAGAACAGGGATCTGAAGTTCGTCAAAGGTTGCTGACAAAAGATTCTTAAAGATCACTGCACGATGTTCCCTGTTCGCCCACATAATGAATTGCACTCGGAGAAATTTAAATTAGTTCAATACATGAGTATTCGTCTCAATGTTGGATCCTTCACATGCATCGTTCTGTCCTATCGAATGTGTATGTTATAAAGTGGTTGAAAATGTTTTAGAATGTTTCAGCACGAGATGAACTAATGAAATTTTTAATCGTGTGCGTTGTTGGTTGCTAAACATTCCGAGAACTGAAGTGCATCACGTCGTTATGGACAAATGGAAGCTGCAATAGATGTGGTCAAAGCGGGTCAAAAACTGTTGTGCTCCAAGTTGAGCAAAAAATCTGTAGCCACACAACTCCTCGTGACCGTGTATTCTATTAGATTTCAATTCTATAGAGATGCAATTGAAATATCAATGAATTCACAGAGTTTAATTTTTGTGGAAGGTGGTAGACCGAACTGACAAAAAAGTGAGAGTGATAAGAATCTCTCTTGTAGCATCATAACTAAATTAGAAAATAATGCAAAGTGTTTTACGAAACGAATCGCGATCTACACCAATAATTACTGTCAACACAGAAAAGGCTAAAACGGTCATAGTGGCATAATACATAACATTATGTTCCAATCTTCATGTCTTAACCTGCAAACATTGCATTGTAGTATTTTTTGATAACATTCAATTTTTTCAGAATTCTGTTGGAATTTCAAAATTAAGTAAAAATTGTTGAAAACCATATTGTCACATAGTGTCCCAACCTGCATTATATGTCTTAACCTGCATACATATATTTATTTACTTTTTTTTTATAACATTTAAATTTTAATGTAGAGCCAAGGAGGTGTTCAATCGATGTAACCTCGTTTCTTGTACTTGTGATTTTTTTTAAACTTTTTTTAAAAAACCCAACAATAAAATTGAAAGTTTCTTCTCCAGAAGCTTTATGTTCCTGTCTACTTGATAGCCCAACAAAATGAAGAGGCAACAATCTAAGTGAAGGGTATCATAAGCTACCATAAGCATATCTACCTGCTGGGTTAGATAGCGGTTCCAAAGTCGCAAAACATCGAAGGCAAAAAAAAAACTATGAAAAAACCTATGTGCATGTGTGATTTTTCTTCCCTCGACGTCGTCGTTGAACAATTTATCATGTGCAACAGCAGCAGCAGCGGCATACGCTGCTGCCGCCGACTACAAAAGTAACAACGGCTGCCGCTGCCGCTGCTGCTGCTGATTGTATGTAAGAGAAAGGCAGGCGCTACATTCAGACAGCAGTCCAGTCCGGACCAGTCCGGTCCAGGCTGCTGGCAGGTCGTCGGGAGACAAAGATAGCCAGTCAGCGAGCCAAAGTAAAAGAAAGCAAGTTGCAGGGCACAAAGCCACACTCGACTCATATGAAAGCAAAGACGCGAGACAAACTGTCAGCAGCCAGTCGACGGCGACGACGGGCAACAAAGGCAACTGTGAGAGCGGTGACGACGACGACGGCGGCGGCAGATCATTTGTATCTACAGATATATGTACACATGTACTTGAATATATTGTAGGTATGTAGTTTTGTTTGGCGATCAACTGGCTATCTTATTTATTTATTTTTTTTTTTTTTGTAAACTGGCAACCGGCAAAACGTGATCAATGCCTGACGTCAAACGAGGTGCAAGCATATGAACGAGCGAACCCGCGCAATCAAGAGCCAAGTTAAACATTTGCTGGCTTTGGTCCATACTACGCCGAAAAATCAACAGCAGCAGCAGCAGCCGCAGCAGCCAAAACTAAAAGATACTTTTGCAATTTTTAGGCGCACTTTACTTTTATTTTTGGCATTTCTTGCGTCGTTTACTTTCTCCGATTCGATTATTACTTTCCGCTGCGGCGGCTGTATGTATCTGTATCTTTTTTTTTTATTTTTCGCCGCTGTGTGTTGTTGTATCTGTACTTTTTCCTGCATTTTTGTGCCACCTTCTGCCGCCGCGTAATAGCTCAGCGAAGCAAAGCGCTGTACTATAGTCTGTATGGACTTTGCTTATCTTTGGAAAGCTGCGTCTTGATCTCTGGTCTGCTCAACTACATGCGCCGCACTCTTGTCGTCTAATACAATGTCGACGGCGGCGGCGTCGGCTTAAGTATATTTTGGCTGGTAACTAGCAGCACCAGCAAAGGGTGGCGTGTACAAGAGTGCTTTATAAATTATTGCACAGCATATTGCGTTCACTTTACATAAATAAAATAATCGATTGTTATCGTTTAAATGGTGTTAAAGTGCGTGAGAAAAAATGAAATTGCTTTTGAGCGCTGGTCGCTGGTCGAGTAGAGAAAAAGCGAATGGGAAAGCGGCGAGCATAGAGTTATTTTTTAATGCTGTAGTTACTTTCAATTTTAGGATATAGAAGACGATCTCTGAAATAACCTGAAGCAGTTTATTTTATTTACTTACAAATTACAGCTGGAGTTGCTACTATCTGGATATGTGCTGTAATTTTGTTAAAGAAGATAAGATTGAAAAAAATCAACATCTTCGTGATGGTGCAGAACTTCCTAGAATTACTTTTTTTTTCTCGGGAAACCATACTTTGAAGACCTGAAAAATATTCCAAGCCTACAACTGAAAGAGCTGGCACTTTTCATTGACTCTATAGGATGTTTGAAAGGGTGAAGTATTGGCAAAGAAAATCAACGGAGTTACCAAAATATTATAATACTCTATTCTGGGAACCAGACACGAATTTTTACTGCGACAAGAGAGTTTTTTGAAATTGAAACGTGAAATATGAAACAATGGAAGAGTAGCACAGGTGAAGAGTGTGAATGAGTGAGTGAAAAGCGTGAAGATGAGTGACTGTGCATTTTCAGATATTCAGTGCTATCTTGACACTCGTTACACGAATAGAGAGAGAGGGAGAGATGAAGAGAACACAACAGTAAGACGCAATCTTATACAATATAAACGATGCAAGTGGACCAAATGAACCACCCAATTATGGCGGTTCAACCTGTGGAAGTAGCAGGCGCAATCAGGAAGCTGTCCACAAATAAGACCTAGGCCTCGATAATATATGTCATAAAACACTAAAAGCTTTGCCAATGAGGGCTTTAACGCAATGCTGAGAATTACGCAGATCCACAAGCCTGGCAACCCTGAGAATCGTCCAAAGTCGTATCGACCAATAAGCCTCCTACTTTCTTGGTCGAAGGTTTGGGAACGACTTTTTGCGTCGCGAGTTACCGAGCTGTAAGGCCACGGAGACCCATGTCTTGAAGGCGTTTGACGACAAGGAGTACTGTTTTGTGATATTGGTCGATGTGCACGAAGCCTTCCATAGAGTGTGGCATGCCGGACTCCTGACTAAGATCAAGGCGCTACTTCCAGGACCCTTTATATTGATGGTCTGATCTTATCTGGAGGAACGATGCTACCAGGTGAAAGTGCGAAGTAAGCTGTTCAACATGCATGTTTTGTCCTACAAGGAAGCGTGCTTCTGTACTCGTTGTTTACAGCCGATCTCCCTGAGCCTTGCGTGCTGCTGGTACCGTATGCAGATGATGCTGCAATTCTGTACAAATCAGAATGCAAGTATGGTGCGGCTGTGAGGATGCAGGAGTATGTACACACGCTTGAGTTCTGGGCCCGGACGAGGAATATCAAACTAAATCCGGCCAAGTGTGGTTCACACTACGCAGAAGGAGTCTTCCCAATATCTGGCTGAACAACACCGTCCTCAAGCAGGCAAATGAGATCAGATACCTTGGGCTGACGTTGGACAGAAGGTTGACAATGATGCAATGAAATTACTCCCATCTGGAGGTATGGAGTGCAGCTGTGGGGTATTTATGCCAAAACACACCCAAATCGCATCCAGGTGATGCAAAACAATGCCCTGCGGATGATCAGCGATTGCCCATGGTTCGTTCGGAACAACACGCTACACAGGAATCTCTGCGTGAAAGCAATTGAGCAACAAATTGGCTCGTATTCTGCCAAACAGGCGGCCGATCAATAGGCTTAGGAGGCGTAATATCTTCACAGCGTCATTATCCACACGTCGTTGAAGGTTAAGCCTTCAGAGCAAGTTCAAAGAGACAGATTTCTCTATGAGTCGGCAAGTTTTTTTTAATTTATGGAGCAGAAATATTAATTGTAGGAATTCAATGTGAAAAAAAATCGATGCAGCTTACGACTGAGCATCTTCAATGGAGATAATTTGGTGAACTAATTGATGCGGAAATTATTTGATGGAGAAATATGTTATTTGAAATTTAGTATACGCGTTGTTGGTGGTAGTAGTAGATATTATGAAATTATTATTTAATTAATTTATTTAAATTATTATTATTAATTACTTAGTACAAACTGTTGCTTATTGCTTGCTGTTTTCCTTTAGATCTTTTTAGCACCTACCATATTCTTTCCTTCCCACTGAATACTATCTTCTTTCCATCATTTTAACACCGAAATACAATCTTGTTCTGAAATACCATCTTGTTTTGAGCACCTACCATATTTGTTTTTCCTTTCCACTGAAATGCTATCTTCTTTTAACATCTCCCATAGTTTGGCTACTTCACTGGAATGCCATTTTCTTTCAATAATTCTAACACCTGCCAGATTTATTCCTCCACACTAAAATGCTATAATTTTTGTTTTTTATTAATTTAAACAATTGTCAAACAATTGTTAACACCTGCCATATTCTATCCCCTCCTTTAAAATGCTATTTTCGTTTAATAATTTAAATTAAAAAGTAAATTTATATGAAAAAAATAAGATATCACTAAACAATTAACAGAAGATACTGTTGATATATTTTGTGTTCTCGAATTTTTTTCAGCATCTGCTGCTTTTGTTGACCAACCAAACTGCACCAAGTTTATTTAATCATCTACGTCTTAAATACATCTGAAACTTCACCTGCAACGCTATCAGAGTGTTTTGCAAATTAAAAAAATTAAATTAATGAATCACATTACAGCTGTCTACAATTTAAGCAATTAAATACGAAGCTCAAATATAGCTCAAACAATAAACAATAAAATAAGACATAAAAGCAGAAAATATACACTTTAAATAGAGCAATTGTAGTTGAATAACTAACGAAAGATGATATCTGACAATCATAATAAACTAAAAAAAAACAAAAAGAAAAGAAAAACCAACTTGCATTTATTTCTATGTAATGCACACGAAACGAAAAACCCAAGCGAAGAAGTACAGAAAACATTTTTCAAATAGAGTGAAATGTAATATGAGGAAATTGCAATGCAACAATAACAATATGCGATATATATACATATATACACTAACAAAATGTTATAAAACAATAAACCAAGAAGACACTCAACGATGACGATGATGCAGACGTCAATGACTGCTTAAAACAATAAAAAAAAAAAAATTGTTAGTTTTTTTGTTGAAAATCTTCACTGCATAATACTTGTACATAATTTTTGGTCTGCTGCTTGGTCTATATAACAACTTAAATTATTATGTAGCATTATGACCAGTAGAGACCATAAAAAAATAGTATTACATAAGCCAACAATTGCAAGCATTGGATGATATAAAATTATAATGTTAACATAAAGCATATTGCATGGCCAGTCCAAAAAAAAAAAAAAATAAAGCTGTAAACTATATAATTGAATAATTTTAATATGTGTGGCTCGACGTGACGCGTATGAGCAATGCATTGGTATGTAGTGCAGCAAGTAGGCATTTATGTATTTAAATAGATGTATGTCTTAAAAAAAATGTATGCTATTGAAATATTATTTAAATTTTGACATAAATCAGTTGTGTGCAATTTGCGTGTGGTTTTATTTTTATTTAATTTCTTTTCGCATTTACTATAATTTAATTAAAGCATATTGAAATAATAACAAAAACAGAGAAAGAAACATTTGGACATACAATTTTGATTACGTCTTTCTTTAGCACCTGCCATATGCTTTCCACTTTACTGATATGCAATCTTCTTTCAATCATTTTAAGACCTGTCAATTTTTTTACCTTAGACTGAAATACCATCTTGTTTTAATAGTTTGAGCACCTACCATATGTTTTCTTCCCATTGAAATGCTATCTTAAATAATTCTAACACCTGCCATATGCTTTTCTTCGCACTGAAATGCAATATTCTTACAATAATTTGAACACCTTCCATATTTATACCTATTCACTAAATATTTGAGCGCTGTCTTTGTCAAAGTTTATATCTTTTATCGCTTATACATAATTTTTTTAAACATTTTTTTTAAGTATATAAAAAAAATTCTTGTTGCCAAATAGTATTAGTAACTAATTCAGACTTTCTTATGCCTAAGTTCATTTGGCAGAAAAATACATTTAAATTGATTTAGTTAGACTTCGAAAGCATCTGCAAACGTGCAGAGCTATCCACAATATATTACATGCTAGAAATATAATACTATATACTATATATTATATATATCTAAAAAGCTTTTACTTCAAATCTTCTTCTATATATAATTTCTTTGACTAAAGTGCTAATTTAATTAAGATACATTTAATAATAAACAACAAATCCAAATACAAAGAAAGCCAAAATGAGTAAAAAAAATATAGTAGTCGGTCGCTATGTACTTGCATAATTAGCACTTGACACAAAGAAAAAGTGTAGCAAAACAATTTTTTTTGCCTTCACGCTAGCCATCTATCTATCATCTATCAGATACAGATACATTGTATACACGAGATATATATAGATACAAATAATTTCTATAAGCGCTGTTATACTTTAACAACTTCTTTGACGTGTTCGGTCTATGGCGAGTTCATTATAAGCAACGCTGATTTTTAACACTTTTCGTTGCGGACATGCTTCGAAGATGGTTGTGATGCTGGGTGATGATGAACTGTAGCAGCGCAAAAAAATAAAAAAAAAAATAAAAAGTATCTGAAGATATTGCTCAAAAAGAAAGCTAATTAAAGCGCGCAACAGCAGCAGCACAAAAAGAAAAGAGCAAAGAAGCACCTTAAGTTGAAAAAAGAAAAAATAAAAAATAAAATAAATAAAGCAGAAGAAGTCAATGTGACAAACGAAATCAAGTCATAATGGCTAAAATATTTTAAGTTGAAAGCGAATGAAATGCTTTAAAAATCTGAAATATGCTGCTGTTCAAATCAATTTTGTATGCAGTACTTAGATTTGCTACAATTTCGAGTTATTTTTCGAAAAAATAGTTAAGCGTGGATTTCACTTTGGAAGCTGTTTGCTTTGCTGCATAGCAGATGAGGTAAAAGTTTTATTTGAAAAATATTTGAGATACATTTTCAAACAAAAACTAAACAAGCTGTCTGTCTGCACACTTAACAAAACTGTCAAACTGTTTCAATTTCATATCATTGCGCAGCGGGTGCAGCTTTAGCAAAATATTTGCTTCCGCATCTACAAGTAAATAGCTAAGCGCATCTGATTGCAACTTTAACGCACGCAAAAATCTACAAAAAAAAGTAGCGCAACATTGCAGCCAAATTAAAATTAATACAACAGCAACAGGAGCAAGTCAAGGGTGCGATTGGCATGCGGACGCACAGACAGACAGACAGACAATTTGCAACTCAGTTGCAGTTGTTACAGTTGCGCAGTTGCAGCAGTAGTTGCCATCAATATTGCCTGGCACGCAATCTTTGCAAACGCCACTGGACCACCGACCAAGGCAAGGATCTCTCTGTCTCTGTCGTTTAGCTTACCTTGACTGCCCATGGTCACCTTGGTTGTTGTTCCAGCGGGCCCGCATGTTTATTTATGAGCTGCGCGTTTTTCTTTGCATTTTTTTTTGTGCGCGCGCATCGTAAATGGTTTCTTTGGCACTTCATAATTTTCCGATCACGGTTGAAACGTAGAAAAAAAAAACAACCTAAAGCTTAAACGCCTTGCACGCGCTGCATTTGCTGTATGTGTGTGTCTGTGTGTTTCTTCTTGTGCTGCTCCAGTGTTTCATTAAATGCACTGCGCCACAAAATTGGGTCAGAATTTGTTATTCAAATTAAAATCTCAACAGCAGTTGGTGACAAAATTGCACACAGCGGGCAAATTATAAAAATAACTGAAGAGCTGCACTGTTTAAGGGAATTTAATGTATGCAGCTAAAAATACACGGAAACTTTTTTGGAGTTAAATGAGCAAAAGCAAAAAAAATAAATAAGTAAAGATGAACTAATATAGAATCAAACAGTATTCTTTAAAATTGTATACAAATTACGCCCTCTAATGATAGTAACACACATTGTTCGGTAGTGCGTTTTAGTACCAATAGCTGGCGCTGGTTTATGTGATACCAAATATTGGCAAAGTATTCATATGAAGTACAAATACCCCTTTTATAGGCGTGGTGGACATATCAAACATATTTTTTTAAAGCTTGAGCTGCATATGTATAAAAAAATCTACCTTTCTATAGCTTCATATATAAAGGTACGAGTAGGCAGGTTGACAGACAGATGGACATATTTATTATTGAATTTATTTCCATATTCAAATTGAGAACCTAACAATTGAATTGTAAAAAGGAAATAATAATAAATTTACCCATAATTAAAACATTTTATAAAAGATAAAGGAGAATTGCCTCTCTCTACTTTAAGTCTTATCCAATAGTTCTTTAAGTTTTTAATCGATACAGACTTTTCAGAACAGTTCAACAGAAAATTAAACAATCGCATTTAAATAATAATAGGCAATTGGAAGTTGGGGAGAAAACCACCAAAAATTGCTGCATTGAACGAAGTGTAAAAAGCTCAACTGTACTACGCTAACAGTTTTTATCAACACCGACAGTGCGTACTAACTGTCGATCTGAACATCTCAAGCAAACATTCGCACCCCGGGCTTCTGTACAAAGCCAACAACATCCTAACTCCACAGCTGTTCCAACACATTCTGCATGACGGCCGATGCATGCAAGTCTTTTGTCAAAACAATTGAAGCTGGCACTCCCCAAGGAAGCGTCTTAGGCCTCACCTTAAGCTCCCTCTTTACTGCGGATATGCCTACTCACACAGCAATCACTGGAGTAGATAAGGGCGATAGGCAAATCTCGACATATGCAGACAATACTGCGGTGCTCACAAAAAGCAGCTGCATTATTTAGACCACGAGTGCACTTCAGCAGTACTTGGACGCATTCCAGGAATTGGCTGAGAAATGGAATGTTTGCATCTATGTCGACAAATGTGCAAATGTGACTTAGACAAATCGGAAATGCGACCTCCCTGTTGTCTGAACGGAAGAGTGCTTAGTCACAAGCCGGTATACAAATACCTTAGTGAAATCCTGGATAGAAGGCTAACCTTCGGCAGATATGTCACGTCGTTGCAACAATCATTTAAGACAATGGTTACAAAAATGTCTTGGTTGATTGCACCGCGAAACAAGCTGTCTTTTTAAGAATTTTCAAGCGTATATTAGCTCTTGGCCTCTTCTATGCCATCCAGGTGTATGGAATTGCAGCCAAAACGCACTTAAACATACTGCGGGTTCTCCAGGCAAAAACACTGAGAAAGATCACTGACGCTCATTGGTACATGAGAACCGGGATATAGAACGCGATCTCAAGGTGCCTAAAATTGGATATAGAATCCAGGAGGTAGTCACCTCTCCTAAACTCTGTATATAACCTATGTTACTATAGCTGTTAATAATCGTTTGAACCAAATTTTGATTAGATATATAAATATTTCGTTAAAAATTAATATCTCAAATACAAATGTCATTAACAGGGTCCAAGCTTTACAATATTGCATTACGTTTCGTTAGTTCTTCGTTATGGAAAAGGGGTTAACTGTTTGTTAAAACTAAGAAGTTAGCTATGCGCTAGCAAAATGTAGATAGCCAATCGAAAAATCGTAAAAAATTATTATATTTCCCATTTTTTTGTCTTTTTTTTACATATTTTTGTTTTTATTTTTGTCGCAAAGGAGTAAGATTTTCATAAAAACATTTGAAATAATATTATACATATTTATTTTTTTTTAATATTTTTTTGTTTTTAAAAATTTTAGCCATTCTCAAAAACAATAAAAAATAATTATATTTCCCATTTTTGTCTGTTTTTCGTTTTTTTGTATCAATTTTTATATATTTTTTAACAAATTTTATCTGAACCGACTACCTGCTGCCAAGCCATTATACTAGCTAAAAGTACGCGACAAGTAGCTAAATGCATAGCTAAGACTAACGATCAGTAGTTAATGAATAGTTAGTGCACAACGACCAATTGTACAACCGTCAAAAAAAAAAAAAATCAGTCCTTTGGGCTTCAAAAACGAAGCGAAAAGCCATTTAAATTTTTTGCCTGGAAGGCTTTTAGTTTCAATAGCATGCTGCCATTTTCCATACTTCGAGGGCAACCATCGACTTATTGAAAAAAAGAGCTTGTTGGACTCGTAACTAATTTCGTTGTTTATTTTCTGTGGAGGTATGTGACACCATCGATTTTAGTGCATTTTTCGTGAGATATAGCCTCAAATAAACAAAACGATCTGCAATGGCTTTGAAAGAATACAAAATAATTTTAAATTAGCGAGTTTTGCGAAATTTGGTTCAATTTAATTGTTTACGCTTTTTGAAATGATGACCACTGTGACTGTGATTGGCAAATTTGTGTGTAGGTGGAAAATGTAAGGTGTAAACGGTGTATAATCAATAGTGTTGGTTAACTACAGGCAAACACAATTGGTTTTAGTTTAACACAAACTTAGTAGAGCTGCTTAGATTGAGTTTTCACTCACTTTTATCTGAATTTTATTTATATTTAAAATTTTTTTCTCTGCAGAATAATATAAGTGTCAGATATTTGGCACTGTTTGAACCAGCCTTTAGAATTTAAATCTCAGTAAGTTCCAATTTAATATACATATAAGACATTTTAGGTATCACCCACATAAAATTTTATATTCCATTCGTCTTTTCTTGCAGTGTGTCTATGACAAAAAAACAGCAAAAAAAAAAAAAAAACGACCTGCAATCGAAATCATTTCATTGTCAAGATTGCCTTTGCTGCCATTGGTGTCGGTGTAGCTGCTACAAGCGGATGCCATGCACAGATAACCAAGCGCTAAGAGCGCCATGGCTTAATGCAACGCAAAATAAAAAAAAATTTATATCTATAATACAATATTTAAAGAAGCAAAAAAAATATAAAAGAAAAAATGCTAAAAAATTAATAGCAATTGGCCAAGGTAACAATAATAACAACAACAACAACAATTTTAACGATTATAGCGCAACTGGCTGCTGCGGCAGCAGCACTGACTGCCAATAAAATCCAATAAAAATGTAGTAGAACAGTGGCTATTACGGCTACATATACAACATGGCAACAACAACAACAACTACAATTAATTACATATTATTTGCGCTCGTCGTTTATTTGCGGCAAATTAACAAACTTGCAATTTTTCAACAATGTATCTAGAAGCGGAAAAAGTGGCAAAAGAAAATAAAAAGTTTATGGAAATTATTATTGTATAGGATAGGCGCAAATATTTTCATTTTCATTCGAGCAGAAACTTTCATTAATAATTTACTACGACGACGACGACGACAACGACAACGACGAAATGATTATTGACAGACGACTGCAGACTGCCTGTCCAGCTATACACACACAGTATCTTGCTTGTCGTATCTGCTTGCCACACTAACCAATGCGGAAATCAAAAGTGTGGCAGCCAAGTCTATTGAGGAAGGGAGCAAACAATTTTCAATGATTTCTTCTTGATTATATTTTACATTTCACTTTGTTTACACTTTCATTTTCAATTAACACAGAAAAATCAAATGCAACCGACTGGAAAGCCATTTTGTGGAGTGGAGTGGACTGGACTGTAGTGAAGTGAAGCGAAGCGTTTAGGTTTTCAAGCAAGTCGTGCATCAGTAGGGCCAGAATGCACGGCGCAAACAAACAATGTGTATAAACAGATAGACTGTTGAGATATTTAGATGGATAGATAGATAGATAGATAGCTAGCAATGAAAAAAAAAAATAAAAGCCGCTGGGCTAGAGCAATCAGCTAACAATCGATACAAAGCGAATCAACACGAAGCGTATTGAAAACATTTCCGACGCTGAGTAATTGTGAAAATGAAAATATTAAACTTAGAAAAAGAAAAAGAAAATATACAAGAGAAACCTAAAAGATACAAAAAAAAAAAAAAAAATAAATAAAACTTTAAGTAAATGAAAATCATAAAAAAAAAAATAAGCAAAACAAAAGAATTAAGCGACAAACTTGATTTGCATTGATTTCCTGCATGCGCGACGAGACGGCATGAAACGTGACGAGTGTGGCATGAAGTTGCCTTGCCACTGTTGTTGCACTTGCCACAAGCTGCGTCAAGAGATATTTATGCAAATATTTCCGCCAACTTGCAACGGAAGACGCCAGTGAAAAAAGGTAAAACAAAATTATTCGAATTGACGCAAAAAAATTAAAAAAAAGAAAACCTCAGAAAACTTAAAAAAAAAATGAGTGAAAATTATAATGCTACGATTTTTTTATATATATTTTTTTGAATGTTAAGGTTTCGTTGCAGTTTGTTTAATTTTTGTACGCTTTACATACACTTTGTGATGATATTATTAATTTTTTATAAAGTTTGTTACACATTAGAGGGACTTGTACACGAATAAGCTGTCATACCGAATCTCAGTAAAAAAGGGAGACGAAAGTGAGTATATGTACGCTTTATATATCCATCTTTCTGTCCGTACATATGTATACATGTTCTTTCCTTATGAATATTAGCTGCACATATGTATAGATGGCTCTTTTCTAGGAGTACCACCTTACAGCCTTATAGGTCCAAGTTGAGATTTTCACATTTTTAGAAACTTTTTTTTTCATGGCTGGCATACATATTAAAACTTCATCTGTAGTGCATTTTAGCTTCGTTTTCATCGAATTTAACCTTTTTTTTTTCATTCCTTTTTTTTTTTATTTCATGCCGCGTCGTTGAAAGTTATTAATTTTTGTGCAGCGGTTTTGCCGACTTGTTTCATTTCTTTGGTGTTTTTTTTCGTAAATTTTTTTATTTGTTGCAAATGCAGTTTCCTCTTTTTTATTTATTGCTTTTGTTTTTTGTGTCTGTTGCACTTTGCATGCCACAGCAAAAGGAAGTGTTAAGTTTTTATATATATATATTTTTTTTTTTTTCGTATAGCAACAAGTAAAAGTTTTGTGATTTTTTTTCGTAATTATTATTTTTAGTTTTTTTTTAAATATTTTAGGTACACTTCATACTTATTGTTGTAGAAGGTGTTACTAATTTATTGGTTGGCTTGTAATGCAGTAACTTGTTGGAAATTTAGGGAAATATATTTGTTTAAAGTATTTTTCTTTTTATTTTTTGCAAATTAAAAGATTTACTCATATTTGTTATTTCAATTTTTCTATTTTTATATATATATATATATATATTAAGTATCATTGGATTTGGAGGACTATGTACATTACCAGTTCTTCGAGCCGTATATACAGGGGTGGTCAAAAGTATTTACACAAAGTGCGTTTTTTTGAGTTTTCAACTTTGCTTCTGCATAGATGTAGAAAATCGCCAATAACCGTTATTTTGGTATCTAAGTACAAAAGCAGCAGCAATAAACAATCAAAGTTCTCTCTCGTCTGTCTCGTCCAACTCAATCACGGTCCATGCCTCTGCGCCATACAATAGGACCGGGAGTATCAGCGTCTTATAGATCTTTATTTTCGTCTGTCGAGAGAGGGCTTTGCTTCTCATTTGCTTGCTCAGCCCAAAAAAGCATCTGTTTGCAAGCGTGATTCTTCCTTGATCTCCAGGCTGACGTTGTTGTTGCTGGTTATCTTAGTTCCAAGATAGACGAAATTTTCTACAACAATGAAGTTGAAATTCTCCATCGTCACTGACAGTCCAAGACGCGATGACGGAGGGCGAGAAGACACCAAGTACTTCGTCTTGTCTTGACTGTTTTTCAATCTCCGAGAACGCCTTGCTGACTCGCCGTTCCTGCGTACCGATGATATCGATGTCATAGGCGTAAGCGAGCAGCATCACTTCCTTTTGGAAGATCGAGCCCGACTTACTCTGTATGTACGGGCATTGGCGTAGGATGTATTTAATCAGGAGATTGAAAAAATCGCACGACAGAGCATCGCCCTGCCTGAAACCTCTCTTGGTATCAAAGGAGTCGGAGAGTTTTTCCCCACCCTGACAACGCGTTGTGTGTTAGATAGCGTCGCCATGAAAAGACGGACAATCTTTGCCGGGATACCTAGTGCAGACAGGGCGGCGAAGAACTTCGATCGTATCGGCGAGTCGAAAGCGGCTTTATAATCGTCACAATACGCGCGACAGAGTCTTATATCCAATGGAAAGGAGACTTATTCCGCGGTAATTGGAAAGCATATAATGAAGTTTATTATTGAACCTTTTAAATGGAGCTTCCAACTGGATAAAGCCTTGTGAATCAGTTCACAATGCTTCGTCTGTGAAAAGCTGAATACCAATATGTGTGCTTTCTAACTACGGAAAGTCTACGAGTCTAGGAAACAATATTCCTCGCACAGTGCTCAAAAATTGACCAGCTTAACAATTAGCATTAAATATGTGTATTTGTATGAATTTTGATAAAACTTAGTAAGAAGTTTTATTGGAATATATTTCAATATTGTGATACACTAAGTTGGCTTTAAAATTCAAATTTAAGGAAAATATCCAGCATGTATCTGGAACTAATTTCATTTTGCGCTTACCATTTATAATTTACTTTAAATGAGAATATAAAAAACACACCGAAATATTTGTGGTTGTATTATTTCTTACTCTCTGCAATTTAAAATTCAAATTCCAAGAATTATATCAGCATGTTTCAGAAACGTATACCATTTTGCGCTTACCATTTACCATTTACTTTTCATAGAAAACATGTTATTTTTGAGTTTATAATTTTTGTCAACAGAGTGCCACTCTCTCTCTCTCTCTCTCGCTCTCACTGGGCAAGTGTTGCACCATTTGTAGCAATATTTGTATGAAATTAAGCCATAATTAATTCTAATACAATTTCTTAAAATTATTTTCTTTATGTTGAAGTGAATTGTTTTACTACGCTAAAATGAGTGTAAATACTTACATACCTCAATTTCAGCCAATGCCCTTTAAAATTTTAACAATTTCTGCCAACAATAGCCATACCTAATTACATAATTTTATTACAACTAAATCAAATTTTACATAATTCCGCCATATAATCCTTCCATCTCACTAGTTTCAACTAATTAACTAAGCCAGCCAACTGCAAGTGACAATGACCGCTTTAATATAAACAAATTATAGTCTAAGAGCCAATCTAGAAGTCAAGCTTCTATTGTCTACTAACAAACCATGACCACTTAGAACTTATATACATATATATATATATATGTTTTATAATACTAAGCCGACTTCATTCTTTCTTTCTTTACAACTTTCAATTCAGCATTCAAACTGCGCATAGCTTTGTAGTTGGTTTGTGAGGTAATATAAATTAATTTGAAACAACTCTGCGTACGGAGATGCTCTTGTTAGCACTAAAAATCGTAATAAGCCTCGCTGCTGCTGGTTGCTGGCTGCTTTGCTTAGCTAATTCCTAGTAAAATATTATTATTACATAATCAAGCTTAATGAAGTTGTATATAGCGCATAGACGAGAGACTGACGCAAATCAAAACTAATTAGCGCTGGCAGTTTGAAATGGATTGTTGTTAGTAATGTGAGAGAATTAAACTTGTGACTCTTACAGCAGAAGAACAGCAGAATAGCATATAAAAAAAGTGAAATGACCATTAGAGTGTAGCTACAGGTGTTTTTATGACGTTTGTTGCATGGTTAAACATTTTATAGTTCGCTGCAAAGTGTAAAACTACTCGCAATAAAATTCCTTTGAAAAATATATATAGGAACAGTGCATGGGCAATTATGTGGATAATAAGCAGCACAACTATGCCATAATAAAAAAGTAAGAGTTAAATAAGGGTTTCGGCTGAGTGACTTTATGATACCCTATAGAAAAAATTATTATATTGCATAATATTTGGGGAAAAATATATATTGAAAGCGGTTTATAGACAATAAGGCAAAATTCGGACTCGATTGTAAGTATGAAAAGAAGTCAACCGTTGAGGTTATGTACTAATCGCTTGTAATATTTTAGTCAGCACAGTAATAACAGTTGAAATCGTTGTGAACATGAAGAGGTAAAAAAAATGTCATAAAAGGAGAAAACCCTCCGTTTACGTGTGCACAAAATTCCAAACATTAGAGCTAACTATGATGGCAGCTACGTGTTCTGGCTCGACTAAGCCAAAGAAGTCAATCCTACCAACCTAACGGAGGATCGCTCTATTGAAGATTTTTGATCAGTTCTAAAAGCTTGTGCCTACGGAAATGGTTGGGAAGCCGAAAACACCTGCCAACTTATACAGCAAATAGCGGAGGGTACTAAAAAAGGACTTCCGTCATATGTAAAAATATATATATATATATTGGATAGGTTGAAATGTCAAAATGTAGCAAAAGAAGCTTTGGAGATTCGATAAAATAAAAATTAATATGCGTGATCAGCACGGCTATACGAGACGATCTAATTGTGCGAATATCTGTGTGTACTTTTGCCTGAGAGATTTTCTCCCTGATTAGAGGATACTTGGAGAAATTTAACTTAAGTCGTTGTGTGAAAATTTGTATGATATGCTTTTTATAAGCATACTTTGATATATATTATAAGCAATGGGCATTGCAATCTTTAGAGATCTACCTACAACGGCTCAATCAGTCGTGCCGCTTTGAAGCAAGCCATTAGGTTCTTTACCTAACAGCTGTCAAGATGTTTCAACTTGGTCAAGGACAAGGATGGAAAATCTTCTAAGATGTACTGCAGAGTTTCATCATCTTTCAATAATAAACTCCAAATGCTGTCACTTTCGATACCAATTTAGCAAAATAATCTTTTTTAGTTCACTGCAGTTTTTAGATTATTGTTGTTATAGAACCTAAAAAAATGTCTTATGTCTTCATTCAATACCTGTACCGAACTTGGTTCTCTTCCTTCTTTATTAACACTTTGATTGTTCCTAGACCTAATCAACAAAAGACCTAAGGAGCATTGAAGACAGTAGCTATCTTACTTCTTGCCAAATTGGCTACCTTCTGGTTTCCCGCTATATAGACGTGAACAGATATCCAATATTACTTTACTTTCTTACGTCTTCCTAGTTTGTTCAGTTATTCGAAGCAATCTAAAACTGAGTCAGATTTGGTCACATTTGAATTTGATGGAATTCTGAAAGCTTTTAACCATTATAAAATATTACTATACTAGCTGAACCGCGCCGGTTTCGGGGGTGGGTGGGGATGTTGCATCAGCGCTCTGATTTTAACAAAAAGTAGCCTATGTTCTTTTCCAACGTCCCATATTTTATTTTATACAAATTCATACAAATTGCGCGCACAAACAAACAAAAATATTTCTACGATTTTATAATATGATAATATTTTGCATCTATTAAATAAAATTCTTAAATAAATTTCTATTATATAAATTACTGCTTGAATGATACTAGTAAATCGAAATATTTGATGAGAAGTCCAAAAACTCCCAAGCCAGCTCCTTCTTTTATTAAAGAGCCAACTGTAACTCATCTTATTCCAGCTATAGAAAGCAGAATTATATGAAAATATGGTGTATGCAGGGTATAAAATAGTCAAGCTAATGACTAATAGCTCATTTGTTTAAACTAAGGTGCTTGAGTTTTCTTTATTTTTCTTTAATTTAAAAGTAAAAATGTAAGAGGTAAAACTTTTAAGTCTTCTCTGTAGCTTTGTTCCAATTCCATTGTTTCGTGCTAATAAATACCAAACTGAACGTGCACACGTTGGCTTAATATAAATTGCAGGTGCTTGAAAATATTTTAAATAGGGTTATATAGTTCGATGAATTTTGTTTAAATATTCACAGCACGCAATGTTATAGGAGATTTGGAATTTTTTTATTATATTATCAACGAATTATTCAACGAAAACATATAAATACGCTGAATAATTTTTAATAATCTTATAAGCTTAGCATGAGAAGCTATTAGTACGACAACGCAGCATATATAAGACACATTTTTTAAATATTTTTTTTTTTGCGAAAGATAATACAAATTTGTAGATACATCTTTTAGCACAACTTGTAACAAGTCGTGAGCAAAATAAGCTTAAATTCCATAAACGATATTTACTGCTCCTCTATGTAATTAGAACGCCTCACAACAATGAGCAACATTATGTAGATGAAGATCGTCTTCACTCACTTTAATCCAACACCACTAACCCAAAATCCTCATTTTCCTTTCTTGGCATATTACGAAGAAGTAGAAGCAAAAAAAAAAATTGCCCAAAAGGCCAAACTCAGCTGTTGTTGCTGTTGCTTCTGCTGCTGTTGCCAGCATTTTCAACACCTGACACAAAGTGGCTGGCTGGATTGGACTTGTAGCTGGCGCTGAAATTGAAACGCAAAGCTGTTCAGTGTTGTGCAGTGCATTGCGTTACGGCTGCGCACAACCTTTGTGCTACTTTTCAACTTACCGGCAAGCGTTATAAGAAGAAGAAGCAGCAGCAGCAGCAGATAAGAATGAATGCATAAATGAAACGACACAGAAACTAAGCAAACGAAAAAAAAAAGAATGCTGGCAGCAGCATATTTGCTAAAAATTTTCAATGTTGCTGAGATGAGTTTAAGTTGATGGCAACAGTTGTCTTGCGTGTGTGGGTGTGCAGCATTAGAGCAAAAGCAGCAGCCGCATCAAATTAAATAAGCAACTTTGCTGCATGTTGCAAGGGAAACGCAATTGCAGCGCAAAAATGCGAAGCGCGCATCTTATTAAGAAAGAAAGTACTTTTCAGTAAAAATGCATAAAAAGCGGTATTTTTCTTTTTCTTTATCTTTGGCTTACATTTTTTCTTTTTATTATTATTATTTAGCTGCTGTCACACGCTGCCTGCATGCCTGCAAACTTGTTTAAAAATGCATTTCGCTGCCAATGTTGCCACATATTTGTTGCACTTGCCCAAATGTGCAACAACGACGAACACACAAGTTGTGTATTTTTTATTTAGTTTATTTTAATTTTTTTTTTTATTTTTATTTTTATTAATGCTGCTGCTTCTTTTTTTTTTTTAATACAAAAAATTGTTTTTTGGACATTGCGCTGCATTTTTTGGCATGCAGTATTTTTGTTTTTTTGTATTTTGTAAATTTTAAAGCTTTTATTAAATTTTTATACATAAAAATAAATGACAGCCGGTTAAACTTGTTTAGCTGCATTGGTTTTGCAGTTTAAAATATCTTTAACGCTTTTTACTTGTTTCCGCTTAAATTTAAAAATAAAAAAAATCGCATTTATTGTAAAAAATAAACATTAAAATAAAATGCGTATTTGTCTGTGCGCTAGCTTAGCGTCGTATGACAAAAACTATTTGAAATGCGTTAATATTGCTTACAAATTGCATTCATTCATTCAAAGCCAGACAGACGTCTAAGTCGGCTTGGTGCGCCAGGCTTTCAGGCTTAAGCTGTGCTCAAGTCACTCGGCAAGTTTGTTGCTTAAGTCTTTCGATTTGATATCTGTGGAGAGTTTTTTTTTTTTATAGAGTACAATTTTTTATAGGTTTTTTTTCTGCTCATTGACTGTCTGGCATTGTTAGCTCTAATTAAATTTGGCGCTCAGTTGTAATTATTTAAAATTGTTTATAACAATTTTTTTTGGTGTGCAATTGTTATTTGCTGAATTTAGGTTTATTGCTGAAAAATATTTATTTTTTTTTCTTCTGTCAATAATTTATTTAATTAACAAATATTTTCACAAAGAGTAAAAAAATTTATATTTGGGCGAAGACAATTTTTTATATTACAAACTTTTTCTTGGCTTGGCTAATTTTTCAAGATTTATTCACATTTGTGTAGTAATTAAGACTCATTTTTATTTTAATACATGTTGCGCAGCTTGGGCCACTCATTGTTTGTAGGTTGGGCCACTATGATTTGAACGCTAAACCGTCAATACTATATTTCTTATGTTAACACACGTCATTGAAGTGTTTATTGGTATGTTTTGTCACTTACATTTAAGCTACAGTAAGTTTTGGAGATACATTTAGTAGAGAAGAAGCTTCAAAAGCGCGAAAAGAACAGTTCTAAATCAAAATATTAAATTATAATTAATATATGACTGTTCCCATTTTGATTTCACAAAAAGTAGCTTTTTTGGTCATTTAAAGAATTTAGACAAAATATTACAAATGAAATCTAGCCCCAAAACAAGATCACCAACTACATGACTACTGCGCATAGATCTCTAAAAGATACACACGTAGTCATTAGCCATAAACTAAAAAAAAAAAAACAAACAAAAAATTACAAAATATTTACAATGAAAGCCATTTCCTGAGCATCTCCATTTAAGCACAAAACAGTTCAAATGATTAAGTAGCCAAATATGGCCAAGAAAAAAAGCTAGAAAAACATCTTCAGCTACAAAACACATTAAGCGTTGCTGTACAGCAAAAATGTTGATTATTGATTTGTTTTTGCCAAAAATAATAAACAAAAAAAAAAAAAAAAAAAGGCAGCCAACCAAGCAAACAAATTGTAGCTTAATGGCTTCAGCGCACAAATTAACGCGTAAATTAGTTAAAAATTTAAAAAAGTGAGACGCGGAACAAACGGGAACAAAAAAAAAATTGAGATTGAATTTGTTAGATACTTTCAAACAATAAAATAGAACGTGTTGCGCAGTTGACCAAGAAAAAAAAAAACTTCGTCGTGCGGGCGAACTACAAATTAAAGTAAAAAGTCGACAGCAACAACAAAGAAAAAATCGCTAATAACAAACAAATTACGCAATTTCTGTGCAGAATTTCTAGAATGTGTAATAAAATGTTGCGCCACTACAATGGGTAAATAACAAGCGCCCAGCAGAAGCAGAATTTTTTTTTTTTTTTTTGGTGAAGAATTTCAAATTTTCTTGAGCGGAAATGTGCAAAAAAATTTTAAGTTTACTCATAGCATCTAACATAAATTGCTCAAAGCTGTTTGTTTTTTTTTCTGTTTACAATCTTTCTTGGTAAATCTGTTGTTCAAGTAGTTATTAAGCGGCTTTGCTCGTATTAATTCTATGGAGCACAACCCACGCATTGTATATATGAAGTGCGACATTGCTGCCAAAAAAAAAAAAAAACATTACTGCGCAACTATTTACATAGACGCACAAACGTGCAGTAGTTACTTAAAGATTTGCGCATGCAATTTAATTTACATAACGAAGAAGACACTCATTCATTCATTTTCTCCCATTAATTATGCTTTCACACGCTTATATGAAATCTGCTTGATTAATTTGTTATTTGGCAACTTAAGGCTTTATAATGTTCTTTTAGTTCAAAGAAATTCTTATTCATAAAAATATTTCCGTAGGTAGTTATTTATTTTTGTTTACGAAATAAATAATGTGGGAGTTCTGCCAGTAATGTGAAGTAAAAAATATAATAATATACAAAAAATGGCAATTTTTTTTGGAAATATAACTTTTATTTCTTATGAATTTTGAAAGATGCCTAAAAACAGTTTGGTAGAAAAGAAAGAAGAAACAGTTGCAACGTACAAGCAAAAGACACAATTTTGTGCTTGGTTGTGCAAAAACTCCTTTTTAGGGTTCTACAATTTTGCAGGTTCTAGGAATTTTGCAGGTGACTATGCAAAATTAAAAAAGTTTCATAACGGTTACATATAATGCTTAGAAAGCGATTCTAAAATGTGACTAACACAATAAAAATAATACGCGCACCTGCAAGTATTCACACGCTTTTTCTGCTTTGCGCGTTCTCTATTGGAAAAGCGCGAACATTGAAGGGAGAAAATAAGAAAGGGGAAAAGAATTCAGAAGGAAAAAAAATATTACTGCAACTCAGCATAAAAGCGATATAAGAAGAGAGAAAAAGTAACAGCTAAAAATAAAGAGAAAAAAACAAGGAACAAATAATAAACAAGAATCAAATCATTTAAATTTTACAAAAACTAAAAATTAAAGTGAGAAAAAAATGGGAGAAAAAAAGGCAACCAAGAAAGATATGAATCGAAATAATTCATTAGGTAAGATAAAAGAGCGCAGAAAAAAAAACAACCAAGAAGGATATATACATAAAAATATTATATCAACTAAATATAAACGAGAAGGTACAAGGAAGAAAATAAAATGTGAAGAAAAAATAAAATATTACTGCAAGAAAATGCAAAGAAGAGAGTTCAGGGGAGAAAAGTAATAATCTTGAAGGAAATAAATTAAAATATTACAGCAACTCAACATAAAATAGAGAATTCAAGGGAGAGAAAAAGAACAAAAAATAAATAAAAAAATGAGAGTACATAAGGGAGAAAAAAAATAAGAAATATCAAATTATTACAGCAACTAAATATAAACGAAAAAAATGCTTGAAGCAAATAAATCAATATATTACAGCAACTCAACATAAAAGAGAGAAAACTAGGGAGGAAAAAAGACAAGGAAGGGAAAACAAACCAAAATATTACAGCAATTCAATATATTTGAGAGAAAACTAGGGACGACAAATGAACAGGAAGGAGGAAACAAACCAAAATATTACAGCAACTGAACATAAAAAAGAGAGGACAAGGGGAACAAATTTTATACCAACTAATTATAAAAGAGAATACAAGGGAGAAAAAAAGAAGGAAACAAATTAAAATATTAGACTAACTAAACATAAGGCTTCCTCCGTTATATGTTTTCTTAACTTACTAGGTGAAGTGACAAGAAAAAGATTCTTCGTAGGATCTTTGGTCCTCTTAGAGTCGGCGACGAGTTTAGGTCCCGTATGAGCCGGGAGCTGTACGAGCTATTAGATGAGGTTGACATAGTCCAGCGGCTGCACTAAGCTGGACACCTCATTCGAATGGATGAAAGAGCTCCAGCTCGCATGGTTTAGATGGGGGGCCCAAACTTGATTGATGGACACCGACATAGAGGACGACCGGGCACTCGATGGAATGACCAGGTATGGAGAGATCACTCCGTACTTGGCATTCAAAACGACTGGCGCCAGCGTGCACAAGATTATGGAGGCTGGCGCGCCTTCCTAGACGCGGCCATGATAAGTAAGTAAGAAAAGAAGACTCCTTGGGAATGAAAAAAATATTTAAAAACATTTACATATTTTTTCTTATTTTTTCATTTTCAGATCGATGGACTTATTCTAGCGATTTTCCAGCTTTTTTAAACCGTTTGAAAAGTAATTTTCCGGAACGTCTGCAAAATACTCCTACGCGCCGTCGATGATCTCCTCGCGTGAGCTGAATTTTTAATTGATGTGGCATCTTTTGAGTGTTGGGAAGAGATAACAGTCCGAAAAGCAGGGACCCAAATCGTGCGAATAAGGTGGATGAGAAAGCAATTGGAGCACTAAATCCTTGATTTTAACCATGTTTGAGATGCTCTTGTGTGCCGACGAATTGGCATGCTAAAACAAAATTTATTTTCGCCTTATGTGAGATCGTTTTGCCCTTCAATCGCTCCAATAATGCGCAGTACTACTCGCTGTCGATGGTTTTTCCATTTTCGAGGTAGTCCACAAAGAGTATGCCATGACAATCCCAGAAATTGGACGACATGACCTTTCCGACACATTAAGCATACCTTAGCCGCTTCGGAGCACTCGTGCCAGCTTTGCCAGTTCATTGCCGGGCACTCATTCTGTTCTTTGGCTTGTAATTGTGGATTCAGATTTCATCAACATTTACCAATCGAAGCAAAAGTCTACCTGATTCTGCATCAGTATGGCCAAACACTCTTTCGAAGTGCGCTCGCGTTCGTATTTTTGTTCTGAAGGCAGGCAAATTTTTTCATATGCGGAATCTCTACCAAAATATGGCGTGTGCGCTCATTACTTATCCTTGTGGCACCTGCTAGCTCGCGCAGCTTCACTTTACGGTCGGCCAACACCATTTCATGTATTTTTAGGCCCTGTACCGAAGGTACTATATCCTATTGGTATGGTATAACAAGTAGAAATAATGGTCGGAGACCCCCAATGTTACCCCCACTATGGTCAGGAGCGATAAAGAAGTCGATATAGCCATGTCCCTCTGTCCGTCGTATAAATGAATGGATCTCGGAAACGGTAATAGATAGAGACTTCGTTCTTTCTGCATTCGATTAGAACTTCGCCGAAATTTTACGAGTTTATTTTAAAATTTTTATCGTTTTCGCTTTTCCAACGCATACTGGCGGTCAAGGAGCTTACTTTTCATCCCACCTAATATATATCACTCAATGCTGCTTGTAACTGAAACCATTCATGCTTTAGCATTTGACCTGCACTAAATAAATCTTTACATTTAAAAAGCAATAAAAAAGTAATTACTGACACAAAATAAATACAAAATACTTTGACTGCGCTATAAACTTCACAACTAATTGAAAATCTACAACTTTGCTCTGCATTTGATGAGCATTTAAAAAAAAGAAAAAAAATAGTTCAACAAGTTCAAGCACCTTTTGTTGAAAGGCGTGTAACTACATTCGTTCTTACACCTTTTTGTTAATTCGATTTTTTTTTTTTTTTTCTCTCACTCACTGCAACATGAAACTCATCATCGAAGAAATATCAAATTCCAATTAGAAGCAAACATGCCTTTCTCTAATTTTTCAAAAGAAAATATAAGTCGAAGACTACTCGCATGTCTACAAAAATCTTTGATGCTGTGTGCTCTATTCTGTGCGCTTTGGTGCAACAATGTAGAAAGAAAAAAAAAACCTGGCATTTTTCAAACGACGAGCTGTAATTTTTTGATGCACTTTTATTGATAAACGTCAGGCGATGTTTGAGTTCCTTTGTTGTTCTACTTGCAGCAACAGCAACTTACAGCCAACTATCTGAGTAGTTAGAACAAATATTTCTTTTTCTAATTAATAATAATACTAACGAAACTAAACGAAAAGATTGCAAAACTGGGATATTTTTATACAAAAAAAAAAAAAAAAACCGTGTTGAAAGATGATCTAATAAAAAAATTTTACACTCCAAGTGCGATTTAATTAAAGCGCAAGCTGCTGCTGCTGGCGTATTCGTTCTTGAATCTAAATAAATAAATAAATATTTTATTTAAATTGCAATCTTTTTAGAGACTCATCTTTTGGCTAATAAGCAATAAATATTTGCTTAAAAATAAAACATTTATATATAACTAAATATGTAAACACGCGCGCTACACTCTAAACTGAAGTTGCTAAAAGCCGGTTTTGCTTAAATTATTTTTGTATATTTTTGGCCAAAGTTCTTTTGCTGCTCTGGCTCTTGTCTGATCTTTTGTATAAAAAATAAATATTTCAATTTGCATAAAATACATAAAAAAAATTTGCATAACAAAAGCTGTCATGTGAATTTATTCAATAAATATAATTATATTTTTTTATGTTTGCATATTTAAATAAGCCCAAAAGTGGCAGCCACAGCGAACAAAAAGAGTTACAGGAAAATAAAAACAAATATGTAAATATTTAAAATTAAAAATTTGGAATTCATTTTTAAGTGAAATAAATGCTGTAAAAAGTATTTGGAAATTTTTTTTTTTTTTTTTTGGTTGCATATAATTACGAGGGACAAATGATAAGTTATATTCAAACAATATTTCAGCGAGAGGCTAAGTTAGAAGTTAAACCATTTCGCTTTCCAGACCAGTTACTCAGTTTAATGTGTGAATGGCAAAACTATTTGAAAATATGGCATTCTTCATTGAATCTTATAAATATTAACTAAAAAAAATTAATTGCTTTAATTTAATTTATAGAGAGCGGGATGGGGTTGGGCTGGTTGGAATAGTCTGCTCTAATTTCAAAAACAACAAAAAGTTGCAGCATGCCAGAATGTAAGCCGTGATCTGTGGATACATTTTTTTACAATGGATTGAGTGATTTGTTTCTTATGCCCGGTTTCATTAATTAATGCCAATATTTGAGTATAACAAATGATAATGTATTTCATTCAGGTTATAGATTATTAGGGGACTCATTCATCACAAGCCACAAAAGCAAAATAATAACAAATTTCTCGAAAGTTGTCAGAGTTAGTACTTTGGAATGGTCAGCTCAATAATACATAAAGCGTAGGCGTTGCTCAAAATCAGAGACGAAACTTTAACTGAAGTTACTGATCTTTGAAACAAAGTCCTTAAAAATTGTATAGACTCGTTAACTACACATCTTCACAAAAGCCACCAAAGCTAAAGGCGCCTATACATTTTATTAGTAATTTTTCTTGAGATAATCGTCAGCCCGACGGGAAATAATACAGACGCAGTTGCCTACTATCCACCTAGCCACACTGTTGTACACAGCCTTTTCCAACAACTATTGGACAATTAAGAAGGATGAACTGATCTGTGAAATTGGCAAACTAAAAGCATCCAAGTCACCAAGGTACGACAATATTGAAGTTCCTTTTATCAAAGCCTTGTCGCCAAATGGGATTCAGTTAATCACCAAGAACATCAATAAATGCTTCCAGCTACACCTTTTTGCCCTATCAGTGGAATTATTCGAAGAATGGGAAGAATGCAGCCAATATTGCTCGATAAGTTTATTGATGGTACTCTCCAATATAGTCGAAAAACCAAAGAGTAGATAATTCAGATAATGTCATGGCACGCCTAAACAATGCCATAGAATAGTCAGGAGGATACTGGAGGCATTTGAGGAGAAAAAGTATTGTTCGTCTGTCTTTTTAGACGTAAAGCCTTCGACTACTGAAGGTAAAGATATGATGACCACTTCATCAGGTTCTACATTAAGAGCAACCTCGCATTATAACCGCGAACTATAAGTGCTTTTATTAAAAAGAAAATATCGCCCTTCCACTCTCACCTACACAACACACTCTCTCTCCCAGGCGGTCACACTATTGTGGCACACCTTTTAGATAACCGCCTATCACAATCACCCACCCACCATCACACACCGAAATCTAACGCATAAATATTATTTATGAGATTGATATGATAATCATATGAAGTACATTGAAACTATTTAAGTATTATCTGTAAATTATGTCAATTATAATTCCCATTGAGTTTAAAGAATTCTGAGACGCGTTTATTATATTTTCGGATAGATTAATTATGTCTATACTCTGCGCTGTACTGAACTCAATAACTTCCCAAAGTTTCGATGGTGATCGGAGGAATGGTGTAGTTATATATAAAGGACAGACATAACAAATTTCAAACACACATACATTCATTTTTATATATGTATCTATAGATTGTCCATATACATATAAGAAAAAACAGTTCCTTATGAATGATAAATTCTATTAGAAGTTAAGTACAACAATGTGCTAAATTTTTTTTGTCAAAATAATTATGCCGACCATTGTCATTGTATTTTACATATTATGATCAAATTGATCAAAAACTTAAAATTTGTTTAGACCAATAAAAAATTGGATTAACTAATAGATTGCGAATGGTTAACACAAATATACCAATATTATTCTTAGATCCAAACGAAACGTTTCCCATTGCCTTTTTTCTTACTAAATGGTGCAGTAAAAAATGTCTTAGGCGCATGCTTTGGTAAGAGGAAATAAGAAACTTGTTTACCAAAACAGTTTATTAGAACTAAACAAATTATAATTGCTCTACCACCTAGACTTTTACTCGAATTGAGATAAAATTTAAGGATAATATTCTATACAAATGGTACTACTTAATATGATATTTTAATTAATTTTGAATTTTGAAAACCATGTGACCCCCATGTGAAGCAGGTACTATTAAGCATAGAGTTGGCAAGCTCAGTAAGCTAAATAATTTTTCTGTTCTTCATCTTATTTACTAAAATTTTATGTTCTATTTCTAGACCCACAGTTTAAATTAGAAGCCTACTTTATATCGTTTTTTATATGAATTTTATTGTGCATGCGTTTACCCTTTATGGTAATATATCTCTTAAAATTTTATTACAACAAAGTTCAACAATTTATCATAAAATACGCGTTTATAAAAATTTTCGCTTTCAATAAATGTTTTTTTTTGTTGTTGTTCAATCTTTAAAGCAGCTAAATCTTCCTCTGCTGCTTATTAAGTTTCTTGTTTTCTAATTAAAATCGCGTCAAAATTTTGTCAAACAAGTTCGGTTTTTATTAAAAATTTTTTTTATTTTTATACACCTGACGCTGCTGCTTGTTGATTGATCAAAAATCAAAAGTCAAAAGCTGTCAAACGCGTTCTTTATTCGCATATGCACAGACATAATCAAATGCGGAAAAAAAAATTGTCTATGAACTAAGCAAAAATATGAAATAATGCAAATATTATATAAGCTTATAAATTTTAGCTGCGGTCATGTAAGATATGTGTGCAATTTTTATTATATTCAATTTAACTAGCTGCGCATGCGTGAAGCGTTTTGTTTGTTAGTTGAAAAAATGCTGAGAGTCATAAATAATAAAAATTATATAATATATTAATTAAAAAGCTGTAGACACTTTCCAATTAATGACATAGCCAGATACAATATATATTTCTTTTCTCTGCTAAACAGCTGAAATATACTGCGGAAATATTTGCAAAAAAACAACATTTTGCTACTTTATTAATTCAAAATAAATCGCGCCTTATTTGTACAAGAACGCGTCAATCTTATTATTAGTAAAACATGTTCATCATTGCCAACATCTTCAAAGATATACAAACCAAAATTCGTAGCTTGTTGTTGCTTTATCAATTCGCAGCAATCTTTAATCTTCTGCGAAATATAAAGTGATTGGCAAATATTAAATTTAAAAAAAAAAATTATTATCTTTAGCCTTCATTTATTTGCTATTAGACAACAATTTTAGTTTTTGCGGCAACTAATTAAAGTTAAACAATAACAGAAAAAAAATCTTAATTACTTATTTGCAACAGCAACTCGTATTGTGTGACATTTGTTTTAGTTTTTGCAGATATCTTCGATCTGAATATTAATTTCTACAATATTTCACGCTTCTATTTCTCGTGATTCTAATTTAGTATTTTGGAAACTTTTACTTTTGGCGAATGAATCTGAATTTTTAAACGTGATTTGCTGTAATTAGTTAGCAGCAAAAATTTATGCGTTAGAATTGCGTGTTGCGTGCGAAAAATGAAAGTTGAATAGCCAAGAAGAAATGTAAACGAGTAGCAAAATTTATTAATGGGTATTAAATTTTGGAAGCAAATTTGAAAACAAATTTTGTACAATTTAGCATAGAAAGTCTATGGCTTATTTATGGCAAAGATTTAAACGTTAAACACTTAAATGTTTCGAATGAAATAAGAAAATTATTTTGAAATGTTTTACAAAATTCTGTCTTTTGAGTTGAAAGTGTATGACCTTAAATATGAAACTCATTAACAGCTGAACAGTGTTAGAAAAAACGCGAAAAGAATTATAAAAAGTAGAAATAAGGGAAGAAGTAAATATTTTACTTTTTAATAATTTTGTTTGGTACAAGCAACGAAGCATATATGAAAAGAAACAACAAAAATGTAAGCACCTGGGAGTGCTATATATCGGGCCCGCCAAATATTTTTTTTTTTAAATGCTATAAAATGAAAACTATCAGAGATTTTTTCAAACTGTTTTTTTTATTTGAAAGTTCAATCCTTCCGGTTAACAGTGGAATATGATTTCATTCATATCCAATTTTTGAGTACATTTTCGACTGTGTGCAGCCCTATCTCGGCTATGGTATCGCGAATGTTGTTCTTTAAAGCTTCAGTTGTCTCTGGTTTGTTGGCGTAACACTTATCTTTGACGGGTCCCCTCAAATAATAGTCCAACGGTGTTAAATCGCAGCTCCTTAGTGGCCAAACGACATCCGAATTTCGACTGATAATTCGATCTTTAAAAACAGTGCGCAAAAGATCGATTGTAACATTGGCTGTGTGGCACGAAGCGCCATCCTGTTGAAACCAAATGTAACCAAGGTCCTCATCTTCAATTGTTGTGAACAAAAATTCACTTAAAATGGCCCGATAGCGCTCACCATTGACTGTAACCGTCGCACCTTCTTCATTTTCAAAGAAAAATGGTCCAATGATGCCTTTCGACCAAAATCCACACCAAACAGTCACTCGTAATGGGTGCATCGGCAATTGTTCAATTACGTGTGGGTTCTCCGTGCCCCAAATACGACAATTTTGCTTGTTGACATAGCCACCAAGATGAAAATGAGCTTCATCTGAAAAGATGATTTTTTTCATCGATTGTGAGCCCACTTCTTCGAGCTTATGCACAACCATATTCGTTCAGCGGAATAATAATACTAACTTTCTGTCAAATATGTCATGAGCTAAGTGTTGCAAGGCTCTGAATAATCGGTAGTTAAAAAAAAAACGTTAGATGGCGGACTCGATATATGCATATGTGGAGTACTGTAACAAAAAGACTTGAGTCTACTTCTATGAGCCTGAATCTATTTTTTTTTAAACTGAATCGCATCTAGCATGAATCTTTTAAAGAAGCATTTCAAGAAGTATGTATAGCACGCTTTCGAGTTCTATCTCAAACCATAGTTACAAAAAAGAACCTCATTAAAGAATGAAGATTTTTAAAGTCAAAGCATTTTATGGATTTTAAACGAAAAAAAAGAACAAAACACTTATAGCCTCTTCTGAATTATTGGCAAACTAGACATATAATTGTATTAAGTTGCTAAACATCGTCATAGCAAACACTTAACACTTCGTCTTTAAATTATTAAACTAACGAGTTGCTCTGCACATAAAAATAAACGCAATTATATGCAAATTAAACTCGAAAGTGCTTTCGTATGCAATCGCCAAACATTCTTTAAGCAGACTTTAAAAAAAAAAGCAAATCAAATTGATTTAAAGGTGTTCATAGCGCAAACTAATCATAGGAAAAGGTTGCTCCTCTGGCTATAAAATGTTCTTCATTTCGCAAACATATCAATTACCTTCAGTACACAGTTTTCCTTGAAAATTTTTAACTTTCAGACAAAGAATTCTTATGGCACAAACAACTCAATTAATTTGTTTAAATGAGATTTTTAACAGCTTTTTGCTTTTGCTTAGTAGTCGAAATGACTTGCCGAAATTGGCTACGTAGCGAACTAAAGCCAACAACAATGAAGTTCAATAAACAAACAAAAAACAAAAAAAAAAACGCCAACTGAAAAATATTAAAAAACTTAAAGCAATAATTTATGTTTGCTGTGTGGGTGCACAGATTTGAAACATCTTTTGACAAATATGTTGTATATATGTATAGTTCCACTTTAAAAAGTTTGACAGCAAAATCTGCTCTTATTTAATTTAGTTATTCATTTTTTTTTTTTTTTACATATTTGACATTGAAAATTGTTAAAGAGAAAACAAGTGACATGATTCATGCAAAACTTTTACGTAAAACCAAAAATATAAAACTTCATCAACAACAAAATAATTTGTTTGCACTAAAGATTTTCAAGTTTGTCTTTTTTTGATTTATTTGTTTAAAACGTGGCTTAGATTGTTTAAATAGCTGAGTTTACATATCGATTTGGCAAAAAGTTGAAGTACAAATATGGAAAAAATTATGCAAAGACAACGTCTTCAGCAAGTTTGTTGCTTAAGTCTTTTGTTTGTCTATTTGTTTATATAGGCGTTTTTTGAAAATATTTACTCAAAAGCAGCAGATTTTCAATAGTAATTGTTGGTGGTTATTTTTTCTAAGGTATTGTAATAGTTTATGCGTTAATTTGTTGCGCACGAAGATTTTTTTTAGATATTTGTAGATTGAATTATTCAAAACAAATAACCCAAAAAATATTTTATATTAAGTTTGCTTTCAAATGGGAAACGTTGCTTTATATAATAAGAACTCTTTAAAAGTCTGAAATTCATTTAAAATTTAAATATGCCAAAGCAGCATAGTATTCTCAGCATCTAACAATCAGCGTCATAATTCATAATGTAGCTTAGCTATTTAGATTAATGTTCTATTGTATATGTTGGAAAAATTTCAAACTGATTTTCTTAGTTGTCATACGAAAAACTATTCAAATTATAGCGCCAAACAATGTAATACCTCAAATTTATTGTCTCATTTGTATGCAAAAATGACAGAGATAATCTATTTATGCTAATGGTGTACTGTATTAGAACAGACTTTGTTTTAAAGTATGGCAACGAAGCCTGTATACGCTACTTTGAAAAAAAAAATAGTTTCTTTGAAGTTGATAAGTAGCGGCCAAGACACGGTCATGCTGCATGATGCACAACTTAAATATTATTAGTGAAATCTTTTTCTGTAAACATTACACCTACGATGCATTAAAAATTTTAAAATCAGTTTAATTCTGTGATAGTTTGCCGTCAATTGTATTATATATGAGCTATGCAACATGCAGCATGACAGTGTCTGAGCCAATCGAAGCATACATATGAGAACCGATGATTGAATGATTTCGATAGATTGTTATGATGGACAGTAGTATATTTGTCCGATATTGTTTGAAACCTACAATATTGGGTTTCAAAATGCGTTTCTACATTTTTGATATGAAGAAATGCTTATCTACTGTCTATACTATCAAAAGCAGCTCTTTCTATTCAGTTATGTTTGCACAAAACATAAATTTAAGCCTATTCTTAAAGAATTTAGTATCGATTTAGGAGCAAGAGTCCTATTAGGTAATCCCACTATCATCTGCTTTGTAAATATACTCCAGCTTGTATCCACGCAAAACAGATGGCAGCTTAACTTTAAACTGCTCGACGTCCAATTCAGTAAAATCCAAATTCTCTACTGTTTCCCTTGCATTCGCTTTTAAAATTGGGCCAAATATAGAGATGTTTTGGCTTCTAAGCTTAACGAACCATTCAAAACATATTTTATATACTTCCAAGCCACATTCTTTAAAAAAATTACTCTTTTAATTGACATTGATACCAAATTCTGAATTTGAACGATTGGTTTCTCTATTTAATTGAATAATGATCTTTTAAAATTGTATTTGCAAAGGATAAACCCACCCACAGTGTATTAATACATAGTGATACCACTTCATCCATGCGCACTCAAAATAGTTGCACTTTGTTCTGTAATAGGAACGAGTAGTTGCACTCAGTATGAGTATGAGAAATACAGTTTTTGTTACGCAACAAACTAAAATACTCATAGAAAATATCTATATACTCACTCACTTTTATATATACTTGCATATTATGTTTCTGTCTCTCTCTCGCATACAACTGTCTTATGTCACAGAATTTACGGAGGCGTATTTAGAAAGATTATAGAGAATCGAGAGGAATTTATACTTAGAGTCGAACTTAATGGTTCTGGTAAAGCCCGTTTGGAAAAGCCCGAGTATTCGTTTTTTTTTTTTGTTCTTGTATTTAAGTGATCTATTTGTATTGGCACTTGTTGGTTTTCACTCCATGATATTAATAGGAATTAAGTGAATAAATAATAGTAGAGAAGGGAAGCTTTTTGCAGTACAAGTGCCACAATAAAAAAAAAAATTGTTCTGAAGATGCACCTAGAGACTTCATCAGTCAAGTAATATTGCCACATTGAATATACTCTGGGACTTTGAATTAACCGCCACTAGTATATGAACCAATATTGTGCATGATCGTCTATTGTGAATGAGTGACTATTGTGACTGAAAGTCTTTGGCAGCTTCTATTCTCTGGTTGAAATATTATCAACAACACTAAATATTGCCTCGGACATGCCCATTTTCGTACCAGATAAAGTGTTTCTTCGGGGAGTTCTTTTTCATTAATTTAATACGAAGAAAACTCCGGCCGTGTGTCATCGAATCTTAGTAGAAGTTTACAGCGAGCATGCTCTATCTAAACCATTGTATCGCAAGTGATTTGGTTGCTTTAAAAGAGGTGATTTAGAGGCCAAAAAATTTAAAAACGAAGAATTCGAATTATTGCTCTATGTGAATCATTGGAAGTAGATGAGTCGACAGTCAGCAAAAGGACATAGAATTAATACAAAAGCAAGAAAATTCGAAGACGAAAACGAAAAACGATTTTTCGTTTGTGGTTAGTTCCTCGAACGTCTAAAAAGTTCGAATTTTTTCGTACAATCTAACTAACGATAAAAAGTGGATGGATTCAGCTGGCCAAACGTCAACATGCTTCGCAAAGCCCAATATTCATGGCATGAAGCTTATGTTCTGTATTTGGTGGAACCAGCAAGCAACAATTAAGCGAATACAGAGAAAAGTACGACATGTTGCAAAACCGGCCAAGACATATTTGGAAACGCTGAAATGGGACCCCATTGTTGTCTCCATAAATCGTTCCATCCGATTAGCACATTATTAATTGAAAGTCCCTTTAGCATTTAAAAGTAAATCTTTTTAAAAATTTATGATGGATGTACTTGAGAGCTTTGCATTATGAGGGACTTGGTTTTATATTTAATAAACTAAACTAATTTAGATAAGCATTATCTTGACTCACGCTTAATTTGGCTACTGAGAGTTGGCCATAAAATGTAGTCTTTTAGCGCGATATCTTAAATTTTCCATGTAGTCTAATCTGCACATGCTAGCAGTTGTGTTTTCGATTTTGTCCGCCGAAGGATCGCTTTAGAATGGAATATTGTAAAAAGCTTGGCACAAATGTTTAATTTATAAATAATAACTTTTAACCTTATTAGGCATAAATTTAGAGATATATGCTATAGATACTGCATGACAAACTTTTTAAAAGAACTATTAAACCTTCCACTGCGCTATATGCGTAGTGAATTCAATTAAAATAGAGTTTATGCTGAGGGTAAATAAATTGAAAACAAAAGCCAAATATTTGCCGGAAATGCAACGAAAAATACAATGCAACAATAATGCAATTCCCATACAAGACAGACGGACAGACTGAAAGGCGAATAAATAGTCCGAATGGCATACATATATGCTGGCATTCATAAGGCTTCACAAAGGTTGACGCCATCAAACTATTAAAATACAAAAAAAAAAACACTATGAGGGTTAAAATGTGCTGCCTTTTGTTTTGCGACATTCGCACTTAAACATTTTTTTTGCTGCCAACACTTTTGTTACATTTTAATTACACATGTCATATGAAGCGTTCAATGTTATACTCTACTTATATATGCGTATATGCCATATGCAGCAACGATGACTCATTTCAGTTTTAGGTGAGTTAGTCACCAACAACAGCTAAAAGTAGCTACTACCAGCGAACCGCATCCAAAAATATGCTACAAGTTGAGCTGAGTGCGAAAAGTCAGCACCTGCGGTTCATGCGCCAAAATGTGAACTCATGTGAATGAATAAATTTTGCATTTCTTTTGGCATTTTTTTTTTTTTTTTTGTTTCTTCTTTTATTTTTAGCCAGCTTAACGCTTGGCTAAATTGTTTTTCATTATTTGAAAGTCATGAAATTGAAAATTGTTTTTACTTTTCTGCATATTCGTCGTCGGTCTTTGATTAATTATATTTAAATTACATTTGTGGTTGCGAAAAAAAAAAAACCTAAATATTTTGTTGCACTTTTGCTTTCGCAGCAAAGCGGAAATTTTTTAACAATTTGACATTAAAAGGCTTTTATTTAATAGATAAAATTTTTGCAATAAATTTAAATGAACAAGTGGCAAGTAAAGTGGAGTGTATGCTGAATTGACAGCTGACAAAAAAAAAAAAAATAGTTTGAAAGATCTTTGAGTTTTGGTTGTTGAGCTTGAAGCGGGTTTTTCATTAAATAAATAATATACTGCAAGGTCTAGTACAAAATTTGGCAAAGCAGATTTAAATATGCTCTTATAGCTACTTAGAACAGAATTGACAGAGTGTTTCGTTCAATTTGATCAAATTGTTGATATCCGTCAATTTGTTATAATTTTAAACTATATCACTTGAAATTATTGTAAATTTCTGAACAGCTTCCGAAATTTTCCTTTCTTTTCATTTTGTTATTTGCAGGTGTTCATGTGTGCCCTATAACTAACTTTACTTGCAATGCAATAACTTTTAAAACAGTCCTCGTAAATAAAACATTTGTGACTCAAGTGATTTGTAGCGAAATTGCCGACACATTAGGTGTCAAAATCGTCATGAAACGCAAAACTGAACAATGATGAAGATTTGAATTTGCAAAACTTTTACTTTTTCTTTAATATTTTTTTTATTACTTTGAAATTTTTGTGCACAAATTGTTGGCAAATTTTTTTATTTTTATATACACATGCTGCAACATCAACTTACGTGTGTGTGCCGCCTGCTTTTATAATATTTACAACTCATCAACGGCATCAAATTATTTTGTCATATTATTTGCAAAACATTTGCAAAGACACTTGTAATGTCTAAATGCAATTTTTAATACTTGCCTCCTTTGTAGCTACAATGTATCTAGATACATAAATTTCAAAAGTGAGTTGAACTAATCAAGTTTGTTGCCTAAGTCTTCTGATTGATTTTTCTACATCAAAGAAGTGCTTGAAACTTTAATATTGTGGCGTCATAGTTGCTCAAAAAATTAGAAAAAAAAAGATTTAATGATTTATTGCAACTTGAAATTTAACTCAAAAAAAAATTCGATTTTCATTGTATTGCAGACAGCTTAACAAAAGCTAAAATTTGAGCGATTATCAACATAAATTTTGTTTTTCAATTTTGTGGTTTTTCTGTGTACATATTTCTAGCGCGTGAGAACTTGTTGCTTGCTGCTCTTTATTTAAATCAAAAATTATATTTTCTTTAATAAATATCACTTTCATCTGAATAACTTGCACACAATTTATTATATTTTTGTTTAATACTAATTTTGACAGCATAAATCATTACTAATTGCTGTTAATAAGCGTGTGTTATACTACAAATGAGCAGCAAATGATATGCAGCGACACAGCAACACCAAAAGCAACAAAAAGATACAAAATGTAGCTGAAACTTGTACCGCAGCATCTTGCCGGCGTTTTGACGAATTGCGAGGAGTGAAAGTCGTTTTGTTATTATTTAGTTATTTATTTTCTTCTTCTACATTAGCGTTGAGATGTGTCATTTATAGTTGCCCTGCGGCAATAAGCTTGTATATAGAAAATAGAAAATATTTAGAAATATTTGTATCTACTGCAAATGTTGCTGCTTGCTAATTAAATTGACTTACTAAAAGCAATAAATGCTGCATAAATATGTAAAGCTATAAAATAGAAAACTCAAAGAAACATTAAAATATTTTTGTGTAGCTTTAAGTTGTTTATTTTCGTTAAGGCTTTTAAGATTTAATTATTAGTTTTTCAGTCGATTTATGTTGTATGGAAAGCTGTTGTGTTTTTAAATGAATAACAAGTAAAGCAGTGGCTTAAATTTGTTTAGTGGAACATATGGAATATGGTTTCAGTTAAGCTCGTGTTAAATCAGAATAAAGAAGAATATAGCCTACATGTTAAAACCAATTTAACTCGAGCTTAACTAAAAGAATCTTCTATTTTGGTGGCACTAGTGTGGCACTGGTGAATTAAGCGACTAGCTGTGGGAGTTGACGTTTGTTTAACCACCGCGAATGCCTTTGTGATATTGTTCTAGTCTATTTTGAGTCAGCCAACAATTCTATAGTCACTAATCACATAGTTCCATAATTTTCAGCTCATTGCTAAGAGTAAACAAATGATTGTTACCTGATTTAGCACTGCTAAGAATTCTATACATATACTCATGAATACTCACTTGCATACTCATGACTATTTTGTAATGTTTGCTTCCGTTCCAAGCAGAATTATTCTTAAGAAGCTACTCCATCTGATTCACTAGGCTAATAAATCGACAAAAGGATTTAAACTATTTAGCTATAATTCTTTTTTGAAGGCGTTGGAATAAGCAAAAGTCTCCAACTATGACCTTTGAGCATATTTCCGCATTACAACATTCATAGAGTAGCGTCAAATCAGCCAGAAATGGCCCTAAATTCCATACAAAAATGTCTGTTGAAAAAAAAGCAAAATATGGTCTTCTAGCTTTCTTTCACATTGAATGAACCATATAGCTAATTAAAAGCATTGACATATCTGGTAGTTGATAGTCGGACGGTACGGAGCATGAACAAGCGGGTGCTACATTGGAGTAGTGCGAAGTGCTGACTCGATACATCAATGCTTTCTAGGTACGTCGATATAGATGTAGCCTAACCTATGTTCCTTTCCCTTTTTCTATGCATCATTGGAGTAAACTTACTGGTAAGATCTATAGGGTCTTGGCTATCAAGTGTTGACTAAGATAAAACAAGTAAGGAAATTTCAGTCGGGCGTAACCGACTGTAAGAGGCCCTGTACCAGTTCAGGTCTCCTAACAAACACATTAAACGTTTCCCGAGCATATGACCAAACACATGACCACTTCTCACTGCGCGAATATGAATGAAAAGAAAAGGGGGGTCATTCAACTTCAATTGGTTATAAAATCTTTATTTATAATCCGATTTTGATGAACTTTTTGGATTTTGACTAAGAGGGACGTTAACTTTATACTGGTATACTCAATTTTTTTTGTGCCGAAGAAATATTTCTCCTTGGGGGTGATTTTATGGGGAAGGGGGGAGGGGCAAAATTTCAAAATAAACTTGTGAAATTCCGGAGCAGTCCTAGACGAATGCAAAAAACACGAAGTCTCTATCTATTACCGTTTCCGAGATCCTTTCGTTCATACAGACGGACAGACGGACATGGCTATATCGACTCCTCTATCACTCCTGACCATAAAGGGGGTAACTTTGGGGGGTCTCCGACCATTATTTCTACCTGTTACATACATTTGCACAAACCCATTAGGCTCTTGTACCTTCGGTACAGGGCCTAAAAAGGCGTGACTATCATAATCAAATGAAAATACCCACCAACTTTGAGTGGCTTAATGGCAACAACTCTGCAGAGACTATCCACATGGTAAAAAAAAAAATTGGCTAAGAATCCAAGGAGAAAAAAAGAAACTCACATATACACATGCAGTGAAAAATTAAGTGTATAGGAAAAATATTTCTTTACTTTGAAACACAATATTCTTCTTGGAACTGTTATGATGTGATGCCTGCAATGCCAGCCACCTGCCAACAGCATAGTGGCGGAAGAGGACTGGTGCAAATGTCTAACTAGCAGTAGTTGGTGAATGTACTAGTTCGTAGGGGGACACTCGTCAGTCTTGCTGGTGAGATAGACACAGGCGTAGACTACAAAGTTATATTGCCAGATGACTTAAGTGGCTGAATTATAATCGGCTTCCCATACAGACACAAGAAGAACGCTTCAAGAAGCCTGCCGCTCGCCGCAAATTGTCAAACTGTAAAAATTTTGACACATTTAAAGCAACCTCTTGCAGGAAGAAAGTTCATCTAAACAAAAAACAAGAAAGCTGCAGTGGAATTGGTTCGAATTTGAGATACCCTGTTCCTAAGAATTTGCATGAGGGCTACCACTTCTAGTAATCTGAGCTTGGTCCAAATGGAATATACTTTTTTAGAAATCATGCAAGAAATACTAAATTTTTGGCCTTTCTAGATACAAAGTTTGGACAGATTTGTATGGAAGCAACACCTTTTAGTGGTCCAAACTGTACTTAAATGGAATATTTGAGACGGATTAAGTGAAGGTGACCCAAATTCAATGCTTCTAGAAAACTGACAACGTTAATAAAATTTTTTTCATACAAAAACTTAAAATAAGAAGTATGTTTGCAGGGTAAGTGCCACACATTCCCACCACCTTGCGGATGGGGAGTTTGCATATTCATTCAGTATAAGTGAACTGAAGAAGAAATAGTAGAATCTAATTATACCAATTTGAAGGGTCTATCTCTTATAGACGTCACTATTTCAATTATCATACGGACAGCCAGACAGATTATCTTGTCTATATCAAGAATACATAAGGCTCATTCTTTGTAAAAAGAGCCACTCCATCTGCCCATTCTATTTTTACGTTAAAAAGACTTTATCATGCATCAAAATTTGTGTCATGAAGTCTAGTTTTTGATAATTGTTGCTTTACAAATATCGTCAAACATAACCTCCATCAGGAAACGAAACCAAATAATACATTTTTTTCCACAAAAAATTTAATGAAAAGTTGAATCCGAATTCACAGTCAGAATTCATATATCTAGTCTGGCTATTTCTATAACCTAAAAAGAATCAGTACAAAATGTAGATTTTCAAAAAAAGATTAGAATTTTGCAGGATTTGGTCACCAATTACAAATATGAAGTCAGATTTTAAAAATTCAAAATAGCAAAGGCAATATGGCGGACTAAATTTTTGAAAAATTAACATTTTATTGCCTGATTTGGTGTAAGACTATTAAATATACCCAGCATTAGCTAGTTTTGGTTCACCCCAAGGATTTTTGATTCCTTAGTACCTCTATTTATGGAAGCTTTCCTCTAACCACCATCTGTATAGGCGCTCGAGAGATATCATGCAAAGTCTGTCACTCTGCACTCGGCAAAATATTACAATATAATCCGCATTGCTTCACTTGTTTACTGCATTGAATATTAGACATATCCACTAACAACAAAAAAGAAAATGGAGAAGAATGGAGAGAAGAATATATGGGTTGCTGTTGATGAAACAAACGTTTAATTGAGAATCTTATTATAGCAAAGAGTGTTTATTGCAAAGTTAGACCACCCACTTCTTCTAATCACGCACGCGTACGGCTTACATGTCACAATATAAATATATTCTATATATGGTATGGTATTAACCTATTGGCGGAAATGGTATTCCGTTCCCAACTTTTGAAATCATTTATTCCGTACAGCAATAGTCTTTTGAAAGGCTTCAAATCGCAAAGAACTATATAGGCAATAGCTTAATATTGAAGAAGCCTTAATTACTCATTAAAGAACTTAGTTAAATGCTGCAACTTTTTTATAAGAAACGAACTTTTATGATGATTAAAAGAAGTAACTGGCAGTTAAAATTTTATACACCAAATAAGTTCTTTATTCTTTAGTATTTTAGGTAATTGAATCATTCAACCAGGTTTAGGGATTGTCTATTAATTTAGAGGCGACCAGTTTAAATTATCAATGAGGTTCGAGTATATCAAGGAGGTGGAAGACATACTGCAAAATATTTAAATCAAACTACTGCGCTAAAATAATAACAGCAGAAGTCTTCTAAGCAACTAACTAGCAACTATCCAAGCAATTCCAATAAAACATTCAATGAACTCTCAAAATAATATCAGTTAATCAAGTTCAAGCGCCTTTCTCGCAGCATTATCACTCCAAAAAAAAACAAAATATATAAACGATTGTTGTGACACCGCCCAAAAATTATTATTACAAACAAACAAAAAGTAGTTCAAAACATTTCTACACTTATCTAACCGAGACAATTGTTTCAAGCATAACCGAACAAAAAATGGGAGAGGCTTAACAGTCAGCAACTGAAATCACAAACCAACGTGCAAAAAAATCCAGCACACACATAAAATTTTGAAGTTTTATAACATTTAACGAGATCTTTGTGCTATTTCGGTCGATTTTTGTTGCTCCCTTGCGAGTGAGTTTGCGCAAATTAGCTACTTAGACGGACTACACCCGCCGAAAGATAAATAGCTCGTATAGCTTGTTATATAGTACACTGCACTGTTAACCATTAGCATTATGATTAACCTCAATCGACTTGACTCGATGTCGGTGATTGCTGCTATAGCGGCGGGCATAACAAGTGTATGGCAACGTTTGTACAATAATAATAAGCAACGAAATCAAATCGTTAAAAATTGCCCAAAAACAAAGCAAAAGCAATAAATATATTTTGAAAAAGTAAACGAAAATTGCACAGAAAACGTGCTTAAAGTGCGTTTACCTTAGGTTGTATATAGACGGGATTTTTTGACCATGTTTAGTTTTAATTTCGCATACAAATCGCTTAGACGCACGCAATTTTCTAATTTGCCAAGCATGAGTTGGTAGGGGCGTATATGACAGGGGGTGTAGTTTAGATAAATATAGAAAATTTCATTAGCTGACATTTAAAATTGCTTTAAAATGTGATTATTATATTTTGTTAATATTGGAATATTTTTTAATAGTTTATAATTCATTTTTCATAGCCTTCAGTTGGGTTGTATTTAATGTAGAAGTTCATAACCTAAAAATAATGCATATAGAGAAGTTTATGTTGCCAAGCATATTCGTTGCATTTTGTACTTAATGAAGGTGAATAAAGAAAAGATGCTTTTGCACGTTTGTATGCTAGATATCTATGTCACAGCTGCTTAAACAAGTACAGAATAAAGTAATGGGAGGATTATTTCAATACTAAACAAGGGTTTTTTTTTTTCGTTAGAAATTCAATATGTAAAATGCTGTCCCATTGAATCTGCTGTAAAAAATAAAACAGAGAGGAAATAATGTTTTCGCCCCTCGCTGAATGTCTTCATAAAGTTAACTGCTTAGCAAGGAAAAAATGGTAAGGAGAAAATGAAAAGATAAAAACCTTTGAGCATTGCATACTTATGTGCTTATGATGTGAAAATTGTTCAAATTTGATAATAAAGTATTGCACTCGGGAAATACTTGCAATACTGTGCGTATTTTGGCATAGGAAAAGAGGATGAGTTTGGCAAAAATGCTGTAAATATGTAACATACGTCGCACAAATTCATGCTATGTGCAATGTGTGTCAGATATCTGACATATTTATCATATTTAATTGGAATTATTTCCATATATTAATAAAAAAAATTAAAATCTGGCCAGATATCTGGCACTGTGTGAACTTTACTTCAAAAATGTTGTTGAATCTTGATTTCAGATTTTTTGAAGTTATCGAGAAGTAAAGCCAAGTTTAAACTACTTTTTATAATGGTTTTAAGATTGCTCAGATCTCATTAAACAACAAACAGTCCCCAATTAAACAATATATCAACTCTGCTGATGTGAAGAACACAATTCTTTCCCGTCTTCAGGTGCAACAAATGCTCTTCAAGTGTTTACTTTCTATGCAAATGAAAAATGGCAAAAGCTATGGCAATTCCGAAGCCAGCAAACCAACTAACTCTCCGTAGAACTATCGTCCAATCAGTCTCTTGTGTGGACTTTCGAAAATGTTATATTCGTTACAAAGAATGTACTTCCGATTTGTCATTACGATTTTAGAAACTATTTGAGTTGTACCCTACTCTACTCATCAAGTCAGAAACATTTGTTAAATGTTTAATCCATATGTTTAAAAAGGAACAAGGATTACCTTACATCTAATTAATCTTATTTACAACATTCTTTCTGAATGATACTCTTGATAGACGGTATGACATCAAAAAAATAATAATAGAACAATAAATTAAATCGTGTGGCACTCAAGGGATCAGTCCTAGGAACAATGCTCTAAATTATTTACATACGAACACTTAGACACATCCCAACATTAATTTTCGCTGTTGACACTGTTATTTGCAGCTCTGGCATTGGCTTCAGTTAAATAAAAAATTGTCTTGGATGACTACAATAAATCGATTTTGTCATCTAAAATCAAGTTTTAAATTATTTAATTTAATCTTGAGTATGCTTGTTAGTCCCATTAAATATAAAATAAAAATTTTATGAAAAAATATTAAACCAACCATCGAGCTAAGCTTAATTGATACGATTTAAAAATTTATTTATTTCTTGTGATTCTAGGCGAGTAAGTATTAATTCAAACCCAGTTCACTATGAAGATTAGAAGCATAAATCTGCAGGACATAACAAAAAAGAAGCCTTTTATGATTTTATACGCTTATACTCCATACAAAGACAACAAAATTGCAAGAATTTCTTGATCATAAATACTCACTTGCAGCTCTACTTGTAACATGCTATGATTATATGTAATTAATAATGGAAATATAGTGCGATCTGTGCTGAAATTGTTCATAGGTTAGAGTGACTCATTAGACTTTTCTGCTTATACGTTTCACTTAGTTGATGCCAACTGCAGATGATTTATCAATAGTAAACAAAGTGACTAGATTAGACTAAGTCGCTGTAGCAAGCAGTTTCACAAAAATTTAAATGAAATAAAAATCAAAAACTCAAATTTTTAGCTGATTTAATAATATTTAATAATAATTATTGGTTTGATGAAAGCAAAATGGATTGGACTCTCTATCTAACAACTAAACGTAAATATCACTGATATGGCTTAAGTGGATTGGAGTTCAATTAATCCAATTAATGTCATGTTTTAATTTTTTATTCAATTAGATGTGCTTATTATTATGTATTATTTTTTTTATTAAATTATTTTTTCATTATTAATTCTTGGACCATTGAAAATAAATATATTTATTATAGATTATATGATTAAAATTGAGAACTTCCATTCATATATTCATTTTTGACAACAAATAATGTAATGCAATTCGAGCTAATATTTATGCATTTTTCGGAAAAATTTTGCGAATGATTTGAACCATTAAAAAAAAAATTATCCAGATTATATAATCATTTATTTAAACCATTTTTAATCATTTAATTCTCTTTTTATAGATATTACCCTATAAATACTAATCATCAAACAGCTTAAAGCCATTCATGCTAAGATAAATTCAGTTTTTCAGACAATTTTTTGCGGATTAAAACCGTTTTTTTTTTTTCAAAAGTCAAGAGCAAATCAAACTTAGAATTTTTTCCCTATTATTTAGATTTTGTTTTGTAACATTGTACATTTTGTACATTATTTATTCACTAATTTTTTTTTCTTTTTATGTAAAAAAATTATCGTTAATTAAACGCATCCTTAAAATATTTTATTTAATTTTTTTTTTTTTTTAAAACTTTTTTAAATACAGGGAGAAAAAAATTTTTTGCTTGGTATTTTGAAATTTTTTTTATATTATTTATTTTTAAATTATAATTTTTTTTTTTTTTTTTTGTAAGAAATTTTTCTTTTATAAAGGTTTCCTTACTCGAACTGTAGGCCTTACTAGACTCTCAAGCTCCGAAATTCAATTTGAAAACTTTTTAAAAGTTAATAAAAAGCAACAACACAGCACAGCATACTAAACTATAAAAACCTAACCTTTTCTACCCCCTTTTCTTTCCCTATTTTATGCCTACAACTACCAAAAAAAAAAAAACAAAAATTTCACACGCTGCTCGCATCTTCAAACCAAAAAATAAATCTCAATAAAAATAAAATCCAATTAATTTGCATAACTCACCGTCTTGCCTGACGCGGTATCGATTGTGTCCAGCACACGGGTGCCTTATGCAGCTGATGCATATTACGCGATGATTTATATGTCAGATCGCCGCAATCCGATTGCCACACCTGTAGATTACCCTCAGCGGGATAAAAGGTGTACAAACTGTGCGTAGACGAAGCGATAACAGGCGATCCACCGGCTGCTGCCATCAAAGCAGCAGCGGCATCACCCACATTCGTTGAATTGAGTACCGCTGTAGCAGCGGGTAGTGCTGCAGACGAAGATAGTGTAGCGCTTGAAATGGGCTGCACGAGTAAAGCCTGTCCCGCTGTCGAAGCGCCAGCAGCATTACCAGCAGCAGCAGCAGCAGCGGCGGCGGCTGTTGATGGTGCATATTTATAGTTTAACATGCGATGCGGTGTGCCAGCAGCATTATTGCCAACAATATTTGCAGCCGCTGTACCCACACTACCTGCAGCGCTGCTGCTGCCTGTGCTGGTGACACCATGTCCGTCATGTTTCAGAATCAAACTGCTCGGATCGTAGCCATGACGTTGACGTGAAATGGCATCGACCAGAATGTGAACGTAGTGCAGCGCCACTGCGTGGCATCATATGCAACTGTTGTTGATGTGTTAGATGGCGTGCATTGCTGCCGTTGTGCACTGCCGGCGACATAGCACGCGTCTTGGCACGCCGGAAGCCACCATTTGCAGCAGCATGACCCGGCTGAAAGCGATGATTGTGCACAGTTTGGTGTCCCGCGGCAGAGGCAACTAATGGCTGTCGTTGTTTCTGATATTGCAAACGTTGCTGTGGTGGCGCTGCATTGCCATTTGTATTGGCAGCAGAATTGTTGGCAGCAGCCTGTAGGCCAATAACCGGAGCAGCACGTAACGCGCCCACATTGGCGGCACGTGGTATATTGATCTGTTTGGCAGTATCCGCTGAACCACGTCGCTGTTGCTGTGCCAATTCTTTGTAGTAGCGTTCCAGTGCTGCATCTGTGGCAGTGGTGTTCAAGGCGGACGATGCTGCCGTACGGCGTTGCATTTGTGGTCCAGACATGCTCATGAGACGTGTGTTGTTAGGCTTATCCAATTGATGCTGTTGCTGCTGCATCTGCAGATGATGATGATGATGATGATGTAGTAGATTATTAGTATGTTGATTATGATGATTTAGGCCACCAGTAGCCGCTGAAGTTAACTGGGCAAGCGTTGAGCCAACATTTTGTTGTTTGTGTTCGGTGTTGCTGCAACTCCAGTTGTTGTTGTTGTTGTTGCTGCTGCTGTTGCCTTTGCATTATTGTTGTTGTTGTTGTTATTGTTGCTGTTGTTGGCGGTCGAGTGATTGCTGCTGCTATTGCTGCTGCTGCTGTTGGTTCCACTTGTTTGATGCTCTGAATCAGTTGAAACACGATCCGGATCACTTTCGAAACCTTCATCGAGGGATCGTGTTGGACTTAGTATGGGTTTTGAATGTTGTTCCAGTTTTGTGGACATTGTCGTTGTTTGTGTGTTTGTCGTGGACATGTTTGTAATTTTTGTTGTTGTTGTTGTTTTTGCTTAAATTGCAATTGTTGTCTTGTGTATATGGTTGATATATATATAGAGTATACTTGACGTCGTTGTACGTTTGTGCTTCGCTACACTTAGCACTTAATTTTTTTTTCTTTATTTTTTTTTTAATATATATAATTTTTTTTTTACTATTTTTCTACCCTTCTATGTTCTGTGTGGATTGTCGCCACTCAGCTCAAATATCAGCTGTCTTCAAGTGTTGCACTTGGTTGATTATTTTTATTTTTTTTATGCTTTTTCTTTTGAAAACTTTTCAAAAATAAATAAAATAAAATTCGCGCACAATCTTCTACCACCGCCTTTCACTGTTACTTTATTTTATTTATTGCTTTTGCTGTTTTACAACACTATATTTTACAACGGTATATTTTATTTAATTTCTGCACACTTTACATACAATGTATGATGCACTTTTTCTTCTTCTCTTTCTTTCTTGCTTTTAATATACAAAATTTATTTTCTTTTTACTGATAACTTTTTTCTACTTTTTTTTTTTGTTATTTTTTTGTACGCTGTTCACACGCCGACTTTTCCTTTGCGTTTGCTGTTGTTGTTGTTGTTGATTTTCATTTGGTTTTTCATGCAATTGCAGTAAGCAATAAGTTTGCCGCACGTTGCATAAAGTAAAAAGCCACTTGGTGCATCTCACATCACTTCACAATCTTCAGTAAAAAAACCGAAAAAAACACAAACAATTTTCACCGCGTGAGCTCTTCGCTAAGTTGGACGAGCGTTTCTCAACTTTTTGAAGAAATATCTACGTCTTTCACTACGCTTTTGAGATACTTTTTTTTCTATCTAATTATTTGTATCTAATTATTTGTTCGTTTCGTTTTCCGCTAAGACGTCTGTTCGGCACGAAGTTTCGTTTCGTACTAAATGTAGCGCTGTGCCACCACCGTGCGGTGCGTTCGTTTTCAGTTTTGTGTAGAAGCCGCTGTGAAGTTCGGCTTCGGCTTGCAACAGCTTCGGCTTGTGTTGTGCCGCTCCAAAGCACTTGTCTCGCAGCATTTGTGCGCAGTGCGCACCTGTCTTGGTGTTGCTTTGTGCTGGCGCTCTTTGATCTCTTTATTTTGTTGTTGTTGCTGTTGTTGCTTTAAGCGTTCAATCAGCTGTTTGTCCGATATATATTTGCTCTTTATAAACTCTTTCGATTTAATGCAAATAATTATGAGAGAGAGTTATTATTGTTTATTTCTCGAAATTTCTGGCGTCGTTGCTTTATTTAATAATTTACGAAATGTTTTTTGTTCTAGAAAAGGTCTCCCTTTGAGAGGTGCTATAGTGTATCGATCTGTATGTATGTATATTGATAATAATGTCTGGTACTTGTATTTTCGAATATCAATATCAAAATTGGAACATACTATTTTTAGATGTAAAAAAAACAAATATTGTTGCAGAACTTTAAAAAAAAAAAATTTTAAATTTGCATGTTTATGAGACATCTTAAGTTGGCAGCATGCGCTAGGGAGTCTAAAGTCCACTTATATTTGATGTCCTTCTACTTTTTTTTGTATTTTATTTGAAACACCAATTTTTTTTAGAGAATGGTCCATAGGAACCAGCTACCGAATATTGACTTCTTTTTTATTCAAAATCAACTTTAAATTTTACATGGTGACTTTTTATGGAAGGCTGACTCCCAGTTATAATAATGGGTCTTTAGTGGGTTTTAATTTGAAAAACAGTTTAATTACATGCAATATAAATAAACAATATAAAAAAACTCAAAATCGTTATTTTTTATTGCAAAATGATATGCTGAAAAAATCTTCTTGATGACCTCCACGATTTTTAAATGAAATCCACAAAAAATATAAAGTTTAGTTTGTGGAATATTTCCAAAAAAAAAAAAATTATAAAATCATAACAAATGATAAGTAGGATCCGGAAATCCAGAAACTACAGTGATATACATTTTCTTCAACATAGTAAAAAATTTAGCTGCTATTCCCCTGACCTTAACTACAAAATTGGATACTGAAGACTAACCAAAAGTTCTTGAAAATTTGTTTTGGAGAACTAATAATTTACGACTGAAAATTAAGCAAAAAGTCTTCAGTAGTAATGTGCAGATATTATATACAAAATGAGAGTTATTAAACAAACGAACTTTTATCTTGTCTGAAAGTATGTGGGTTATTATAAAAGGATGAACAGCAGATACAATAAATTTTTTTAACTAACTTAATAAGAACTAGTAAAAGCTATAGACGAGTTGCGCGACTATTTTATACACTACACACAAAGCAGGCCATACTTTTTGGCCAGATCTTTCTATTCAAGCAGACTTGCAAGCGGACATATTTATACCGACTCGGCTTAGAATGTTAATCCATAATATAAATGGGATGAGATCTGTATATGAGTATAGCATAGTAAAACTGATTTTGCTAAATATTTTCTTTACAAAATAATTCATAATTTAATAATTTGTGTTCCATTTCGTATGTTTCGATTATATTACATTTTTCTCACTCGCACTAACTGCCTATCTTTGCAGATGAATTCAATATTCCTAATAAAAAATTACAAACAAATTGTCACTATTTGATTTTTTTTAATGCAGTTTATATTGTGATTAATAGTTTCATGTCATGTAATACATTTAATTGCAAGTACATTAAAAACTTTTATATATATTTGATTATATTAAATATTTTTTACAGCCGTAAACCATTTTCATTGCCGTGGTTAATACCAAAATCCAATACCATTCACTTCCAAAGCTAAAGATCAGCCACATTTGCGCTGGCACTCTTCCTTTGTAGCGAAATTATTTTCATTTCCCATGCAGCCACCATAGACAAATTCCACACAGGAGCGGCCATTAAAATAGTACCTTATAAACATGGCGCGACATGGACCTGTCTGCCTTGGCAGATCACAAATACCGGCTATGAATTAAAGAAAGAATTACTTAATTGTATAAAAAATATTTCTTTATAATTTTTTAACTTACCAGCACAAATGACGACTGCTATAAGCAGCAGACTTAGGCAAAAAATAAACTGCATGCGACCCATACTGAGAACGTCTAAAGACTAAACCAAGAAAATACATTTTGCTTTTGCTCTATATAAAGAATTGACTCTGATGAATAATGCTAAAATGTAATTTATTACAAAAACAGATTTTTTTTTTTTATTTTATAAGTTTATTGTTTTACGACAAATGGTTTCGTTTTCATATGATTAATGCAACTTTTATTGCTATCCCGCTCGTGCACATCTTCTATTGCATTCTTGCAATGTTGGAAAATTATTGGCATTTCCGCCACAGCCACCATATCTGAACTGACGACAGACGCCCATATTTGAATCGTAATAATAATGTCTTAAATTGGCACGACATGGTCCTGTTTCTCTGTTTAAATTACAAATGTTTTCTTGAGTGGGGAAAGAAAAAAGTATTATAAGAGATTATATGGAAATATTTCACTGAGTCTTATCAACTTACGTGCACAGATGCAACCAATGCATACAATTAGAAGATATACAACTTGTAGACGGTACATGGCTGCAGTTTAGAATGTTGGCAGATATCGAAATACGAAGCTATTTATGCAGGCAAATATTTAATGAAAAGGTTTTGTTGTGAAGTACATTTGCACCTACTTCAAGTTTGTGATTTCCATACAATTGTGATTTTATTTATTTTAATTACATATTATCGCACATATTCTTTGTTTATTTAGCTTTTATTATCTTATCGAACAGCTGTTTTTCCCCGTTAAAAGAAAAAATAAATTATACAATTTTTAAAACACTTGCGTCTTAATGAACTACGGTATACGCGTATACAGGGTGTTGCATATAAATCTTTTTGTTGAAAATTTTATATAGAAAGCAGCAGATGTTTAAATCAGTCGATCTTCGAAATTTGGCAATTTTGTATAATGAGTGAAAATATTGATCAACGTATTCGTGTATAATTTTGTTTTGCGTACAAAATAAAAACCGTGTGCCAATACATAGAGTATATGATTTTTGTGAAACTGCTCTATTAAAAACGCGCACTTACAAATTTATAAAACATTCAAGGATGGTTGGGAAACCGTTGAAGAAATGCCTTATACTGTTTGGCCTTTAACGAGTGGAAAGTAACCATGGCAGCTTGAGATTGAAGATGTCACACAAGTGCGTACGTACATTTATGCACGCAAAAAATTAATATGCAAGAGCTCTATCGAGAGAGCAAGTAGCTACAGATATGCTGGATGAAGCCAATTCGGAACCTACCTTCATAGAACGCATAATAACTGTTGAGGAGACATGGGTGTACGAGTACGAACCATCCGAAAGGCAGCCAAAAGGCGCGTTAAAACCGGGATAATCACGCCAAAGTCGATCAAACATGAAGGTGATGCTTATTGCTTTCTTCAATATTCATGGTGTGGTGTACTTTGAATAGATTCCACATGGTGAAATGGTAAACAAAGAGTATTTTATCTGTGTATCTAGGCGTTCGCGAAAGGCTATCCGTCGTAAACGTCTAGTTTTGTGGTCTAACAACTCATGAATTTTTCATCATGATAATACCTCATTATTGTGAACAAATTTTTAGCTAAACACTCAACAAATACCATCGAAAAAGTACTGTATTTACTAGATATGGCCCCCGTGACTTCTTCATTTCTTCTTCAATCGATTGATGACATCAAGAAAAATTTGACGCGAATGCCATCCCGAAGTGCCTACAGAAAGTGTTTGGCTGAGTGGAACAACCGTTGGCATATATATATCACCGCAAATGGATGTTGTTACGAAGGCAATAAAATATGTTTGGAAACCATCCAATTAAATTAAAATTTTTTGTTTTATTTATAAATTCCAGATACTTTCTTGGGGGTACATATACCCATTTTATTGTTGCTTTTCCTATCATATTTTTTCCATGCTTCAAACTCTTTGGTAGTCAACATTGGCTTTTCGACTCAAAAAATGTTACTATTGTACTTCCCAGCAGATTATTGATTTTTTGATATTCTTCGTTATTCTAAAAGTTTTTGGATCCATCATAAGCTTGATAAAAGCAAGCGATTATGATGCGAAGAATATGTAGCAGAGTTGACAGGTATTTCTTACGGTTCTCTGTTAGTGAGTTTTGTATATCCCAGATAATTAGACTTGGAGTCTAGTTAAGTCAGACAGATTTATGGCAAACTCAGTAGAGGTGTTGCAGGCGAGTAACTGCAGCTGAAGTTTGCTGGTGTATTGCTATGTGGCTGTGCTAAGTTTTAGTGCAGTTAAAGAGTATCTCGACGTCGAGCACACACAATTGCATCGTTCTTTCTTTTTAGGCCCTGTACCGAAGGTACAAGAGCCTATTGGTTTTGTGCAAATGTATGTAACAGGTAGAAATAATAATCGGAGACCCCCCAAAGTTACCCCCATTATGGTCAGGAGCGATAGAGGAGTCGATATAGACATGTCCGTCTGTCTGTCCGTCTGGCCGTCCGTATGAACGAAAGGATCTCGGAAACGGTAATAGATAGAGACTTCGTGTTTTTTGCATTCGACTAGGACTGCTCCGGAATTTTACAAGTTTATTTTAAAAACTTGACCCTCCCCCCCCTTCCCCATAAAATCACCCCCAAGGGTATGCCAGTATAGAGTTATCGTCCTTCTTAGCAAAAATCCGAAAAGTTCATCAAAATCGGATAATAAATGACGATTTTATAAGCAATTGAATTTGAGCGACCCCCCTTTTCGTTTCATACATAAAAAAATGGTTTAAAAGGCACTTAGTCGTGCAGTGAGAAGTGGTCATGTGTTTGGTCATAAGCTTGGGGAACATTTAATGTGTTTGTTAGGCGACCTGCACTGGTACAGGGCCTCTTACAGTCGGTTACGCCCGACTGTGATTTTCTTACTTGTTTTTATTGTTTATTGAGCTAGATAGTCCAATTTTGGTGTAACTGACATCAATCCTAATAAAATATGTCATGAAGTAACGGCTATCACGAAGTCATGTACTCACGACTGTTGAGTTATAATTTTTTTATTAATTTATTTTAAAAACTGTCACGAGGGTACAATACTGTTGTCCCTAATATCTTTTAATTACAAAATATTCGAGCAAGTCGTAAATTTCGATTTATGTTCGATTCCGATACAAAACCGATAACATCACGACTTTTTGATGTTCTGTGAAACAATTTTGACAGAATTTGTATGAACTGCTTCGAATGAAATTCGATTGCCGAAACTATTCATTTGAATTCCTCAACATTAAATAAATTTTCTTCATTCATCCATTATACTTGGATGTGTTCTTAGATTTAAAAACGCAGTATCCGGAAGTTATACTCTTTCGGAAAGACCTGATTAAAATGGAGAATGCTTTAATAGTAGCAATGAAGCGAGGCTGGTCAGCGTAGCTGGGAAGTAAAAAGATACACTTCAGGTCAAACTGAATACAGATCGGTTGTGAAGATCAGAGCAGAAGCCTATTGGCTGAAAGATGGGGACCAAAGACTTATTGATATACAGGCAATGATAGAAGCCGTGTTGGAAAGCAAATTCTTTCCATGTGAACAGGCATTGTTAGAGAATCTAAATATAGCTTCGTTATTCGATGTCACATTGATACATCAAAAACCCGCACACTCAGTCAGGGCGATAGATGAGCTGGTTCAGATGAAAATCCACGGAAACTAAAACTTATAATTAGGTGTGATGCAAAGGCACATAACCTTGTGTGGTTAAGAACGACTTAGAAAAATAGTCCGGAAGATCATTAATAAATCAAAGCGCAAAGTTCCACAAAGACTGGCTGAAGTATACAACAAGATTTACAGAATACAAAATAAAAAACATACGGTAGGAAAAATGCAAGAAACACGTACAGCTTGAATATTAAAAGGCAAAAATTGGTTTTATAAATCAGTCGTGCTTCATTTTTGTGAACAGCGTTCTCGAGTCACAATTCATGGGCTTTGTGATGAAGGAGAACTTCAATTTGAATATTGTCGAACACCTTGTTTACCTAGAAACAAAAGTAATCACCAACTAAAATAACACGTTACAAGGTGTGTCTCAAAAATTCCCGAACTTTTTATCCAGGGCATTTTCTGGTGGCGCCACCTCTTTGTGACAATTTGCGTTGAAAAGGGACATCTTTCATTGACATTCCCTGCAAAATTTCATGACATTTGGAAAAGTGTAAGTGGAGTTACAACGAAGACTTGAATGAAGACGAACGTTTGGGCCGGCCGAAATCTTCAGTAAACTAACAAAACATCAAAATTGTTCGTGAATTCATTAAAAGTGAGTAGAAATCGTCATGGAATCGGAATTGGGATTGTCCAAAGACTCAATCCATCATATTTTAGTCGATCATTTGGGCTTCAGGAAAGTGTGTGCACGATTTGTTCCGCATCAATTGAAAGACAAGGAAAAGGCGCTTCGGATCCGGCTTCAACATACGAAAAACATCATCAAAGACGCCAAAAAAGGCTCAAAACTTCTTTTTCAACCTTGTTACCGGTGACGAGCTGTTCAGAGGCTACCCAAGAGATACGTAGGCTAACAGAGGTTGGGCCATTTGAAATAAGAATCATTGTCAACAAATTTCCTAAAAAACAAACGAACCCAACTCCCATTCACTAAAAAAGGTATTAAAAACAATTTCTTTCAAACAAAGACACCCTTTATTTCTTGACAAACCCAATTATAAATACTCTACGCAAAGTACCAATATTTTCAACGCCACTGTCCGAACTGCAAAACGAAATTTTTAAGAGTAAATAAATTCGCTCTTAAGCTTTTATTTTCGAGTGATCAATGAAAACAGATGTTTTGGCCAAATAGGCAGCGCAACAACAACAACAACCGGCTTTGTGCATATTGGCTTAAACAACAACAAAAAAACTTACTATCATACAAAGCTCTTTAATAAATGCTCTTCAAATTGTTAACTATTTGCTGCTCTTGCAACTCTGCTCTCACTCTCTGCAGCGTATAACACCTGCTGTATGCACTTTACTTTTCTACATATTTTGTTTTTGTTTAATTTTTTTCTTTGGCACACTCTCTTTTATCAATTTTGTGCCTTTTGCATTACAAAAAAAAAAAAAAAAAAAGCAACTATGAATGTTGTTGTTGCTTTGTTGCTGTAGTGGAATGCCCTTACTTTGATTGATTTCCGGGTAGTCAACATCTTCTGCTTCTTTTTGTTGTTGTTGTTTTCAGCCTCACCACAATTGGGCTTCCACGTTTTTCGCTGTTTTCGCCTTTATTGTTGGCCAAAATAAGAAGCAGAAAAAAATGTAAAGAAAGGCAAAAAACATTGAACAAGTTGATAATGGGAGAAATTGCTTTACATTTTTGTTGTATATTGTATATGGCAGAGCAGATAAAGTCAAAAGAAGCCGCGCAGCGCTTAATGTAGCAAAAACGAGTAAGCGAGATGGTGTGTTAGATAGTGAGAGTGAAAGAGTTAGATTGCTTCCGATATCGATCAATTGTATTGATTGTACATAGTAGATATATAACGATCGATGGATGACTCTTTTTGAGTTTTGTGTGAAAGAGAGTGTTTTTTTTTTTTGTTATTTGTTGTTGCTTTCTATTTGGAGCTGCTTTTGTTTGAGTGTGTAAGTGTGTAGGTATGCTGCGCTGCGTGTTTGGGTAAGCTTTGCTGCTTCCGTCTTAAATTGTTTTTTTTTTTGTTTTGGTTTTGTACCCTTCACACTTAGTGTCAAAAAGAAGTTATTAGTTTATCTTGAAAGTTTGTAGTCAATGTTGCTAATTTTGGTAGAATTCTAGGAAAGTTGTAACCGACTGTAAGAGGCCCTGTACCAGTACAGGTCGCCTAATAAACACATTAAATGTTTCCCGAGCTTATGACCACTTCTCACTGCACGACTAAGCGCCTTATAAAACATTTTTGTTATGTATGAAAAGAAAAGGGAGGACGGAAGTATCATAGGTCGTTCAAATTCAATTGCTTATAAAATCGTCAATTATTATCCGATTTTGATGAACTTTTTGGATTTTGGCTAAGAGGGATGTTATCTCTATATTTGCATACTTAATACTTTCTGCCGAAGAAATTTTTAGTCTTGTGGGTGATTTTATGGGGAAGGGGGGAGGGGCAAAATATTAAAATAAACTTTTAAAATTTTTTTTTCGGTTATTTCTTAAACTTAAACCAATCTGGTAGTTCTGACTTGGGATTTGAATTTAAAAAAAATTTCAAAGGTGTATACTAATTCAGACTCACGTCTATGACCCTTCTTTTATTGTGTGACTGTATTATTTATGGAGTTTCTCCGAAATCTCAGACTTTGTTTTGAAATTCTATAAAATTATATCCCATGCATTTTTAAATTTTATTCGAAATGTAAAAGTTTTTCCGGACAATTTTGCAATTTTCCTTCCTTCTATAGAAATCTCTTTCGATATATTACAAATATTTTTTTTTTAAATTAATTAAATCGATTCAGCCGTTCTCAAGTAGCATAACAATATTTGAACAAATTCATAAGGAACTTTCCTCTAATTACTTCACAAAACACAACATTAATAGGGTTCCTTCTCCCTAATTCTCTTCTGATTTTGAGTCAACTTAATAGGAAAAATTCTTCCGATGTCATTCTCAATTTCATCGCTACACCTCAAATGTTGGCGTATAGGGGGCGTTTATCATTTATATGGGGCGAAGCTTCCTCCGATTTTGACCAAAGAACCAATTTATGCAAAGAAATTTTGACAAATTTTGAGTACGAGAGGTACTATTTATGTATCAAGAATGGCAAATAATAAAATTTATTGTTGTTAAAAATATTCTCCATGAAAAATTTATAAAATTTTGCATTCGTCAAATTAATAATCGAAGCACTTTTCCATTCCGATTTAGGCACCTCTAAAACATGGGTTATCAACGCATCAACAGTACCATTCAGAATTGACCGTCCTACCATGCTCAAGCGGAACAGTGGGCACATGACCCATTCGTCCGAAGAAACAGGCGACTATTTGCTTCGGAGTACTATATTCGCGAACTCAGATTCAACTTGTGCAGGAATTAAAGCCAAATGACCATAGTATGCGCTGCCAATTCGGTCAATGACCTGAAGCACAAATGAATATTGAACCCCATTGAATTATTTTCTTTGGGGTTATGCTTGTCATAGCCGCCTTAGCCGAAATTATATCAAAGTATGCCAATTTAATTGATATTAAAACTATTTTATTTGTTGTATTTAAATTAGATAACCTTTATTTTTCCAAGCCAATCATTTGATTAGATTCATTTTTCCATTACGTGATCAATTTCAAGTTTCAAGATCTTTTATTTTCAAGGACAAAAGTCAGCCATTTGCATGCTGACACTCTTCCTCTGTAGCAAAGTTGCTGCTAATTTACATCCATCCAAGCCAGATAATCGATTGTTATAACAATGACTACACATCCCACGATAGCAAGACAGTTTCCATTAACAATAAATGATGCTGCATATGAAATAAACAAAAAATTACTTAATTGTTTAAATAATTTTTCAACATACCAGCACAATAGAAGCATCCCGCAATAAGCAGAAGATTGATTAAAATTGTAAACAGCATGCGACACATTCTGAGAACTATTCAAGAACGAATGAAGCAAATACCTGACATGGTACTAGCTATGAAAGCCGATGAATACTGTCAAAATGTAATTTGTCGCATGAATAGAATTTAGTGTAGATTAGTTTTGTTCATTTATTTTTTTAAAATTAATTTCTGGTTATGACTTATGGTTCATAATGAATAATGAATATGGCGACCGCACCTGCAAATTTTCCATATATTTTAATTAAATTACTTACTTACTTATGTGGCCATCAACCGTTTGCCGGTCATGGCCGCGTCTAGGACGTCGCGCCAGCCTTCATAATCTTGCGCCAGTCGTTTTGAATGGTCATTCCATCGAGTGCCCGGTCGTCCTCTATGTCGGCGTCCACCAATTAAGTTTGGGCCCCCCATGTAATCCATGCGTGCTGGAGCTCTTTCATCCATTCGAATGAGGTGCCCAGCCCAGTGCAGCCGCTGGAATTTTATACGCTGAACTATGTCAACCTCATCGAATAACTCGTACAGCTGGCGGTTCATACGGGACCTAAACTCGTCGCCGACTCTAATAGGACCAAAGATCCTGCGAAGAATCTTCCTTTCGAAGACTTCCAACGCTGTCTCATCCGACTCAATCACGGTCCATGCATCTGCACCATACAATAGGACCGGGAGTATCAGCATCATTGATTATAGATCTTTATTTTCGTCTGTCGAGAGAGGGCTTTACTTCTCATTTGCTTGCTCAGCCCAAAAAAGCATCTGTTTGCAATCGTGATTCTTCGCCTGACCTCCAAGCTGACGTTGTTGTTGCTGTTCCAAGATAGACGAAGTTTTCTACAACACTGAAATTGAAATTCTTCATTGTCACTGACAGTCCAAGACTCGATGACGGAGTGCGAGAAGACACCAAGTACTTCGTCTTGTCCTCATTCACCGCTAGACCCATAAGCCGAGACTGTTTTTCAACCTCTAAGAACGCCTTGCTGACTCGCCGTTCCTGCGTACCGAATCTTTTCAAAGATTTGGCGTAATGTAAATATTTGGTCACTGGTCGACCTTTTTGGTCTGAAACCACACTGATTTGGTCCTATCAGTGAATCCGTATATGTCTTCAGTCTATTACACAATACGCGCGACAGAATCTTATTCCGCGGTAGTTGGCGCAAACAGCGGGGTTTCTTTTCTTAAAGATAGGACAGAGAACACTGAGATTCCAGTCAATGGGTATGCGTTCATCGGACCATATCTTGCATAAAAGCTGTTGCATACTCCTAACCAACTCTTCGCCGCCGGTCTTAAATAACTCAGCTGGCAGCCCATCAGAGCCTGCCGCTTTGTTATTTTCAGCTTTTTAAAAACTGAATTGACCTCGTTATAGTCCGTTGGCTCTACAATAGTGCCATCATTAACTGGTGGTTCTCTATCGGCGGAATTGTGCGCTTCATCGCCTCCGAGTAGGTTGCAGAAATGACTCCTGCATAATCTTAGTGATTCCTGTTCATCCGTTACCACATTTCCATTGTCATCCTTACAGAAAGTTACTCCGGGCTTAAAACCTTCAGTCAGACGCTTGACCTTTTGATAGAATATTTGAGCTTCATTTGTGTCACGTAATATCTGAACATCCTCAAACTCCCGCCTTTCTTGCTCCTTTTTCTTGCGTCTGAAAAGGCGTTTCTCCTCTCTCCGCTTCTCACGATATCGCTCTCTAAAAGCTCGCGTTGCTCCCGACTGCAGAGTTCGCTGATAGGAAGCGTTCTACTCTGAAGTAGCACTGCAACACTCCTCGTCGTATCAAGAATTCTTCACAGGTTTTGTATAACCAATGACATTATTCTTGGCAGCCTAATCCATGGAGCGGGTGATATGTTTCCACTGCTCACATATATCTCAAGAAGACGGAGATGTTTCCCGGAGCACTTGGAAGAGTGTATTTGTGCAGGCTTTTTATGCAGGGTACAAAAATATACATTTGATGGTAATTAGAAATTTTTTTTAGAAATATTCCTTATGAACTTAATGAGGTGATTTGATCTCGCCTTGTCTATCTGCCTGTCAGTCAGTCTGGCTATTGTTATACATTCTTCGTTTCTATATTGAGATATTTGAATGCTTCCTGTTGTACTAGATGTACATTTTTTTTATGGGTAGGCTCTGAATCCTTAAATAAGCAGATGGTTTACTTACTTACGGTTTATTTGTTTTTATATGAAAAACTTTTTACTGGTTATTATCATCTTGAAATTTTATATGGTGTCTATTTATGATAAGAAGATTCACATATAAAATAAAGGTCATATTCTGCTAATTTTTGGGCGTATCCTCTATACAAACCCATCAACCAAGTTTAGATTTAACAAAAACAAATTTTTTCTTAGCAGAAATTTGGCTGTTTAATACTTTTCCTTAAGTTTCATTTGAAGTGTTTTACAGTTTCGTTGCCATCAAAGTCAACCTTTTAAAGTCTTCTTTCCTTTTCACTGCTGTTCACAATTTTACTACCTATCTCTTTCGCACACATTGTCTGCTTTTGTCATTAATAATTAAGTTTTAAAGAGTTTTCATTGTTTTTCCAGCGCATTGAGCAGTTTTTCTTTTAATAGAGAAATTCTATAACAGCAACAACATCGACAATATATATATATATACTATATAGCTACTTACAATAAACAACAACAAAAATCATTAAAAAATATTGTAACGCTTTAGCTATTTTAATGGCATAACGTTTATTTTGGTTGTTGCTTTTGTTGCTTTTGTTGCTGTTGTTGTTGTTGATCTTGTTTTTGGCTTTGATTTGACTTTAACTAACTGCAATTTAATATAGATTTTATGGTTTGAACCATAAAAATTTAAGTCTTAATTGAGTTTTGCGAGTACGTGACGCTATTTGATTTTTATACCATGGTGGTTTTTGGGATTGCATTGCATTTATTGGACGGTCTTGGTACATAGTAGCAACGGTTCACTCATTGTCCAACCATCCCCCACACCATCGTTCACCGTTTCAATCATTTCGTTTGGGTTGGTTGGCTATGCCATTGATACCGTTAATGTTTAGTGTTAGGCAACCGCAATAGAAGATAAGTAAAAATTATACCATTAAAAAAAGATACAGTTTATATTGAACTTAGTTGAATTTTATGCTTTATGTTGGATTTGAGCTCTTGAATATGCAGTTGAAAATTTCTGGAGAATTTCTGCTTATTTTTATTTCCATTATTAAGTTAAAAAAAAACAGAATCTAAACAATTCTTTAGACATTCAAGAAGATTTCAAAAAACTAAAATATTGCTTGGTATGCAGAGTCTGCGATTATGAGTATCTAAACCGAAAGTCTTGCTAGATCTGATTGTGTTTTCAATTGTAAAATATTTATTAAGCATCTAACTTTAAAACATTTTAAATATTGGCTGCCAATTGCTGCCTATTTACCTTTAAATTAAATGAAAAAATTAAATTTCGTTTTGATGGAAAAATTTCACTTATGCTCCATTAGTTTTGTATAAAGAAATTTTTACATAGTATTCCTAATCAACGACTCCCTAAAACCACTGTAAACCATATATGTATTAGAAATTTGGACTGATGTTTGGATTTTTGGACCACTGTGCAACTGTCTCGAATAAAGCGTAATCTGGAATAGTTTCGAGTAAAAAATTTAACATCAATGAAAGAGCAAACGGACCCAATATGTTACATTGTGCTATAGGTTGACTGTGGAAGCCATACCTAAACTTAGTATACTATTTTTCCAGCTCGATATCTCCGCTTCTTTCGCTACTAGAGCGGTTTCAGTTCTAATTTCTGCACACCTTTTATATTTTTGATCAGCATCAAAGGTTAAAGTATAGCTACATCGTTCGCCCCGCTTTGGTATATGAAAACAACGAAATCTTAGAGATTTTCAAAAACTTTATATGGATATTATGGTCAGGACTGATAGAGAAGTCGATATAGCCATGTCCGTCCGTATTTACGAAAGGATCTCGGAATCGCTAATAGATAGAGACTTCGTTCTTGTTGCATTCGAGTAGGACTTCGCCGGAATTTTAAGAGTTTAATTTAAAATATTAATTTAAACGACCTATGATACTTTTGTCCTCCCTTTATTTTTCATACAAAAAAAATATTAAATAAGTCACTTATTCGTGCAGTGAGAAATGGGAGGACTAAAATACTTTTCATCAGTACCATTTTTTCTTATTAATCAAGATCTTGGAGATAATAATACATAGATCCTTCAAATTTTAACACTTATATTCTTCTATTCATAGATCACTTGTATTGAATGAACATGCTCCGAGTTTTTGTATGAAAAACTTGTATTCATGTTGCTGATATTGCTAGAAACACCAAATTTGGGTATACCTTACGTTAATCCTTACCAAATATTCCATTTAGGTCCAAATCCAACCACTTAAACCATCCCCACATAAATCTGTTCAACGCCAAATATGGTGTATCTTGCATGATTCCTAAGAAATTATACCATATAGGCCAAGAGTGTACCACTACAAGTGGTAGCCGTCATAAAAAAACGTTAGAAAGAGGGTGTCTCACAGTCGACCACATTCTACTGTCGCTTTCTTTCTTATTTTAAGATTATTTTCTGTGCGTCTGAGAGGGTTACACCCAGTGGGTAGCGGATGTATATATGGATTTAAAAATGTTTCTTATTATTGGCTATTCCTGATATATAAATAGTGCCCTTCGTATCTGCAATTTTAAGTAATTTTAATTATTTTGTAGCTTAATATTTTGATATTTGTAATTTAATTAAAATAAATTGAAAAATGTGCACAATGTACGTCGTCATATATGAATAAACTTGAAATCCAAACCATGTCATAAGTAAAAATTATTTCAAAAAAAAAAATTAATAAAACTAATCAACAATAAATTCTATTCAAGCGACAAATTGAATTGAAGCTTGCAATGCTAGTCCTATATTGAGAGCCACGTATTTGCCTCAGAGCTCGCAAAATATGTTCAACAAAACTTTTCTGTGCGATCTGCTCACTCAAAAGATCGAAAACAATTATACGCTATCGCTCACAGCAACCGTTTTTTCGTCTTGTTCGTGTTCTCGCTCGAGGGTTTTGGTTTGAGCGTAACACACGAATCGGTCTCTCGCTAACCGCTCAAAACGAACAAACTCGTTCATCGCTCAGCTACTGAGAGTTAGTAACTGAGCAAAACGAGCAAAGAGGCTTTTTTGTGGTTTTCTTAGATACTTCATCACAGCCAAAGCTTAGTAGAGGAAGGGAGAAAGGGATAGGTATACACTCATGCATACTTGGTGTTTACCTATCCACACACGCAATACGTTTGGCGATTTTTTACACAGCAAAGTGTCTTGAGAGAACACATGAGCAGAAAAAGCGAGCAAAAACGTTCGTTGCTTGAGCGAAGAGCAAGCCGAGCAACAACGATCTTTGAGTGTTTTTTCGCGACAGTTTCGCATTGTGTCTGTGAGTGATTGGTTTTATTCTGATATATGCCAAGAACGGATCAATTCCTTCGAGCTCTAATTTGCTTCATTCGTTCTCGAAACGTACTCAGGATGTCTCGCTTGCTGCTTACATTTTGTCTGAGTCTTCTGTTTAGTGCAGTCGGTCACTATTTTTTTGGTAAATTTAATAAATCTAAATAAAATTTTTAATTTTTAAATTCAATCAATTAATTATTTGTTTATTTCATATGCAGCTTTACTGATTAATGGCGGAAGCGCCGCTCTTAGGCGGCATGTTTAGTAGTTGGTTTGATAATCGAATATTTGGTTGAGCTTCTTTAGTAACTTCTCCATAAAGGATGGGTGACAGCATGACAAAATGAAAGATCTTGGAATTGAACACGGAAGTTAAAATGGAATACATCTTGAAAAACAAATTCTATATCTAATAAAGTATTACCAAACTTTTGAATATGATTATAAATGAAAACAATAAATCTGAATATAATCTTCGAAAATACGGTTTCAGGTTGATAACAACCTTATCAACCTGAAACCGTGATGTGAAAATCTATCATTGCTAGAGGATCGATGACCGAATTGCTTTTTGCATTACTCAGATATGAGTATACATATAAGAAATCTAAACCATTTGTCTGTATTTCGTCGTAAAATAAAAATTGATTAAAAACAAAAATAAAAAAACAAAAATCTGTTCTTGCTATAAATTACAGCTTTTCGCAGTCATTTCTTTATATAGAGCAACGCATGTATTTTCTTGGTTCAGTCTTTAGACTTCCTCAGTATGGGTCGCATGCAATTCGTAATCTGTTTAGCTCTGCTGCTTATTGCAGTCGGCTTTTGTGTTGGTAAGTTGAAAAATTATAAATAAATATTTTTTTTGGACAATTAAATAATTATTTCTTATTTTCATAGCCGGTATTTGTGATCAGCCAAGAGTCACAGGTCCTTGTCGCGCTATGTTTAGGAGCTACTATTATAATGGACATACTTGTGTGGAATTTATCTATGGTGGCTGCTTGGGAAATGATAATAACTTCTCCACAAAGGAGGAGTGCCAGCGCAAATGTGGCTGAACTTTGAGCATGGAAAGAAAATGTGTTGGAACTTGATATTGTCTACTGGCATAAAAATGTTTTACGGTTGGAAAAAAAAAAATACATTTAATACAAATACATATATACACTTCTAAATAGAATTATAAAGTATTGTTAATTCCAATATAATATAGCGTCACTAGAAACACTTACTGACATGGTCTCATATAAGAGAAACACAAAGAGATGTATAGCAGAGCATGTCGGGTGAGCTAAGAATCATAGCCTGCCATGATTAATCAAATATTGTAAATATGAAACATTTCATTCTCAGTGATAGCATCATTGAAGCCCAAGAACACCGATAATACTGCTCTGCCGTCTGCTTAGATGTCATATAAGCTTCCGATATAGTCTGACATACGGGACTTTTTTATAAATTACAGAAATACCTCCTTGCGCCATACAGTTTGTTTTTTAGATCCTTTCTGAACAAAACAGCTTACCAAGTTGTGATTCGAGATGAAGTATCTGAAATTTATTATAGGAACGGCGAGTCAGCAAGGCGTTCTCAGAGTTTGAAAAACAGTCTCGGCTGATGTGCGTAGCGGTGAATGAGGACAAGACGAAGTACTTGGCGTCTTCAACAGTCTCCGACGATAGAGAATTTCAACTTTAAAGTTGTAAACCTTGAATACGAAATGACCAGCAACAACAACGTCAGCTTGGAAAACAGGCAAAGTATCACGCTTGCAAATAGGTTATATTTTGGACTGAGCTGAGTCAGACGTTATAAAACAGGGACGGAAAAACCTTTAAGATCAGATAAAAAATGGAAAAATGATAAATAAGTAAATTTGAATGGGAATCGCTAGTTCAGATTAACCAATTTCATGAGTTTGGTCAAGATCGAAGGGGATGGTGCGCAAACCACGTACAAGTGATAAAGAAAATTCGACATATCTTTGCATTCGTTTGAGGTACGGGGACAATATTTGGTAATAGGTAATAGTAATGGGTAATGTGTAAATGGTAAGGAGTAAGGGATAAGGGATAAGGAATAAGAACTAAGGGACAAGGGATAAGAGATAATAGATACGAGAGAAGAGAGGAAATAAGAGATACGCAAAAAAAAGATAAGATATAAGAGATAAAAGATAAGAGATACGAGATAAGAAATACAAGAGCAGATAAGAGATAGGAGGTAACAGATAAGAGTTAAGGAATAACCGATAAGGGATAAAGGATAAGTGATTTGGGATAAGGGTTTATGGTAATGGGTTATCGCAATCGTAATGGGTAATGGTATTGGGCTAAGGAAATGGGTAATGATTATGGGTATTGGTAATGAGTAATGAGCATAAGTAATGAATTATGAGTAATGGGTAAAGAGTAATGGTAAGGTCCATTGGACAAGTGTAGACAGTTCGGCTTTTCTGGCGGTGTGCGAGACGTGCGCGATTCAGCTATATTTTGTGATGGTGTCTAATTAAAGAGAAACACAATGAGTTGCGTAGCAGAACACGCGGGGAAAACCAAAAAACGTAGCATGCCATGATAAAGCAAATATTGTAAAATTTGACTTGAAAAAAAATATTTTTGGCGCTACCTCAACTTAGACAAAGCGGGGACATAGTAACGCAGGCCGGGTCCGCTAGTATAAAATAAAAAAAAAAGCTTTCGTTAGAGTATCTTACCGCTTTGTATATGCATATAGGAGAGCTAAACATTTTACAGACGCTACATCGATTTATATTTATTATTTTTACATTTGCAATTTAATTCAAATAAATTGGAAAAAATCTGTAGGTCCGGTCGTCATATATGTATAAACTTGAAACCGAAACTATAAGTCATAAGTAAAAATTAATTTAAAAAAAATTAAAAAAGCAAAACTAATCAATAATAAATTCTATGCATGCGACAAATTACATTTTAGCAGTATCAGCATCAGCCTGCATAGCTATTTCTATATAGAGAACGATGTATTTTCTTGCTACAGTCTTGAAACACTCTCAGAATGGGTCGCAGGCACTTTATTTTATGTCTAAGTTTGCTGCTTATTATAGTCAGCTGCACTTGTTGTGGTAGGCTAAACATTTTAAGTAAAATTTAAAATTGAAGTAAATTAATATTTTTTATTTTATCTGCAGTATTGGTGATCAGACAAGGAAGAGAGGCTCCTGTCACAATATGTTTAATAACTACTTTATTAATGAACGTACTTGGTTGGCTGTATCGGAAATGGCGTAAGTTTCTACAAATCTGGAGTGTCAGCGTCGAATCGGCTGAGCTTTATCTTTGAAAATGAAAGAGCTTGGAACTTGGAATTGGCGACGGAAATGAAAAAGAGTAACAACTGGAAAAGAAAATTTAATCCAAACAAATATATTCAAATTGAATGAAATATAAATAAAAGTTAGAATATAACAAGTAATTCTTTAATATATATTAGAATGAGTATGTAGCGAACTGATTAAACTGTTAGACCCTGCAGAACACTCCGCTTAAGATGCGACCAAATTATCTTATACTTTTAAGAGGTGGTTTAGCATAACCGTTTGGTTTTTGGAGTTAAGGAGTCTGGTAGAGCTGAAGTTGAACTTTAACTCTGAAGAAGCGTACTTCCAGAAAAGTTTGGATCATTGCGAAATAAGACGTTTCTGATTTTACCAAGCAGATGCCACACTTGATCGAACGCTTGGACAACGTCCACAAATACAGCGTTACAATACATTTTTCCTTGCCCGGTTTATGAATCATCGTCACAATTGCCTGCTTCCACAACTCCGGGAAGTGCTACAATACCACAATGGCATTGAATTTCAATGTTAAGTGTTGGAGCACGCTTTCCGTAGTATACGCCTACATACTTTGTCGTATTCCAGAGCTTTGCGGTGTTTCTGATCTGTTAGTGCGGCTGTAGTTTCCTCTATACTGAATTGTGGGGAGGTAAATCCATTTCCAATTTAAATTCTAGAATGGATAGTATCTTAGCATTGGTATGATTTGTCTTAATTTCGTGTGGATGAAAGCGATCCTCAAGATGTTGACCCAAAACTTTAGATTGTTCAGCATTTGCGCGAAACCAGGTCACATTAGGATTCAGCAGCAGCACTTGTCGTAGGACTTGGCGCTTTAAGATTCGTCAAAGTGTCTTGCACGTTGAAGCTGCAGCTCGTAATGAGGTTGAGCAGCGGCTCGCCGCCACTTCCTTTTGTGGACAGGGTGAAGAGTACGCGAGTAGGTTTTGCGCAGTCGCCGCTTGTTTCTTAATAAAATATGGAGTTCAGGTGTTCGTCTGTACATGCCTTCATTATGTCTGCAGGGTGTTGATGAATTCACTACGCTACTCAGGACTATATAGACCAACTTGCAGTGTGGGTCAGAAGATGGAATATTAAGTTCAACCTATTAAAATCTGTAAATGTATGTTTCACACTAAAAAAAAAAACGATGTCGAATAGCCACAGCAAGCTTTCCCTTATATATAAACGAGCCGGGATATCTACTGACGACATATCGTTACATTCCTCCTACGCCCTTTGCACCACGGATATTTTTTGACAGACTTGTTGCTTTATAATCGTAAAGTTGATCAAATTTTTATACATCAATAGAAAGTTAAATGAGAATAATAATAGAGAATTAAGCCCAAGACACGCAGCTAATAATACTATGTTTTCGAATGCTCTACGAGATGTATTTGCTTCCTTAGTTGTCCCAGAACCTCCTCCAGAGGAAATAATCGCAGAAAACTTCTGTTATAAAGTATTATTTGAAAAAGTTGTAGATGTTACACCGCCTGATATTGGAAAAGTACCAAGTTCATAATAATAAAGAATCTTTTGGAAAATTTTCGTGTATCACGTGACAACTTGTGCTTTTTATAAGAGAACTATGCACATAGAAGAGTGTCTCTCTTTCGTTTCCATATTTCTGTTTTATTACCTTTTAACAGCTGATTAGAGCCAAACATTTTATATTTTCTAGATTTGTATTTACATTAAATTAAATAGGAAAATGAACACGTGGCGTCGTCATATATATATAAACTTGAAATCCAAACCAAAAGTCATAACATAAAATTAATTTAAAAAAAAAAATCAACAAACTAATCAGCAACTTCTATTCATGCGACAAATTACATTTTGGCAGTTATTCGTCAGCTTGCATAGCTAAGTCTATATAGAGAACGTTGTATTTTCTTGCTACAGTCTTGAAACGCTCTCAGAATGTGTTGCAGGGAGTTTGAGTTTTGTCTGAGTTTGCTGCTTATTGCACTCGGCTGCATTTGTTCAGGTAGTTTAAAAAATTAAAAGTAAAATTTCGAGTTCTATTAAAAAAATGATTTATTTATTTCATTAGCCGTATTGGTGATCAAACAAGGAAGCGAGGCTCCTGTCACGACATGTTTCATAATTACAATATTACTGGAAGTTCTTTGTTGGCTGCATGGCTTATACCATTGACTTTTCACAAAGGTCATATATTCTTCAAATTCTACGAATAGTCAGATAGACGTACAGACGGACATGTCTATATCGACTTTGTTTTTTTTTAAATTTTTTATTTGATAATTAAAAATGTTTTGCCTTCTTCTGTCTGTGTCATACAATTGCACAAACTTGGTATACCCTTTAAGTTTATGCGTACAGTGCATAAAAAAATTTAAGCAAATTTAAGATATTATTGTATTACAATACTAACATAGGCGCCTGTTGGCGGGATAGCAAGTCACATATAAAAAAAAACATTGGTTATGGAAAACATTTTTCTAAATTACGTCACACAATATTAATTGATTTATGTAAAAAAAATAAAAATAAATTTAAACAAAACAGAATTTCACTTCATGCGTTAAATTGCATTTTAGCATTTTTCATCAGCTGTTCTCACTCATTTTTTTATAAAGTGTCAATGTGCCAGTATTTTCTTAGTTCTGTTTTGAACGTCGCCAAAATGAGTCGCTTCCAGTTTATAGTTTGCGTAAGTTTGGTCTTCATTGTACTCCAATTTCGTACTTGTAAGTAGAAAATCTATTAAAAACAAATTTTAAATCAAATAAATAATTGTTTATTTATTTAATGGCAGCACGTCTATATTCGAGTATGCAAGTTGGAGAGGACCCTTTCACAGCATGCTTATTACCTATGGCAAAGGACGTTCATTTGGCAATTTTTGTTCTTATTATTGTGAAATATTTTTTTAATAATTGAGCAAAATGTGTTGGAACTTGGCACTGATTAGTACTTTCATGAAAACTACCGGCATGAAAATGGAATAAAAATATATCTACTCCAAATTTATACAAACTTCGAAATGTTTTTATAATCTTAAGTATTATATTGCATTAATCCCAATAAAAAGAGCATATGACAACAAGTAAGAAAATCACAGTCGGGCGTAACCGACTGTAAGAGGCCCTGTACCAGTGCAGGTCGCCTAACAAACATATTAAATGTTTCCCGAGCTTATGACCAAACACATGACCACTTCTCACTGCGCGAATATGAATGAAAAGAAAAGGGGGGTTGTTCAAATTCAATTGCTTATAAAATCGGCATTTATTATCCGATTTTGATGAACTTTTTGGATTTTTGCTTATAGAGACGTTATCTCTATATTGGTACACTCAATTTTTTTTGTGTCGAAGAAATTTTCACCCTAAGGGGTGATTTTATGGGGAAGGGGGGGAGGGGCAAAATTTCAAAATAAACTTGTGAAATTCCGGAGCAATCCTAGTCGAATGCAAAAAACACGAAGTCTCTATCTATTACCGTTTCCGAGATCCTTTCGTTCATACAGACGGACGGACGGACGGACGGACAGACGGACAGACGGACAGACGGACATGGCTATATCGACTCCTCTTTCATTCCTGACCATAATGGGGGTAACTTTGGGGGGTCTCCGACCATTATTTCTACCTGTTACATACATTTGCACAAACCCAATAGGCTCTTGTACCTTCGGTACAGGGCCTAATAAAAAACAAGTAAGAAAATCACAGTCGGGCGTAACCGACTGTAAGAGGCCCTGTACCAGTGCAGGTCGCCTAACAAACACATTAAATGTTCCCCTAGCTTATGACCAAACACATGACCACTTCTCACTGCACGACTAAGTGCCTTTTAAAACATTTTTTTATGTATGAAACGAAAAGGGGGGTCGCTCAAATTCAATTGCTTATAAAATCGTCATTTATTATCCGATTTTGATGAACTTTTCGGATTTTGGCTAAAAAGGACGATATCTCTATACTGGCTTATTTACTTTTTTTTGTGCCGAAGAAATTTTTAACCTTGGGGGTGATTTTATGGGGAAGGGGGGGAGGGGCAAGTTTTTAAAATAAACTTGTGAAATTCCGGAGCAGTCCTAGTCGAATGCAAAAAACACGAAGTCTCTATCTATTACCGTTTCCGAGATCCTTTCGTTCATACGGACGGCCAGACGGACGGACGGACGGACGGACGGACAGACGGACAGACGGACATGTCTATATCGACTCCTCTATCGCTCCTGACCATAATGGGGGTAACTTTGGGGGGTCTCCGATTATTATTTCTACCTGTTACATACATTTGCACAAAACCAATAGGCTCTTGTACCTTCGGTACAGGGCCTAAAAAAAAAATTAGCGTGATTTTTATTTTCAATCCGAAGACAATTTTTGTGAGGAGGAAGTGCGATCGAAACAAATTAAATTTGAAGTAGAAAAATTAGTCAAAAATGGAGCACAAGTTAATAGAGTGCAAAATCTTTCTGGAGGAACATAACCGATCAAAAGTTGTCTTAGGTTCTTATTTCTTATATTCAGAACGCTTTAACAAAAAGAATTTTCAGAAGAATTCTGCAATAAGTGTATAAACGTCTAAAGGAGCTATAGCAAACCGCATTAACTATATACATATGTATGTAGTCGAGTCAAAATAGAGGACAAAACCATCTGTTGGAAAATACAGATGGTTCTGTATATTCGCTTTATATAAAGATATATAAAATTGGATAAAAAATTGCAACCGAAACAGTTTATTGAAAAGCAAGATAATGATGATGTAGACAATGTACAATGTAGGCAAAGCTAACAAATAATTAGATAGGTCCAAGCCACCAGACATCGCACCACCCGCCTCATTAATCTATGGCATTTATCAGTCGCTAAAATAAAATAATGGGTCGTAGTATAACTGGTGTAAGTAGGTAAATGGAATAACAGCTGATGATTGATTTTTGCGTCTGATCAATGCCTTAGATTGTTGAGAAGAGTGGTCTGCCATGCACTGCGTTCTACTTGTAAAGCCCTTTTATTTGATATGCTTTATCCATTTTAATACATATATATGAAATCCATCATTTTGCTTTGGTGGCCATCTTGAATTTTGATTTTTATGATGTACAGAATTCTACTAGTCTAGCCCTTTCATTTGATACCCATAGTAAGGTTGTTAAAAATATGTAATCCGGAATTTTGGGCGTGGAGGCCTCTTGGATTTGCAATTATACTGAACATCATAGCTCACAAAATATGCTCAACCAAATTTTTCTGCGCGGTCGGCTCACTCTAAAGAGCAAAAAAAAAATTAAACGCTATCGCTCACTGTCTCAACAGCCATCGTCTTTTTCGTTTCGTTTGTGTTCTCGCTCAAGCGTTTCGGGTTGAGCGTAACATCGGTCTCTCGCTAACCGATCAAATCGAACAGCCTCGTTCGTCGCTTAGCAACTGAGAATTAGTAACTGAGCAAAACGAGCAAAATGTATTTTTTTGTTGTTGTGTTTGCCATATGTTGTTGCATTAGATATTTCATCACAACCAAAGCTTGATAGAGGAAGAGAGAAAGGGATAGGTATACAATTTTTTACGTAGCAAAGTGTCTTGAGAGAACACATGAGCAGAAAAAGCGAGCAAAAACGTTCGTTCGAAGAGCAAGCCGAACTAAAATGATGTTTGAGTGTTTTCTCGAGACAGTTTTGCATTTTGTCTGTTGGTGTTTGGTTTTTTTTCTGATTTAAAACAAAAGCTAACCATCCAATGGAATGTACGTGGTACGTATCCCGTTTCGACGAGAATTTCCGGAAATAATTACACTACGCTCATCTCGAAATGCAACCTTGCGAAAAATTACATCTAACCATTTCTAGCTTTTGCAAAAAATTGCACCCGTCTATTTGAATGCTACAAAGACACTCGGCATAAATTGGAACGCCATGACAGATACATTCTCCTCATCTGCCAAAATTTTAGAGGTTAAAAAGGCAAATACTTTTCCATGCTTTAAAGCTTCTTTGCCTTATAAGATGACATAACTTTTTGAAAAATCTTTCTGCTACTCATGTTATTTTTTCCCAGCCTAGATCGTGTTTTCCCTAGGCCCCGGTATACAGCTTCATGGATTTTGTAATGCTTCTGAGAAAACTTGTGCTTCTTGTCTTGTCTTAATGCCTCTCCAGCATATATATTTTCATCCAAACTGTTCGTAACGTAAAGCAAAGTAGCTTCACTTCAGTGACTTAGTCTCCTTCGATTTTAATTGTCCCGAGCAGTTTTTCTGACTCTTAAGTAATGTGCAGCCTTTCTCCCATAAATTGTATCTATTTCCGATTCAGCTATCGTGCATGCCTGATTGAACAAGCCGCCTTATGCATGGAAGACCTATGTCGCAAACCGTATTGGTCTAATCCGACGTAGTGCGGCTTGAAAGCAAGTTGTGTGCAGTGTTAATCCTGCGATTATTGGTCCGAGGGGAGACTCTACTGACGAACTGTAAAACTGTACTCTATGGAGGCATGGATTACCCTAACTTACTCAGCATTCAGACACATAGCAACCTCTTCATATAGCTAACTGCCAATCTTTGGAAGTTAAGAACCAGAGCACTAATGCCGATGATGGTGCAATCGCGCAACTAATCCTTTGCAGATGCTAAAATTCAGATGCATTTAGTAAGTGAAGCACAGAAGAACTACTACCGTGAAGAATGCTTCTTGCTGGAGAAAGGTCAACTGGAATCCTTAAAGAATCCACATGCACCCCTAAACTTGATATCGGATGCAACAGATATGATTCGACGGTCCTTTAGCTCACGCGACTCTGTCTCACATCAAACAACTCCCCATTTGGCATCCGAATAAATCACGACTGATCCAATTGTTTCATCAGTTTTAATACAAACCTCTAATGTACTCTGAAGTTTAGTAGAGTGGATAGAGAGATAATTGACAATCCTTGAAAACTTCTTTTCTTGCCTTTAGAACATTTTTTTTACTTGGGAGCCCTCCAGCTGCGTTCCTGAAAATACCCGCAGACAATATATCGTTGCTAAATCGTTAGGAGAAGGACGAATTCTGTCGGCGTTGGAACACAGAATATGCTCACAGAGTGGAAGTTGGGACGCGTCGTTAAAATTCATCCCAGATCCCCAGAATTGTGACGTTTTAAATCTCCGCTATATGCCTTTTTATGCTGTCTAGTATAAACATTGCCTCTTTCATCTTCAAAACTCTATGTTGCCTACTTTTTAGAGCTAAATCTAAGAAACCACTTGAAAAAAATGCCACCCACAACAAAATCAGTTGCAAAATGTTGCAACATGTGTGGTGCAATCTATTTAATCTTAATAAGTTAATAAAATAAAAACTTCCGCAAAGTGAAAAACCCACAAAGCGTTCCAGAGACAGCAACACCAACAAAAACTGCCAACGCATGCCGCATAATATGTAACAGCTGAAGCAGAGCAGAGTAGAGCAGAGGCGGCGGCATGACTGTCAGGCCAGACCATCCCAGCCAGGCAGGCAGGCAGGCTAGGCAGTCATTCAGTCATCCAGTCAGTCGGCAGAATCTACCACTACTTTAATTACAACTTATGATATGGGCTGCACGTCTGTCCGTCCGATCTGTCCATCTGTCTGTCTGTCTTTGCTGATAGTAGAAATGTCTCATAATATGCACAATTAAAACATAAACTGAAGCATATTGCCACAAAAGTTGAGTTGACGAAGTGCGGCAGAAACGAAGCAGAACAGATCTCAGTTGCTAACGAAGACAGGTGCAAGTGCAGGTGAGAGACAGAGACAGAGTTAGAGCGTATGACGGACGGCACATGGTGTTGTGGCATGCCACGCATGCGTAGTAAATAAATAAACAAGTTGGCAAACGGTTCCAAAACGGTTTTTGTATTACAGCAAAAAAAAAATACAAACAGGCAGTTGCAACAGTCACAACAACAACAAAAACTTCGAAGGCAACAACATGCATAAAATTTTCTGCAAGTCTAGCAATCAAATGCAACAAAAATGCTGCGCAAACGAGACATGTTCTGTGTATGTAAGAGTCTGCCCGTCCGAATGTCCAACTGTCTCACTCTCTTTGCGTGTTGCAGCATCTTTTTTCTGTTGGTACCAGCAGCAGCTGTGATTACAACAAAAACAGCTACTGTAGCAGCTGCTGCAACAGGCGCATGCGCAAGGAGCGTCAACAACAGCAACAGCAACAAAAAGGCGTCAATGCCGTAAGCTTATTGCGTCTACTAGACACAACATTCATTGGTTTGTTGTAGTTGTTATTACTGTTGTTGTAAGTGTTCTGGCAGTAGCGTAGAAATGGGGCATGATCAAGTCAATAAAGATTTAAGAAAGCTTTTGTTTTCTTGAACAGCTCGGGGAGATGATTTGATCTATTTAAGTTCGTCTGTCTATCCTGTTTGTTGTTTACAAATCAACATTCCACGCCCACTTTTAAGGGAGTAGCTCCAAAAAAAAAAAAACTCGATGTCCACTTAAATGGTATTACAGTGTATAAGAACTTGAAAAGTGTTTTGTTATGAACGAACATTTGAAGTATCTCCAAGCAAATCCTCAACATTCCATTTAAAAAACACATCAACTTAAAATTCTTCCCACAAATATTCCAATAAGCGTATTCAGCCAACTTTTGAGATAGTCCCTGGCTGCTCCAATGTGTAATTATAAAATTCTTTAAACCCTTCCTGCCTAAAATTTCTCTACGTCTCTGCTTTTTTGGTGATGTTGTTGCTGCTGCTGTTGTTAGTGTGGTTGCTCCTGCTGCCATTGTCAAGCTGTTTGCGCTTCTACTGTTTAGCGTTCCTTTATGCTGTTGCATTTTTCTTCCACATTGAATCCGAAGTTTTGAATTTTCCAAATGGTTACGCACATTTTCCAATAGGAACACCATTGGCAATATTAATATACCCTACATTAAAATAGAGTTCGAGTTGAATATCAATTTGAATATTTTAAGAAATAATCTCCAAAACCATAAAAACTATAGAATTAAGATACACACCAAGCTCTTTCAAGTTACTTTTTTAAATTTTAAATCAGGCTTTCCAGACAAAATTATAACAAAAATAAATCCCAATATCTACATATAAACATCCTAGAGGATATTAATTATGCAATAAATATTTTCATGCACAACTGAAGACGAAAATTGCTTCTCGGAAAACTCAATGTTCTTCTAACTTCTCAATGTTCTTCAATGTTCTTGGCACTCCGGAACAACTTCACCTAGTTGTCAACTTCACTCTTGAAGCGATGAAACATAAGGAATATTCTGTATCTGTTTCCATGAATGTTCAGCAAGCTTTTGACATAAGCTGCTACTTAACTCAAAGGACATTTAATCTTGTTGTTGATGGTGCAAAATCGAAATAGAGGTGCATCTACTCGGGAGTACCCCAGGGCAGCGATTGAGGTCCAATGCTATACACATTGTCTACAGCAGACATGCCTACAGCTAACTCTCTCTTGGTGATGAAGATGACATTCTAATTAGTACCTATGCCGACGACACTGCTGTGCTGGCAAGAAGCCTTCATATATGTAGGTATTCCTACAGAAGCATTGCAGCAATATGTGCGAAGTTTGAGCAATTGCATTAAGAAGTTCTTGAAGCATGTACGTGCCCATAAATACATTGGCGTCATAATCGATAGCAGGCTTACGTTTGCGAGACACGACAGAAGACTGCCTTATCAAAAGTTCGAAAAATGGCGTGGCTGCTGGCCCCAACAACGTGACTGTATACGTATATGGTTGTATCGTTGAATGAACCCTATGTGGAAACAACGTACAAATAGAACGGACTTTAGAACGATGAAGTTTGCAATTGATAGATGAGCACTGATCTTCTAAATTAGGCCGTCAAGCCAAACTTAATAAAATGCTTGTTGTACATTTAAGAAAACAATGGAACTGCAGCACATTTCTTCAAAGGCATCAAGCATGTGAAGCACTACTCTATGAATTTGCTTTGGTCTGCCATGTTGGTGTTGGTCCACAACCAAACAGACAATCAGAAATGATACTTCGCACATCTAATACAGATAATATTCTATCAAGAAAAGTTATTTTAAATATCTTTAGGATTAAAGGCACTCAACCGACCTTCAGGCTTACCAAGTGCGACTCTCGACATTGTCGTAACTTGGAGCTTGAAGCTGTTTAAGATTTTCTGATTAGCTAACTCGTATTTCTGATGCTTTTATGGGAGAGCAAGAAAATAAATTTATTCAATTGTGGAATTAACATTATCAGTCGAAGACAAATTAGAAATCTAAAATCGGTTTTCCAACTTCTCAAAGAAAAATGCATTTTCCAACTCAATAGAATGACACCAATTATTATGCTCCATTCCAGTACTCGTGAAAGTTGGTAGCTGCTTGGCTTAGACTTTGCATTTAAATATTCTTCACTCCAACTCAATTCAACGCCTTAAAACAATAAAGTCGCCGGTCTATGACGGTGTAGATGGGAATGCTTCTAAAAAATATGCCCACAGCTTGGCTACTTCTGTAGTCAATGAAAATGCGCCGAAGTAGTTCTTATACAAAAGCTGGGAAAGCCAGAATACAACATAGCTGCCGAACGACCAAAAAGCCTATTGCCAATAGGCTTATTGGTCGTTATACAAAATTTTCGAAACAGAATTTTTACGAAGACTATTGCAAGTTCTGGAGGAAGAATGCATGAAAAAGAAAGCATGAAAAGCTGTACTCATCAGCGGTACTTCTCGAAGTTAGACAAGCATACAATCGAGCCTTTTCTCCTCTATAAACTTAATTTAAAAAGCCCAATGTATTTTATCAGTTTCTGCAGTCTAATTTGAAGTGGAAAAAATGCAGAGGTGCATTCTGTATAATCACGCCTATTGTGCAGGGTTTCCTTTAAGGCATTTTATGCTAACTACACTGCAGATATGCCGATTTGAGCGGAAGAATCTTTAGTAGTACCAACGTATGCTGATGACACAGATTTTCTCGCAACTTCCAGCGATTCCAGCGATGCCTCGGATATTTTATGTCTTAGGACTATGATTACGATTTACTAGATGGAACATAACATCGGCATGAATCACATTTGTTCTAATGAGAGTATTGTCCTCTATTAGGCTTAAAATAATCCCAACCGCTGATGTTAAACTAAAACTACTTGGATAGAAAGCTTACTTGTTGACTACATATTTTGTCATAGCATCAAATGCAATGGATGATAGGAAGACGTTCGCTCCAGAGATTAAGAAACATACACAAACCCATTTGGTTAAACGAGCACAGCTACCAAGATTAATGAGGAGATCCTGTAAAGGTCTTCACAGCACCTCATCACCAACAAAGTCATATACGATGTGCTCAATATCCTTTTTTTTTATGATAATAATTGTATAAGCAGTCCTAAGTAAGACTGTCTGATCGTTATAATATGCTGATCGTTAGTTCCTCTATCAGAAAACAGTATAGGCTATACCCATTAAATCTGTAGTCAAAATATGAATATATGAACCAAAATTTGGTGAGCAGAAAACACGGCCAGTTTTCACTTTAATGTCAATAGAGATATCATCTATATATATAAAAATGAATCTTGTATATATCTATTTATCCATCTATCTATGTATGTATGTTCCTTATAGGAAGCCAAACCATCCAACCGATTGAGCTGAAATTCACAGACGATCTTCAGTTCATTCAGGAGAGTGTTTGAGTAAAGTTTGGTCAAAATCGGAGGGCGCTATGCCCCACCCCCCATACAAGCGATAAACAAAATTCAATATATCTTTGCATCCAGCTGAGGTACGGGGACGAAATTTATTACACATGTTAATGGGATCGGGAAAAGTAATCGTGTTAAGTATGATCAAAATCGAATGGGGCTATACCCACCCCTATACAAGCGATACAAAAAAAATTCAATATATCTTTGCATCTATTTAAAGTACATGGATGAAATTTGGTATACATGTTAATGGGATCGGATGAAGTAATCAAGTTAAGACAAGAAAATAAAGTTTCATAGTTTAAAAGAGAAAAAAAGTTATTTGATTTTTCGGTTTTAAATATTGCTGAAAGAAGTAGAGAATTGCTTGGAGTCGAGTAGGAGGAGAATATATTGTGTGTTGAAAATAACTTTTACTGGGCACAGCAAAGCGTGCCGGGTACAGCTATTATCTTATATAAGATAATTAATTAGAATAGCAACACTATCAGCATATACATCAAATCCTATTCGTTTGTAAGAGGAGCTGGAAGCAAAGTGAGTATCGATGTTAAAAAAATTTGCATTTTGAAGATCTTTTACAGTTCTGAAAACATCTTAAAAAAAAAAATGTTCCAATTATTCATTTTTTAAACACATTTTACATTGAATAATTTCTCTTCTTGCAATATATATATCTCCATTCAACTGTTGCATCTTCAGTCTGTGGCATCATTTTTAGCAATTTTTAGACTTCTCAAAATCCTTTTTTTTTCATATGAAAGTAGTGTATCAAAAAGTGTCTTATAAACCGATTATTTTGTTGTTTTTTTTTTTTAAACTTATTTTAACTAACGCAATTGTTGTTCATGTTATTTTATTTCTTGTTGTTGTGCTTGTTGTTGCTGTTGTTGTTGTAATTGATGTTCCATTAGAACATCATTTACGCAATTGCTACAGTTTGTTAGGCTATATCTAAAGAAAAGAGTTGTAGTCGATGTTGTTGTTGCATGTACATGTAGTATAGTTGTTGTTGTTATTGGATGCTGTAGTGTAGTTGTACTATAATAAATGTTTAAAGCTATTAAGAAAACGCAAAACGATGCACGAAGTTTGGCTAGCAAACTAGTTAAATATAGTTAGTACATATATATCTTCTCTCTTTCAATTTCAATTATTTTCCTGCTCGCACTTAGTATAACACTTGTGCAGCTACTTATTTTCAATAAAGTAAAACACAATAAAGTAGAAGTAGAAGAAAGTTATGCACCTAAGTATGAAAAAATTCCATTGCGCATACATTTTTCATGCGTCAACGTCAGAGTCAATCAGTTTTGTGCAAGTTTTTCCTGCTCTTGAGTAGTAGTAGTAGTGCATAAGAAGTATATTATTAGAAAAAAAAAATCCATTTTATACCCATTACAAGTGCGCTCGAACGTGCTTCATTTCGCTGCTGCCGCTACAAGTAAAAGTCAAAGCCCCCAAGGCAAGGCGTGCCAGGTTTTGATATGGAACTGTGGCGGTAGTATTTTTTGCTTAGATTCCCATGGCATAGCTAACCACTAGCCACTCCACATTTTTACTATTCCAGAACAAATAAACATAAATGCAAAAGCGGCTGCCACAACACACTAACGTGTTAAAATGATACCCGCCAACCAGCCCCAAGAGCAATTCAGATTCGTGTGGAATATCTCGCTCGGCCTATCTCCATCGCTCGCACTGGCTTGGAAAATTAAAAACGCTAATAGCGCGCTTAGAATGAAGTGAATTGAAGCAGTTGCAGTTGCAGTTGCACATACAGATTCTGATTCAGATTCAGCTAATTTGTTGATTCTCGGAAGCGCTCTCGCTGTTCAAATGAAAACAAAACAATCACAGCCGTATTTGAGCTGCGTTCTACCCCTCAAACTTAATCTATCTATCACTCGAAGTTATTGTCTTGTGGTTCTTCTGTACAAGGGTCACACTGATAAAATGTTTATAAAATTATATTCTTTTTAAAATATGGTCTATGCACCTTAGCTAGTAATAAATGCATTGCTTATAGAAATTGTTCTGAAAAGTTGGCTGCTAAAAAGTGATTGGGATGTGTATTATTTTGATACCATGTTATTTCAATCAGGTAAACATTTATTCTATAACTTCTTTAGAAATCGTAAAAGCTGGAAAAATATATAGTTAAAAGCTTGTACTCACTTGATAAGATATTTCTTAGCATATGACATGTCGTTACAAAAGCTTTCAAATAAACTCTTATTTGGGAAAGCAATAGCTTGTGATACTAACATCAAAATAACATCATTTAAGCGATTTGCCAAAAACTGAAGCCATAATTTTGGGCTCAAATTTCATTTGAAAAAGTCTTGTAACATTGGGCATAACTTGTTATATGATTTATACTTCTAAAGGTTCTGCTTCCACAGAAAATCCTCTTCAAAGATTATAAATAAATTGTAGAATTAAATGCAAATACAAATGCATTGGTAGTGGCTAAAAGAAGGCTGACCAAAAGCCGTTTAGTCGAACTGAAGGCTAAGCAAGGACAGCAGTTAAGATTTGACGGACAAAGGAGAAAGGATCTTGTGCAGACAAGACCACGTAAAACCACTGACAGTTTTTTAAACGCATTTTTACCTTGCCAGATGGGGAACCACCATCATAAGCAGTTCATTCTGGGAAATAGACACGATCCCAACCTTAGTCCCAAAGTCATTGGTAGTCGGTGACATAATTCTGGGACTGAAGCTGGATAAGCTGATTTACTATCGACTTACCTTTTCTCTAGAGATTTAACATCTGCTTCGGTGGGCAGTCACATAGGGGAGCTTTACAGGAAATAGCACATACCAACTCTGGACAATTCTTTATTGGGTGTGATGTCAATACTCATTACATCATCTGGCTTAGTAAAGCCACCCACAAATGTGCTGAATGAGCATCTTTTAAAGTATTAAATGGAAATCTAAATATAATAACCAACATATCTCCATTGGGAGGGGAAGGATGCGACGGTTTAGAAAGCAGCCGCAAGAACATTGTTTTTCAAGGAGGACCTTACCAATTCTACCAGCAATTCCATCGTAGCTAGGAGAAGCTTTAGTGTGCTCCAATCTGGTAATAGAGAAGAAAGACTTTGTATCTGGGAGTACAGAATGCACGTATCGGTGACGTATGACCTCTCATGATCGATGACCTACTTATCGATTTTAGTGCAATAGCGTGCAATGTCATTGGTAAGACAGATGACATGGTTATACCAAATTTCAGGAATTTCTAAATCGTTGTTCAACTTATCGAATGGTGATTGTATGATGCACCAAAATTGGTCTCAGAAAAAATCCACAGAAAATTGTATACCGAACTTAGAACCAGTATACATCCAAGCAAGTATTTTATCATTTTAAGACAAAAGTAGATTCCTAGGTGACCTTGGCATTCGGCATTTCGTTCGGCATTTATAGGTCAAGAGTAGTAAAAGAGCACCATTTTGTCAGTTAGGCAATCTGTAAACTTACCTCTGACAATTTTTCCTCAGCTTGTTGTGGCATTGCTTCAAAAACTTTTGATGTGCTTAAAAGTAACAATTTTTTTAGTTCCAAGCCGTAGGTATTGAAGGTATTAAACAAGACGACGTGTTAACCAGACTTGGTTGTATACTCCCCACATAAGGACCATAATCTGTCAGTGACCTTAGTTGTGCTTCGGTGAAAACTCTCATTAAACTATTATTCAGAAAGTTTCCCGACATTTACTGGATATTTAATATATTCCAAACAATTTAACTAGTAAAACATATCTCAGCCAAAAGCGATAGATTGGAGATGTCAGTAAATATATAAATTATTGATTATCATCAAAAATTTGGCGATATAGACATATAGGCAGACTCCATTAGGTATTTATGTTCTTGAACAGCATCAAGTGTCGAGTCGATATAGATATGTCCGTCCGTCTGAAAATGAAGAACTTGAAGACTATAAAATTTAGAAACTTTACAATTTATATTTCGGTTTTTTACTATAAACGCTTGATTTGATTTTTTTCCATCAATCTTAATAAAATATTCCATTAAGGTTCAAATCGGACCACCAAAAGGGGTACTCTGCCGACCAAAAATCAAAACGATATGAACATGTCCTTCTGTCTGGCTATGTATAACAGTAACTTGGAGACTATAAAAAATAGAGCTTTCTAGTTTGGATATTTTATGTCTCCTATTTAATTTTCTACATGGTAACATGTTAATGAACATGGCAACCTCTCTCTGAGGAATAGTACCCATAGAAACCAGCCTCTCCTTACTGAATGAACAAATTTTAGTTCTTACAATTTGAGCTAAAACCCCATACAAATCTATATCTTTTCTGAATGTTTGTAAGAAAAAACATTTTGTTGTGGTTTAGTTCAGCTTGACACCAATATTTTTGTACATCTAATACTAGATCCAATAAAATATAACTTTAAGGGTCACCCACATTTGAGAAATTTCTTTAAAAATCGACAGTAGCACATTGGCAGCCAACAAACGACAGCACAGCCGGCAGCCCAAAACGAATGTACCTCCATGAAGCACAAATAATTATGCTGAGCTGAGCTGAGCTGAGCTGCGAGTTAAGCTCCACTCGATGAGCGTGTGCGCCGCCGCTGCGTTCTATGTACTTCACCCCACAATGGGACGACTCGAGGCGTTGCCTGTGCGCATGTGCATACGCTCTTCCAAGTGATTCTAATGATACTTCTAATGATATAGCCAGGCCAACTCAACTCGATTGCAAATGCAATGCAATGTGCAGCGTGGCATGCCACATGCACTTGCCATCCATGTCGAGTGTGTGTGTGTGTGTGTGTGTGTGTATGTTTGTCTTTGCTGCGGCGGCTAAGCGGCAGCTACGGCTACTACGGTTCAGCTACAATGCAGCTCTCACGCGTACAGTACAACGATGCAACGTTGCATTGATTTTTCGGGCTTTAGAGGAGCATGTCAGCCAGGCACTCAAATGGGTCTATACACTCCGCTATGCGCATATGTAATTCATGTGGCGTTTAGTCGGCAATTGCTGTCGATTTGAGAGCCGCCTCTGTTATTTTAACAATCTGCCATTTAAGCGTAAAAAATGTTGCCCGTTTTGTGCGTTTTTTCTTGATTTTTTTTTTTTCTTTCCCAACTTCTATTTCTAAACTGGCTGCGCGCCGCAATGCGTGTCTTTGATTTGGCAAGAAACTTGCTTAGCTGCGTTTGGGCAGCTTAGGCAATTCTTAAGCTAGTTTCAGTTTTATGGAAAGTAGTTAAGCACTCTATTAACGATGCAAGTAAGCAGCCACTACAACACATCATACAAAAAGTGCCGCATGCGAAGCATCTCTTGAGAGAGAGGTCAGTCAGCGCGTGTTTGTATTTAATTTTGTTTTTCTTTTTATTTTAACTACTATCAATCCAAAACATCAAAACAAATTAAATTTGCACATTTGTTTGCTATTAAAATTAAATTATTTCCGTTTATTTACCTACTCTGCCACCGAAACCAAAAGAAATCCTTGACACAATTTGTTTTCATTAAAAATATTTATGATATATAGTAAGACAAATACTATATATCTGTACATATGTAATTAACGCACATCAATATAAGCAGCAAATCAAACATACGAAGTTGAAAAAATACAAAAAAAAAACTCCCCCACACAGCAACAGCAGCAGCAGCATCAATATGTATCTTGTAGATACAAGCTGAAATAGTTTTAAATATTCAAAATTATTATTTGGCAAATTATTTGTCTATTATGAAATACAAATCCAATACAAATTTGGCAGCTGCCAGCAATGTATCTTTAAGATACATTTACATACAAGTATGTTAGCTAAGTAACTCATTGATTGACAGTTTTAAAAATGAAAGTGCGCACATCTTAATTTTTAATGATTTATTTGTTCAATGCATGCCTACAAGAAATATTCATAATAATATGTAATAACAAACAACAACAGCAATTTGTAATAATTATTTAACAAAAATTTGTATCTTATAGATACAATTCGAAGCGCAGCCTTCGCCTACAAAAATTTAGATTTCAATTGTCTTCTTTAAAGTTATTTTCTGTCTGTGATGTTTTAATTGAATGAATGTACTACATGAGTTTTGTACAAATGTATCTACATATATGTAATGTATCTTTTTTTTTAAACTATTGTATCTTCGGGCAATGAATGCCAATTGTTAGCAAGTTACACTACATACAACAAATCTATAGTATATATTTGTTCCATAGGTATTGTTGAAACTTCATTATACTTCAAAATGGTTGCAATAAATTCCATTACTATCTGATTGACAGTTCAGCAGATTCCTGTGATTCTAATTTTTTCTACATTATTACCAAAAGACTTTATTGTTCTATTTTAATAATACATGTGTAGCGCATACCAAAACCCTTAAAAGCCCATAACAAAGCCAAATTTTGTCTATTTAAAGGCTTATTACTTATTATTACTTTTCAAATTGGCAAATATTGCTGTTATTTTCGTTTCTCATTTGATGTCTTCATTTATTTGAATTATTTTATTTTTTTTTTTTGTTCTTTTTTCGTTTGTTTCTTAGCTGTAATCAAAATAATCAAAGTCTTAATTCATTGTCGGACATCATCCATTCACATATTCAATCTTTTTCAAATTTACAAAATAATGACAGCAGCAGCAACAACAACAAGAAATCGAAATACTCGCATCATGCAACAGAAAGCAAAAAAATTGAGTTTAACATTTTGCGAAAGCTGAAAATCAATAAAAAAAAAAATTTTTTTAAATGCGAAAAAATATTAAATCGAAACTTTAAGAGGCTTCATATGCGTTTAGACTGTTTTTTTTTTTTTTTTTGGAACTTGAATCCAGAGGTTAGAAGAGTATAATCTACATACATCATAAATCCTTATAGGAACAATCAAATTATCCAACCGATTGAGCTGAAATTCACAGACAAACTTCAGTTCGACCAGCAAAGGAATCAGGTAAAGTTTGGTTAAAATCGGAGGGGCGTCGCCCCGCTCCCAACAAAGCGATTACAAAATTCGTCATATACTTGCATATTTTCAAGGTACAGAGTTGCAATTTGCTATGCATTTTAATGGAATAAAGAGAAGAACACATAATTAAATAAACTGCAAATATTTAATCACTTAATTTAAAATTTTGGTTCATATATAAAGGGCACTGGGAGAAATAAGAACCAATGGAAAACTTGGCAGTGCTACGCTCTCTGTACAAAAGAAAAAGCCAATTTGTTATATTTTAGAAACTATTTGACATAGAAAATAATATGCATATATAAAGGTCACTCTCAGGAATAACAATGAAGAACTGGGGGGCGGTGCAATGCTTTCTATATAAGATAGCATCACAAAGTCGTTATATTTTTGTAACTATTTACCGCAAAATATAGAAAAGTAAGATTCATTGGAAATGAAGTATTGGTTGGGCTCTCTTTACGGAACATATATACGCAGGCAATATTTTAGGATGGCAAGACCCGTCCTTTTTATAGCTAAAGCTCAAACCTTCTGTTGCGGTACATAATAGCTCTCGATTGAGATTTCGATACTAGGGTAAGCTTATTTGAAGAAAATATAAAATATTCAAAGAACTTATTAAAATATAATTTCTTGCAGGTGCAAACGCAGATCTGAGATCTAGAGATAAGTATAAAGTATTTGGACATCACAACCGAAATATAGGGGCGAAATTTAAACTCATATTCAATGGAGTCTAAAAACTGCAGGCAATGAATAGCAAAATTCTTCTTCAATCCAAAGATATGGAAAATTTATTCAAAACCAGATTTCAAATAATAATAATATTCACATTAATGAATGGGTCGAACTTTTAGGCAGAAAGACGCATATATACATATATTTCTAGCATAACCATGAAAAAACGGTAATTTATAAGAAAAAATCGGTTTATTGTTTTTAAAAATATTCACCATTAAGATCGGATACACCTTTGCATTCGCCCGAATCATTTTGTGAAGCATTTCTGCCACTCCAAAAGAGATACATACGTCCTAAAAATGCGTTTTGAAGGCATCAACAGCTTCTTCGGGAGTTGAAAACCGCTGTTCGCGCAATTTATTATTATTTGATGCCAAGTCGGGGCTGTACGCCGGATGACTCATCAATTCGATGTTTTGAGCGTCCAAAAACTCATTTTTAATGGCCGAAGAGCTGGCATTATCGGGATGAAGTATGATTCGTCTTCGGCGGTTAGTTTTCCTCAGTTCATCGAACATTTCAGGCAAACAAAAGGTTGTATACCATTCAGAATTGACCGTCCTTCTTTCCACAAGCGGCACGGTCGCAACATGTCCGAATTTCGAGAAGAAACATGCGATCATTTGCTTCAATGTGCTGCGCGAGCAAGTAACTTCTTTTGTATTTTGTCTTGAAAGACCCAGACGGTTAACTGCTGTTTTGTTTCGGGCTCATACGCATAAATCCACGTTTCGTCACGTTTTAGACGGCTTTTGATGCACCTTGCATGACCGCGAACAAACCTTTCTGATGCCTCAATCTGACGGTATGTCACATGACGATCATGCTTTATCAGTTCACACACAGCATCGATGTTTTCTGGGACAACGACCGATTTGGGACGACCTTCACGAAATTTGCCGGCAAGCGAACTGCGGCCACAATTGAATTCGTTGTACCAATTTTTCATAGTGGCCAAGAATGGAGCTTTATCACCAAAAGTTGACTTAAGTTGATTGGTGCACTCTTGTCTTGATAATCAACGAAAATTTTAATATATCATCGCACGAAAATGTTCAAAGTTTAATTCCATTTTTTGGCCGAGATGAATTTTTCAACTGCCTGTAAAGAAACCAAATTACGCTCGTATGTCAAAGTTTTCACAGTAAGTTAGGCCTAAAAAATGTCAGACTTTACGATTGCAGCTGGCAACATGTTTTGTTGAAAGTCAAGCGAAAGTCTTGCAAAATCAATCCAGCCGTATCGGAGCTCCCATATGAAACTGATAAAAGCAAATAAATAATTCTATTTCTTTACTAACAAACATTCTTTTGGCTTCATCAGTGTAATGAGCAACCTAGGTTTCATCATCAATCGCATTGGGAACTCAGAAATTCGTCACCTTCGAATTCAAATTATTCAAGAAACTTGCATTCATAAGCGATCGAGTCGCTTCATCATTGTGCTCCTCTGTCAGTTGATTTAATATCAATTTTTCGGAGGTCAAACCATTTTATATTTGTTTCTTAAATCTGATGAATTATTTAAAGCATCGTAGAAACATCATCTATAATCTATCAGCGGTATTTACGAATTTGTACTCTAAATTATCTTAATATTATCAAGAAATTTATTTTCATTTACATTAGGTCTTCGACATCACTTAACGACGTTAGTTGGGTTTATAACTCCTTCGGTATTAAAAGTTTCTACGAGTACAATCCAGATAACATCGTACACCTTGCATTTTGTGATATTTCGTATCAACTTAACTCACAACGGACACTGCAAGGAGAATTTTTGTTTTGATAGTGAATGACTGGTGGTTGTTGACCTTAAGAGCTGAAAGAAAATTTTCGCTACAAGCTATTTATTTCAAAATATTTTTAAACTGTTGTAGAAATCGATTAAGTTAAAGCATCTTTGAAAGGAATCACTTGATATTATGTATCTAGATAATGTGTATATTTTTTCATATTACAAAAAAAAAAGAAAACCGCAACTAAATACTCATTCCGCCAGCGCATAAAAGTTCAATGAAATATTGCGCAGCTAAATCAAAACCATTCAAATCGCATTTGTCTTGAAGGTGCACAGCAGAGCTTAGAAAAACCGAAACATATATCGAGGAAATTTGCATTTCCGTCAGCTGTTGTTGACAAGATCTCTCAAATGCGGCTGCTGCGTCTGGTGGCATCTGCATTAACAATAACAACAACAACAACAGCAACAACAACAGCAGCTAAAGCAATAGAAACAATTCAACAAGTTGCACAAAGGCGACAACAGATGAGCAACGGCAGCAGCGCCAAAGTGCGCAACAACATGTGTCAGATGACAGCACACCTACCAATCTCTACTTAAAAAAAACAAGGAAAAAAAAGAAAATAATATTGAAAGAAGATTCACATGGACCACACCATACCACAGAAAAACTCAACTACGGAAGCTTAAGGCTTATATTGTACGTCAAAAGGAAAGTATCTACGAGTAATACAAAAAAGAAAAAAAAAAAGTAGCGACAACGATTTCATCAAATGGTCAAATGGAAATGCAGCATGACAGACAGACAGACAGGCAGACTGACAGATAGATATGTAGAGAAAAGGATTGACGCACAGACGGACAGTCAACACTAGGTACATATTATTCAATCGATGCTGTGTTTAAGTGAATGTGTTGCCACCAACGCCACATAAAGGGTGAGTTTTTTTTTAAAGTTTTATAAAAGATGTTCTCGATTGAGAAGTTGAGGAACTTATTAAGCAGCTAAAATTATGTGTAGTAGTAAAAATTGCATATGTCAATCTAATCTACAAATGGATCATAGGATCTCAAACATTCTTCTTTGTTCTTCTTTGCTGTTCCCAACTCTGTTTTAAATATTATTTGGAATGCAATGGAACTATGGAATGGATGGTTGAAAAGAAATCTTTAGGAGAAAATGCCATCATACCAATAATTCCAATGATATATGCAAATATTCCATTTTCAGTAGGTGGTCGACTTTGGAACAGCAGTGATAAGTCATTGACTAGCCCGTGCAGAAAAGTACAACAACCACAACTTTGGTGTTTTTTTGGAAAAACTGTAGTTTTTGTTCAGTCTTGCGGCGGCTCGATAAATAATTCTTTGATAGTAATTTCTGCGTTAGCCAAAACTTAGGCGCTATTATATACAATTTATCCACAGTTCACCGTTACTAAGGAGCAGAAAAAATCATATAAGCTTCTGTAAATTCAAGTACAAATGGAACACCCTTTCCCAACATACACGCCATAAAGCACATTAATCGACATGTTTGCATCTTTGCGAAGTTTTTCCTGGCTTGGACAGAAGCAGCAACAGCAAACGCAACTTTTCCTGGTTGTAGCCGCTGCTTTCGTCGTCATCGTTGTCGTTGTCGTCGCCGTCGATCGATCAAAATCAATGAATTTTCCTGTTGTTGTTTTTGTTGCTTTTGCTGTAGTTGCTGCTGCCGCTGTGTGACTTTAAATGTCATCTGTATCTGCTGCTGCTGCTGCTGCCGCTGCCACAAAATGAATGTCATTGCCATGATGCAATGCAAAATCTTTACATGAGGCAAATATTGTTGCATTTATTCGATTGTATCGCACAAATTGACAAATTGCCAAATAGGCTGTCGCGGGGTTTCCGCATTTTCAATTTTAGCTTTTAAACGAAGCCAAGGCAATCGATTGATATACTCTTAGTTGAAGTGATTAAAATTAGCAACAAATAATATAAACGAAAAAAAAAATCTCCATTAAACAATCAAATAATTTTTCTTTAGTCAATATTTATTGCTAATACGCAAACAAAATAAACAAGCAAGGGGCGTGTCTTTGCGGCATAACAAAGTGCTAATAATTTCTTGAACGAAGATGAGTAGAAAATTATACACCATGAGGCATAAATATAATTTGAAAAAATTTTTAAATTCAATGAAAATTTGCCTGAAGGCTTAAATACAGAAAATTTAAAGCGTTGCGTGTCTGCATATTTCTGAAATTGTTTCTTTATGAAGAAGTTGGCTATTGTCTATTTTAAAATTGGGAGAAGCCGAATGCCATACAACTCATATTTAATAAGTTATTGTTTTCGCGCTTCTTTAATTGGTTTTGTCTTTTTCTTTAAGCTAAAAGATAGCCAAAATATTATTGAAGAGACACTATATCATGTAAATGGTTACCTCGACATCTATTTCAAGAGTTTTTTAAACATATCGGAAATATATTGGCCATTTTGGTGCTCTGAAATTAAAAAGTGATCCAATAAGGGCGATCTTTCCCGTAGCTCTAGTAAAAACTGCATATATCATGAATTGTCATCGTCAATATATAATATTATTTATCCTATTAACCGCTCACGCAATAAAACTAAAAAGCCCATGTTTGTTAATAAATTTTTCCTGTAACCCTTGGCAGAAGACAACGAATTCCCTGGAAACCCATGAACGCTCTTGGATGGTCAATAGTCTTGGCAAGATGTGAATGATGGTTTTTTTTTTTTTTTTGGAGGTGAAAACTTTTATATATAATCTTCATCAGATACTTTAGTTTAATAATGTAAATATAAATCGACTTGCTGGATTCTGGCCTGTTCCTAGAAAATATTACTCCAAACGCGAGCAAGAACTATTTCCTGTGGTCTTTTGCGAAACAATATAAGAGAGAAATACCACCAAAGTTCCCCATACGCAAAACAAATGGGAGATGGTCCAAGATCGTGCAGAAGCTTTTGCCGAGCACTTAGAAGTTAGATTCGAACATTTCTACTTCTTCATCTGTTAGAACACAAGATCGAATGTTCTGGGCAGCTGCGCTCCCAGCATAAACCATCACTATCGAGAAGATCCCGTCGCACATCAAAGTGCTAAAAAATAGAAAGGCTTTAGATGCGATGGTCTTGACAACAGAACTCTGAAAGTATTACCAGTACTATTTTTGATACTTCTTTCGCTTCATTAAGACTTGGGCACTTCCCAAAATATTGGACGCCTGCTGGAACGCAGAAGGGACGTAGGAGTTAAAATGAAAAGACGCCTTCAAAGGATACTTCCTAGGGACTTCAATTTAAGAAATATATGTATCTCATTACCTTTGTAGTCAGCATCATTAATTTTATTATTGTTTAATTTATATTAAAACCTGATGTGCTCCATACGTTGTTTCCACCTTTGATTAGAATTTGTCATCGCGTAGGTCGTTTTATACCTTATGTACTTACTTACTTAAATTGCCTTTAACCGTCTTCCGGTCATGGCCGCATTTAGGGAAGGCGCGCCAACCTCCAAAATCTTGTGCGCGCTGGCGCCAGTTGTTTTGAATGCCAAGTACGGAGAGATCTCTCCATACCTGGTCATTCCAACGCATGCCTGGTCGTCCTCTATTTCAGCGTCCTCCAATCATGTTTGGATACCCATGTAAACCATGAGTGGTTGAACTCTTTCATCCATTTGAATGAGGTGACCAGCCCAGTTCAGCCGCTGGATTTGTATGCGCTGAACTATGTAATCTTAGCGAATAGCTCGTACAGCTCGCCGTTCATACGGGACGTAAACTCGTCGCCGACAATAATAGGACCGAAAATCCTGCGAAGAATCTTCCCCTCAAAGACTTCCAACGCTGTTTCATCTAACTCATCTTCAATCACGGTCCATGTCTCTGTGACATACAATGGGACCGCGAGTATCAGCGTCTTATAGATTTTTATTTTTTTCTTTCGACAGAGGGCTTTACTTGCTCAGCCCAAAAAAGCATATGTGATTCTTTGCCTGATCTCCTTGGTTATCTCGGATCCAAGATAGACGGAATGCGAGAAGACACCAAGTACTTCGTCTTGTCCTCATTCACCGCTAGACCCATGAGCCGAGATTGTTTTTCAATCTCCGAGAACGCCTTGCTGACTCGCTGTTCCTGCGTACCGATGATATCGATGACATCGGCGTACGCGAGCAGCATTACGTCCTTTTAAAAGATCGAGCCCGACATACTCTGTATGCCTTATGTAGCGCTCCATAAACTTAAATCACCTTTATGGAAGGGATCCAAATTTCTTAGTCGTTCACCGAAGACTTCGTTTCGTACTTTTTCGAGCAACGCCTTAAGATCGCTGCATGCTTTATAGAAGTTTCATTTGTCTAGACGAAGCGTTCGCTTAAGCAGCACAAGATTGCGTACTTCAACATTAAAAGTTTGATTTCATTATATTGAAGAATTGTTGCGAAGTGGTGGGAAGCAGCCTCATGGATATTTCTTCTAAAAAACTCAATAGCATAATCCAGGTCTCTACTATTTACTATATCCATGTTAAGCTGTATTCGTTGGCTCAATTCCTTCTGGAAGGTGTTAATATCTGCTTTGTACTGTAGTAGTCTGGGGTTATTTTATGCTTCAACTAATATAGTAGAATGATCAGTGCATAAGTCGGGAGTCGCGTAAATAGATAGTATCGAAGCAGGGATTACTTACAACGAAGTCACCAACAATGCTTAACAATTGGTATTAAATCTATTAATCAATCGTAAGTCAAAATGAGCAATATTCAACAAATATATAATTTTTAAAACCATTTTTGTTTATATTTTACTATATGGTTCTTCTTATTGGGGTAGCAGGTGGTAGCAGGTGTTTAAACTGCCCATCCATATATGCATTCACTTATAACATCTTTGTTACATTATGTGGGTGGCATAACTCATAAATATGTATCTCTGCTGCTACTCCTTTCAAGACACTAAAAATATATATAAAGAAAAATTTAATAAAAAAAAAAAAACTTTCACTATTTATCACATTAAATTGGAATTAATATTTTATTTAATATAAAACTTTTCAATATAATTGCTTTTCGAAGTTTTTATTTATTTGGAATGATTGTAATTTTCTTCAGCCATAGACCATTTTCATGCCAGTAGTCAAATCTAAATTGTTTTAATTTCTCATGGCGACAAAGAAGATAATTCCTAATAGAACGTCCATTAAAAAAGTTAATAAATATGGCGCAACAGGATCCTCTCTACTTTGTATAAGCAAATATATACGAACTGCCATGAAATAAAAACAAAACAATTATTTAATTGATATAAAAGTTGTTTCTATAATTTTTCTACTTACAAGCACGTAGACCGACTATAATAAGCAGCAAAATTAGGGAATACATAAACTGAAAGCGACTCATTCCGACGACGTTCGAAAGTGGACTAAGAATATACTCGTGCATTGCTCTATATAGAGAAATGATTGTGAACAGCTGATGAATACTGCGAAAATAAAATTTGTCGCATGAACAGTATTTATTGTTGATTAGTTTTCTTCTTTTATTTTTTTAAATTTATTTTTCGTTATGGCTTTATGGTTTCGGTTTCAAGTTTATACATATATGACAAAGCCGCGTGCATATTTGTGAATAAATTTTATTTAATTTGCAAATATAAAAATAATGATTAATAGAAATCGATATGGCGTATGTCAAATGTTTAGCTATAATCAGAATAGAAATATGGAAAAGACGTAGCGTAAGTTGTCAGCTTTCAATTCCTGCAGTATTGTATTTGGAAAGCAGAATCGTTCGCTTTTCAATGCTGCTTTAGCTTTGTCTTTAACCTTCTCGTCCGCTCAAATCCTAGCCAACGGCCAAGCTACACACTTTCCCCTCCCGCCCAGCCGCACACACTAAGTGCTATGATGAATTGAATATCAGTATTGAGTAACCAATATCATAAGATCATCTCCACCGTGGTCGAACTAGCAAGCACGTTGCAGTCCAGGGTGTCAAAGAGACGATTGTTGTCGCTATTTGCTTTCCGCACAGAAATAGAAATCACGCTGGACTTGAACCTCGAGATTGTACGGCCTGAAGACTTAAAGAATGCGTGTGCATCTTTTCCTCAATAAAGTGAACTCGTCTAACTTCAACGCAACTCAAGAAAACAAGCCACAGTATTCCAGGCCACAAGCCCACGCCACAGCCACTGAAGTAATTACTTACATACTTAAATGGCCGTCAACCGTCTTCCGGTCATGGCCGCATATAGGAAGGCACACCAGCCTCCATAGTCTTTTGACCGCTGGCGCCAGTCGTTTTGAATGCCAAGTACGGTGCCCGGTCGTCATCCTGCGGAGAATCTTCCTCTCGAAGACTTTCAACGCTGTCTCATCCAACTCAATCACGGTCCATGCCTCTGCGCCATACAATAGCACCGGGAGTATTAGCGTCTTATAGATCTTTATTTTTATCTTTCGAAAAAGGGCTTTACTTCTCACTTGCTTGATCAGCCCAAAAAAGAATCTGTTTGAAAGCGTGATTCTTCGCCTGATCTCCAGGCTGACGTTATTGTTACTGGTTATCTCTGTTTTAAGATAGACGAAGTTATCTACAACACTGAAGTTGAAATTCTCCATCGTTACTGACCGTCCAAGACGCGATGAAGGAGTGCGAAAAGACACCAAGTACTTCGTATTGTCCTTATTCACCGCTAAGCCAATAAGCCGAGACTGTTTTTCAATCTCTGAGAAGGCCTTGCTGATTCGCCGTTCCTGCGTACCATTGATATCGATGTCATCGGCGTAAGTGAGCAGCATTACTTCCTTTTGGAAGATCGAGCCGGAATACTCTGTATGTACGGGCACTGGCGTAGGATGTATTCCATCAGAAGATTGAAAAAATTGCACGACAAAGCCTCGCCCTGCCTGAAACCTCTTTTGGCATCAAAAAGGTCGGAGAGGTTTTTCCCCACCCTGACAACGCTTTGTGTGTGTGATAGCGTCGTCATGCAAAGACGAACAATTTTTGCCGTCGAAAAACTTCGATCGTATCGGCGTGTCGAAAGCAACTGAAGTGCTTCTCCTAAATAAGAAGTTTGTACGTTCGCACGCGCAACCCTGCTGTGTATAGAGTGTATTGAAGAGTATCCACAGGGTCATACTCTTCGGTTTAAATGAAAAAAACAGCAGGATACTGACCTGTACATAGAAAAAAATTACACCAAACGCTTCTACGAACTATTCCCTGTGCTCTCTTACGAAGCAATATGAGCAACAAAAACTACCAAACATCCATAATCGCAAAACGCCTAAAGAAAGTAAGGAAACTTTTGCCGAACACATCCTTTCGACTGCACATCCGGTAGTCGCAGAAGACGTGTTCAATTCCATCAAAACTGAAACGATTCAGCCCTATATCAAAGTGTTAAAAAGAAGAAAGGCCCCATTTGAAGATGGTCTCGGCAATAGGCCACTGAAAACGAACTCTTTTTGGTACTTCTTTTCGACACTTCATTGAGACTTGCGCACTTCCCAAAATGTTGGAAAATGGCCCAATTCGTTATAGTTCACAAGTCTGGGAAGATCCCGTCATTCGTTGACTCATACCGGTTCATCAGTCTCCTGTCGTCCATTGCGAAGCTATTTATAGATGCCCGGTGACGAAGATATATGCGATTGAAGAGGTTAATCATAGGATAACACCTTTTCAGTTTGGCTTTAGGAAGGCACACGGAACTCCTGAGCAGCTCAATAGGGTGGTAAACTTTATATTATATGAATTCCAGTCAAAAAATTGTACGGTGGCTATTTAACTGGACATCCATCAGGCTTTTGACAAGATATGGCACGACGGTCTACTGTGCAATTTAAAAGGCATCCTCCTACCAACAGTGAAATACGAGTATATACGAACAGACAGATGTAAATAAACTTTTATTGGTGATCAAAATATATAATTTATAGAGTCTGCCATGTTTACTTCTGCTTAAATAAACATTCCCTTCGCCCTCCACGGCAACTCAGATTGACACACTTTCCATAGAAATTATTGCACGTCATATTTTGAAGACGAAGAATTTCTCGAAGTATTTAACCTTTAAAATATTTCTGTGTGGTATGTAAATGATTCATGCAGCAGCTTCTACTTCCAGAAAAACAACAATAATACAAAAACAATAATAACTTCATTTTCATGGAAAAAGTTTTTCTCTCAGGCAGCCCAAAATGCATTGACTTTTCTGGCTGACAAACGAGCGGTAAACGCGGTGATCGCGGTAAAAGCGGTGGCGCTTCTTCCTGGCTGCTTTGGCAACAACTTTGACTTACAACTCGTGAACTCTCGTTGGCAAATTTTCTCCCCCGGTGTAGCTATGGCGCACATTATTAGCTAATGACCTCCAATAACACCTACAGACACGATCCGACAATGACGACGACGACGTCGACGACGGCAACAACTATTTACAGCGACCGCAATGACTTCTGCCAGTGCAAGCGACTACCACAACGACTGTTGCAACGCTGGAGGAACTCTCTGCAACTCAGCTCATCTGTCGTCAGCATCTTTCACTTTCTTTCTTTCACTGACGACGACGTTGAAGATGCAACAAACGAAAGAAATTAAGCAAAATGTTAAAAATCTGTTGGAAAAAATCGAAGAAAAATTAAAGAAAAAAGGAAAATGTTGCGCCTGTTTTTCCACGAATTTTTCTCGAATATTTTTGTTGTTTTTTCTTTTTTTTTTTTCTGCTGCCTCTGTGCATGCAAATTGAAAGCGTGTTTTGTGCATTATTGACGCCTGTCGAATTTTATGTCTGCGCCTTTGAGTTCATCAGCAGCGGCAGCAGCAGCAACAATTGCAAAAGCATCGCTGAATGACAACTTCTGCGTCTCACTTCACATGTATCTCAAAAATTAACGTGTATGATTTTTAATATTTTTTTCATTTTTTATTATTTGCAGTGAAATTTAACATCTTCAGCGTATTTGCAACGCAATCTTCACTTTCGTAATGAGGAAATAATCAACCACGTCAGCTCAAAACTCCCATCAACAGCAACCAACATCTTCTTCTGCTTCATGCTCAAAAAAAGTGTCAATGTACGATTCCAAATGCCATAAAGTCTTTAATAAAACAACAAATATGAGCTGTGAGTAAAAATAAAAATAAAAATAAAAGAAATTATATTTCTCCGACATTTTGATGATGCTTTTGCATGCGCTACTTAATAAGTTTGAAGAAAGAGTTGTGTTATAATGAAGAAACCTTTGTTACGCAGTTACTCAGTGAGCGCTACCAGTAATATTTTATATGTGAACTGACTTAAAGGTACATTTTACTTTCTTGAACCATAGTTTTACAAGGTGTGTCTCAAAATTTCCCGAACTTTTAAAATGGTCAAAATGCAGTTGTGGTCAAAAATTCGGACATAACTTCCTTCTTCGCGAAATTCTGGCAGAATACAACGATAAGACGGAGCAAACGCCTCATAACACCGAGATAAAATGACCCATTGATTGTTTGACCCGGTGAAACGAACTCTTAGTGAATAATGCCCTTCAAATCGTAGAAACAAATCAACATTGTCTTCACTTTTGACATTTCCGAACGTAATTTTTTGTGTTTTGACTCACCGGGCGGCTTCCAATCGCCACTTTGACGCTTGGTTTCAGGGTCGTATTGAAAACACCCAGTCTCGTCACCAGTAATAATGTTCAAAAGAAAGTTTTGAACCTTTTTGGCAACTTTAATGATGTCTATCGAATGTAGAATCCGAGCCGCTTTTTCCTCGTCTTTCAATTGATGCGGAAAAAATCGTGCACACACTTTCCTGAAGCCCAAAATGATCGACCAAAATGCGATGGTTTGAGTCTGGAAAATCCAAATTCCGATTCCATAAGCCGCAATGACTATTTCGGCTTACTTTGATGAATTTACGGAACATTTTCATTGAAAAAAAAAAAAATATTCAATAATTTTTTGGCATGAATCCTTTCTTAAAGAGCGAAACTGCCGTTATTTAAATCCAAGTACCGTTCATAATTCGCATTTGCATACCAATTACTTATTTAAATGGCCGTCAACCGTCTTCCGGTCATGACCACATTTAGGAACGCATGCCAGCTTCCGTAATCTTGTGTGCGCTGGCACCAGTCGTTTTGAATGCCAAGTCCGGAGAGATCTCACCATATCTGAACATCACAATGCGTCGTCCACCAATCATGTGTGGGTCATGTAAACCATGCGTGCTGGAGCTCTTTCATACATTCGAATGAGGTGAACAGCCCAGTGCAGCCGCTGGAATTTTATGCGCTGGACTATGTCAACCTCATCAGAATCTTCCTCTCGAAGACTTCCAATGCTGTTTCATCTGGCTCAATCACGGTCCATGCCTCTGTGCCATACATTAAGACCAGGAATATCAGCGTCTCATAGATCTTGATTTTTGACTTTCGAGAGAAGGCTTTACTTCTTATTTTCTTACTCAGCACAAAATAGCATCTGTTTGCAAGCATGATTCTTCGCCTGATCTCCAGGCTGACGTTGTTGTTGCTGGTTATCTCGGATAGAAAAAAAATTTTCTACAACACTGAAGTTGAAATTCACCATCGTCACTGACTGTCCAAGACGCGATGACGGTGTGCGAGAAGAAACCAAGTATTTCATCTCGTCCTCATTCACTGCTAGACCCATGAGCCGAGACTATTTTTTTATTTGTATGGGAGAATCAAAATATCCAAATTTGACGACTCTATCCTTTATCGTCTTCAAGATCTCGATTTTATACGTGCACCCAGACAGAAGAACATATCTTTATCGACTCACCATTATCACTCGTGCAGTAATTCATACCATATCTGATTTGCTTGTGCAAATTTACCATATTTTGCAACAAATGGAAATTGAAACAGAAATTCATTGAAATTAAATTTACTCCAAAGAGATGCATTTTTGACTTCAAGGCCTTCGTAAATAAGCAAAATTGTAGCTATTGAAGTATTTTCAATCCAGTTTACGTTTATAATTCGTATTTGTACAACAATTTGTAAATTATGCGTTCCAACGTTGGGCGCCAATTGGTAAATAAATATTACGGCGGCATCAATTAAAATTATTTATTCAAAAATTCAAAAGAAGCATACGATCACGTAATACTGATTCGGTAACGTATACTGCCTCCTTATTTTTTTTCCTCGACTGATTTAATAATTAGTTTGAGACGAGCTTTATATTCAATAAAATGGTGCAACTTTGCATACATATTGCATTAAAATAGAGTTTTCATGACTTCGCTTTCATCGAAAATCTATTTTTCTTCCATGAGACGCATTTTTGACCTTCGTAAATAGTAAATACTTACAATATTGGAGTATCAACTATTAACTTATAATGCCCCACGTTGGGCGCCAGTTAATATATTAAGCTGGCATATGCTGGCTTGATAACGTCATATTTCTGTGCCGTATTTGATTATATCACTAGAGACGATCTTTATTTGCAACCAGACAGCACAGCTTGACATATAGTTTGCATAGTAAAGGAGTTATTGCACATAAAGTTCATCGACTCATTTATATACATTAAAACTTTGGATGACTTCGAAGCAAACGTACAAACAGCCATTATTAGCAAAGATAGAAATGCGCTTCATTGTTTCACTGCACGTTTAATAGCTTCCAAATTTATTTAAGCATCTTTTTAATGCTTAATTGCATCAATTTGTGCTACGCTCTCCATTTGAAATCGTGTAAGGTGGCCCTACACCTGCAATTAAACGCTTTTTCTTGCAATTGAAGCGCAGCCAAAGGTGTCGCAGCAAAAAAGATCTTAAACAAAAAAAACTCTATTAAAAAAAAAAATAATAATAACAGCGCTAATTGCCGCCCAACGATGCATTTATTCAAGCAGAAAAAGCTGACTAAAAAAAAATACAAATTTTTTAGGTAGTAAAAGCAAAAAGCAAAGAGTGCCCGAAACCGAAAAACCTAATAATAAAACGCTTTGAGTTAATAAAATACTAAACATGTTTATTAATTTATTTCTCCATATAAACTTCTTCTTTTTTCTTCGCTGTCGCTCAACTCAAATGAATACTTCATTCATTCAAAGCTGATTCTGCGAATTTTCTTCATTGAGCGAAGAAGACTATTGTCGACATTTTCCCTAATTGTTATTTTTGTGCTGCTTTTTGCTGCTGCTTTATACAGTTGTAAAACTTTCTTTTCCATTTTCACAGGAAAGAAAAATTATTGTTTGACTTGGTTGATTTTTTTTTTTTTTTTTTTGCTGCTGTTGCAGTTTTTCCACAAATAATTTATACAAGTTTTTTTTTTTTTTTATACACAAGGTTTTGCTGTTTGGGCAAGCGCGACGCAGTGCGGTACGCCGACGTTGACTGCAATTTTCAAATAAGGTGCAAGGGAAAATGTTGACGCTGCTGTTTTTCCGTTTTTCCGCACTGATTTAGCTACTTTCTTGCACAAACATTGTTTTTCCAGTTGTTTATTGCGCGAATTTTTCACTTGGCAATCAAAACATGAAAAAGAAATACAAACGAAAGACTTAAGCAACGAACTTGACTAACTTGAATGGTGGCATCTAATATTGTGAATGATTGTTTAAATGTTTCAAATGAATTATTTATTTATTTATTTATTTTATTTACACACTTAATTAAACATTAATCATTTTTTAGTAGACAGACAATTTTTAGTATGGCATGTTGATTGTGGCAAGTGTTTGGCTTTGGTGTTAAAAAAATATTAAAGCAGTTTAATGGAAAAAAATCATTACCAAGCTTGGTACAGAATAGTGTTTACTTTCTCGAAATGGTATCTGCTATATGGTTGTTGGAAATAAATACAAGTGTCATTGTTAATTGAAATTTGCACACATTATTAGTAAATTATGCTGCCCCATGTTGGGCGCCAATTAGTAAATTAGGTTGAATAATTTATTATAAACTCAAGGTTTAAAGGTGCGTTCATTCCTACAGATTTCGTTATTTTGAATATAAAGTCGTAACATTTTCTGTCAGCGAAGTTTCGCTATCCGGTTAAGATATGCATTTTGTTTTGTGGAATAAAGTCTATAAATTCGAAGCGTTTTATGTGGACTGTACATGCATTCCATATAATATTTTTCAATGAATTGAGTTTACTATTTGTCAGAGTACACATATGTTATGGTAAGTTGGGTAATGATGCTGAATTGTTAAATTTTTGTGTTACGTCGAATGACATTTTGAATTATTTAGTCATCAAACTGCAAATGATTCACAAACATAATTTGGCGCAAGTAAATAAAAATGTTATTTTTTTGGTAAACTTTGTGTTTGAAGATTTATGAAGAAGCGTCAAAGAACTCATAAAAATGCTTAAAGCTTAAAATGGGTTTATGGAATCGTTTAGGCTCGGTCTGCCTCGTATATTTGCCGTGAGTCAGGCCATTTGGCATATGGTGCGTATGCTTAATATCGATAATAAAAAACGCCTCTGACACGCACAACCGAAATGGAATGTCATAAAATCGCACTCGGTTAGGCAATACATACTCGAGGCACATTCAGAGACCAAGTACAACTCATAATGACATTTAACATGCATTCATTAGCGACGACGACGACGACTACGACTACGACGATGACGATGCCGCCTATGGCTGATGTTGGCGCTCATTAGGCGTAAAATTCAGCGCTGGCAATAATATCAACACCAAAACAGGAGCAGCAGGAATAGCAGCGGGCATAGGAATAGGCGCAACAAGTGAAATCAAGTGGCGGCAGCTTATTATGCGCGGCACTTTATTTAAATGCGACGACGACGAGGACGGCACAGGACGACACAAACAGCAAATGAACTGCAGTCACTCGAAGGCAAGATGCATTCCAAAAGGCAAAAATGGCCACGCGAATTACTTTATTAAAAGACAAACACAGACGCATAGAGTGAGAGAACTGTAAACGATCAACACATTTAAGCGAATCTTGGCAAGCGTTTCTGCTGAAGTTGCCTGCAGGCAATTTAGAGGCTGCCAAAGTCGTTGCCAGCGGGCAATGTCGTCTGCAACGGCGGCGGCGGCGGCAAATGAAGCTGTTTGGCATGTTGGACCGCACGCACTTTTCCAAACGACGCGGACGACGACGTTTAGTACTCGCTGCGCATTTCATAATATCTCAATTGTTGGCGCTAAATTGGTTTCTAAGAAATTCTACAACTACGCTTAGAGCTAGTTTCGTAGACCGTCGACCCTTTGGCAACGCTCTGACTCTGAGGCTGCCGCTAATTAAGGTCGGCAAATGATTGCGCATGTGCGTCGTTCAGTTTAGTTCAGTGCAGTTCAGCGTAGCTCAGCTCAGTCGTTTGCAAATTGCCGTGGAGCATTGCGATTTAATTGCATACGCCGCTGCATGCTAAACGTTGCTGCTAGATTATTTTGCTCGTTTGATGATGCTGCAGCAAATTGCATCAGCATCAGTTTTTAGCTCCAGTTTATAGATCAGTTGAAGGTTGGCAAAACGTTTTCATTTTCATTAGTTTGTTGTATGCTCTTAAGTTATGTGTACCCTACACGCATTTAGTGTGTGTAAGGTATTAAAAATTTTGAATGGAGTTTGTAACGCATTTCAAAAGAAATACTCTGAAGAACTGTTAGACGAATCACTTCATGATCAACGCGTCACAAATTTATGCAGCAAAACTAAGCTAACCGTTCTTACCCGAAGACTACGACTACCGCCAATGAGGACAGAACACCATGATAAAGTTTTTGTAGTGAATCCTTTAAAGGCACGGTAGGGTAAGTTGGCTGAATAAAAGCGTAGACCGAGACGAAAACGGGGACGCTTTGGGGTGAGAAGAATCGAAGAAAGGCAGAGCTACCAACACATTAGTACGTCACCCCATTCTAACTCTTCTCGCGTCGAACCATCGTACAATATGTCCATCTTTCTGTGTTATTGTAGGAAAATATTTTTTTTTTGTTGTATTCTATATTAATGCCACACGGATCCAGATAGAATCCAGATAGGAGTATTCCAAGCTATCTTTTAGTCATACACACTCGTCTTGAGTGTTCTTTCTGGTTGGAAAATATTTTTTTTTTCATTTTAACATTTTGTGTGTAGCGTATTGAAGCTTCAGTTTAACCGAAGTAAACAGTCTCTCCTGATTTATTTAAAATCAATTTTTTTTTATTTTTTACTTTTTGGAATTTTTATTAGAAAAAACACGCCTAATTTAAGCTGTTTGTCTTCTTAGTCCTTTGGCCCCTTACTCGAGTATTTAATAATAGTGCGCGACTGGCACAAAATATGAGAAAAAAAAAAAGAAGAAACATTTTTCTATGCTTAAAGCCTACTTTAGCTGGTTGTTTGTTTGCGTATTTAAATTCTTATATATAGCGACTTAATAGTGTAATGAGTTGCTCAGTTCCCTCGATTATAATTAGAATACATGATTAGCGTTTAATCCGCTGCGTTTACAGGACAACCCGTCTATAACTTTGCATAAAAGTTGAGTAAACTTGCATAGCATGTGTGTTGCTCTATAATCAATTTTAATATTTTCATGTTTACCTTTTATTAAACCTTTCACACGGTAGATTCTATATTAAGTTTGAAGTAAACGTTGGACATTTACGAGGATTTTCCATGAATTAAGCTACATGAAGTGCAGGATACACAATGAAAGTTTGTGCTGTGCTTGCTGGTTCCAACACTAAAAAAAAAAAAAAAATCAAAGTAGACCTCGTTGAGCCTAAAGCAATATTTAGCTGATAGGTAGAAAATTTTTTCCAATATATTATCTGCCACCATTAAATCAAGCACAGCTCAATTAAAAAAAAAAAAAAAAACAGCCGCCAGACATGAATTTGAAGCTTCTACTTTCACGACATCATTGATCGCACTAGTTGGCTTATAGATTTGGAACTAATGAGCCGAATTTGTCAATTGGCGCCCAACGTGGGGCAGCATAATTAACTAATTGTTATGCAAATTGAGTCTTCAATTCAATTTAGAGTACATCAAAAGGAGTTTCATTGTTTTTCGATACAATAAAATTAGATCTGCTCATTAATAATTTGAAAACTGCGGATTATTTGCAATGCATCTGGTACTTACTGTGATGCAATATTAACGGAAGAAGTACGCGATATTGTTCTCGGCTTCTCAGTAACTTTCACAAGTTTTAACGATTTATGTAAATGGTAAGACGAAAACAAGGACTTTGTCTTAAAATGTATTCACTCGGAAACTTAAAAACACTTAAAATGTATAAAGAAATTGGCTCCTTTACTCGCCGTCAAAGAAAGACTGTTATTGCTGCAGGCTTTTCAAAACTACGGACTCTGGTTATGGTTTGAGTTCGTCATCATTACTGACTTTGTCTCTCTCCTGACGGATCATCTGAAAAACTGCGCAAATCGTGGAAAAGGAAACCCAACTTATTTGCCTGCAGACATCTGTAATGAGTCATAAATCGAATGGGTCAGCAAGTATTATCGAAGTTTGTTAATGAATTAAAATCAGCAAATATTATTCAATAAGCGCGGATTCCACACCAGACCTTTTTCGGTTGATTGACAGATTTTCACCAGTGCAGGAGCATAAGGCTCTCTTCTCCAACAATTGTGAGAGATCCAGACAATTGCTAAGATTGTTAATTTTGATAAATTGATATCACAGGCTTTTATTCTGCATGTTCGTAGGCTGTCACATAGGTGATAATAAAACTGAATTTTTGCTTTGATATGCGACAATGGATGAAACATTGCTCCATCATTTCACACCGTAGTCCAATTGACAGTCAGCTGAATAGACTGCACGTGATGAACCGAATCCATAATTCGAAAAAACTTGGGATGTGCATGGTAATATTCATCGACTATTTTAAAAAGGAAAATCGATCAACAGCGACTATTATGTAGCGTTATTGGAGCATTTGACGGACGAAATCGGGGAAAAACGGCACCATTTGAAGAAGAAGAAAGTGCTGTTTCATCACAAATCAATGAAAACGATGGCAAAACGACATGAATTGGGCTTCGAATTTGGCTCCCAGCAACATTTTTCTATTCTCAGAACTGAAGAAAATAATCGCTGGAAAGAGATTTAGCGCCGCCGAAATTTAAGCATATTTTAAGTTTAAAGACAAATCGGACTTTAACAAGTAAGAAAATTACAGTCGGGCGTAACCGACTATAAGAGGCCCTGTACCAGTACAGGTCGCCTAACAAACACATTAAATGTTTCCCTAGCTTATGACCAAACTTAGGACCACTTCTCACCACTGCACGAACAAGTGCCTTATAAAACCTTTTTTTATGTATGAAATGAAAAATTTTTAAATAAACTTGTAAAATTCCGGAGAAGTCCTAGTCGAATGCAAAAAACACGAAGTCTCTATTTATTACCGTTTCCGAGATACTTTCCTTCATACGAACGGACAAACGGACATGGCTATATCGACTCATCTATCACTGACCATAATGGTGGTAACTTTGGGGGCTCTACCACCATAATTTTTACCTGTTACATACATTTACACAAAACCAATAGTCTCTTGTACCTTCGGTCCAGGAACTAAAAATATTTGGAACCTTAGAATTCCGTAAATTCTTCGTGAGCGATCAGAGTTCTTTGTGTGGATGGTTATAGGGTTTTGTGAGTTTTTCGCTTTTGAGTACTTGGGAATTCAATATTTTGCAATTGCAGATTGCCAATGATTTAATCTCTTGGTTATAAGGTTATAGAGTTTGAGTTTAATGGCTTTAGCTTAGGAAGCTTGATTCATAGGTTTATCTGGCTTAATAGTTCAGAATTTGGTTTTTTGTAGGGACTGAAATCCAGAGTTGGTACTAGTTAGGCTGAAAAACAATAATTGTAATATCTAATTGAAAATGTTTTCAATTAAAGAGAACCACAACAACAACAAACAATTTCCAGATCCGTGATTTGTGGTACATAGTTGTTAGCTGCTCCCTCCATATAACGATAAAATATCAAAGAAAAATGTATTTAAATATTTTATAGATGGTAAGAGATGGAAGCGCAATTTTTGTCGATTTATCCTACTTTAAGTCTGCTATAATGCTAAAAAATAAATGGACCTATCGTAGAACTCAAGTGGACATTCAGTAACCATTTCATGTTCATTAAAAGAAAATTGGTCAATTGGAAAATTCGACTTTAAATTGAAAATGATTTTTAGTATTCGGAATTTCTTATTTTTTCAAGAGTAAAAATGTAGGACCATATCTTCAATATTAAGGGAGCCATAGATAATTTACGACAGATATTGATAGATAAAAATTTTGAGATAAACCTATTCTATAATTTGTATGAACATATCTTAGGGTATCTCGGATTCAGTCTTTTGGACAGAATGACAAGATCAACTCATCGTCTTCTTTTTCTTAATAAAATAAAAATCACGTTTCGTAAGACCCTTTGTAAAAATACGCTAGTGATGCTTCTTGATAGATTCCATCCTGTGACTGTCCTAATATTAGCAAAAGAGTCAACTATCCTCAGGGAGATGTTCCATGTATGTATATACAGAAATGGTCCATGATGGAAATATTTATGAATAAATGAAAGATAATATTAAATATTAAAAAAAAAAAAAAAAATAGAAGAGAGTGAGAGCAACTGGAACGCATGCTTAATGAGTCGCTTTCTGTTGGTTGCAGCAAAACTTCAAGATTCACGTAGCAGTTTGTAAATTTATTTTTTGTCATCGTTGTCATTGTTTGTGCGGCACTCCACACACACTGAAGTTGGCTATTTTTGCAAAATAGACAAAAGAGAACGCGCTATGAGGCATGCGACATTGCCAACTGGGTTAATGTGCAACCAGTATGCCGCTGCAGCGACTGTTGCAAGTTGACAGCGATGTACTACATTTACCTATAAAATGGCAAACAAAACAAGTGAAATAGAGCCAGAGTGAGACGAAGTGACAGCGCGAACGCACACTTTTCGAAAATTAAATTGAAATAAAATGCTTTCGAGGGCAACTCAGACAGCGCATAAAGTTTAAGGAGACAGTTGACTACTATTGTTGATATTTATGCGCTGAAACGTGGCCTGACAACGAAAAATTGGTGTAAAAGTTCAAAAATTTGAAATGATTTCTTTGAGAGTTGGTAATTCCAAAAGTAGGCGAAATTATGTCGAATAGTTTTTAAAGTAGTTCATAGAATGTAGCTCCAAAATTTGAAATTCGCACAAATTTTTGGTCAGTTACTTCTGGAATTACCCACGTAGACACATCATTAGCTTTCTCTTTAATCAAAAACTTCGCTCTGCATCCTGCAGATAATTCTTCATGCAACAATTATAGTTTTTTTTTAAATTTTTTTAGCGTAAAAAACAGTTTACCGTTATTAACAAGATGCCGCATTCCACAATAGTCGTAAATGTTGCACGCCTGCCACTGCAACAACATGGCCCAGACTCGCCCAAAAGGCATAACATTATTAATTAATAATAAGAAGCTGCAGGAGCGAACACCACTCAACTCCGACTCAACTCAACTCAACGCGACTAAAGATCGTCGTCCAGCCAGATGTACAGTAGCCTGTGTATCTTAGCAACTATTTCTAAGTAGTTCCAGTTCTGCAGTTCTTTTCGAAGTATTTAATTTTGCTACTGGCTGCGCTTCGCGTACTTTTGGCAAATCGTTAGTGAATTATTTGCTACAAAAAACCAAAAACAAAAAACAAAAAAGTTGTACGGCAAACTTGCAACATAAGGCAACGAATTTGTCAAAGTTGTTGAGTGTTTTTTTTTTATTTTATATTTTTTGTTCCTCAATATTTTTTACTTTGCCGCTGACTTGTCGCCTATTGAAGCCGAGGCATGTTGCACACATGTTAACAAGTCCAAAGACAAGAACAAGTAGCAGCAGAAGTTTCAACAGCAACAGCCGCAGCAGCAGCAGCAGCAACTAATTCACAATTCGCTTGTAAATTGTTGCTTTTAGGCCTCCGTTTTTGCGCGCTTTTTGAATGGTGAACTTTTTTTTACTCATTTTTTGACTTCCGACAGCCATTGGCACTTCGTAGAAGTTCTTTCAATACACTGAGAAAAAATTATGATACAGAAGAAGCAATGTTTCCGTCTGGTATTTCTTGGAGCCTTCAACAATATAATTTAGTTCACAAAGCAATTCCATATAATAAGAGAAGTGACATCTCCTTCCCTTTAATTAGATGTTCGTGCGTTGGCCTTGTGACGTGCCACTGCAAAATACTAAGCACCAGTGAAGACACAGTTAGAATATGCCGAACGTTTCGGTAAACCTCTCCGCCTTCTAATGAAATATGTATGCAGTAGAGAGTCGGTCAAGGAGATCATTACACCAGATCTGTCGCTAACTTTTGGTATGAGGCGGATTTTCGCAATGCCCTATTGCTTAGAAGAATGTTGCCTAGTAAAAACTCTGCAGTCGAAAGCAACTTGGTGAGGAAGAGAAAGGTGAGAAGAAAATCAAAAGGAAGATGAAAGGTATGATCTGGAAGATGTTGAAAGGTTGCGCGATAGTAATGAAGCTTGTAACTGCTATCAAAGGTCAAGAGACTGGCCAAAGGTTTCAAGCCCCGAGTTACTTCCTGTAAAGCTGAAAATGAATTACTAGTTACAGATGCACGGGAATCATTAAAAGTTTGGAGAACTTACTTCTGTAATTTACATGGGTGCGATAAAGAATACAGTGCCGCCTAAAGAGATCAATGCCAATATTGTAGAGCTACTGGTCTAAATCGAGGTAAATTCGGTTAAATGAGTATGTATCCAGCAATTGGAATTTCAGTGGTTCTTGTCCTATCTTACAGAAAGGAGACCAGCTATAGATTCTTTGATTAGGGTACAAGGGGAGAAGACCCGGTTACAGAGAAGACTTAGCTATGGGAAATACCTGGTTATGGAGGAGACTCGGCTCTGGAGAATACTTGGTTATGGAAAAGCCCTAGGTATGGAATATATCTGCTTATGGAGAAGACCCGGGTAAGGAGAATACCTGTTTATGGAGGAAACTCTATTATGGAGAAGGAAACTCGGTTATGTAAAAGACCCGGCTATGGAAACGACCCGGTTATGGAGAAGTCTCAGTTATGGAGAATTCCCAACTATGAAGAAGTCCAAACTATGGAGTAGTAGTAATGGAGAAACCTTGGGTATAGAGTAGACTTGTTTATGTAAAAGCCCAGCTATGGAGAAGTTCCTGTTATGAAGAAGACTCGGTTATAAGTATGGTTATGGAGAAGACCCCGGTATGGACGAACCTAGGATTATTTTAGAGAAACACCAGTTATGGAGAAGACCTAATTATCGAGAAGACTCAGTTATGACGAAAATTCGTGTATGTAGAAGCCTCGGTTATGGAGAAGACTCGCTTAAGAAGAAAACCCTATTATGGAGAAACGTCGGTTATGGATAATAGCCGTTTATGGAAAACCCCGGGTTGGAAGAAGAACCGGAGTATATCTTTATTTTGGAGAAAACCCGGTTATGGAGATGACCCGATAATGAAGATGAGCCGATTATGACGAAGAACTATTAATAGAGAAGTCCCAACTATGAAGAAGACCCGTCTATAGAGAAGACTCTGTTATGGATAGGAGCCGTTAAGATAAGTAATGGCAAATACTTGGTTATGGAGAAGACCGCGTTGTGTAGAATCCTTGTTTCTGGAGAAGATTCGTTATTTGAGAACACTGGTTATGGAAATGTCCCGGCTATGGAGTAGTACAAGCTTTGAAGAAGACCTGGTTCTGAAAAACTCTTATGGAGAAGATCCGGTTTTAACAAAAACAACAACCAAATTTTGAACGATATTGAAGCCTTCACCACTAAAAAAGAACCTTTCCAAGCTCTTTGATACCAAGGGACCTCTTGAACGGTCTCTGACGATGGAAAATTTCAACTTTAAAGTCTAGAAAAATTGATTTATTTAGAAACCGAAATGAAAAGTCACAACAATGTCCGACTTGCGATTAGGCGAAGAACAACGCTAACTAATTGATGCAAATTTGGGCTAAGCACGCAAACTACATGTAGAGCTGCCTCTTGAATGATGTAAATTAAAATATATAAGACCCTGATATTAGGTATTGTTGTATTGGCGAGAAGCTTGAACTATAAAAATCTAAGATGAAAAGGGTTTGAGAGTTTCTGAAAAAGATTCTTCATCAGATTTGGCGCCAAGTTTCTTTCCCATATGAACCACGAGCTATATGATGTATTCGATGTTGTTTATATAGTTCAGCACAAAGAAAATTTCAGCAGCAGCAGACCAGCAAAGGTCATCTTTTTTGGATGAAGGACAGAGTTCCAGCATTCATTGATTACATGGGTATCCAAACTTAATTGATAGAAGAAATTGGAAAAGAGCGGGGACGTGTCGGAATTAGCAGATATTAAAAGATCTCTGCATACTTGGAATTAACAGTTTTTCATACAAAAACTCAGGAATTGAGGAGTTGGTTTGCATGCTTAGTGCCAAAATTACCAACCTACTACACCACAACCCACATAGGGAGGGCGGTTTGCTTAGACTGAATGCAGATTCTAAAGAAGGAAAAGGAGACTTAAAATATCCAATTTAAAGACTCTATCTTTTATAGTCTTCAAGTTCTCCTTGTTCATATCTATATCGACTTCTTCTCCAAAATCTCATATTATTCTAAACATTTCATTCCATTAGAAAAATCTCTAAATCTCCATTTCTTGCAGTGCATTTCGGTATGGTTTTGCACAAAGTAGCGCACAACCAAACGAACCGAACCAACCCATTCTGTAGCACCACACAACAATTCATCTAATCGACCGCCTTCTAACCAGTTAAATCGAAGTATGTGTGTACTGATGGCAACATCTTTTTTATTTAATGCCAATTTTTTTGTCGCTTAAATGCAGTGCACACTTCATGCGAGTATCTACTACTATAATATATGGCATATGGCATATACGAATGCGACTGCGAAATGCGGAGGGAGATATAGGCTCTCTATGCGGTATGCGTGGACTTTTATGGGCAGTGGCTTGGCTTTTGTTTATTGAATAGACCACTTTTCGTGGTCTCATATACAAGCCAAACGAACTACCCAACTTGGCTGCGTGGGCTGCTAAACTGCTAAACTGTTGCAATCTTCAGCAAAGCAATTCGCTTCGACTGTGAGAAAAACCAACGTCGAGTGGAAATGGAAAAATCGTATATGAAAATCGTATAATGAAAATGTTGAACGCGGTATGTAATTTTGGATTAATTCTTTGTTTGTGCTTATAAGGATGGCTTGTAGAAATGCACAAAATTTATTTATTATTTATTTGTTATTATTTCTACTTAGACGTTTCCAGACCAATTCTGAACTTAAGTTTGCTAAATTGAGATTTAATTATTAGTATTAAGCGACTTGTATCGTGTTAGTTCTTTTGTGTAATTTTTGCCAACACTTAAACTGACATTAACCGTAACTGCAGCAAAAAAAAAAAAGATATAATAATAAGTGCAACAACAAAAGCCTTCATGCAATAAAAATAATTTTGTGGCAGGGTATCTCTTCTTACTTTTTTTTTTTGTCGACATGACAACACACAGCAAGTTGAGAATTGTTCTATACACAGCTCAACTCAAAAAATTAAAAAAAAAAAATAAGATGTATCTTGTAGATACTTTTTTTTTCTACCTCTGTTCGCTAATGCAAAATCTAATGTAGAAATAATTGCAGTAGCGGCAAATGCAGTTTGTCTTATCTTCATTCAACCGCTTTTGCTGTTTGTGCAACGCGGCGCAGAAATTACTCAATTTCATATCTCAATCACAATGAAAAATTATTAAATAAATTAAGGCAGCATTAGAGTTGCATAGAACCATATCCACAGAAGCAAGCAGAAGTGTTCTGTGTGTGTGAAAATTCACCAAAGACATTAGACGCAACAAAAGCTTAGAAATCTGCCAGTTTGAAATTATATACGAGTACATCGCGTATTAGCTGACTCAGTAGGGATTATTACTGGATTAAGCTGTCTCCAGCAACAAAGAAAATTTTTTCTAAGTGTAAAATAGTTCACACACTTTTCTGCTAAATAATTTTCTTTAAAGAATTCTGTTGAAGCAGCTAATTGTTATTGTAGAATGAAGAGTGCGAAGTCTGGAGCATCATTTTATATCACTTTTATATTATAACACAAATTTATTATGGGGCGTGTTTTCTAGCGGGCTGATGAGTGTTCATAACTGAACTTGAAATAATTGTCTTCGTAGCTTTCCATAAAAAAAAAAACAGGAGAAAACATTGCAGTTGGATAATTCCTAAATCCCCATTTAAACTTAAAATTGTTTTGTAGATATATTTCTATTTGTAATCGTGTCAGATATTTTATTGCGATACAATATTTTTGTTGTTTCAAGCTAAACTAATCTAGAATAAAATGTTTTTCATACATTGACAGATTTTTATGGGCGCTACCCCTTTTAGTGGACCGATATGGATATGTATGGAATATTTTATTTAAATTGATTTGAGATACATCAGAGCTAATCGGCGAGCTATTTGCCAACAACGTAATGGAAGGAGGTACAATATTTCTTCATAAAACTGTGCACAAGGTGACGTTGGTAACGCCGGATCACCGAGCATAAAACCAAATAAAACACTTCAAGATTTCAAGTAAGTGGAGAAGCTCGCTATTGGACGTGTGTAATAGAGGTGGTGTAGATTTTGCAGCATCACCTTCTCAAAAGTACCGCAATCACCAATTATTCGATTGCATAGTGTAAACTAGACAGCAATAGGCTGAAAAATACTGATATATTCTCAAGATTCCCTGAAAAGTTAAAAAACAGTTTAGAGAATGGTGAGAGGAGGAGTATAAACAGCATTTTTATTCACCTTGCGGAAGGCATTTAAAATAAGGCACTGCAAAAAATGCGATTTCCGACGTCACATGGCAGATTATTGAGAAAATAAATGAGTGAAGATCACCTACACTGCTAAAACCAGGAATCCTTAAGCCATAGAGAGCATCAAAGCAAATTATATTGCCGGAGAAACACAAGCAGCAGTTGAAACACATCATAGTGGTGATCTATATAGATGGAGGACGTCGATTTCACTAAAAATTTATTAATATATCCGGGATCACATGACGAATTTGACAGACACCACGAATGAGCACCAAATGATAACACTCATGACCAAGTGCTAAAATTTGACGATTTTTTACTAACCTCGCTAAAGTAGTTTCACTTAAAAAAATAAAACTCCTGGTGAAGACGGCATGAATGCAAAGCTGCTAAAACCAAGCCAACCAAGCAACAGTGCGCAGATCATATACTTGTAGACTTATGGACTGTATGATCTGGACTTATGAAAAAATTAGAGTTTTCACAAAAAGCTCAATGAGTGAATTGTCATTAAACTGCCCAAGTAACGTGCGGTTACTAAGCGCTATATTTGGTTTCGCACAACTTAACTTTGTTCGTTCATTTAATTAATATGCCACAAAGTTTCAATGCAGATTCCAACTACAACAAACGGCAGTTTTTCGGCCTTACAAATCATGTAAGGAACATACAAAATGCCTCCGGCAGAATAGTCTGTGAACTAGAAGGTCGCCATGTACATCTTCTTAGTTGCACGGCTTTCTCAATCAAAACCTTTTATCAACTGACCCAAAGAGTCGTGGTCCTTAAATACAACCTATATAAATATAGACAGATGACGTCTCCAGACCATAGTGAGCACCATAGAATTTTTCAATAATGAACTGCGCGCACTTCTTTCGAGAAAATGCCACGTATGAAAGATGTATATTCGCACCCACCATTCCGAAGACAAAGCTGAATGGTACAGAGCTAGCCACGAGTTTAAGCAAGTGCTTTTAAAGCAATGCAGCCAGTTCTTTACATGATAGATATACCAGCAACAAAAGACAGCCAAAACGCAAATCAGACAGAAGCAGTTAATGGTGCCGTTTAGATGCTGAGCATATAAATGTCTTCGCTAAGCAACTTTCAGAGCCTTTTAAGGCGCTAGAAGAAACAAAAGTGCCACGGAAGCATTTCTAGATACACCACTGCAGATGGACAGGGCTACCATTTACTTTGGCGGAGATCAGCTCGGTCAAGAAATCATCAACATCAGCGTTACCTACAAATGTACTTCTCTTTTTAGTGTTGATCTTCAAAGTAATAATGAGGATGCAACACTTCCTAACATCTTGGAAATTATCATTCATCACGATGGTCCACAAATGGCGTAAGCTGGAAAGTCACCCAGACTCAGTCCGGCCGATCAGTCTCCACAAAAAAAAAAATGTTTAATGTTAGAATTGCCATGAAGTAGGTTCTTTTCCGATCTCAAAGTTAATGTGAGTTCTCTGTTTAGAGGCATGGTGAGGGCGTAAAGTTACGAAAAATGGATGGATCTAAAAAGTTGAATTTTTAAAAAAAAAAATTCGAATTATCTTGAAGCTTGTCAGTCGGGAGTTTTCGGGGTCGCTGATTTCGAATATGACGTTAGTTTATAAAATTCAAAATGGCGGATCCAATATAGCATATTGTGGCATATTGGGCGGCTGGTAAAATCAATTAAGTACTACCAGTCCCCCATTCTTTGTCTTATACTTACTCTTCCGGTACACTCAAGCATATTTTTACTTCAGCAAGTGCAGGATGGTGTCTCCCAAGGTATTGAACTTCGAATAACTGATGCCGTAGACATAAACGTAATGCTATCGAAGATGGAGCAAGAAGCGACAGATTGTATCCAAGTGTACCTCCACGTCCTTAAGGAATGGTCTAGAAAGTGGAACATTTGCTCAAACAGTGCTAAATACAAAAATATGTGTTTCATACTAAGAAGAGGCAACATGCCACCACTGAATTTCAAAAATGAACCTCTTCCTTAGGTTAACAAGGCGAAGGAATGTGGACTTCACCGAAGAACACATTGGACTTACGGCTTAAACAAGTAGGTTCAAAATAGAGAAGATGCAGGAGCTACTTAGCTGTAAAAGCACACTATCGCTGGCAAAATAATCACCACAGCTCTCGGTAGAAGAGCTCAAGAAATAAATTATTGTTTTCATTCTTGAGCCTCTTTTAAAACAAAGGTTTCTGTTTTAAGTTCGTGGGTTCGATGAAGAGAAATGATTCAACTCTTTGAGAGAAATTTATAGACAAGGTCTGACAGTGTTGAAAGAAGGAGCAAAGAATAAGCAAAACAAATTTCTACCACGTCCAAAAAAAATACTTTTAATAAAATTGAATGCTAAAATATATGTAATATAGCGAAAAAATAGAGACCTGATACCATATCGATCTGGTTATGTCCGTCCGTCTGGAAGCTAAAAATAAGCGCTTTATGTATACTAAAAGTTTTGCCGCCCACTTTAAGGGTTTTATATGGATACTATCAAAATACAGATAATATCATTTTAAACCTTTGTATGGTTGATTTTAATAGACTAATACTTCACATATATAATAACAGACGTATTCCATCCACTATACTTGAAACCTTCGTGAAAATCTATCAGTCACTTTTAAGAACTTAAAAGAGTCTCTAAAACTGTTTTTCAACAATTTAGAATTTAAATATATTGGGTGTACAAAGAAGTTTTCGAAAAAAAAGAACACAAAGTTTTATTCGATACATCGCTTGACACCATTTTTTCTACCTTTCTGCGGAAATATGTTTCATCTTTTGAGGCTTTTCAATCGATTCCATTTTTGGTGCCTTCAGATAATGTGAAGTGCTGCTCAGCCAGGCCATGAGCATCGCTCGAAACAAATGAAAATCAGAAGAAGTTATATCTGTTGGGCTGTTGGAATAGAACTTCCCCATTTAGTGTTTCCAAGTATGTTTTGAGTGACAGCTCAACATGTGGACAACCATTATGATGCAGGAGAATAACTTTGTAGTGACTGGAGTAATAATAGACATGCTTTCTCTTAAGTGTTCGTGTCAAATTCAAAAATTATGTACGATAGATAGTAATAGTTTCCTTAGGTTTGAGAAACTCATAATACACGTCTCCAAGATATTACTACCGAATACACAAAAAGAATTTGTTCCCATGAATTGCAAAGCAAGGATATGTGCTATGTTAAAAACAAGAAAAGGTGGTAGCTCCTTAGTAACATTCGATGTACAGCATGAAGCCTCCAAATTATCATTATAGCATAATGAAACTTAGCAGTAGAGAGCACATCTTGCGTCTTTATTTTAATTTTATTTTATTAAAAAAATATTTGCGATACATTTTTAAATTGGAGACTAACCCAAAACGTGCTCAAAATAATAATTTAATTAAAGAACCAAAGAAAACGAAACCCATGTCGGAATAATTTATAACTTTGCAGACTTTGAAGTACCAAAACCATATACGTACAATTTATAATTTATTCATTGCCTGATAAATGATGACTTACATCAATTTTACTTGCACTTTCGTCGGAAATTCTACAACTTTCATTTTCGAACCACTTTCGATTGTCGCAAGAAAGATGTCGATGTCGATGTTGCTGTCTGGTCTGGTCTGGTCTGCCAATAGGCGGTCAACTCGAGGAGTCATTAATGAACGCAACGCAACAAATGGCCGCAGGCACAAACCGAGAGATCCGATGATGAAAAAGTGCATAACGAGCCACAAGTGAACCAGTGAACGCATTTATGCGCTGCACTGAGTAATTTGCATATTTTCCGCGTGCAACAGAGATTCGCAGCAAAAGCAGCGACAGCAGCGACAGCAGCGACAGCAAGAAGAAGGAAAAATGCGGCATGCGGCAAGTACAGTCGTGCAACTTTTACATAGCTGACGAACCGCTTTCGCTCTCATTTTGCAGCAGCAGCCGCCGCAGCAGCAGCAAAAGAAGCAACTGAAGTTATTAACAAAATATTGACATGAAAATCGGCTTTCGATTTTTACTAAAGCGACGTGCGACAAATTGCGCGAGAAAATATTTGAAAATAAGCAAAAAAAATAAAATAAAATAAAATAATATTAAACCAAATCAAATATCGAACGCACCAAAGCAAAGCAAACAAGATTAAATGGGAAAGTGAAGCGAGAAACGAGCGCAATATACGCAATCTAACTAGATGCAGTCCACCAGCGACGGCAGCAGCAGCAACAATTCAATCTTGTGGACAACGCCGTCGCACAGTGGTTCGTGTGGCGAGAAAATTGTGACAAAAATGATTTGAAAACCAATAAAGATAAAGTTGTGAAGTTGACTTTAAAAAAAAAAATTTTTTAAAGCATCAACTTCCATATTTTATTCCATATTTTATATTTCATTTTGTATGAAAGCATCATCTGATAATATATAAGTATGTATATACAAAATCTCATGCATCTGCGTCAAAAAATTTCTTATATATAATGACAACTTTTATAAAAAGGTGAAAACCAATTGGCTCAACACCGTAGTTGTATTGCACTGCTATGGCCTCTTTATTTTCTCTTTTATGAAGGCTTCGAATCGCTAATTTATATGTTTCAAATCTGTGCACCAAATTGGTTTTGGGATAGAACGCATTGGGTTGTCTCTTATATGTATGAGTGGCTCCAACCATTTTTGCAATTTAAAAAAAAAATATTACTCGCTGGAATGCCATCGGCGAATATATAGTAAGCCCGTTAAAATCAGTTCCATCATTTCCGAGATTTACCAATTTCTTCCAACAATTTCTTCTTTTATTGTAGAAAAATTAGTGTTAATGAGAATTTTCCCTGAAATGTACTACGTCGAAGCTGATTTTATGGATCCATCATTTGTTCATCTGGCATCAGCATTTACTGCAATTATTCCGCAGATAATACTGGCACCTTTCTGAATTACAGGATGCTAGAGTAGCTGGCGGCCGGTTGACTGACTTCTGCTGAGAGTTTAATCCTCTTGGTGTCCGGCTATATCTCTTGCCTTGGCTTGATGGTCTAGACAACCATTTTGTGGGTTAGAGACCTCTCTTGCGCCCATGGCCCACTGAAGGTGTTGGAAGCTATTTTTAATCAGCTGATGCCTGTCTGCTCAGTAGAATTCTTTTGGTGGCTGGACTTGGTGTTATGTGAACCGAAGAGTAACCGAGCTGATTTTCCCTTCATCGGCGATTGGTTTTACAAAGTTGAACAATAATGGTATAAATTAATATTACGGAAAAAAAGAAAACTGTTATACTTTCGACAACGAACTTCTTTCGTCAAACTGATATAAAAATTTCAAAATGGAACATAACCAAAACATCAACATAATTAATTTTAAAACCATTTTACTCCCAAACGTACCACTATGCACCGACGGCAGCAACTGTGGCAACTATTTGCGATGCTGCACTGCACCACTTGCCACTTAAGTCGTGCAACGCTCGATCGATCGATCGATCGATCGACGGATCGACTAAGCGCGCAAGTGAGCGCGCGATCGCACTTAGTCCGATTTCAGTTTGTCTTTGTAATTAGGACAAAATGTCTATGTCTACACCGATGTCCAAAAGCAAATGCGTATTTGTCACGTCGTCTGGTTTTACTTTTTTCGGATGGCAGCTATACGACGACGCCCGGTTATCGTTTAGATTGGGAAATGCATTTTCGATGCTGGAGTAGTAATGCTTTAATAGTAAGAAGACTTGTACTTGTGTTCAGCTGAGCTGAGTTAATCGAAGAAATTGATTTTGGAGCAAAGAAAGAAAGAAAGAAAGAAAGCAAAATCATGCGTTATATGTCAAGTTCATCTATATTTGTCTTCTTCTTATTATTATCTATACGAGGTACGTTTGAAATATTTGGGTTGAGTTGGCATATGCAGATGGAATAAGCGAATTTGTAAACAGAAATGGCAAAAGTTCTGCTGAAGACTAACTTTTAGAGGTGAAGATTTTTACTGAAGGAAATTACTTCTTCTTTTTCTCCACATCCTAAGGGCAGTAAAACGGAAGTTCTGTCTTCGAGTTACGGGAACTTTGGTGATATTTAAAGCCATGGAGTCCTATAAAAATATCTTCTTAGGTGCTTCATTCCTTAATTTTTTTTAGGAATATTATGAGGCAATAATCTCAGTAATTTTATACTCTAACTGTAAGCTTGCTTCAAATGGTTTAACTTCATAAAAAAATTATGAACATATCTTTCAAAATTTAAGTCTTTCATTCAATTTTCTCGAACAGCCCTCGTACTTTGTCGTGTACAGCCCCTTAACAACTTTTACTTTGGTTGACAATTTTCTTTTTATTGTTGATTTTTCCAAGTCTTCTTTATTTGTCTTGAGCCAAAGTCATCAGTGCTACTAGTTATGCCCAGTTTTGTCGTTGCTAGTTTCAAAGTAAATCGCTGTCCGTCTGTCCAGCAGTATTTGTCCAACTGCCACTTAGTAGTTTAAGCTGCATTTAGCGCGCTTGGAAAGTTCTTTTCAATCGGATAGTTTTCATTTAATTCACTTTTATTTACTTAAACGCAGATTATGATCTGTCACAAACTTCTTTTAGACATTTCTCTTTTCGTTTTTTTCTTTTTGTCGCTAGAAACTGAAAGTTTCTAATTGCTTTTAGATTGAAAGTAAAAGATTGGTTTTTCTTCTGTAAATAATTTAGCTACGAGTATAATAAGCTGCGTTTAATATTGGAGAAGTTTCGAAAACATTTAACAAGAAATTTCGTTTGATTATTGTTGGAAAGTTTTAAGAGTGTTTAAGGTTGTTTAGAAGCTTTCATGCTTTAAGTCAAGTATCTCCTGTTAAGAAACTGTGCGAGTAAAAGAGACAGTAAGACACAGTGAGTGCTCACAGTAAGATTCCAATAGTTCACAACAATGTTTATTTGGGAGCATAATTGGTTTTCAATAAACAATATTTGGAACATTTTTTTAACCGCGAATTTCTACATTCCGTAGATGGATTCCAGAGTATTCTGGATTCTTAGAGGAAAAGCATCATGTCACAACTGTGCCTCTGAGACTGTGCCTGTGAGACTGTGTCGAGCGCAAACAGAGAGACACCAATGTCATGCCAATCAATATCACCGATCTACAAGGAAGGAACTTGCTTCATACTTGGTCCTGACCAGGTAGTTTTTATCACTCAAGATGATAAGGCAAAAGATGTTAAAGAAAATTCAAGACTGTGATGATTTTATCGGTGGATGGAAGACCGAATGAATATCCATGCAAAAAAAGGTTCTATGAAACTGCATATCCACTTTAAAAACGATTTCGATGGACTCTTCATGATTACGACTGCACTTTGTCGATCGGCTTACAACCGAGTTAAGCGTAGAATGACACCCTTGAATAGTGAGCTAGCCACGGTAGTCCATTCTAAGGGTCTTATTTTGAATCACAATGGTCAAAATTGAAAAGCTTCCAGCGTGCACTTCGTGAATATTTCACTCTATGTTATTTTCAGGCGAAACATTGGCTGAGATTTAGTCCCAAGTGGTTGTTGACGGCCACGACGTAATACCAGAGTATGTACCTTCTGGGAAAATCCTTCCGGAAACAGCACAAGTTTCTGACACCTGGTGGGGAAATCACGTTCTTGCAAGTCAATATTTTCTTCAAAAAACGAGGTGCGTCATTGATTCCTACTACGCTCTTCGCCACAATGCAAGAAAGAATACTCGGTATCAAGGCTTTTTGCCGGAAATTTACCCATTATTGCTTCTGCAGCCTTGTCTAACACTAGACCCAGATCTCGCACAAGGTAAAGAAAAACCCTACGATACATACTGTTCATCTATTAAATTTAACAACATAGGAGGGATGTGCTCAATTTGTGGAATTTATTTTATCTCAAAAAGTTCAGGGGACATGTCTCGCGTGCAACCTTGGCGCGGTAGGTCTTGTGTGTCATGAAGGAAAGCGTGTAATGGATAGACGACGTCTGAGGAAACTCCTGATGCTACCGCCCCCATAATACACGATGTGTTTCAGTGGAATGATGCTGGAAACATGTTCGTTGAAGTTTAAAAGTCTTAAGATAAAAAATATATTTAAAAAACTTTCGAGACCTTCAAAGATCATTTTAACAAAATAGACATCAAAAAATGTGCAGGCTACGACATGCGGAGAGAACGCATCACAAAGGAACTGTCAAAAAAAAGGCTGTCCTATTTCTATGTCTAATATTTAACTAAATGTTAAGAATGGAACGCTTCCCAAAATTGTGAAACATATCGGGTAGTATACCAAAAGCAGAGTTCAGCAAAGATATTATACAATCAACATCCCACAGAGCAATTAACCTTTTACCAATAACAACTATAATCCTAAAAAAAATTTACTCGTGCTTCTTGAAGCAATCAAAATTGCATTCCAGAGCATCAATCGGTTTTCCTCGGAAACATTCCACGATCCAGCAAGTTCATAGAGTAACGAATAAAAACAACAACTGATCATGTAGGTAAAAAGTTTTGTATGGATGTTTTTGTGGACGTTGGAAAAGCATTCGAAAAGATCTGCAACGAAGGCTTAGGTGTATCATATACTAGTCACATAAAATATATTACACGGATCAAGATATGAATAAAAGTCCCATAAAAATTTAAGGTCCAATGCGACTACAGCTTTCTATCGTCTTAGACCAGAATGAAAATATTACGAATTTTACCGTTGGATTGATGAAATTTCGACAACATATAGAGAGCGAAGCTGCAGTGGTTGGCAACACGCATAAAGAGATAGATTTGTGCTCAATCTCTCTCTCTCTCTCTCTCTTTCTTTCGAAATGGTGATTCCGGGTCACTCCGCTCTAGACGGCGCATGGTTATAGAGGTTATCACACGACAAGCACACCACTGAGTCAGCAAGTCCTATAATTGGTTGCAAATTCAGTTGAGTAAAAAAAAATAATAGACCGACTTGCCACTTCGAAAGGCTTGCTGAAGCGGCAGTTTGTTACGAGTTGGTTGAAAAGTGGTTGTTCTTCAATAACTTCATGCGTGGAGAACCACCAGCAGCGACCCCAAAAAACAAATAGCTCCCACACAAAAGCTTATGGTGAAATCAGAAAGAACTTATTTACTCTGTGCTTCAAACCGAAACTGGTTCTTCACGAGAACAACTGGGACGTTCTGTCTCAACCATCGAACTTGCTATATCTTAAATCAGTCGACTACCATTTAGTTTCACTCACTACGGATAAGGTCATATACCAAGAGGATATTTTTTTAATAGATTGATTGACTGATTGTACAGCATTTCTACACCAAGTGAAAGTTCGCAGTTATATCCATAATCCACAAGCTTGGCAAACCGTAAAATGTCCTGGCCGATCAATCTCCTACCTTTCATATCGCCAGGATCGCGGGTTTCGTGGAACTCTTTACCGGACCAACACACGCCCTCAATGCTTTTGAGGTCGAAGTACACTGTAATAATATTTTAATCGAAGTTTAGCCAGCCTCTCTCACCGAATTGTGTAGCATACTGTTCTACGATAAAGACAAAAAAAACAAGTAAGAAAATCACAGTCGGGCGTAACCGACTGTAAGAGGCCCTGTACCAGCACAGGTCACCTAACAAACACACTAAATGTTCCCCTAGCTTATGACCAAACACATGACCACTTCTCACTGCACCACTAAGTGCCTTATAAAACATTTTTTTATGTATGAAACGAAAAGGGGGGTCGCTCAAATTCAATTGCTTATAAAATCGTTATTTATTATCCGATTTTGATGAACTTTTTGGATTTTGGCTTAGAAAGACGATATCTTTATACTGGCATACTTACTTATTTTTGTGCCGAGGAAATTTTTAGCCTTGGGGGTGATTTTATGGGGAAGGGGGGGGAGGGGCAAGATTTCAAAATAAACTTGTAAAATTCCGGAGCAGTCCTAGTCGAATGCAAAAAACACGAAGTCTCTATCTATTACCGTTTCCGAGATCCTTTCGTTCATACGGACGGCCAGACGGACAGACGGACAGACGGACATGGCTATATCGACTCCTCTATCACTCCTGACCATAATGGTGGTAACTTTGGGGGGTCTCCGATTATTATTTCTACCTGTTACATACATTTGCACAAACCCAATAGGCTCTTGTACCTTCGGTACAGGGCCTAAAAACACAATATCTGTCTTAACGCGATGTTCTCTTACTAATACAGCCTTCTGTGGTTTTATATTAAGGCCTTCAATGCTGCATTAAAATAAAGTGCAGCATTGACCATATTATGGTCTCCAAGAGTATCCAGAGTATTCGATGTAACAGTTGTTAAGAAATTTTCCATTGGTTGTGTGTGAGAAAATATTAAAAATCACTGCATAAACTATCACACATAGCAGCATTTCTTTTACATTTCCGCTCGAACTATCAACTAAACCAAATTTAAGATGCAAATTTGCTTTTAAATTGTCAGCAAATTTCACCGAAAAATTTGCCACAACCGCCGGAACTTACATATGAACAAGACATATTCGAAAATAAAAAAAGTAAACTCAGATTTATTTCGAGGCGCCACTAACTAAGCTGAGCAACAATTTCCGTTGCCACGAAACAAGCAATTTATCAAAGAAATGTCGTTTTAAATGGAAATAAAAATGAATAAAAATTTGTTGAAAATATAATACTTTTATGTCAGTTGCAAGCCAAAATTGAAACACTTAAAGCAACAATTATGTTCATGGCAACAACAAACACATATACGAACTTCTTTAGTGTATAGCATTACAACAAATCAATGCCGGCAAAGACCACAAATCGCAGACACAAATCGCGTCTGGCAATAGTTTGCTTTCAATTAAACACACCGACAAATGCTGAACGTACGCGTAACCAGCGGCCAGCGGCAATTTAATGCAAATATTTTACACTAAACAAATAAAACCTAATCGAAATTCCACAAATAAAAAAAAACTTAGGCAAGAAATTCTGCTTCTCGCATGTAGCATGTACTTAAGTGCAACATTGTTGCAACAAATGCTGAACGATGGCTCTTAATGACCCATTGAACAGCAATGATAAGAAATAATTGAAAAGATTGCAGAGCATTTGTAGCGAATAATAATTTGCATATTTTTTTATGTTTCAGTGTCCTTCGATAATTGTTATTACTGGGGATGCACCTGTTCGCAAGCTGAACTAATTATCGTACCATTTGAAGAAAGTCGGTAGTATTTGTTGGTAAGAGAAGAAGGTTTTCTGGCTTGGGAGGTTTCGGTATCATTACGAAATGGCATCCGCCAACCATAGTATTAAACAGCAGCCGCGAGAATATTACTGCTTTTTTTGGAAGCGCTTTCTTTATCTTGAGTTGTTTGAGGGAGAGATTAATTTAAAAGGCCGCATAGTTGTGCAGGTATCTTCCAAAAAAATGCACTTCATAAATATTGTGTGTGAGCAAATAATTACTTTTTCCAAGATTCATTAAAGATTTTTTTCTTCGTAGAATATTGGCAGTTCCAGATGCCTTTTCGGACTTCAAAACAAGACCATCGAGTCGTTTAACGTGCCAACTCGGCTGGATTTTTGAACGTTCAATGTACATACGATTGCGCCCGAAATGAAGCACTTCTCTACATGCACTCCTCGCAACTATTTTATGATCCAGACTCGAAATGGTCCGTCAATAATTTGGTGTACTCGTTACCTATACAGATGATTTAATATGCTCTGGAATGTCCGCACCCTTAATAGGAATGGTGCCAATTCTCAAAAAATTCTCAAAAATAAATGGCTAAAATCACTTTAATCAAGCAACTACGATGGATAGGCCAGAGCTGCTCCAAAAAAAAATATTTTATGCTCAAGTTTGATGAACACGACTGGTCCCTCATCATATTTTCACTTTAAGCTTCAAGCAAAAACTTTTAATTTTATAATAAAAAAACTTGAATTTATTAAATTAAACATTTAATACGATAAAAAACGCGATATATAACGTTTTAATAAATAAAGTGAATGAAAGATGAATACACGATTAAATAAGAAACCAAAATTCGTATGGGATATTTTGAGACAATAGCTCTAAAAACTCTCAACTTAATTTAACAAATTTTCAACTTAATTATTAAGTACTAGAAATATTGTAGAAACGTAGAAAAAAACTCCACAAGGCACACGGTTTTTTGTGTGTTCTAAAAATTTGGCACAAAGTACAAATCCACTAATCCGTAATCTCTTCAATTTTAGCAGCTTCCTTGAAAACATCTGGTATATCGGCATCATCGCTGCGCTCTATCAATTGATAGCGTTCGGCGGCAACCAAACATTGTGTGGCAATCTCACGCGCCTTTGCACGTGTATCATCTGGCAGCTGCGTTAGGCCATTCAACAGTTCCATTACATCCGACTCGATTAATTTTCTAGCCAATTCTTCGCTAGTATTGATTATATTCAATATAATGACAATACCACGATGCTGCACCGCTGGACTGGGATTGGCAATGAGTGTGTGTAATATAGAAAGCCAAGAGCTGACCGACATAATCTTCTCAGCACATATCTTTGAAACTGATGTTAGCATAGCCAAAGCGCCAGCGCAAGCCATTGCCGTCTCCTCATCCTCTTCCTCGGTGAGCAGCGCCAAAAACTTTACACGATCGTTGTCACCTTCGAACTTCTTGACCACATCATCCGACATGACCAAATTGCAGATACATTGCGCAGAAGCACGCGTTAAAAGTAGATGATCTTCCATTAGATAGAATTCAATACGTGATAAGCCTTGTTCTGTAATAATGCGCTGACGCACACTCTCGTTCATGGCGGCTAGATTGGTCAAGGCCATGAGTGCCTCGAAGTTCTCTAGAGCAGTACAATCCTGATGCAATATATTCAAAAGTGGACGTATAACATCGAGACTACGTTGTCCAGCAAAGGAGACTGAAGGATCAATGGTTATGCCTATGCGCGCAAGTGCTTGACAAGCGTGACGCTTGCCCTTTTCGGTGCCTTCCAAAGCTAGACGCAATAACGACTTAACGCCGCCATCTTGCACCACTTTGCCACGTAACTCTTGCAGACTGCACACAGCATTCAATACACGTGAAATGAGCTCCTGTGAATTATGACTTTCCGTCTTAGACAGCGAGCAGAGCGCAGTTGTTATGCCCTCAGTACAAAGCACTATTATGCGTTTGTTTATAAAGTCAACATCATCCAGTTCATGCTCCTCGGGTATGTGCTGCTTTGCGAATTTAGCCAGTTCAACCATTTCCGGCATCAATTCCTGCTTTTCATAGGCATTGCAAAGATTGACAAATGTTGTGACCACACCATACAGACATGATTGATCACCGGAACGCGCCAAATCCATTAGCGCATGTATGGAAGCTTTATCTTCGATAAGTTTTTCCTTAACCTCAGCATCAAGTGTCAGATATGCAAGACCATCAGCAGCCCAACGGCGTATGTCTTTATCTTTGCCGGGCTTTATCAAAAAGCGACGACAGGCTTCGGCTAATTTGAGCGCTGCACCATCACCGAACGGACGTATAGCAGCATCCTGTCCACCATAGCTGCCTAGCTTGCAGAGACCAACTAAGGCACGCACACGTATGCCATCGTTTTTAGAGTGATAGAGCTTCTTAAGTATGTCGACGCCTTGTGAACAAAGCGATTTAGCTTTATCCGTTTTAGAAGCGGCAGCAACAATGCATTCACATGCAACGCGTTGTTCTAGCTCATCATCCGTGGTAGCCATGGCGAGTATCATTTGCAGTATGCCTATTAAAAAAAATCAAATAGTTAATTTATTTCTTAAGAAATTAGGCACTTTTTATTACTCACCATCACGCGCTATGACCTGATTGCCCACATCTAAAGGACCTGACAGCAACGAAGTTATTGTCACCGTAACACGCACCTTGCTCTCCATATCCGGCGAAAGTAGCTTATCCTTAATATATTCATCGATTTGCTCTGTGAAGCGCTGTTTGGCGGCATCGTAGTACATATTCTCATAAATACGCGCCAAACACACCGAAGCAATGGTACGCGAGGATGATGTTATATCCATAGCGCTCTCGTACTTATAATCCTCTAGCTCTGAGCAGACATCCAACAGTCTGTAAAGTCCTCTAATCTCCACCAAACGCTCAGCCCACTCCAAAGCGGTGTAGTGCACATTACGTGTCAGCAACTCAATGACGGCATCACGCGCTGCACCGGATATCGTACGATCCGTAATGCTATACACCAGACAAGTGAGCAATGTATCAATTTCTTTTTTATGCAGCTCACACAATGCCTTGTCCGGTTTGGAGTCCGTTTTGTTCTTAAGCCCCGAGAGTGCATTCAAAATAGTCTGCAGACAGTACTGCGCCACCGAAACGCATTCCTCGTGTTTCTGATCCAGGACACGCATAAACCATGGCACACCAAGTTCACGCAGCACGCCCAATGTACGTGGCGGTGAATTATTGCATAGCTCGGCCACAATGCGTACCATATTAACATAGATATCCTGATCCTTTTCCACTTTAGCCAGTGTTGCTATCTTTGTAACGCAGTTCTCTTTATAAAGTAAATCAGCGCCGGTTTCTTCTTTGGCCAAAACAACCAAATTATTTGCACCCGAACGGCGCTTGTCAATGGGCTTCGTTACATCGAAGGCCAGCTCCAACATTTGTTTGACTTTAGTGGATGTCTTAGAATTGCGTGCAAGGCGCTCCTCAACAATGACATGCAAACGCTTTAGCATAGTTTGTACGCTTTTGTTGGCAGGATCAGCGTTAAGCACATCTTTGGCATCTCTGTAGGCTTCTTCAAACTTCTCCAATGATTCAAAAGCTTGTGCGCGACGGAAAAGTGCTTTAGGATCTTTAGGTGCAAGGCGGAGCGACTCCGTGCAATCACTGACCGCTGCTTCAAAGTGTTCCAACTTCAATTGTGCTGCTGCGCGATTTTTATAGAAGACAGGCAACTCCTTGTGTTTTTCGCCAGCTTTAATGGCAGCCGTGTAGCAATTGAGTGCCTCCGCCCATTGAGATGCCTTGAATGCATCGTTGCCTTTGTCTTTGTAGGTTAGGGCCTCCTCGTCATTGTGCACTGTTGCAGTATTTGTCATTTTTGGCAATTATACAATAAACCTAGAGCATTCAAGATATGAAAAATTTTTATTTCCTTGGAATTCGTATAGTATTTCACTGATCGCGACTGTAATGACTCACGTTTTATGTCAAAATTCACAAAAATTGCTGCCTGTTGGCCCAATTTATAGTTAAGAAAGAACAGCAGAAACTTCTCGAAAAATCACACACACACACAGCCAGACACACCTCAATAGCGCACTAGCGATCGCGTCTTATTCGACTTTTCCGAATTTTCACGAATATTTTCCGTATGCTTCGCTATTTTTAATTTTCCTTGCTTTGCTGCTTTTGAACGTTTTTCCGCGGCAACAGCTGTTTGGATTGTGCCAGTCAAAGTGCAACGGCTACACGCATACAAGTTCAAGTGCAACAGCTGTTTTATTTTTTTTTGGAAAAGTGACATAACATAAATAAATAAATAATCGTTATTTATAATTAGGCATACTCTACGAACACTCATTTTATTCCACTAGTAAGTTCATTACTATAAAGCGTCATGCATCGCAGAGGCCTCGGTTTGCTACAGTTGATGTGGCTACCGTTGCCGTCGCAAACGCTGCGTGGATTTAATACATCCTCCGCGCGTTTACAAATCCTGAACTACTACTCAGCGCTGGGCATATCAAAAACGTCCACGCAAAGTGAAATCAAAGCCGCATACTATAAGCTGTCGATGATCTACCACCCGGACAAGAATAAAAACAGCGATAGTGCTGCAATAAAATTCCGTGAAATAACACAAGCTTACGAAGTTTTAGGCAATTATCGACTTCGGCGGTTATACGACAAAGGTATTTTGCATACGGCGGATCCACAGTTTGCACATCATGCACATACAACCGACGACGATCTGCATACACATGCTGAGCCGGAAGACGATCCGGAGACTAAATTCTACAAGTCACGCTTTAAGAAGTCAAAAGTTGCTGATGCAGAGGGTCGCACGCCCATCTATGACTTTGATGAATGGTCAAATGCACATTACGGCAAATCATTCGATCGACGACAACAGGCTAAGAAGAAATTCGATCGTATGGAGGCGCAGAAAGTGGCCAGCAGCAAGTCGCAACAAAATGATATAGTTATGCTCTCATTCATCTTTGCCGTTGTAGCTATATATTTGATGTTTATGTCGGAAACCTCGTACGATAATCCAAAACAAAGAGCAGAGGCAAAGCACGCCGAGATGCAGAGGCAGATGCAGGAAGATGTGGCGCGTAGTGAAAAGAATTAGTTAAATACACACCTAAATACCGAATGAGAGGCTTGTGATTAATTTGTTTTACCAATAAAAAATAGTTTAATTTTCCATAAAAAAAAGTGCAATACTATTGCTTAGAATCGCCCACTACGCTTACGTCCGGTATACTTTGTGTCCGGACGTGTTTCTACGCCCTGGCGACGTCTGCGTTCCTTTTTGGCCAATATCCATTCACGCGATTTCTTCATGGGTTTACCGCGCGCCTCCTTACAAGCATCTCTTTTCTTAATGTAATTAATGCGACGCTCTTCCTCCTCCGAGCCAAGCGCTTGCGGCAGCGGTGCCACACCACCTGTCATTAGCACCAAGTAGTATTTCTTAGCTTTTGTGGAGTTAGGATAATCTACGACGAGACCACCATAGAAACCTGCTTTCATAGCCTGTGCTGTAACCATTTCAATTTGATCAGCATTCTCTGGATAGAATTGAAAGACAGCACGTGCTGTACGTGTCAGGCTGGAGAAGAGCGTTGTAAAGAATTTAAGCAAACGTTTGTGCGGATTGTGTGACGATTTGTCGGCATTACAAAGCCATTGTAGTGCTGAGATTGAAATGGCGCCATCGAAAGTGCCAGGCTTAAAAGGCATGCCTTGGCCCATATCGCCGAGTATAACATCGCCATCGACTTCACGCTCTACTGCAATATCCAACATAGCTTTCGATATATCAATACCAATCCATATATGTTCAGCATCTTCGAGTACACTGCCGGATAGGCCCGAACCACATCCTATATCAAGTATGAGCTTAGTTTCATCATCATCCGGCAAGGCAAGCAGTTCTAGCGCGCGTTCCGCCATTTCGACTTGTATGTCAATGATGCGTGTGCTGTGTGTGTGTAAAGCAAATTAAATAAGAAATTCTTTAGCTAAAAATACGCTTGTAGTACATACTTTGTGGAGTACTTCTTGGCTTCATCATCGTTGTAGAACTGTATGGTAAAAAAGGAAAAGAAAAAGTAAATAACAAATTACACGTTTGCTGTAGCTCAACTTACAATTTCTGGCGGTGCAGCATGTTCTGGTCTTCTAGCCATTTTTTACGAAGTAATTTAAATAAAAAACTTCTATGCACTTACAAAAACAAATCAAATATAAAAACGTGCAAGCAACATGCTACTGCTGCTGCTTCTTCTTATATAAACAGCTGTTAAACTGTCATTCACTTGTTCACGTACTCGTTGCACATACACATATAACGTATACTTTACTCGCTATAGTTAGTTATATTTTTGGTGTTTGTGTTGTGTATTTTGTGCTAATTATTTATTTAATTTTAAAGCATTTCGATGAACATATAAAACCTTTTAAACATGTGAAAATTGTAGCCGTGTATTAGTGTTGTGTTTTACTATTACATTTGGTGAGTTTCATTTACATTACGTGCTATTAAAATACAAAACAAACTGTGCCTGTTTTAAGTGTAGGTGTTTTTTTCATGTTTTTTGTTTCGCCTAGAAAAAGCAATTTATCTGCTATTTAATGTGGCTAATTGTCAACGTCAACAGTGAAATATTATTGTGCATTATGTTTCTGTTCTGTTTTTATGAAATTAATTTAAAGAAATGTGCATTAAAATTAAGTTTTCACACATAATGCACTGCTGCATACAAATTATGACAATTGATTTATTCACTGAAAGTTTTCTTAATTTTCTCATTTTCTTCTATAAATACGACAAAACGTACACAGGTCACGTTTCTAGGCTTATCTCGCGCGGTAAATCAATTAATATTATTTTTGATTTATAAATAGCGCATGCAGCAACAGATGTTGATCAATCTGTTTGTTGTCTGCCGTGCTATTTCGTTTGCCTACTTTTTCCTCATACGCACTCAGTCACGCACGCACACATACGCACTTGTTCTAGTGTGTTTTACTGACATACAAACATTATTTTGACTTCGTATTCGTTGCCGTCGCCGGAGCTCTGAGTGACTTGTTCACCTTGCTCGCCGCCGGTAAATAAGCCAACAACAAAACAAAATGAAAGCAAACATTTGCAACTTGTTGGGCAACGAAAATGTAAAAAGTTTTCTCATTATATTTTTGGAATATTTTTGTTTTTGTGCTGATTCTAGTTTAACATAAATTCTGCAGAATTATTTGCTGTCAAATTTAAATATTTCTTATATGGGTCACTTCCATATAATCTTGTGAAGGGAATTCCATTTAGACTTATGGTACGAGGGTAGTTTTATAAGTCAGTGACTTTTTCTTAATAACAGATATTGTTTTCGTCAAAATGAATTTTATTTCTCAACTTAGTATCCTGTATGCTGAAGACATTTAGTCAAAACTTTAAATTTTTTATACCTTCGAAATAATATTTTTTCTCAAGGCTGTCATTAAAGGTTAATTCGATCCAAATCTCTTATCGCCCAGCCAATTCCTCAGGTTTGGTAACAAAACTGGTGATTTTATTGGATGTTGTTGGATGACTACACATGCGTGTATAAATGCATTGTCTTGATGGAACATCATTTGTTCCCCAGCAAAAGTAATCGTTTCTGCTTAAATCGATCGAATCTGACCAAAAGATCTGAATAATATTTTTCCTTTTCATATGGCCATGGTCTTTCAACTTGAGAAACTCACTTTCTTCATAGTTCCTTGGTTTGTGATGTGTTTTGATGGATTCTAGCATCGTCTTAGTTAGAGCTAAACATCGCCAAACTCTCTTTTGAAGTGGTAATCATCCTGTGGATAGCTTTTCATCGTTCTCTCTTAATTTCGGTGATGTTTTTTTTTAATCAGCACACAACATTCACAGTAGGAGTAAATGGCAGTTGACAGAAGCAAACTCCAAAACTTAATAATTTATCAAACCAGAAAATTCAAAAAATTTGATTTTCATGGTACTATACTAATGCCCTTTGATGGTAGTCATCTCTTTAGCATCATCTGATAAGTTGGCCGTGAAGATGTTCCTCGTAAATTTCTTGAATTTTTATTTGTTTGCAGATACAAAGAATCATCGCTTACGATTCTATTTTCAGTAATCAGAAGTCATGCATAATATATACATAGGTGTACGGTGGCAGCAAATTCGGTTGAAGTACGCTGATCCATGGTAAAAATTAAGAAGGACTGACGCCTGAAAAGTGTGTTATTTTCCAAGCGTTATCCGAATTATTATGGAGTCCGATTTGAAAGGTTTATATTGCTCACCCTGCGTAAATTAAAGTCGTATTTCTTATAGATATATTTTATTTGTTGTAATTCACATTGCTGGATTAAATTTGGTGGATTTTAATACAAAGCGGGGATTGCAGTTACGATTTTTTATTTTAAACGATTTTATCTAGAAATAAGTTTGGCAAAACGGAACGGACCCTAAAAGGAAAATTCGGAAACTAATCCTTCACTCTTTACCGAATATTTTTTTAAACCGGTATGAATTGTTTTGTGGATCTGCACAGTGGACCATATATCTATAATCAACTGATGTATTGAATTGGTGCTGCTAAGAACTTACTATGTAGAAAATCTTTTAAATTCTCTTTGGGCAATATTTTTTTTCTTACGGACCATTTTGGTGAGAATATTAAATATATATATGTACATATTTATCAATGAAAAAAAAAGGTCTAAACTTCATTGTAGATTCCTCTTTGAGATTATCCCAAGTTAGGCTGCCGAGAAGTTCGTTCCTACATTGCATAGACATTGTAAAGGCCATAACCTAAGAGGGCTGTCACCAGAAATTAGTTTTTTTTTCTGGTGCAAGTTTCGAGCTATCGGTAAATATATTGTTACAATTCTTCGTCATCCCACTGTGATCTGGGAGGGGTAGCGACTACGTATTTGTCGTAGCCGTATGTAGCCATTTAAATGAGAAGAACTTTTGGAGTTGGAATAAACACAAGTCTCCAAAGGTACAACAACGCCAAAAAGTGGGTTGCCACAACCATGGAACCATAGATAGATAAAATCGACAGGGACTAAGTACAAAAAGACTTTCAGTGCGTTTGATATTATTTTTTATTACTTTGGTCCGGGACCGAAACTTGAGTTCTTACAAAGATTTCACTTGGGTAAAAGAAAAATGTAGACTCAGAAGAGTCTGGCATTGAACGTGGAATCCTCTTACAATACACTATCAAGCCGTAGAGGACTTCATCAGTCAACTTAAACCTACTGATAGAACACACAATTTATGGAATGCAACGCGATACCTTAAAATCCCAATTAAGACTGACACCCATCCAAAATGCCAGTAGCATGTGGTGTAGGTCGGAAAAGGGAAAATCCTTCGCATTTGCTGATCATCTGCATAATTAATTTTCTCCATTCAACACTTGCTTCACTTTAGAGCATGCATCAGTAGTTGAATTTCTTAGCTCGACTTGCCCAATGGACCCGTCAATACCTGATGTTCATGAAATTAAAAAAGTACTGCTCAGCTGCATTCTTGGACTTTAAACATTCATTTGATCTAGTCTGGTACGATAGATTATTGTATAAATTGAAGAAGAAGATACCAGCCCGTAGTATCTTGTATTACACTGGAGCTCTATTTCCTGAAGGTCCTTCTACACTTAGTAGGAGATTGTTAGTCGGCGATCTATGATATTAGGGCTGGGAACTCTAGAACTGCCGTTTTGTTTGAGAATGGTTCACCTCTCTTACACCTGCCAACAGAAACTTACTCTGCAGAGTAAGATTCGTCCGAACTCGGCTGCATGGAGGCAACCATAAATGAGGAAAAATCCTCTAGAATCTTCGAGTACCAATCAAATAATTATGTTTGGCTGAAGAGTATTACGAAGTCGTTTAAAATCTTTTATTTCCAAAGAAACTTTAATATTGATTCTATTTAATTGAAGAACTATATTTTTTGTTTGCTTTTTACGATGTAAAGGTCAGCTGCTTGAATTTTTTATATTTGAACTTTAAAAGTCAATTGGCTCTTCAGATGCAATACTACTCAACAAACTTTTAAGTGTTTCGATTGGATGCATGCACTTCTTTACAAACTGCAAGCATCCTAGTTGAGTTTACGCATTAATTCCAATGAAATGCTTACTTTCTTTTGTTCTCCAAACTGCTGCTGCCTCATACAATCGCATCCCAATTCAGGTTCCAGCGTTTTATGCACATTTTATGGCTGCTGTTGTTGCTTATGAATATTAAACAGTTTGTCGCCGAAAGAATCAATATGGAGAAACTGGTTTTGGGACAACATCTTCAACGCCGTTTCGTTAGTGATTACAAAATTTACGCACAGAAGTTTTTTTTTTTGTTTTTTTTTTTTAAGTATATTAACCTCTGCGTGTGTACCTATGTCATGTGGGTGCGCAGCGGTGGAGGAGTGTTGTGCCAGTAGAGCCATTTTTCTTTAAGTATAAACGCGCAAAAAACAAAAAAAACGAAACCTTAATCAAATCAAACCAAAGAAAGAAGAATAACAACCGCAGAAGAGCACCCAAAATTCAAGAACCACAAACATAAACCAGATTTTTTAGTTTCAACCAAAACGAAGCATCATCTGCTCTGAATTTTTGGTGCTTTTCGCCAGCGATTAACTTTCAGTCGCGAAACATCAGCCAAACTTGAAAGTCTTTCGTTTATTTCGGGGTTTTTTTTACTTGAAAATATGTGCTTTAGTGACTAAGCTGACAAAAGAATTTCACAAATAAAATGCGCATTTATCAAAAACTGCAACGCATTGGAGGCAGCGGCAGCTACCTACTCATTGCACTATACATCACTGTCTTTAGTGTACAACAGTTGCATGCTGCAAATTTACTCACGAATTATCTACCGGCTTCGATGCAAGCGCTTGCCTATTATATAGATCAATTGCAATATGAACCGCTGTCAGCGACTACCGTGGAACCACCATTCAGTGCTGCTACAGAAGCCACAACCAGCAGCTCAAGACCCACTAAGCCTGTAACGAGTACCACAAAACGTCCACCAGGTACGACTAATGGCTGGTGGCAACCACCCAGTTGGTGGCAAAATGCTGGAGAACGCACAACAACAACCACGCGCCCAACGCTACCGCCCAAGCCAACACCACCGCACAGACCGGCACTCTTTGCGCCTGTCGATTTGAAACAAAAACAACAACGTCCTAAGCTTGAGGGCTACGAACTTTTCAGCGAGATTAACGATGATACTGACTTCGATCGGCTGCCGCTATCACTAATACGCGACATACAAACGGAAGTGCATCACGATGACTTTACAAACGATGTCGAATCGTTGGATAACTTTTTGCGGCTCTACGATGATAACTACGGACGTGCAGCATTTGATTTCGAAACGGCTATGGATCGCTGGTCAAGTACTTCGACTGCGGGTAAAAAACGTGTACCACCTACCAAGCCCTATGTTGACTTTTTGCTTGTATACGATTTGCTTAAACGTGATGCAAAAGCATCAAATTTGAGCAAATATGAAGGTTACTCCGATGAATTGTTGCAGGAACTGTACGTCTTGTCGCAAATGTCGGCACAGCATCAGCTGCACACCATCTTCGAGCGCATGCTCGAGCGGCATGAGATACAACGCAGTGATGTGGTTTCGCGTATACAGGCAATTGTGAAGGACCTCAGCGATCCGAATAGTGCCACATCGAAGGCGTTAAAGTATATACCGACCTTACAGTTCTTGCCTTGAAATTAGAGTTTAAATAAGTTGTTTGGAAAGTAAAATAAAATCTGTGTGTGCCTAAGTTAAGATATGCGAATAAAGTTATGCAAAATTTAAATAATTTAAAGTGTGTGCGTGTAAGTGATTCAATTTGGTTTATATATTAGCTTTGGAGAGAGTAGTGCTCCAGAAAAATAAAGAAGAGCAAAATATGACTCATTAGCATGGCTCCAAAAATATGCTTACTTAAAGTTCTTCGTGTAGTCTACTTTTCAGAGCAGTGAGAGCACGCTCTTGTAAATTGCAAAACACCTCCGCGAGCAAAAACCTTTAACGAATTGGCTCATCCCGTGTGCTCTTTATGAAAAAAAAAAAAATCCATGAAATCAGTAGTCTCAGCACATGAACTCTGATAAGTAATTGTTCTCAAAATGGGGACTTGGTGCTCTATAATGATATAAATTCAGTTATGAGCATGCCTCTCAGTGCCGATTGGAATGCAACAGTAAGGACAGGAAAAATTACATTAAGAAAAAAGTAGGACTTGAACGTAAATCATTAGTTCCTGTTCAAAAAAACAGGGAAGCATTTACCAATGAACTCATCTAGGCTTCTAATGTATTTATTTCACCACTTCATATCAAATAAAGCCTTATCAAAAATGTTCTAAAGACAATAGATCGAAATGGTAAATGATTTTTGTAAAAAGAAGCTTAGTTTAGGTAACCATAAGAGTAACAACAGCAGAGACTTGATTATCAAGCTCCTATGGGCTTAAAAAACAATTGCAGTATATCGCTTGAAATTCACTTTCTAGACTCTTACATGGATTTATTTTCCCGAAGAATTTAGGGTCTGTAAGCGTAGAGCACGAATGAATTAAGTCATAGTATGTTGGCTGATTACTACTGGAGGATCAAAAGGGATTAACCGGAAGCCAATCATGAATCGAAATGAAAATGGATTTTTTTTATTAAAAAGAAGGTTAGGTAACCATAAGAGTGACAACTACAGAGACTTGATTGGCGTACAAAGCATTTGCAATATCTCGCTTTAAATTCACTTTCTAAACTCACTGTTGGATTTTTTTTTTTTTGAGAATTTGGGGCCTAAAAGAGAAGAGCACGAATGAATTGAGGTCAAAGATGTAAACTGAGTACTGCTTATTGATCAAATGGAACCATCCGAAAGCCAAACATTTTAGAAAATCCTAAATAAATGATGCAGTGTGGCAAAAAAAAAAAAGATTGACGAAAACGGGGACGACGTTGTATACTACTAGGTTTAATTCTGCTTTCAATAACGGTACAAATCAGTACATACTTTTTTTAGGGGTGATTTGCAGAAAGGAAATCCTCAAATTATGTATCTTTTTACAATTTGTAAACTTTATCCAAAGACCTAAGCTGGTACGGTTTTTGAAGTAAAACTTCTTCACGGTTGTAAGTCCAAACACGGAATTTACGACACGAAAATGTAAACGATAAATAGCTCTGGTTTTACTGCTGAAATCGAGCAAGATAGTGATTGAAAAGTCAGCTGAATAAAAACGCGGACCAAGACGAAAATGGTGACGGTTTTTTATGGAAAGAATCGAAGAATGGGAGGGATATCCATATTTTCGTACGTCAGAGTAAAGATTTCCGTACGGGATTCATCGGATCGTATTTATTTACCATGATCACGAGATTGGGTCATGCGAACCGAATGGAATTTTCCATCTGTGGTGACCGTACTGTACATGTGAGTGCCAGCTATAATTGCCGCAACTGCTTTTTACGGGCATTATGATTAGCGACCATGACAGAATATTACGTGGAAGTATACTGGTAACATGAAGAGAGTGGCTTTGGGTTTGCCGCTGAACTTCCCTCCACTACCACGCCGCACATTCGCATTGCGTTAGCAGTTTTAAATCGGAAATTTACCGGACGTGTTCGATACGAAATTCAAGTACTGCTGGAATCACTCTCATACAGTCGTCAGTATAGGATGATGAGTGGGGACGCCTTTGCGGAATACTTGAGTCATTGATAAAATAGAACCTGCGATTCTGTAAGTCTGATGCTATTAGTGTGCTGAATTTATTCCTTTCATACCTCAAGAAATTTCACGTCTGTCGCGCATATTCTCCATGCACCTCCGCGTTCCTTAATATTATTGCGGAGTGTGAAGTTGACCTACAGATATACTTCAAAAGATAGGCAACCACTTCGGTACCGAAGATCAACTAAAAAGGTTCGATCCCAAGAATACACTACATCAAAGAGATGCAGGTGTAAGATGTGTCTCATGTATTCTGACCGAATAAGAAGGATACTAAGGAGCAAACGCCTCATAAAACAAGATAAAATGTTGGAACGAACTCCTGGTGAATAATGCCCTTCGAATCGTAGAAACAAATCAACATTGTCTTTACTTTTGACTTTTCCAAACGTGATTTGTTGGATTTTGGTTCACCGGGCAGCTTCCATTCGGCACTTTGACGCTTGGTTTCAGAGTCGTATTGAAAACACCAAATCTCGTCATCAGTAATAATGTTCAAAAGGAAGTTTTGATCCTTTTTGGCAACTTTAATGATGTCTTTCGTTTTTTGAATCCTAAGCGCCTTTTCCTCGTATCTCAATAGATGCGGAACAAATCGTGCACACACTTTCCTGAAGCCCAAATTATCGACCAAATTGCGATGGATTGAGTCTTTGGACAATCCCAATTCCGATTCCATGAACCGCAATGATATTTCGGCTAATTTTTGATGAATTCTCGGACAATTTTGATGTTTTGTTCGTTCACTGATGACTGATGATTTCCGAATGTCAATGAAAGATATTTCTGAAATCTGAAACCACTTTGTTGGATACCATGGGCGCTAAATCTGATATTAGTTCTAAACAAATTCTTCGACTAAAATAAATTCATTTTTTGAAAGTTTAGACAAAAAATCAAATTTTGGTAATTTTTTAAGCAATAAATGGACTTAGAATGAATGCAGCCAATCTTTATATTAATAAGGCAGTCTCAAATCTGCAAAATATTAAATGAAGCTCAATTCATCAAATGGGCAAGGTCATTCGTCGATGACACTACACACACCCACGCAGAACTCAGCTGTTTATCGATAACACGGCAAGTCGGCAAACGCAAAAATAAAAACAAAATAAAAGAACCATTGAAAGCTATGCTCAGCTGCGGCAAGAAAAAACAAATATGTAGCAAAATAGAGAGACAGAAGTAGAGCACAAAACAACAACGCTCAGCAACAGCAGCATCCACAATAATTTGTGTTGCGTGCGTGGACTCGCTCACACTAGCTTGCTCGCGCTCTCTCTCTCTCTCTCTCGTTGGTGTCTTTCGTTTATGTTGTTTCTGCAATATAACGAGCACCACCACCGACCACCCTCTTTCCATTAGTCATTCGCTAGTACGCGCTGCTCGCCCACTCGCTCATTGCTCGCATTCGTTTTTCCAGCGCTCATTTACCGTTCGTTTTTCCACCACGTCGGATGCATAAACAGAACAGCGCGCTAGTTTTTCCGCATTTGCATATAAAAAAAAAAAAACATATACATATATATTAAAATAAATACAAATTTAATTAATTGAAAAAATTTTATATAAAATAAGAAAATTGTATTTGCGAGTAGCTAAAAAAAATTGCAGAAAAAGAAATTACAGCAGCCGCCGTTATTGATTTGCGACAAACGGAAAGAAAAGAGCTATCGATTTGAGTTTTGTGAAAGTGTGCAAGAGAGAGAAAATTAAAGATGTAAAGAAAGTTTTATTATGCTGCAATAAATATGAAATAGTTTGCATTAAATCAAGTGAAATATTTCGTACTATGTGAATTGTGTGCCACAGCAACGTTGAATAACAAACGAATAATCAAAATAATAACAATGGATAATTTAAATTTTGCACGAACGCCGCAATTTTTGCGAAAGGTCATCAAGGAAGCGAGGAGGTAACTTAACAAAAAACAAGTAAGAAAATACAGTCAGGCGTAACCGACTGTAAGAGGCCCTGTACCAGTTCAGGTCTCCTAACAAACACATTAAACGTTTCCCGAGCATATGACCAAACACATGACCACTTCTCACTGCTCGAATATGAATGAAAAGGAAAGGGGGGTCATTCAACTTCAATTGGTTATAAAATCGTTATTTATTATCCGATTTTGATGAACTTTTTGGATTTTGACTAAGAGGGACGTTAACTTTATACTGGCATACTCAATTTTTCTTGTGCCGAAGAAATATTTCTCCTTGGGGGTGATTTTATGGGGAAGGGGGGGGAGGGGCAAAATTTCAAAATAAACTTGTGAAATTCCGGAGCAGTCCTAGACGAATGCAAAAAACACGAAGTCTCTATCTATTACCGTTTCCGAGATCCTTTCGTTCATACGGACGGCCAGACGGACGGACGGACAGACGGACATGGCTATATCGACTCCTCTATCACTCCTGACCATAATGGGGGTAACTTTGGGGGGTCTCCGACCATTATTTCTACCTGTTACATACATTTGCACAAACCCAATAGGCTCTTGTACCTTCGGTACAGGGCCTAATATTAAAAAGAAATGAAAGAAATAAAAAAAGAAACGACAAAAAGAAGCAGCAGTATTTGGCTTTGTACCTCTTTGAAGGAGAAAAAACAAAACAAGCGAAAAGTTGAACTTTGTCCGAAACGAAGCTTTAATACGCTTCGCAACTGACATATGTATCAGAATATTTTTTTAAAAAGCACAAAACTCATTAATAATTACGATATCTCGAAAACTATTAAAGTTTTCTTCGGTTATTTGTGGTGAAATAATAAAAATGGATTTAAACTTTTATTTTTCTCCTAAAATAGGGGGGTGGCACAACTCATAGTTTAAAAAAAAAAACTTCTTTATTTTTTGAAAAATCCTCTATTCTACAAGAAAAGTCACTTCAAAATTGATTCCGCAGTTTTTAAAATAAGCAAGGATAAAGAAGAGACCATTAATTTTAAAATATAATTTTTTACGATGAACTCTCTTAATCAATTGTTTCTGCCGCATGAGGCTAAAAAGTGTTCTTCTAATAAAACACATTTTTTGTGGCACTTACCATACAAACCTAACACTTCTACAGACTTTTTGTATGAAAAAATGGTTCTGTTGTGAATTTAGATGGAAATGACAGTTTTGGTCTATTTTTCACTAAACCATTTAAAAAATTTCCGTATAGGTTCAGATCGCAGCACTAGAACGGACAGCCCCATACAAATTTGCACATATATTCTGATTTGATGTATGAAAAAAGTTGTGTTATGTTGTGAAATCAGGTAGAATCGCAATCTATTGTTTTTGAGTTATCTACATCGTTTATCGTCCATTTCCAGTATCTTTACAGCACAGAGTCTTCCACTCTGAGCAGGTTATACAGCTCATTTAGTTGCTCCTTACCACTCTTCTAAAGGTACAGAGTAATATGTTGGTGATTTCATTATAACTGCACGTTGTCATTGGTAATTTGCCCAAGATGTTCAATTTTAAGACCAAATCTTTCAGCCAATTGGCCAAGCACTGATCTTCACAATCGTTCGGTATTAAATCTGACCTGAATTGTATACCGCTGCCCTAAATAGTCTTATTTCATTTCTGCAATTACGGCGTCCTCCACCTGTTCCAAGTCCACCTCAGAGAGTATAACTTTCGGATAAGAACTGAGATTTGTATACCTTTTGCAAGATCTCCATAGCCAGGCGCTTCTTTGCGTGTTTTTAACGTTGTTGAATTTTGAGTCCTACTACTTTTTGTAGGTGTTATTTGGGTTCAAGTTTTTGGAGTTGGTTGACCTCTACGGTTTAAAGCCCGTTTTAGATACTAGATATCACATGAAACCTACTCAGCTCAGTACTCGCTTAGGGGTGTTCCCGGAGCCTCTAGGCTCTCTATGCTCGGGCAGGTACGATATAGAACAGTCGCGTTCTTTATGCTATGGTGCAACTTGGACCGTCCTCCAGCTTTGAACGCTGGCAAGGCCTTGGCTTGATGTTACAGCCGAAATCTTGTCTTAAGAACTTATAAATGGAATGTATTAAATACTAGCTGAACCAGCGCATTCGCCCGCACATAATAATCCCAATCTTTTCAGACGCCCTTCTCCAATTTTGTCAAAACGTAGCCTATGTTCTTTTCCATCGCCCAATCATCAATCTCTATACCGGAATTCCTACCAATTGGTGTGGTGGTCAAGACATAAGAGAGGAACATACATCCTCACAAACTTCGTAAAGAACTTGAGAAAGAAGAAAAAACTGATCTATAAAATGTAAGCAACAACATATGACAGTATATTTGCTAAAATGACAAAGTCCACGCTGATAAAAACATGAAATTTTTAGTTATGCGCTTTTATAACTGGTTTCCCAATGGAAACTTCTTGTGTCTTATAAACCATGAAATTTGCAATCAAGTTTCTCCGAAAAATGTTATCAAATATATTTGAGAAGGTCTTTATTGGAGAGTCATTCCTGATCATCAGTTTGGCTTCGGGAACATCCAACATACAAATATTAAAAACCTTTGAGTATAAGCCTAATAGTTCGCCGTTCTTTCTATGAAATGAAAGAAGCAAATAATGAGAATAAAAAAAGGTTTTATGAAATGTTATAGATGCTTCTTTAAATCTTCGCCATAAAATACTGCACCATGAATTGAGCCAACAGTCATGAAACCGATTAGCTCAATCTTTCTTCCCTATAATTTACCTAGTCCATAATCTATAATTTATTCTAAGATGAAGAAGATCTCAACAACTAAATCTAGTTAAAATTGGTAAAGCACATGTTGGCTCAAGCAAGCTCTCGGTTTGATAAGAAATTTGTAAGTGTAAACGGCAGTGGTTCAGACTCCATAAATTGTATAACTTAGCAGTTTTTAAAAATTGAGTGATAATGGAGATATGCGTGCGTTGGAACTGGATGTTGAAAGTTTCGACTTTCTGGAAAAATTTAGTTCGAACTGCAGTGACTGCGGCACAATGTGCAATTTATTGAAATTTAATCGTTGAGGAGTTTTTTCTTAGGCTGAATCGGGTAAGTTTAATTTTGTCAGTTCCTAGAAAGTTTTAATGTCAAATGTGTTAATGTTGGATGTCAAGATAAGAGGTTGTCGGATGGTTTATTTGACGGTTAATTCAGCAAATTTATTCTCTTTAATATTGGAATGTCTTGGAATCCATATTAAGACGAATTTGGGTGATGTTTGGTTATGAAGTTTCGTGCTAAGGAGTAGATTGAGTAAACAGAGTCTGAACATATAATTGGCCTTGTATTTTAATATGGAGCTTTAGGGCTTCTGTAATGGTCATTATTCCGCCAGTGAGTACAGATGTACAGAATAGGAGAAGGCTAATTTTTATTACTTCGTTTCCTGTGGTAATGGCAAAGGCTGTATATTATATCTGAAGGCAACACGTTTAAGTCTAATGGTGGTGAATTAATGGAATGAATGGTGGTCCTTATTTGAAGGTCTTGAAGCAAAGATTACGCAGAGAACTATATTTGAGAAAATTTTTTACTTGAAAATATTTATTTAAAGGAAATCAACGTTTTCAATTAAAAATCTTTCCAAACCTTCCATAAAAACTAATAAAGCACATTGTAACTCTATATAAGAAGGGTATAGAAGAAGAAAAAATACACAGACCATAAGCAGGAAGACGACTTTTAGTCTGTCTAGCAGTTTGCGGCTTTCTCTGCTTACAACAACACCCACCACCCAAAGGTAATGGTGGTAGGTATTTGGTGTACTGTATATATGTCTGTGTATGTGTGTGCAACATAAAGTTGCATACATGCAATGTCTTCATTGTTGACAGTACACGCACGTCATGGCGCACTTTGTTGTTTGTACTTGTTCCATGTACAGCTTACAGGTAGAAAAAGACTTGACTTCTATGTATATACATTTCATCTGCGTTTTAAGTATCCTTTACTTTGCACCAAGGCACATATCTGCAATATATGCGTCATCCTGAGTGTACAAGTATATACGAGTAGTTGGTAACAACTACGCAGCGCAGCGCTGCATGCATTCAACCGAGATGTCTTCTACATGCAATCCTTAGCTTACGTGCTCAGATTTCTTCAACTAAAATATTATGTAACTTTAGCCTACAAACGTCACTTGACTGACTGCATATACATATATATATATATAGAGAGACATAGCATATATAGTACCGTTAGTTTGCACTTAAGCGTGGGTGTTAGTTTCTATGCAATTCTCTTGAGTCGCCTGTGGTGCTTGCTTGCTCCTTATTTGGCCGCACACTGCAGCAAGTCAGCGCAAATAAAGCAAACCGCAAGTAGTACTGCAGCCCCTTTTGTACTATATTGTTGATGTGCCACAACCCCACCTCACACTGCTACAAGCCACTTATACTTCTTTGTTCTTGCATCGATTTGAAGGCGCTTTTAAAATAATATTTGAATACTTATACGCCATGTATGTTGCATGGACCATCTTGAAACTTAGTCGTTGCCGTCGGTTTTGCCTTTGTTCTTCATATTTTATTTTATTTTTTGTTCAGCATTGAGGCACGCGCGTCTTAACTTTGATAGCATCCTATATAATATGTACTTCAATATGCAATATAAATATATGTATGAGGCACATATATATGTACATACATAAAAAAAATACTTGACTCAACATCCATCGGCAGCAGCATCATCGACGTCATCTTGTACTAAAAAACAAATGTTTGCGTACAAAGGCCATTGTTGTTGCTTGTATCGATAGATTGTTGGTTGGTCTTTCAACGCTACAAGTGGGGCAACCAGCCGTTGTTGTTGTTGTTGTTGCTTGTATATATATGTAGATATTGCTTTTATCGAAAGGGGTTATCCATCCAAGTGGTTGATTTGCATTTGTATTTTTTATTTTTTTTTGTGTAGAGATGCGACTTTTGATGTGTTGGTGTGTGCTCATTGACGGCTCGTCGTTCAATTTCAGCTGAGTACCTACCCATTGAAGAATGATGTGATACAAATATTATACGTACGATATATCGTATGTATATATAAAATATGGAATTATGAATTTCATTGTTATATATATAGCGCAATGGTTCATGGCGTTTTAAGTGTAAAAAAAAAGAAGACAAATTTATTAAAACAGAAATCTTTTCATATGAATTTTCAAAACATTTTCGAAACAATTCAAAGAAATTACTCAGAGAATTCGACTCTTTTATGGAATTTATTAGAATGTCAGTAATTTTGTAATATAGCGACCCAATACTTAAAGAAAAAAAAAGTTCTTGAGGGTCCCAAGGTTTTTGCCAAATCTTACAGTTCTAAAAATGCTGAGAAGCATCTTTTTCTCAGTTTTTTTTACAGGAGGCCATCAAGTGTGGCATTGTTCGAAAGCATGCCTTATATCGAGATACGCCGCTACTATGTACTCTTTGGCCTGTGATATCAGTCTAGGATAAAGTTTACCACCCCATTTAACTGTACCGGCCTTCCATGGAACTTACGGAACCCAAACTGAAATGTTGGTGTACTACTCCTGACTTCCTTGATTGCAAGTATGCTCGTTAGGAGCTCACAGGCAAAGCCTTTATCGTTATGTTATCTAGCCCATCCTCACCTAGGGACCTTCCTTATCTTCAGGTCTTTAATATGCGCTTTAATTTCTTTAGCAGTGATGTGGGTGACTGGGAGATACAACTGGCGAAGACTGTTGAGCGTTGTCTGGTTAATGCATTGTCTGCTGTTAGAACTATAATCGAATAGCTGAAAGTGGGCCTCTAGATTTAGCGCAGGCACCATCAGCCCTCCTAATAGGGAATTTCGGCGACACTTACTGTTTATATCTCTTCGCCAGAGTCCACAATGAGTGTCTTGAGCTCGCATCAGGGGTAACATTTTGTGGGAAACGATCAGAGTCGTTAGAAGCTTCCTGATCCTATTGGCGACTCTACGGTAGACTCTATTATATTATGGTCCCTAGGGCGGCAGTATTGTCGCCTAAGTCTCCTCTTTACCAAAAGCAAAGTCTCTATAGCTAGCGGAGTCTGTTTTGTAGCCTTGTATCTTGTGTCGAAGTTTCAGATGCCAAAATGGGCAATTGATTAAGGAAAATCGCATGTACATCTTTGATATCCATTGGTTAAAGGACCTCAAGATTAAGGACGAGGGTTTCCTGCTGGTCCTCGAAGAGGATTCCAAAGTAACAACAAGGTGCAGATGGTCTGAGAAGTTGATACTCAGTAATTGAAGATGAAAAAGTCGTTGGCGCTGGGCGTTTAACCTTGAGTGTAAGAAAAATGTGTCGCTTGTCCAGTCCAGTAACAAGGATTTGGTTAGAAGAGCTAAGAACTGCTTTGTATAAGCACCTGACTCTCCTGTCCGCTCTAAAGCTGCCCCACAGCCTTTGTTTGGAGTTGAAGTCTCCACTGATAAGAAACTTTTCTCTCAATCCACGAAGCACCAATTCGAAGTTTGCTGTTGACCAAGGCAATTGAGGAGGGTGGTACAGGAAAGACACTATCGAAGACCCCCCCCCCCCCTATCGGAGACCCCCCAAAGTTACCCCCATTATGATCAGGAGTGATAGAGGAGTCGATATAGCCATGTCCGTATGTCCGTCCGTATGAACGAAAGGATCTCGGAAACAGTAATAGATAGAGACTTCGTGTTTTTTGCATTCGACTTGGAGTTCTCCGGAATTTCACAAGATTATTTTAAAATTTTCCTGACTGCTGCTTGCGCTTCGCCTTTTATACTTTTTTTGGTGTCATCTGCCCGTAATTCGGCCGGAGCTGACCTATGAGCGATACGCAATCTGGCGTTCATGATCCATCCGACAGTCGGTAGCATGGTATCTATTTGTGGTGAAAGTCATGTTACTTATCGAACGCATGCCGGTTCACTTCTTTGCAAATAGGGTCATCGTTCGCGATATGTTCCTTTTCGAATTATAAAAACAAAAATTGGTTTCTTTGTGGCGACGTTACACGTCGGTCACAGCCATTTCTTCAGGTTTGGATTTTAAAATGTTCACAGGGCCATCTCTGAAGAATATACTGGATAGGGTAGCAGTTCCTATTCCAATTTCTGGATTTTTGCAAAGGTTCCCACAAGTTCACACACGTGCATTGGCTCGATGGAACAGCCATTTTCTTCTCGCCAAACACGATCGTTTCTTCTTCAATTCAATGTCGAGTCTGTCCAAAACCTTTCAATAATATTCTCCCGGAATAGTTTTACCCTTTTAAAGATAATCGATGTGAATGACAGCGCTTGCATCCCAAAAAAATAATGTGGCCATGATCTTGTAGGTCGACAGTCCCACCTTTACCTTCTTTGGTGCACTTGCACTTGAAAAAAAACCCACACTGTTGATTGTTCCTTAATCTCTGATAGTGTGTTGGAACCATGTTTCGTCTACTTTAACGAAACGGCGCGAAAATGCTTTCGGATTGCGACTGAATTTCGGCAGACACTCCTTGCAAGTGGTTACACGGTTACGCTTATGACCGAGTGTGAACAGGCATAGTGCGTATAGCCTTTTTATGTTCATTTTGGTTGTCTACAACCTCCACCACTTCACGCACTTTCATTCTCCGATGGTTCTATATTATTCTATGGTTTTTATCGAAGATTTCTGGTGGAAAGACCTGTTTTGCGTTAATTGTACGTTTGGCGTCACCTCTTCTTAAGCATTGAAACTGGTGGTGCAGAGTATCCCAAGTATTTATCAATTCTTTCTTTGGTATGCATCATAGATATAAATAGTGACAGCTCAGAAAGATATTTCTTGTAGCCTAGTGTAAGTTCAAGATACAAGTGCAAGTATTATGCATTAGAAGCCACAAGAAGTAGCAAACCAGAAGCCGTATACCTTACTTGGTAATATATATACAGCTTTATAACTTCCAGCCATCCAGAGCATTATTATTTTAGCTTTGAACTTGACTCGATTACTCATGCAGCGCACATTTGTTTACACAACAATATGTCGCGCACTAATGACACAAGCTCCGCATATCATGTTGATGCGTCAGTTCCCACGCAGATACGAGAACCATAGAAGAGAAACACACAATCATATAAACAGAACAAAGCCAATAAACGATTCTACAAGTACCTCCATCCTTCCTCACTTCGGCATATTTAATTAATTAAACACATGCCTTCATTTATTTCATTCCAGATCATTTATACACTTTGACGAGAGCGCCGAGCAACTACAGCAGGAGAACGAAGGGGAGCAAGACCAACCCTATGACGAGATGGAACCCGCACACAGTTTAACCTTGAACGAAGATGCGCTAAAACAGTTACCGGAGCATAAGCGTCCTGTATTTGAGCTAGAATGGCTGCGCTATCTAGAGAAGACATTACCCACAGCGCCAAAACAAGAAGTGAAGAGTGTGCAGAAAAAACTTGTGCAACAATTATCGGAACGCATACAGGGTGCACCTGGACCGCCGACACGCAAATTAATTGCAAGCTGTCTGGCGACGCTTTTCTCGGTGGGCGATACATTCCTGTTGTTCGATACGGTGAACGCATGCAATGATATACTCAAGAACAAGGACGATTCGCCGAGTTATTTGCCCACGAAACTGTAAGTTTGAAATGTTTTTATTTAAATGTTTGCATTAGCTAATTAATTGCTTGTTTTGCACCTCCTGCAGCGCTGCTATTTGTGTGCTTGGTTCGATGTACGAGAAACTTGGTCGCATGATGGGTCGCACATATGAAGACACCGTGCAGATACTAATACGTACGCTGCGCAATGCAGAATCGCAGGCGCGCATTGAAATCATGAATACGCTGGAGAAAGTCAGCGCCGGCATGGGCACTGCTATCTCGAATGTACATAAGGATATATACAAGGCAGCAAAGCATTGTCTTTCGGATCGTGTTATGGCGGTGCGTGTTGCAGCATCGCGTTGCATACTTAAGATGATCTACAGCGCACCGTTTTTATATCAAACGGAATTGGAAAGTCTTGGCACGCTATGCTTTCGCGCCTTTGATGGTAGTAATTACGAAGTACGCTGTGCCGTAGCACAATTGCTGGGCACGCTTATTGCATACACGCAACAACAGGCAGAGGCCGGTAACAAGAAATCCGCACAGGCACAACAAGCTGCGCTGCAAGCGGCAAAGAATGCCAATCAACGTACGGTTTCATTGGATGAGGCACTTGGTATACTTATGTCTGGTTTCTTGCGTGGCGGTGCTTCATTTCTAAAAGGCACGGGTGAGATGATTAAAGGCAGCTCGGGCGTTAATCGTGAAGTACGTGTCGGTGTTACACACGCCTATGTGGTATTTGTACAGTTCATGGGCAGCGTGTGGTTGGAGCGTAATTTGTGCACATTTCTGGTACATGTACTCGATTTGGTAGCCAATCCAAAAGCTGCCTGCTCGCATGTGGATGCTGTTTACTCACGCAAATGCATCAACTTTATATTGCGCTCAACGATCGGCAAAATGCTTGGCGAGAAGGCACAATGTGCCGCTTGCAAGGAATTGATACACATCATAGCAAAGCAAATGAACTCGATTGACTTTAATCCGGAAAATGCAAAGGACTCGAATCAAGAGACGCTCTTCAGTCAACATCTATTAGTTTGTGCTTTGCAAGAGCTCAGCTCATTGGTCATCGGGCTGGGCACAACTGCGCAGAATTTACTGAGCGATCAATCGTTAAATGCAGTTGATGCTACTTGCGCCGTGCTGGTGCATCCTTGCGCTGCTGCACGTCTAGCCGCATCATGGTGTTTGCGTTGCTATTGCATTGCAGTGCCAAGTCAAATTACGCCGCTGATTGATCGTTTTATTGAAGCCATCGAACAGATGCGTTCCTCGCCGGAAGCCATTGCCGGCTACAGTTCCGCGCTGGCGGCCATTTTGGGTAGCGTGCGTTATTCACCGCTCGGCATACCACACACAAAGGGTAAAGTGGTTTTCAACTGTGCCGAAGAGCTGCTACGCTCAGCGTCCCAAAATAGCCGCATGTCGTTGAATCGCACACAAGCCGGCTGGTTGCTAATCGGTGCTATCATGACACTTGGCTCACCGGTGGTGAAGGGCTTGCTGCCGCGTATGCTGCTGTTGTGGCGTAATTCGTTTCCACGTTCTAACAAGGAACTGGAATCGGAAAAAGCACGTGGCGATGCGTTTACATGGCAAGTGACACTTGAAGGACGTGCAGGTGCACTATCCGTTATGCATAGCTTTTTGCTTAACTGTGCCGAACTGGTGACGGAGGATATTACACGGCGTCTGCTGACACCCATCGAAAGTGCATTGGCCATGCTGGTGAAGTGAGTATGCATAAAAAATATAGCGAAAGCTTTAAAATAAAGTATTTTATTTAAATTTTAATTCATTACAGCTTGGCCCCCGTACTAAAAAGCTATGGCACAACACTTAAGGCGCCTGCTGCTATGGTGCGTTTGCGTCTATTTGAGACTTTGACGCTTTTGCCGCCTACTGCGCTTGAGGCTTCCTATACGCATCTGCTGCGCATGTTAGTATCTGAATTCACGCTCTCCGATAATGCGGCAAATACCACCAATTCATTGTTGCGTACACTTTGCCATGGCGATGATTCAATAATACTCGGCACATGGTTGCAGGAAACTAATCATCGTACCATTGAAGATCAGGTAAATAAAAGTCGTTTTTGTTAGTAGCAGCTTAATATGTTGTGCCGGTCAGCATTTATGTATGTAGATGGTCAATGTGGTGGTTGTAAATACCTTTTCTTGATGTCCTTTATTACTAATACTAAATATGTGTCCCTTTTAACATCCATTCTACTACGTGTGTATAAAAACGTGCTAATATTAAATATTTTTATATTTGGCAACAAGATGGAACCCAATCGCAAGGTCGATGGTGAGCATGTAAGTGTGTACTTGGCTAATTGATGTTACCATAATTTTGTTACCTAATACATACCATTTTGGTTCTTTATCAAACTATCATTTGCGCTTTTAGTTTCCATTGCGTGTTTAAGTTCTTTCAATGTTGTTCCAACTAACATTTCGTTTCAACCATATGTTTTTGTGTCTGATTTATTATTCGGTTTATTTAATACATATTATCATAATTCCGCATTAAATGCTCAAAATTTTTTATTCAAAACAGCTACAACCCAATAGCGCAGCTGGTTCCGGTGCGCTCGAACATGATCCTTGCTGTTTGTATCGTCCATTTAACAACGGCGCTGCGTTCACACTCGCCAATACTAACGGCTATACCACCACCACCATCAATATACAAGTATACAACAAAGCACAGCAATGTCCTGGTCCACTACCACTCGGTGTTGCTGTCATCGATATGTCCGTTTCGCTATTTGGTATAATTTTCCCGAAAGTGGCCAACAAACATCGTCTGCAGATGTTAGAGCATTTTGGTGAATGCATTAAACAGGCGAAGAGCACGCGACAAGAAGCTGTACAGTTAAATGTCTTCACTGCGCTTCTAACTGGCCTAAAGAGCCTGACCGATAGTAAGCGCAGCATTGGACAGGAAGATGTCAAGAAAAGTGCCACCAATTTAATTGTTGGCTCACTGACCAGCGCAAATTCAACAATACGCTGCGCCGCAGGTGAAGCACTCGGTCGCTTGGCGCAAGTCGTCGGCGATTCGCACTTTACTGCGGAACTGGCGCAGAATTCATTTGATAAATTGAAATCGGCGCGAGATGTGGTCACACGTACCGGACATTCACTTGCACTTGGTTGTTTACATCGTTATGTAGGCGGCATGGGCTCATCGCAGCATTTGAATACAAGTGTCTCCATTTTGCTTGCATTAGCACAGGATACATCGTCGCCGGTTGTGCAGGTTTGGTCGCTTTATGCATTGGCATTAATTGCTGATTCTGGTGGACCAATGTTCCGCGGTTATGTTGAAGCAACACTGACGCTCACACTCAAGTTGCTGATTAGTGTGCCACATGCCAACGTCGATGTGCATCAATGTGTGGGACGCGTTGTGAATGCTTTGATTACCACTGTTGGTCCAGAATTGCAGGGTAATGCTACCGCGGTGTGTTCCATGCGTTCTTCTTTCTTGTGCGCTGCATCCATGATGCAATCACACGCCGATCCACTGGTGCAGTCAGAGGCTATAGGCTGCCTACAACAGCTGCATCTATTTGCATCGAAATATGTCAATTTGGCATCGCTGGTGCCTACGCTGGTGAAGATGTTGGCCAGCAATTATTTCATATTACGCAAAGCCGCAGTAGCCTGTTTACGTCAAATGGCACATCGCGAGGCAAAGGAAGTGTGTGAACTAGCCTTGGCTATAACACCAGAACAATGTCCGGACTTAGTAATAACAGATTATGGTCTACCCGGTCTACTTTTCTCTATGTTGGATACCGAAACAGATGCGGAAATGTTGAAGAACATACACGATACTTTGACTTCTATGCTACAAATGCTTGCAGCGGATAATCTAACCTCCTGGTTGAGTTTGTGCAAAAATGTGCTAACCGTGGCAGTGGAGAATACGTCGCTACAAGATGAAACTGCAAATGTAGTAGGCGCTAAATCTGCTGCTGATAATGCTAATAAAGATGTCGAAGAAGATGACGATGATGAAGATGACGATGCCGATGATGTTACCGAATATCGCGCAGAGGAAAATACATCAACTCATCCGGCAGTGCAACCACGTTGGCCGACGCGAGTGTTTGCCGCGCAATGTGTACGTCGCATTATCGCCACATGCGAAGCAGCAAATCCAACACATTTCGACTTGGTGCAAGCAAAGGAAATGCAAATGATTAAATCACGTGGCGACTATTTAATACTGCATCTCTCGGAACTTATACGCATGTCCTTCATGGCAGCTACCTCAGATTCAGATCAGCTGCGGCTGGAGGGCTTACGTACACTGCAGGAAATCATTGATCGTTTTGCAAATGTACCGGAACCGGAGTTTCCAGGTCATTTGTTGCTCGAACAGTTTCAGGCGCAGGTAATATGCGTGGCAAATATTTTAAAAACAAGTAATTAATTTAAATTTTTTATATTTCGCTTTAAAAAACAGGTCGGCGCAGCACTACGGCCTGCATTTACACCGGATACACCATCGCATGTAACAGCTGCTGCTTGCGAGGTCTGCTCGGCGTGGATTGGCTCTGGCGTAGCGCGTGATTTAAATGATTTGCGCCGCGTGCATCAATTGTTGGTGTCATCGCTTAACAAGCTTTACACCAATACGAATAGCACGGCGCTCTACAACGAATCCATGGCAACGTTGGAGAAACTAAGCATACTCAAAGCATGGGCTGAGGTATACATAGTAGCCATGTTAGGCAATGGCAAAGCACCGGCATCATTGCTTCAGCAAAAATTGAAAGCGGCCAACACTATAAATCCAATTGTCAGTGGCTTAGATTTGGATGATGCAGGCGCTGAGTTTGGTGATTTCGAGAGTCGTGGTGAAAGTCTACTGAGTCTGGTCAAACCAGAACTAGACAAATTATCAACACTCTGGCTGGCAGCTATGAAAGATCACGCTATGCTGCTGTTGCCGGCAGAGTTTCAAAGCCAGTTGCCACACGACGGTGGCGCCTTCTACACTACGGACACCATAAACTCATCAAAGCCACATTACATGACATCATGGCCACCTATACTCTATGCTGCTTCGCTCTGGCTACGCGATGAAGGCTTTGCGTTGCATTTACAAACCAATTCAACGCGTAGATCAGCCGGTAATGACGCGGCCACAAATGCAACAGTCGCTGTGGAAGAGGCTAACAATAACATAACACATGGCTCACTTTCGGCCGATCGCTTTCATATGATTTTCGGCATTTGCATGGAGGCATTGTGCAGCATAAGAACCTCCGATAAGCCAAAGAATGTTATTAGCTGTCTACGCTCGTTACACACCATTTTCGATTCGGACTGGGCGCGTCAACAGTTGGTTAAAGATAAAGCGTTGACAGTTGAACTGTGCAATGTGCTCCACCGTCAAATATTGACACGAGATGAACTAGTGGTACAGCTACTCTGTGTGGAAATACTAAAGCAGACCATACAAGCAGCACAGGAGAATCTACAACGTCGACGACAATTGTCCGGCAGTGAGAATGATAATGCTAATTTAGATGATAATATGGATAATCTTGGCGAGGGTGGTGATTCCGGCGAAATAACACCTGGTGCATCACATGTCTATGCAGTGCTCGAAGTTTGCTTGTGTGTTTTTGTACGTCAGATACCGACCATGAATCCTAGCGGCAATAAACAGGCCGGCATTGGTGTGCATTTTCAGCAAGAATATGCATTCAAACACAATCCAGCATCTTTCTTTTCCATACTGGGTGATGACAACGGCATGCTAGTGGCTAGCGGTCTACAATGTGTTGAAGATCTCGCAGAGCTCTGCTCGCCAAAGGGCGCACTTACCATATTGCCCACCATACTCTATATGACAACTTCGATTATCAAGGAGATTGCAAATAAATCCGCCATCGATACAACTATACTGGCTAACACTTGTGCTGTGCAGGCGACATTGCATTGTCTGAAATCGGTTTGCGTGCACAAGTGGGCGAAGCATGACACCGTCTCGAATGAATGGCAAACATTGCTACAGAGCGCACTGGCAACAATTATTGATCTGACAAAAACGGCTGGTGAAGATGAGGAGCGTAAGGTGGATGAAGTGACCATGTTGCTGGCCATTGCAGTTTTTATACTACACACACCAGCTGCGGTGGTGTCCGCACCGTCACTGCAGTATCCTTGCATTAATCATTTTAGACAATGCATGCAATCGGAACATTTGTCGGTCAAGTTGAAATGCATCGAAACAGCACGCTCCATTTTTTCAAAGGCCGACTTGAAAACAGCAACGCCCTATATACATGCTTTGGCACCGCGCATCATTGAGGGTATGTATGCGGAACGCGCCAAACAGCCGAGTTCAGAGTTGGAACTACAAATTATACTGGAGAGTATTGTGACCGTGGAAAATCTCATCGAACTGGCTGAACCACAAAATCGTAAGTATATGAAGAAGCTATGTATTTGGGTGGTAGTTATTTTTAGCGAAATATTTACATACTTCACGCTATGATTTTTTTTTGTTAACAGGCAAAATATTGTTGCTTATTGGCTGGAGATTGCTAAAGTCGGGAAATTACTTTTTATACCCATTGTTTGAGGTGTTTTTGAAGTAAATAGCCAACACGAAGCGTGCCAACGATTAAAGTGTATAGGGAGATTCATGTTGAACTCAATGGAAGCATGAGTCGAGATTAATGTCCGTCCATTTTCCTATTTATATGAATAACGTGTTCTTGAAGACTATATTTTGTAATCCAGTAAGCGAGAGATTACGCAGAACTCTCGCAGAAGTAAGAAGGTTGCCTTAGCATTGATTGAACTCCCTAATCCAAGACACCCTAAGATAACCATTATCACTTTTATAAATGTAGAAGTTGCTTTTGACAACACATCTCATACAGAGGTGGGAAAAACTTTCAACAGTGGAGGAATAGATCCTAGTCTTATAAGCTGGGTAATACACGTATTAGATTCGTGAAATGTGACTAGTATTTCGGGAAACAGTCTTGCGGTCAAGAAAATGCCCCCACAGGGGTGTGTTATACCTTCTACTATAAAGCCTTGTAGTTGATGAATTTCTAGACTTCCAACAGATAAGGGCCTTGACATTCAAGCCTATGCTGATGACAAAATAATTATGTCCAGAAGGATTTTCGAAGAATTTCAAATAAAAATGGGCATCAAGATCGTACGAACTTGCTGATCCAAAAAAAATGACTCAACAATTATTCCTTTTACCAGGAAATATAATTTAATTCACTTAAATACGGGTGAATGTCACGTTGATAGAATTCTTCAATGAGGTCACTATAACTAGAAGTAATCTTCGACCAACGTACCACATGGAACACATACATGAAACATATCGTGAAGAAAGCCTTAATGACAATGATGAGCCATTCTTGGGAAGATTTTAAGATGCGCTACAAAAATAATTCATTATTTTGAACCATTAGGGAAACACAAAAGTATCTTACAGGCAGATGCTGATAATTTGGCCAGTAGGGGAGACGCCTCACTATTCAATGGTCCAGAGCCATTTTGGTGACTCGAGCCGGGTACACTGAGGATACTTGTAAAAGAAAATGAGAACAAGGCCAGATATATTTTCAGGGAGAATTGTGAAGGCATAAAACAGTGAAAATATCTGCTTGGTCCTTATAATAACATATCTGAAATATACAATGGACTCAAGACGAAACCTTTAAGAATGATATAAGATTTTCGGACTGGACACGGCAGACGTATTATGTATATTTGAATTCGGAACTAACAGCACCTGCAGATTTTCTTTGGAGTATAACGAAACTCCGCAGTGACCAGATTTGGTCCTAACGGAGTACAAATGTTTTGGCAATTACCAAGTAACAGGAATGGCGGCGGCAGGGCTGGGTGAAGTCCTGTTGGTAGATAGAAAGGTTACGGTCGTGACTTTTCTACATTCAAAAAAGCTTTCCATACTCAGAAAAACTTTGGCAAGAGATCGGAGGTCATTCCAGAGTTGTAGGTTAAAAAGTTCTTTCGTCTATCTGCCAGTTCAACATGATGTGTTCTCCGGAGCAGTCTCATCATTCTTCGGTTGCGCCTCCTGATTAGGATCCCTATAAAATTCCACCTTATTCCACAGCGTCAGCTTGTTTATGCTGTTGAGGAGTCAGCCCAGTTATTGTATCACGATGCTGATGTGGGACTTGACAGTGAGCCTTCTATCCAAACCAAACTGATAGATCTAACAGTCCGACTTGCGCTATAACGAATCAAGGAATTGTGTGCATAATTTAATGTTTGTCTTGAAGACCAGCTTTAAAATTTTAATACTCTTCACAGATGGATGTGTGGAGTATAGTAGACTCTTACAAATTACAAACACTCTGTTCCTCGAGTAATTCTAATATTCGAAATCTTCTCATTTATGGATGTATTTTTTTACGGAGGCCCAAAAGATAGGTCATGTGCTTAGTGAATTGACGGTTTTAATAAGTGACTATGAGATATACTTGCCGTGGAGCTTGGTCATTGCTACGGAGTTATATTTTCGATATATCTTTAATAAAATCTTCATTCCATTCTTCCTATACGGATGAAATAACTTACTGTCAACCGTCGTCCGGTCATGTTTTGAATGTGAAGTACGGAAATATCTCTTCATATCTGGTCATTCCAACGCTTGCCCGGTAGTCCTTTATTTCGACATACTCCAATCAAGTCCTATCCATCGTATTTCCTGGATTGCAGTCTTGTCAACATTGTATGTTTGGAGGTTCTCAACCAGCTAAATATTTGCTCCATACCCTATTAAGGCTGCGAACATTCCAGTTTAATATCGTTATATCGTTTGATGGGGTCGTCATCATAGGAGTATCTTATTCGAGGCTTTCTTTCATTGGAGTAATTGGAACAAAATATAAAAAAAAAAGATCGTATAGTGTGAAGTTTGTAAATCAAAGAACAAATCCATAGCGTATATGTCCAGTTATGCTTGACTTTAGATTTTTTTTCCTACTACTACTACTACTATTTGAAATCTTTTATTACTGCCCTCAACACCAATTATAGTTTAAAACCCAAACACTAAATATGCTCCCCCAAAACAAACTTTCAACTACCCAGTGCTGTTTTGTCAACTTTTGCAAATAAATTATTAGAAATAATTAAACGTTTACAAGCAAAAAAACGAAACCTTTAACACATTTCATTGTTCTTTTCTCTTTTTTTTTCGTTAAATATGTCAATCGATTACCATTTAAAAAAACACGACTTAAATGTTAATGTTATCGAATTATTAAACATATAAAAAAAAAAAAAAATTATATCGCATATAGGAAACTTGCTACAAGGTAAATAATCATAAAATCCAAAGTTTCATGCTATTTGTTTATAAATGTTGTCAATAATAATAAAATAAAATATTTATATTTTCACATGCACTGAGAAATAATTTAGAGCTAGCAATGCACTCAAAAGCAGTTCTAGACTTAGAATTAATGGCTATAAATGGCAAAGCTTTATAGTATCTAAATATGTCTGCATGTTGGTGTTACACATTTCGAAACGAAAGCACTTAATTATTTTTATAAAAAAAAAATAAAAATCCACACACTGCATCCTACTATATATATTACTTCTGCACCATTAAAATATTTTGTTTAATTTACATAAAACTTAATTAATCTTTCAACTCTTACAGATATACAAATGCTGACACTTTTGGTGCCCGTGCTTATAAGCTATCTGGCGGAACCGTCTAAACTACGCACGTTGCCCAAATATCAACGTCAACTACACGAACAATCGTTACAATGGCTGATGCGTATCGGTCCGAAGTATCCGCAAGAGTTCAAATCGCTCATGGGTCAAACGCTGGAATTGCGCCAGAAACTGGAGTCGGCTATACGCAATCAGCAACAGTCAATTAGCATTGCACAGAAGGCGAACGAGGCACAACGCAGCGGTCTGTTGGCCAAGCCGCAGAAGCCGACCATAAAACTGAAAACAGATTTTAGTAACTTCCATTAAGCAGCCTCCGAAGATGAAGATTTGATGATGATGTTATAAAAAAGATGTGATTCACAGCATATGCGCGCGAGTAAATTTAATTAAATCGCTTGATAAACTAAATAAATTACTATATATATATATATATAAAGAAAAAAAAAAACAAAGAAAAAAAGAAAGCACGGTATAACCGTAGCTTAAATACGCTACACATATAGTTATTTAATTTTGAATTATTGGCAGTAGTCACGCGTTGAACAAGAAGAAGTCAGCATATTCAAAATTAAATCAATAATTTTTGTAAAAATGTTTTTTTTATCATACATTTGCTCAGAAAATGCGCAAAACGCAATCTCACACACAGTGTTGAGCTAGGACAATTCTGTCAATATCGATTATGCGTCCTTCGCCTACCTTATCGAACATCACTATTTTCCCACACACCTTATCATATGCTTCGGTTTATAGCCTAAAAGTATGCACAGTTTTCACAGTGTCATGCCATTTGCCGTCTCGGTTTTACTGTCAAGGCACGCCAATAGATGTTTCACAGCAAAACATCAATGGCTTCATTTTGCTGCAAAATATTTTGCTCCATTTTGACGTCTAGCACGGAAAGCAAGGACTCGGTGCAAGTTCCAAAAGGATGCGTCGCTAGGGGACTAAATTCTATAATCAGTTTAAAAAATCTGCCATATACGACATTATGTGGAACCAGTAATCACTCCATTTCGAAGCATAGCAAGGACTCAGACAAGTTCCAAAGTGATGCAATGGTACACAACTAAATACTATAATTTATTTGAAAAGTCCGTTACAAAGGCTCCATTTCGAAGCATAATACAGAAAGCAGAGAATTGGTTCTAGTTCCAAAATATGAATAAACAATAATTAAACATAATGGACTTGAAAAATCTGTTTCGGAGATATTGGGCTGGACAATCAATAGCTCTATTTCTAAGCATGATGCGGAAAGCAGAAACACAGTGCAGGTTCCAAAATATCGATAAAGATAAATTAAAAATAATGGGTTTGACGGATCCGATTCGCAGAACTTTGGCAGAACAATTAATCCCTCCATTTCGAAGGGATATATACGACTAATTTCTATAATGAACTTATAAAATCCTATATGGAGACATTGGGCAGATCAAGTAATCGCTCAATTTTAAAGCGAAAACCAGGTGCCTGGTGAAAAGAACTAATTTGTTACCATCAAAGATTTGGAGATGAAAAAATTTTTTTATATAAACACAAAAACAACGTCGAGTGTCCGTTTGCGAAAATCTTTCATTGATAAAATTTTTGAGAGTTTGGACAAATTATAATCGGGGAACACACCAAACTTCTCCATATGCCCGAACTTCTGCAATCCATCATCCATAATTGTTTGACGTACCTCACTCAGCGTGATTGGCGCAGCATATCTTTGCCGGCATATATCTGCCGAAGATATTACTCGTATGCAGAGTCGTAAGGGAGGACCTCCATATGTCCTGGTACTATGCGCATTCATGCTCCGCATGATGCACCGTTTTTGCTCGCCCATCCGGTGGCATATCAAAAAGGCAGCTTCGATCGCGTCCGTATTTTCGACCATAAATTGACTGTTAACTACAGATTTGGCCCGCAAACACTATTCAAGCATGAATACTTCCACCTGACATTACTTGGGCTTCATTTTCTGCTGCTTATTGCTTTCGCCAAAACAGTTTGGACATTTTTCAAGAGCTATGTGCATCTGCGTGAACTTTAGGAGCAACTACAACCACAATTGGAACTCAAAAAACGTGAACTTAAGACCAGCAAGATGAAAATAAAGATACCAATAGTAGAAAACAACTAGCCACTTGAAGCACTGACCGGTGACCAGAAGTCCTTACTGAAGTCTTTTGAAAAAAGTTTGCAATAATTAACTGGTCCCAAAGCGGCCTCAACCAAGCGACAGATGATAGAAGGTGAAACCTTCTAATCATAAAGTCGGCATTCGCTTCGATCAGATAGTACCCCGAAAGTGAAGTGATGCGTGAAGCAGACAACAAGCATGGTGAACGTCAAAAGTAAACCCACTAAAATAAACTTAGAACCAAAACTCTTCTACATTTCTGGTGTTTCTCCGGCGGATCTTTTTCAATGTTGCAGTGTAAAAACCCTTCTCAAAGGGCGATACCATAGAACTTTAGCTTACGCCAAAGAAGGTTGCGTGCTCTAAAGAACATTCCTGAATTTAACTATAAAACAGCCTTCAAAACGTGGTAAAGTCATAGGCAGTACTATATAGACGCTGAGGAATCAAAATTTTAATAATTTTCGTCCAAACCGGACAAACTGTTCATACCTGCCAAATGGACCTTGATTCTCCAGATTCCAAATTTATACCAAATTTGATCTCTGTACATCAAATGAATGCAAAGATATGACAAAATATTTTCAAAATATGGGGGCTGGGGCATCGCTTCATATTTACCAAACTTCATGTCTGTACCTCAAGTGGATGCAAAGATATGACAATTATCGTCTTCAATTTTAAGATATAAAGTAGCCTATGTCATATTCCAAAGGTCCATCTATTTCTATACAAGTATTCTTATATATGGGTTTAGCGGCTTAGGCGTGATGCGCGCACAAACAAAAATTTGTCTACGACTGTCTAATATGTATAGATTACTGACTCTCATCGATTCGAAGTACTTGTTGAAAATATAAAATTGTTCAGACGTCTTGAGATGAGTGTAAACTATTTGGAATAATTGTGGGGATGTGCTTGTAGGGAGATAGACCAAAAAAATCCATTAATATATATCTCTGTGTAGCGATAGTCATAAGAAGGCATTATATGGAAGTTATTAATATAAATTACATAAGTAGTAGGTTGGATTTTATGGGAACTACTGTATAAAGTAGTATAATAGGTCAATTAGTAGCTGTATGTAAAGAGAGCGCCCAAAAGAGAGAGGATACTAATTTACCTAAAGAAGCTTTTAATACAAAATTCCTTTTATGAGTATGGGAGCTTAGAAAAAACATTTTTTTTATATTTTTCTTGTCATAGCGCAAGGGGCATTCCTTTCCCTATCGAATGGCTAACCCGTTTTCACTAGCGTAAGGTAATGCAACATTGACAAGTCCATATTTAACTCTTTAAGCAATTGAATAAAGGATAATTGGGCTACTCCAATCTTGAAAGTTGCAATATTTACACGCAAATAAAAAATTAAAACTTTACTACAATGTATGAACCCTACAATTGAGGCACATTTTATACAAACTTCGATATTTTAACCTGCTATTAACTTAGTTGCATTAATATATTATAAGCTTTATTAGGAGCTACTTCTTCTCTTTCTTACAAACATTGCCAAACAAAAAATTTAATTTAAACTATTGTAGAACTAAAACTATTTGTGTAGTGTATGCTTATAATGAAAACATGAGAATATTATAGTACACGTAGAGAAAAACTGCAAATTCAGTCGTCCTTGTATGCATTTCTCGTTTTTGAGCGCAGCAGCAGAATATTTTTCCAGCTAAAATGCATTTTTTGCAGCAAAATTTTAACGCTTAAATAGCTAAAATGAAAAATGTTTTATTTAACACATAAATGTACCTCCTCTGATGATGATGATGATTGATGATATTAATGTTAGTTATTATACTTATATATATAAATATATATACATATTGAAAATAATTGTGTAAAATACATATTAATACTTGCAAACATTAAAAAATATATGAAAAATGAAATGTTTTATGGCTTAAGTTTAAATTTTCTTTAGTTTTCATTTAATTCACTTGCTGCATCTCTGTAGATTGACTCGTAGACATGCACGTTTATCATTTCATCAATTTCTAGCGAGGGTGCATCAAATTGCGACATTATGCCATCAAATTGGCTTGGCGTAAACGTCATCGAATATAAAGCATTTTCTAAGCCAAACACAATATCTGGATTAATGCGACTCAGCAAGGTTGTGCGGTAGTAAAGTGAACGCAAACGTAAACGAAATACCTCCAATGCTTTGTGTGTTTGCGCTGATAAAGCTTTTGCCGCTGTCACATTTCGCGCAGTAGTAGCCGTTTGTATGCAGCAAACGCGAAAACCCAATAATGAATTCCAATTAACTGGTAATGCATAGTACGGCGATAATAGCATCTCCACTGGCAGTTGCTGTAACATAAGCGCGTATCTGTCGCGACATATATCCGGTAGTAGCTTATCAATACAATATTTCGTCGCATTGGAAGCATTATTATTATCGTAACACAATGCGCTGGCCAGTAGACGAAAAGGATAGTCGCTATGTGTGCCAAAAAATGTACCACCTTCATCGATGCGCTGATTGTAAGAGAATTTAAATATATTGTAAATTGCCAACTGTGTGGGACGCAAACGATCCTTGTAAAAAAAACTACCGCGCTGACGCTTAACGTTTTCCTTAGGAGTTCTTCCGCGTTTGGTTCTCTTTGATGATGGCGGCGTTATAACTAACTCTTTGTTGTTCAGCTCTATGCATTTCTCATCAAAATTACTGGCATCAATGCCGTTTATTGATGGCCGCGTTTTTTTACGCGGCAAATCCTCCAGTACAGCGTCAGGGTGTTTCGTCAAATAACGTTCGATAGTATTATAACGTGTACGGCAACTCATGCGTGTATGATTGCCCAATAGTTCGGCACACTTTTGCCAAGCTGATAAACCGTTTTGACCGACATATTCAATTAATTTCCGGTCATCCTCTAAAGTCCAGGCGCTCATGGTAGCGCGTGTTGCCAGCGTATTATAATAGCGCGAACGTAACTGACAGAGCGTGCGGTTTGGAAATAGATTACGCGGAAAACAATAAAATTTGGCATTATAATCTCGTACAGCAGCAATTAGTAATAAGTCTTCTTCAGGCGTAAAACGTTCTGCAAGACATTAAAAACAACAAATGTTTAAAGTGTGCAGAAAAGTTTAACAATGTAAAACCTACCGCGACTGATGCGTGGATTAAGCGTATAGTAATAGCGATTAACCAACGACGACTTGGGATGTTCGGGAAAATGTGGTAATATATGGTTCCAACTTATCGAACCGATTGCATCAGAGTGTTGCGCGACTAGCTGTAGCAGCAGTTGATTATCCTCTTTGCTCCATCTCATATTTCGTTTTTCAACGTAGGTCGCCAGCGTTGCTTGATACCTCACTATGCACTGATAATCGGAGCGCTTGCCAACCCGCGCTGCAATGCGCTCCCAATTATGGTAATTGTTTTCTTTAGCAGCCTCCACCAGCAGATTATCCTCTTCCTGTGTCCATTCTGCGCGCCTTAACTTTGGATTGAGATAAACATTCCATATAGCCTCACAGCTACTGGCCGAGTGACGTTGTTCCAAATCATTTATTGATATTTCATGCCAATCGATTAGAAACTCATCGTCTTTGTCTGCCTCAACCATTGCCAGCATATCGACTAGTTTTACTGCATCCACAGCAATCTCACGTTGCATTTTATTTGCTTTCTTCTTTTTGAAAATAGTCAAATGTTCGAGTAACTGAATTAAAAAAAAAAAAGAAAAAAAGACATGTTTAGTAATTACAATTCTCCGGCGAAATAAGTATTCATGCACTTACTTGTTCCTTTACGGCCTTAACAACTGTTGACTTATCACGCACTGTCCAAATGTGACGCGCGCGCAAATTGTAATCCATTGGAAACATTTCACCTGCAAAACGCCGTTGCTCATAATCCGGCACATTCGGGCAGCAGCGACCGCGTGCATCGCGAAAGTAGAGATTGCCATTAAAGGAGAATGAAGCACCGCGTATATAACCACCACTCTGTAATTGACCAGGTGGCGGGCGCGTCGTCAACGTAATTTCATTTTGTTTATATTTATCATGAACGGCGCCGTAAAGCGTTCGTAGTTGTTGCTGCAGCGTTGTAAGTCGCCGCTGTATCTCCTGATTAAGTGCAAGCGCATTCTCACAGTTTGGTTCTTTGTGCTTCTCCAAAAAGGTGGCCAACTCGCTTAATATGCATGCGTTATCGAATTGTGCCATATTGGACATTTGAATATTTATTAATTTACATTATTAAGTTAGATTGCGAACAGCTGCAAGAGTTTTTGCAAGAATGTAGTAATTAGAGATGTGCATAAAACCACAGATTTTAAAATATTTGACTTGATTTACTAAACACTGTGAATGAGTATGGCTAAACATCTTTTAACGATGTAAGGGGGTTAGCGGAGTATGACAAAGCGCAAACGAATCAAAATACATAGTATTCCGCACGTTTTCTACCTTGTAAAACCCAAATGGAGACGTCAGTAGCCCTATAAAGTGTATATTTTCTGAATCGATCAATATAGCCATCTTCATCTGTCGGCTTGTTTGTATGAATACTGGAACTAGTCTTACATTTTTCTTCCAAAACTCTTATTACGGTTAATAAGTTTAGAGATACGACTTTGCTTAAGTGGCTTCGAATTTTTTTAAGGCATGACATATTTTCTGTTATAGAACGCCTTCGGCATCATTGTTTTCTAAAGCTTTGATGACAGCCAGCAATTAGCTCAGAAATTAAATTCAAAGTTAATAGTCATTTTAATTTTTTTGAAAGTGCGCATTGGAACTTAAGCTATAAATAGTATTCATCATAATTTTGCGCTAATAATCGATTAGGATTTATATAATTCAGTTGGGCATATTGCGTCATACTATTTCAATGTTCTCTTATATATAGAACTTTTGTATCATTAGTATTTCTCAACCGTTTCTTGTTAAAATTAAAAATTAATCCTTTATCGTGGACTCAAAGACCTTTGATCAATTTGCACATCTCTAGTGCGCACACAAACGCTTCTTCTTAAATGCTTCACTCACACAGATTATTTGTAACCAAACAACTATCAGCTGACGCCAGTCATTCACATTAAAACCACCCCCTCCAACCACCCAAACCAATACTACAAGAAACTCTGAACAAAAGTTACTACGGCAGAAAAAAAAGTGCGTACTAAGTGAATTAGTTTCAGTTTCCGAGAAAACCTTGAGTTGTATTTTTGTTACTGTGGCACACGTATAACATGGATGATGTGCCCGTTAAGATAGTTGAACGATATAAACCGCCACCAGTCGTTTACCAGCTGCCGCAGTCCATTGCCAACAAGCTGTCACAGGAACCAAATTATTATAATGAAAACCCACAATTCCAGTATGACTTCCAATTGGAGCGTAATGTGCTTACACAGGTGCAGTGTTGGCGACAGATGCGTCAGCGTGAGCGTGAAGCACGCCAAGAGCGTATCGAACGTCGTAAGCAGGAGAAACAGCGTGCAATCGAGGCACAGCAAAAGGAAATGCTCGGTGCAGTGCAGTATCCCAGTGCTGAGGAACTTTCCTCGTCATCTTCGCTGGATGAGAGTTATGCAGAAGGCGAAGTGCAAGGTGCTGAAAAACTTGAAGACGAAGAGTGCAGTGCAGCGAAGACAGTTGATGAGTCATGTGCCGCTACAGCAACTAAGATGTCAGAGATATCAACAACGATAGCAACAGCTTTTAATAAAACAACAGACACAACCACAACAACAAATGCAGTAATAACCGCATCAAACACAGCAGACCAATCAAAGCAAAAGTCAATAAACCTGAGTAATTTTCATAATATACTGCAACCCACTGTATTGAGCAAACTGGTGCAGGATGGCAACAGCCAAATAATTACTTTGGCAAACAATTCATTTAATTATGCCGACTTTGAATATGATAATTCTTCGCCTTTTGATAATATTGAACTAAAAACGATTAACGATTTGGATATACTTGCCCAGGTGTTGCACAATACACAAATTAAACAGTCGCCAACAGTGGATGTTGCTGAGAAGAAGAGTGTAACGATAGAAGCCACCGCAACCGACACAACTACGGCAACACAACAGTCAGAAGCAGAGGAAGTAAATTTAGCAGATCTCGCAGCTTCTAAGGCGGCACTTGAAAAAGTCGATTTTAATAGTAGCTATAACCAATGTGATGAAGTTGAAAGCATTCCAATTAATGGTGGCAATGCTGCTGCAACACACTCAGCTCTGCCAGAGCAACAAACGCTTAGCAATAATTATACTAATCACCTCTATCATATATACTCAAGTCCAAGTCAACATTATCAAGAACAGCCTCTGCAACACCATACCACGCAACAAACGAACAGCATACAAGCCTACCACATGCAACAAACGCATACACCACCTCCGCCGGATGCAGTGTTTATGTCACAATATGGCTATCAGCAACAGCAGCAGACTTCGCAAATTCCTACAACCACTGTTTATAGTAATCAAAATTATTTGTTAACTGCAGCGCAATGTAATGGACATCATATGCAGCACACCATCTACGGCACGCCAACGCATCAAACGAACACTTCCAATGCAGCATACTTGGCCGTGTCGAATGTCAACGCAGCAGCAGATGCCGAACAAGCTGCGCTTAAGTCAAAAAGTGTGCCTGATATATTGCGTGAGCTAAAGACAGAGCTTTTGAATTCAGAAATGCGACGCTCTAGGAATCTCAGTCATACGTTAGATGATAACAAGGAGCAAGCGCATAAGGAATTGACAAATAAAGGTAATTTTCTTGCAATAACTAATAAAACAAATTAATATTTACTGTATTCCATTGCAGCTACATTATTACCAAAGTCTGTGTTTAATGAGCTTACCACGCCCGCACGCATGCTGGCTAAGCGCATCAGTTCCATGGGTTTTCCCTTAGAGCGTGTAGCAAAGGTTGTTCATCTATGTGGTGTCGATGATAAAAAGGTACTACTAAATATTATTAATTTAAATGAAAACCTTTATTTATAATACAACTGACATTAATTACAGATAATCGAACACCTTATACCACTTAGCGAACTCATGGATCTCGGTTTTGATGAATCGAAAATCTCGGCGGCGCTATTAAAGTTCGATAACAATAAAGATAAGGCGCTAGACTATTTGATTTCCTAGTTCAATTACAAATTCCACGGAAAGGTATTTAATTTATATTGTATATCGTACATAAATATAATTATAGCCGCTTATATATATATTTAATATAAAATAACGAAAGAAAAAAATGAATGAAAGAAATTTTAAGAATTCTAAATTGTGAAACATCGTTCGTCATCTTGTCTATCCACTCATGCCCAGCATCAGCAGATTTATGGCATTCTCTATGTTGCCATCGGCCAGCGCTAAATAGTTCAGATTTTGGCCATGATTAGTAAATCCCATTTGAGCCATGGTACGTAATTGTTCCGCGTACTGATGCTGCCTAAAGTCGGCAGGCAAAATGTCGCTTTGGTCCATAGCTGTTGGTGGAACTAAAGCATCCAAATCGCTGCGAGTAGAGGGTGCCGTTTCACTAGTGTCCATGCGTTCTTGTGTACGATTTAGATTATCGAAAGCTTGTCGTAATTGTTGGCGAAATACTTGAGAAGTTATGGGATCCTGTGTGTTGGCAGCAGAAACGCTAGTGGTGCTACCACCGTTGGAACTACCGCCGGTTGAGCTACCACCAACGCTTGCAGCATCGGTATTGCGTTGCGCAATATTCGAAAGCGAATTAAATGAGCCACCCATGCCGACTTGTGCGAGTGCATTTGCCAGTTGCTGACGGCTTATTTGACGTATGTTGGACATTTCATAGCGCATATTGGTGCTGGAAGCACTGCGGTTTGTCTCACTGCCACTGCTACCGCTGGCACCTAGCGAATTTTCTTCCTCCGATGATGTGGTCGAATCGGAAGTAGCTTGCTCCGCAACTGAAAATTAAAAGGAAATATTATAAGTTAGTACTTAAAAAGGATAACAAAAAAGATTGAACATTATTTAGACTAATATAAGATACAACAAAACAAAAGGCAGCCGAGTGTTTGACCTCGAGATACCCTGTACCAACATTGAACCTTAAATTTTTATGTATTTTCTTCGGACTAATATAAGATACACCAAAACAAAAGGCTTTTCTTACAAAAAGACAGACAGATTTCTATGGTTCAAACTGAAATACAGCCAATTTTGGAATTTTTACCAAAAATATCAAGAATATCGTTAATTTTTAATTCAAATAGAAAGAGGGCAGGTTTTTATGGATACTACTCCTTAGGGAGAAATGGTACCGAGTATCCATCTCAAGAGGAATTAGGAGACATTAAATATTCAAATTAAATATCTCAAGTTATTGTTGTTCTTGGCCGACCGGACGGAAATACACTTAATCTGGCGTTTTCAGATGAATAAAATTTTTTTCATACAAGTGCAAATAAATTTGGGACCGATTTGTATGGTGTACCCTATCTAGTGGTTCAAACTGAATATAAATTAAATCTTTTATGATAAACGCTGGCGTTTCTAACAAAATAAGCATTAATACAACAAATTTTCATTCAAAATCCTAAGACTCAAGATTCTCTCCTGAGAGCGCTTCATGAATAGCGCCTCTAACTCATACTCACAATTTGTAGCCGAGCTATTTCTAGCTAATTCCTTGCGTATGGTGTCCACAATGAATGGTGCAGCATCGCAAATTATTGGATAATGCGTGGTAATATTTTGCACGACTTCCGGTTCGTGTAGAGTATTAAAGAGCACCGAATCACGTATCAACGCCTGTGCACCCAAATTGCGGCGAAATTCAGGATACTCGGCAAGTATTTTATGTAAAACGTTTACGCGTGAAGTGACACTAATCTGTATGTGCGCAGTTAATGAAAATAGTTCTTGTACGCGCTTTGTATCCAACTCTGTAGGCGGTACGTACGGCGTATATTTCTTTGTTTTACGGAAACAATGTACAGTAGCATTTGGCCGCATCAGCGTCGACAGCTGTTCAAGGTCGTTAGCCAGCACTTGGCCATCGTAAATGAGTTCTGCGAATGCAAACGACAGGTAAAAAAATAAAATTACAGGCACAATGAAATATAAATTATTAATAGCTTACCTAAATCCTTGGCATCGTACTTCAATTCAGCGGCAATCAACTCCTTTAGATATTCAATGTTTTTGTTGAAATCTATATTGCGCAGTGGCAATAATTCGTTTTGTTTATTTTGTATATGTATGCCAGCAAAGATGGTATTCATTTTTAGCACTAATAACAAATTTTTTCGCAGAAATAAATAGCTACAGCTCAGCTTCGCAGTTCTTGTCGGTATGTGAAAAATGCAAGCAATAACAACAACAGCAACAATGAAGAAAACAGGGTTGCACTGACATTTGGCAACAAGCAACAACTAGCACTGTCAGCAAGTTGACAGCTCCGTAAACATATGTTCAAATAAATTATAGTAAAAGCAAATTCTTTTCGTAGCAAATATTACAAAATTTCTCAGATGCAATAGTGAAAAAAATATTATAGCAGAATGTGCATGAAAGAACCACACACAATGCCAATACTGAGTTGCGAATTTGAAGTATTTGGCTTGGTGCAAGGTAAGACATTTATGCGCGACAATTGTCATTAAATTAATTTGCACTTTCTTTAAAGGCGTCTCATTTCGTATGGTAAGCAAGAAAATTAGCAATTGTTAAAACTATTTTAAGATTTATATCTTATGCATATAGTATACACAGCGACAAGCTGCTTCTATTGGCGTGCGTGGTTGGTGCATGAATACGCGTGAAGACACAGTAAAGGGCGAGATACAAGGCACCGAGAGCACCCTACAGAGCATGTATGTAAATATGCAGCGGATGTGTGTGTTTGTGTTATACAATATATTAATTACAATAAAATTTCTTTTTAGGAAAACATGGCTACAGAAAACTGGTAGTCCTACAAGCCGCATCGACAGAGCTGAATTCGGTGAGATCAAAGAATTGCCGGACTTTTCATATCCTGATTTCAGTATTCGTCAATAAAACAAAGAAAATCCCTACGCATATTAAAAAAAAAAAAAAACAAGTAGTGTGCTAGCATAAATAACACAGAAGCTTTGTTAAAACAACAACATATTACCAACACACATACAAGTTTTAGATTTAAATTAACGCTTTTGATCCAGCCACATTTTGCACACACATCTGGCAACGCCATTTTTTAGTAATAAGTGCCCGGCAACGCTGTTATGCTGTATACACTTTTTGGAAAATATTGGACGAACGTTTACGAATCGAAAACAAATAATTTCTTTGCATTTGAGTCTTAAACAAACAGCGACGACGATTTCAATTATGGGCAATGTGGGCAGAATTGTGGACCAGTATACTATACTTACCGGTGATCGTCCAAAATTGAAGGATTTAATCAACAATCGTCTGACGGAATGTGGTTGGCGCGATGAAATGCGTGTGCTTTGCCGCAACGCACTTGCCGGCACCAACTTGACTTCAGATCAATTGATTGAGGACTTAACACCGAAGGCAAGAACTTTGGTGTCAGCTAATGTTAAAAATGAGATTATTTCGAAAATCAAATACATATTGGCTGAAAGACTTGCCGAAGAGGAGCAGAAGTTGAAGAAGAACGATACAGAATCAAATTCAAAGCAAAAAAAACAAAAGCAAAAAGATGCCGAAAAGTAAAGATTGCCAAAGACGCTTAATAGCAGAATTAAAGCACTTACATGCAAATATATTTTTGTATATACATTAGAGTAAATTAAAAAGAAATATCCGAGAAATGTAATTATTTTTTTTTTTTTTGCGTAATTGTATTCAAGTAGAAAAATAAAATAAGTATAATAAAAGTTGAAGAAAGTTTGTTGATTAGCAAGCAATAGTTTCCTGTTTTGTTCATTTTGGTCGTCCTATGCAACTGGTTCTCAATTGAAACCCAGATTGTTCCTTAGTAGCTGCTCCAATGTGTGCTACTTGCACGTGATTAGATTGCTGCTGTGTAGATCACCTGCGTTCGTCTAAGCGCTATGTACGGAGTGACTGTCGATTCCCCAAGAACTTGCAGTTAAAGCATTAAATTCTTCAATAATATCGTTGCTTATATTTTGTAGCTGACCGTGCTTTAGAATTAAAATAAAGCCAGTAATTCAATAAGTTAGAAAACTGCATAAAATTCAACATATTGTACAGTTTTCTAGTTCTTCCTCTCTTCATGCATTGTTGCGGTTGTGAAAACGGTACTTTGTCCAGAGCGATACTTATCAATATCTTAGTTAAGAAAAAAAAAAAGTACGAGGAGCTCTACTTATATTTCGGGAAGTGGCAACACTAACGTCAATAGAAAAAATCTGGCAATACTACAATAAAGTTTGACATTTTTTAGCATGAACGTACTCACAACGTTTTTATGTAGAAGCGCTATTTGTGTCGTTTACACGGAACTGTTTTTCCAGGTCCTTTTCTGATGGCGCCACCTCTTTGTATCCATCTTGCGTTAAGGGACATCTTTCATTGACATTCCCTTCAAAATTTCGTAACATTTGGAAGAGTGAAAGTGGAGTTATAGCGTCTAATGTAACATTATATGTTTGACATCTGTGCAAAAATGAGTGTTGAACACGGAGCCAATATTAAGTTTTGTTTTAAACTTGGTAAAACTTTTAACGAAACTCACGAATTGATTAAACAAGTTTATGGGAAGAATTGTCCATAACGTACCACTATATAGGACTTGGTATACATGTTTAAAAGATGGTCGGGAAGACTGAACGAACAAAATATCAAAATTGTCCGCGAATTCATCCATTTCGGTTCATGGAATTGAATGTGGGTTGTCCAAAGTCTCAATTGATCGACTATTGTTTTCAATATGAACCTAAAACCAAGCGTCAAAGTGCCGAATGGAAGTCGCTCGGAGAGCCAAAACCCAAAAAATCACGTTTGGAAAAGTCAAAAGTAAAGACAATGTTCATTCCTTTCTACGATTTGAAGAGCATTATTCACCAATAGTTCGTTCCACCGGGCCAAACAATTAATGGGTCATTTTATCTTAGTGTTATGAGGCGTTTGCTCCGTCGTATTCGGCCAGACTATCGCGAAGAAGGAAGTTGGCGACACTTGTGACCGATTTTTGACCGAAAATCGAATTTTGACCATCAACCACTTGGCGTATTCGCCTGATTTGGCGCCATGTGACTTTTTCTTTTCGGCTAGCTGAAATTACCCATCAAATGACGGTGCTAAGCTAATGCAGAGGCCATCAAAAAGGCGGGCACCGACGTCGTAAAGGTCATTCCGGCCAATGAGCTAAAACACTAATTTGAAATATTATTGGATCAAGCTATTATGAACACCTTACCGAAAAAAAGGTGCGAAAACAGTACGATTGCGTTGCTTCAAAAGACTTTTATAAGATCGGATTCAGGTGAAGAATCATGAATGCATATTTGCGTTAGAGCCGGAAATAATACATCAATCAACCGTGTGGGTATTCCAAGACGAGCCAAATACAACCAAAGTTGTTCGCGCAAGAAGCACTGCGAAACTGCAAACGGTCGACCGTTTCTTCGGCCGAATAGGTCATGTGGCCACTGTTCCACTTGAATAACGTAGGACGGTCAATTCTGAATGGTACAGGACCATGTATTTGTCTGAAGTCTTCGGAGAAATTCGGAAAACCAACTGCCGAAGACGGATCACCTATCATCATTACAATGCAAGCTCTCATACATCAGTTCAGATAAGAGTTTGTGCGCACTCAAAATATCGAATTGATGGATCATCCACCGTACAACCCTGATTTATCACCCAATGATTTGTTTTTGTTCCCAAACATCAAAAATAAACTGCGTGGTGAACGTTTTCCTACGCCCGAACCAGCTGTTGATGCGTTCACAACCCATGCTTTGAAGGTGTCTTATTTGGAGTGGAATAAGTGTTTCGAAAATTGATTTAAGAGAATGCAAAACTGCATAAATTTTCATGAAGAATATTTTGAAAAACAATAAAGCAAAACATTTCTTATTATTAGCTATTACCAAAATAAAAATAGTGACCCTCGTATAGCGTCTATCGTTGCTCCATGTTTTGTTCTTGATTTTGTCGGAGCATTTGACATGGTCAAATACAATTTTTCTTGGAGAAAATTGAATAGTTAAGCTGATTTCTCAGTAGCATAAAAGTGCGAAAGAACGGTACAGCAAACTATCTATTTAATATATACACTTCTCTTTCTCCGTTCTCGCAATCTAACGCAATAGAGAAGATTTTTATGGATTTGAATTACTTCACCAAACAGCAGCAACAACAACAATAGTATCTTTCTCTTACTTATGCATAAGCACTCCTTCTCTATGCTTCAGAATCACCAGCCAACACTTTTTCCCTCTTGAATTCCGTTTCACTTTGCACACTATTGAAGTTGTAAATGTACCATACATACAAACGCGCTCTACCCACTCTTTAAAAGATGTTTGGTTTGATAAGCAAGTATTTTCGCCCGCAAAATGTTCAAATTTAGACTCCGTAAAGAAGTTTCACTTCAAAAATATTTCAACAAACAATTTCTGCCTTTAAAATATAAGAAAACTTAAAATCGAGATCGCTATATTACAGACTTAACATTTGCTATTACAAAAAACTATTTAAAACAGGAGGTTCTTGTTTAGGCACAACAGCTGATTTGCCTTGAATAAAACAATATTTTGATTTTTTAACAGGTTGTCTTGTATACAAGTTTGCCCTGCACTGCAAGCCTGTGAAAATACAGCATAACATCTGTGCATATTCGCCAATCATATGTTTGTCCTTGCACCAATCGCTGTGATTGTTCAATAAAGATGGCGCATGTTTGTCATACAAGTTCCATATTGTGTATACACAGCTGACAGTTGGTGTGCTGCCATATATTCAGCAGACAAACAATTTCGTGAATATTTCGGATTTATTTTAAATAAATTGAATGCAGAAAAAGAAGCCGCATATAGAAACGTTTATATCTCACTTTAACCAATTTGAAGCACGCACGTGTAGCAATCGAATTCATAATCGCATAAAAGACAACTTTCACTTTTTTGCCGAACAAGATAAAACCAAACCAAAACAACAACAAAAACAACGCAGCGAAAAGAGTGGCCAACGAAGGCAATGACAAAGAATTGAAGTGAAGCGGCAGGGCAAAGACACATTTTCAAAAAAACCAGAGCAGCAGCAGCTTAGCAGAGCAATATGAATGGAAAACAAACAGTTTCACGATAAGCGCCATGAACAAAGAATATACTACAAATCATCAAATATCTTTAATGCAACTTAGTTAAAAATAGTTTCTGTTTATTTGGAATGCATTCGGCCAACTGCAACGCGAATATGTTAAATTGTTTTTGTTCATGCTGTGTGTGTGCTTGGTGAATGCGCAAAAAAAAAAAATAAAAAAAAGAAGTGATGTACAAAGAGCAAATGGAAGGAAAGTGAAGCAGAAATAAATTTTCGTCGTCATTCAAATTTAGGTCAAATGTGTGCTTGACAGACGGATGAGGGGGAAAAGTGTATATGTTTTGTGTATGTGAATTTAAATTGTTTATTCTGCCGAAAAATTTTTATAGCAAAACATTAAAAACAGATACAATTCTAAGGTGCTTGCCCGTGAGATAACGTTACGTTCGGCGGTTTTAATAATACAAATAAAATATATGTACATACGAAGCAAAAAAGTCTGTCTCGATTGCAACGGAATAACAAAAACATCTAAAAAAGTGTGCAGTACGTGCCATGGATACTACAATGACCCAGCAGCAGCAGCAGAAGCAAAAACAAACGCAACAGCAGCAACAAAAACACACACAACGAACGCGTTTGCAGTCAGCGCCCAGTGCGGCCACCGCCTCATGCAGTAGTACAAGCAGTAGTAGCATAAGCGTCGTTAATAGCTCTTCAAATAACAACAACAACAACAATAATAGCAGCACCAGTAGCAGCAGTGGCAGCAACAGTAGCGGTGGCGGTCCCAATGCTACACTCAGCACACACACCGTCGTAAGTGTAATGAGCACTGGCGGTGCAGCCGGCAATGGTAGTAATTTGGTTGTTGCCGATGTTGGTCTGCTGCAATCCATGCAGACGTTAGAACGCAGTAATAGCATAACAAACTCAGCTGCAACTTCATTTGTTAATCTCTTCGATGGCTTTACCGCGCGTGTTGCATCGACCGCAGTCAGTGTCGCCATTGGCTCTACAACCAATACCGAACGTAGTCAGAGTGCCGCAAGCACGCCAAGCTCAACAAATTCTGGCATTGGTGGCTTTGGCGGCATTGGTGCCGGTTCAATTGCTAGTCTATCAAGCATGGGTTCACTGGGCACAACCGCAAATGCATTATATTCACAGTTAGGCAGTGCTTTCAATTCTATAACATCGCCCATTACTGCCGCAGCCGCTGCAGCAACTGCGACCACTACAGAGGCAGTTGTCGCTGCTGCATCGGCTATAACGAATCATTTAAGTTCGCCCACAAGCGGCACACCACCACATCTTGATCATGATGATGACGAAGACTGCGAAGATGATGACGAGGATGACAATGACAGACGCGTGCCAGCGCCTACGCCAAAGAAGACGTGGAAAGAGATTAGAATGATTGTGAACGATATGCGCAAACAGCTGTCGAATCTATCCAGCATGGTGCCAACGAATGTACAATTCCGCATATTATCCGATGGACGTGTACGTTGTTATTTTCTGGGTACACCGCCTAACGCTTGGGAGACAACACTGCTATATACAGACATTGACTTACGTACGCATGATGAACAATTGGCACAGAGTATGTCGGGTGGCGGCGATGCTGGCGTATTGGGTAGCAGTAGTGTTAACAATAGTGCTGGCATGTCAATTGGTGGCATCAATGTAACCGGTATGGGCAGTAGTATGCGTATGTCAACATCGAGTAGCTCACAACCTGCTTCACCAACATCCAGCTTAAACGGTTTGCTACAGTTCGGCAATAGACCAAGAACACAGGGGTAATTTAAGCTACTTAACAAAAACCAAATATTAAACTAAAAATATAAACTTTCGATTTTAGCTTGCATTGGAACATGGTGCTGCAGCAGCCCATACCCAGTCTTTCGTTGGGCACCGGTGCTGGAAATATGAATCCTTGGTCACGTGAGTTTCAACTACTGCAAGAGCGCAAACGTCTGCCCACCTGGGGCATTACCTCGTATGAGTTGCACAAACGTAGCGGCAAGATTGTATTTCCCTGCTTTAATGATTTATATCAATGCTTTGATACTGGTTATAATGTAAGTATACATATTTATATATCTGTTTGCCATTAAAACATTTTCGTTTTATTTTCCAGGCAAGTCCGTTATTTCCCACACAACTGCGCACTTGTCCACAATGGGCGGCACTAGATCCACAGATATGTCCACAAAATTCCGACTTGATTGCCTACATAAGCGGCTGTGATATTTGGGTTACGCATACGCTCAGTGGTCACGAAGAACGTTTGACATTTACGCACAGTGGCCGTCGTTCCTATCCTGAAGATTCGTTAATCGCCGGCGTGCCGTCGTACGTTATGCAGGAGGAGTTCAGCCGCTATCAAGGTTACTGGTGGCAGCCACAATCGGATGACAATATTTATCGCATTGTCTACGAAGAGGTTGACGAATCGGAAGTGTGTCTATATACGTTTCCATCAGCGCAGGCAGTGCCCGGTGAAGTAGAAGAATATCGTTTTCCACGCACGGGCACAGCCAATGCCAAATCCAAGCTAAAAATGGTGCAATTTGTGCTAAACGAGGCGTTACAGATTAGCGAAATATGCACGAAAGATTTACCCTATTCGCTGTCGGCAGTATTGCCATGGCTGGAGTATATAGTACGTGTTGGCTGGACGCCAGATGCGAATCAGTAAGTAGTAAAATTTTGTACAGAGCTGAATTTCTGCTAATGATTTTTGGTTTACAGTGTTTGGATACAAGCTTTGGATCGGAAACAACAACGCTTAGATGTTTTGCTCATACCTTTGGATAATTTCTGTGAAATGTACAGCAGTCAAGTTTCAACACCCACAGATTCCATCGATCACAGTTGGCGTAGTCCTTATACAAGCACAATGACACCGCTGCAGGTGATCTACTCACAGACGACAGATTCTTGGATTAATGTACATGACTTGCTGTATTTTTTGGAGGTCAATGAGAGCGCGGTAACATTTCTTTGGGCTTCGGAAGAGACTGGCTTTAGGCATTTGTATTTAGTGACATCAAGTTTATTAGTAACAAATAATGTTAATGGCTGCCAGGACCCAATGTCCATTCATGCAAATGCACAAAATGCGCAACCAGATTATGTAGAACAAACGGCATTACATCCGCGCATTGTAAATAAGGTGCGTAAAAGTTTAATTTTGATTTTAATTAACACTTTTAAATGAAAAATACTTTTTAAATAGGTTGCACTTACATCTGGTGAATGGGAAGTGCTTGGACGTAATCTGTGGGTCGATAAGGCGCAACAGTTGGTCTACTTTTTAGGTTTGCGTGAAACACCATTGGAAAAACACTTGTATGTAGTCAGTTTGCAGCGGCCGGAACACATACGCCTGCTAACTGAACCAGGCTACTCGTATCTGGTGGAATTCGATGAGGTCTTACTTTTTTGGCATGTTATTTAATATGAATTATTTTAAACAAATTTTCGTTTTTTAATTTACAGTCGTGTCATCTTATGCTACAAGTTTACTGCAACATACAGCGTCTGCCTTCGTGCAAGGTGATGCGTTTGAAACAAACCTGCCAGAACGGCGGTGTTAATGGCATACAACTTTCGCTTGTAGGCTTTCTCCACGAAGGTGGTGAACCAGAGGCGCGATATTGTCCACAAATCTACAAACCACAACTGCCATCGGGTGATATTGTCTACGCAATGGTCTTTAAACCACATAATTTTAAATTGGGCATTAAATATCCGACTGTGTTGAATGTCTATGGCGGTCCGGAGGTGCAAACGGTCAACAACACATTTAAGGTGAGCACTGCAGACAGTATTAATTAATTTTGACGACATTGATATACTTAATGATTAGGGCAAACATCAGCTGCGTATGCATATGCTTGCCGCACAGGGTTATTGTGTCATTAGCATAGACTCGCGCGGTTCGCGTCATCGTGGACTGCAATTCGAAAGTCATATACGCGGTTGCATGGGACAGGTGGAGTTAAAAGATCAGGTAGATGCGCTGCGCATATTAGCAGATAAATTGGGTTACATAGATATGGAACGCATTGCCATACACGGTTGGTCTTATGGTGAGTTAAAATTCAGCAAAGGAATCTAAAAAAAAAAAAAACCTTTAAATAATTTACTTTTTATTATGTTTGCTATTTAGGTGGCTATCTTAGTTTGATGGGTCTGGTGCAGTATCCCGAAATCTTTAAAGTTGCCATAGCTGGTGCGCCCGTTACGAATTGGGAATATTATGATACCGGCTATACGGAACGATACATGGACTTGCCACAGAATAATGAACGTGGCTACACTGCTGGCTCAGTGCTTAACTTCATAGACGCATTTCCCGAAGAGTAAGCTAATAACGCATAAATATTAAATATTAAATATTCTTTTTTTTATTACACAGAGATAATCGTCTACTGCTCATACACGGTCTGATCGATGAGAATGTACATTTTTATCATACATCGAAGCTAGTTACAGCATTGAACAAGGCGAATAAACCGTATTCGTTGCATGTCTTTCCCGATGAGCGACATTCACTCCGGAATCTAGAATCGAATAAAAACTACGAAACAAAATTGTTATCGTTTTTGCAAAACTTATGAGATTGATAAATCTATTTGCGTCAAATTTCGAACTAGAAATTAGTTCTTAAACACACCAACACTCACACACACACACACATACAAACACTCATACGCATTATATACAGAACGATCGAACGCTAATAATAAATATTTGTACTAATTCCTCTTCAAGGCAACTTAATAACTAATTTCTGTAAGCGTACAATACTTTTAACATATTAACTTATTTTTAAATGCGTTGTTACATGTTTACTCTATTATTGTACTATTTGATGTAACATTAATATATATATATTCATAACTATTTTACGAACGCAGCAAAATGTAAAAAGTTATAATTTTCATTTAAAGTATTTTAATATGCATGATTTTTATTTTTTAATTGACTCTAAATAACTAAAAATTAAAAAAAAATACATGTCATTTTTTATTATTTTTTTTTTCGATTTAAGGCTTGCAGATCGTGTAAAATGTTTTTTTTTTTTTATATTTTTCATTTTAAAAACTAAACTTAAAATACTTGAATAAATTGTAAATTTGTTAGATAGCTTAAGTTGCCCACTATTAAAAGGGTTTATAAATATACATAAAGCATATATATACGATATATATTCGCATTAAAAGTCTCCGTAAAAGAGTTTACTCATGCCTAGTAAACAAACAAAAATAAAATCTTTGAGACAAGAAGAAGATGAATTAAATAATTAAAGTTCATCGCTTTAGGTTATTTTAAAGTTATGTATTTCGCTTTTACTCATTAAATCCCGCGTTGCAATATAAACCTATTCACATATATATATATATATATATATATATATATATATATTTACATACATATATAAATATATATATGCATACATTTTAATTAAATTAATTAGCGTTTAATTATATCTGAAATCATAAACTTGCATATTATAAACATGCAGCTATGTAAATTTTCAATCAAAATCAATTTGCTATTTCCGATTGAATTTAAAAAAAAAAAAACAAAAATTATGCAATTACTTGTATTACAAAAAAAATTTCGTTCGTTTTGATTGACTTATAAAAATTATTAAAGAAAAAGTTAAGTTGATTAATGCAGCAAAAATCAATTATATGCAGCTTAAGATATAAAAAGAAAAATAAACTGATTAATAGCAATTAAAAGCGGAGTTTTATTTAAAAAAAAAAATTGTATGCTAAAACCAGGACCCAAACTTATACTGTACCGAAGAGGACTTAAACATTTTGAAATAAAATAATTGATTATATGTCTTAAACGGATGTGAACATTTTGCTCAACATGTATCTTCTTAAATATATGTCTATGTCTGCAACAAAAAACTAATACGAATCCCAATTTTGTTATATCCAACACGGATCTTGATAGCAAAATACACCACAAAAAATTTAAGCTTAACAGGGAGTACAGGGTATCTGGAAGTTGACCACACTCGACTACAAGCGTCCTTTTTATAAAATAGTTAAAGTTTGCTTCACTATAATGGCTCTAATTCCGAAATTATGTGAAATATTAAAAAGTTTCTTCGAAAATATTCTTAGAAATGTCCTTTCTACAGAAAAATGTTGGAAAAAGTAGGAAATACGAATAAAATTTTTTTTGCACTTTTTTTAGCAAAAGGTAAACCCTTGCCTAGGTCGCTTGCAGAAGTTCAAATTGTGAAAAATTTTGCTGACTCCCATTCACTTTGAAATGGTCAAAAATAATTATTGTTACAAACATCCCAAGCAGCTTTTGGGTAGCCTCTGAACAACCCTTCGAATATGAGCTAACTGTGAGAATGTGACAAGCACCCCACTTAACTAGGAGTTGGTGCGTAGGAGTTTTGGATGAGGTTTCTTGGTGAGCAGGTCTACCCGCGGTACGCATCAAGGCTAAATATTTTAATATATGCCTGATTTGTGCACACGCGCCGACGGAAGAGAAGAACGACGATGCTAAAGATGTGTTCTATTGGAACGTCTATACGAACGCGGTCCCAAACACGTTTTCAATATCGTGCTTGGCGATTTCAACGTCAAAATTGGGAAAGAAGGAATCTTTGGCCCAACCGTTGGAAATTTTGCAATCACGACACTACCTCCAATAATGGAGAGAGACTAATCGATTTCGCCGCAGGTCGGAACATGGTAGTTAGTAGTACCAGAGTATAGAGCGATATCGAGAGAAACGGAAAAGCAGCACGAAAGGCGGAAGTTTGAGGTTGTTTAGAGGGTAAATGACAGAAATGAAGCTAAAAAATTGTATCAAACGGTCAAGCGTTTGACCGAACATTTTAAACAAGGAGTAAATTTCTGAAAAGACAAAAGTGGAAATCTGCTAATAGATGCATAGGAACTAATGGGATTATTAAGGAGTCATTTTCTAACCTACTAGGAGGCGATAAAGAGGCTAGATGAAAGTTCATTATAGATGTACAGGAATCACTGAGATTATGGAGGAGTCATTTTCTAACCTACTCGCGTCTTGGACGGTCAGTGACGATGAGAATTTTTAACTTCAATGTAGAGAACTTCGTCTAACTTGGATGCGAAATGACCAGCAACAACAATGTCAGATCAGGCTAAGAATTACGCTTGCAAATAGATGCTTTTTGAGTTTGACGAAACGGCGTTCGAGAGAAAAATTCTCCGCAGGATTTTTGGTCCTATTTAAGTCGGCGACGAATCTCCCTCCACCATAACAATGGATGGTTTCACATATCGGCTGAAACAAGAGAGTTTTTGAGCACTCAAAATATGGAATTAATGGATCAACAACGGTACAGCCCTGATATATCAAACATTGCTCTCTTTTTATTCTCAAACACGTTCACAACCCATGTTTTGGAGTTGTTTCAATCGGAATGGAAAAAGAGCTTCGAAAAATGGTTTGAGCGTATGCAGGAATGCATAAATTTTCATGGAGAATATATTGAAAAACAAATAGTGACCCTCGTATTTGATATTTCATTTTAACACATGCGTTTTGCTATTTCCTTTGATTTAAAGGTGAATGTTTTGTGGATGTAGAGTGGTGTAGAGGCATGGGTTAAATTTTAACAAATATAAAACTACAGAAACAAGGATGCAGGACAGTTTTAAGTCGAGAAATCACTACATTTGCTTGTTGATTGCCTTTTTTAAATAAAATGCCTATAACTCCGAAATTATGTGAGATTTTATGTATGAAAAATGTTTGACTTTTATTTTTAAAAAATAGTTTTTAGTTGAATTTAAAAGCAGTTTATTTTTTTTATTTAATAGTTTATTTTATATTATTTTTATTTAATAGTTTTTATATTCTTATAGAATTTACAGTATTCTATAAAATATTCTTCTAATTTGGCAGCCTACTAATTCGAGAAAAAAACCGTTTAATTTCTTTAACATATCACAACAATTTGGTTTATTTTTAATAAAAACATTCAAGTACCTAGGACCTACATCTGACTTAAAACTAAGTTTACAAAATTGAAACAATTTATTTTTTTTAAATAATAAAAAATCACAGTTTTAGTTTAACTAAAGAATTCCTATTTCGTTTAATTTTCGCACGAATCTAAATTTTTTTTTTCTATTTTTTAAAAGCACCCAAAAATAAAAATTATAAAAAATATTTCAACTAGAAACCAAAAAAAGAAAATCGAAATATTTTTATATTTTGCAAATATTAAAAGCTTATCTTGCAGCATTTCAAATAATAAGGATTAAAATGCTGCAAGAGAAGCTTTTAGCTTTGAAATCAATTAACCCGGCTAGTTAAATTATTTTAACTTTGGCTATTGTCTTTGGCAATATGGCACGCCACAAACGCTTGCAGCCTTGTTGCAAGCACGAGCTCAAATTTCTGTTTTTATTTATTTACAGAATTTGAGCAACTTTTGCTGTCAGTACGTTCTGTAACTATTTTAACTTTACTCAATTAAAAACTGTGACCCCAGTTAGCTGACACGAAACGAATTCACTCCTTAAAATCCTGTTTGCTATTATTGTATTCCGATTTGATTTGCGCGGCAGCCGCGGCAGCGCTGAATGCAGCCAAATTTCCAAACATATTTGCATTCTGTGGCATTGTACCAGCTGACAGCATATTCGCCATATTAGCGGCAGCCATGCCACCGCCAGGATAAAGATTTAAATTCTGATAGAAGAGCGGATTTTGCAGTTGAAATAATGCCATCAGATGTGTCATTTGGAAATTAGGTGCATTTGCATCTGGTATCGAGCCTTGCATGCTCTGCGCTGCAGCAGCAGCAGCAGCAACGGCAGCAGCTGAGGCGGCATTAAAGTTGGGCATAAATGGTGGATAGATGTTAGCCATGGAGCTGCTGTTGTTACTGCTGTTGGGCACTGCGGCATTGGCATTGCTATTGGTTTCGATATTTGATTCGATTTTAATGCGTTTAGCCTCAGCTATATCGGCAGGCAGTTGCTGTAAGTTGAAAGTGGCAAAGTGAGCATGTTGCAGTTTAAATTTATTTAAATATAAAATACTTACAATCTTCTTTGGTGGTCTACCACGTTTGCGCGCCAAGAAAGCCTCTGCCGAGAGCGATGAAAGCGGTGTTGAGCTATTCAGGCTAGTTGGCTGCATTGACTTTGGTGATTCTTTCTCCTCCATGTAAACCTCCTCGCTTACTGTTTCACCTTTCTCGTTCTTAAACTGCTGATATGCCTGCTCACCCTCCTGCCGCTCATGCTTACGCTTATGACTGACCATCTGACTGCTGGAGTGCAATATATAGTTGCAGTGCTCACGCACGCAGTGTATATGATTGCAGACGGTGGAAAATTTACACGAAGTAAAGGGACACACCTCGGTTTTCAGTATCTTCTTGAAGCCATCTTGTGTCAGTTGATAATCCTTCAGATGATAGGTTTTATGTTTATCTACAAAATAAAAAAAATTTATAGAAAACCATAAAATGTTGTCCTCTGTTCAGTAACTCACCCATATCAGCCTTATTCTTGAACGTATGATTGCAGCCCTCACGACAGCAATGATAATGCGATATCTTGCGCCCGTAGAATGGACAATCTTCAATGCGACAATTCTCATGCGCTCTAAAACGCCGGAAACCCTCCTGCACAATTTCCGAATCCTTACGATGAAAGTTTGCATGCATCTGCACATCACTTGTGCTGACATAGACCTTGGGACAATGCTCATAGACACAGTGGTAATGCGTTTGTTTCCAGTTATAGGCACAACCGGCACCATATGCAGGCGCACAATCATCCGACGACGAGAAACGTGCAAAACCAAGCAATAGACTCTCTTTGCGTTTCTTGTGCCATTTCAGATGACGTATTATATCATCTTTCTTGCTCAAGATCTTACCCTGACATGGTTCTTCATAGCAATGAAAATGTTCACGCAAATTCTCCTGACGACACAAAGTATTCTCACATTCCAGATACGAGGAAACTTTCTTAAGATTCTTGAGACTATCTTCGTTTTGTAGAAAACTATCCAAGCTGCTGGAGCCGGTGTTGAGCGTTGGTGGATTTCCAACCACCAAAGGCAGCTTTTGTTTACACTTTGCCTGATCGCTGGAGGGCGGTGTTAGCATGGTATTCGCGAGCGCCATTGGTGTTATATTGGAATCTTCCTGCTCTGTATTGGTTAGCATAGTGGCACTGTTGCCTGTGTAGGCAGTAGGCTGCTTACCGAGCGAATTGCTGAAAGAAGAATCTGCAGGTTGCTTGATCGGTGTATACTGTAAATAAATAGAAAAAAATGGAGAAATTTAGAAAAAAAAGCCAATAATAATTTTATTTTAAATAAAGTAGTTCCAAACATTCGTACTCAAACTCTTTTGTACTTTTTTTTTTTTGCAGCTGTTTGACTGTGAAGTTTTGAGCTGAGAACCCACGCAAGCAAGATTTTGTTTATTTTTCTTGGGAATAAATTTTTCTTCTTTTTGTTTTGTTCTTCTTTATTTTTGTTTACTTCAGCCCGCGTTAAGTACTCCGTCTACAAAGTTGTACAAATGTTTCAGTTTTATGCTTTTCACGAATTTGTTTTTATTTTGCTTATAATTCGTCAGAACATAACAAATGTCGCGTTTCGAGATACAAATTTTCGTTCTTATTTATTGTTTTGGGTAACAAAGTTGCAGCTTGAAAGGCTCGAATTACCGAAATTGTGTTGTCTGCGCGGTTTTGAATTGGAGTATGTGGGAGTTTTCATAAAAACTTTGCATATATTTTTTTCGAGTGCTCTTAATTGCTTTGAAACTATTAACAAAGTAGCTCAAAAATTTATCAAAACGTGCTACAAGCATACAAAATTAATTTAAAGTCTTTTTATACATTGTAGCCAAAGGATAAACTGTATATTATGGATTGAATGGTATAGAAAATTTTTAGGTTTAAACCATATATAAAATATAGAAGACAAGTGCCACCATGGCAGACTTCATAAAGTTCAGCAATTGCATGCTTTTTTAACAAAGACATTTTGGAGACTATAAAGGATAGAAGCTTTATATTTGAATATTTGAATACTCTTAATAGAACTTTAAAAAAGTGTATTGATTGAATATGTCAACCTAAATATAAGAGGTAGCAGTCACCATAGCAAACTTAGCAAAATTCATAGATTTTTTTAATTCAAATTTCAAATTTTAATTTTTGTGTTTTTATTATTAGTTTAGCCAGAAACACTTTATTGGGTGTATCATATCTCAATTATAAGCAAATAATATGCCACTTGCATACATATCAGCACATAGTCACCCTACAAATATAAGCTTTAAGTACTAAGGACTAACTCAAATTCCGTTTTTGTATGACTATAATCGGAAAAAATTCTAGAATTTCGTTGTAAAACTTATTTTTCAAAATTTAATGCGGTATATTAAAGATCTTAAAGGATCGTTAAATTATATTTCTGTAATTGAGCAGCTAACTTTGTTTTATTCAAATATTCTTACATTAAGAAGAATATTCGATCAATGGAACTACATATATAGTAAAATACCCATCCGCTCAAATTAACGGTTGTAACTCATTTCATGATTTCAAATACTCCTTTTTTTCACTGTCAAAATTTCAAAACTAGTTCAAACTAGTTTCTTCCTTCTTTTATTTTTCATTTTCGAATTGAAAAAACAGATATGAAAAATATCGCGATTTGGCGATTCACTTAGCATTGAGTATAAACTTTCGCTCTATTAATGTTAAGTGATTTCAAATCGTAGTAGTTTTCTCTAAACATTTAAATGACAACACTTTCGAATTTTGGGATTCGAAAACTGGAACTGGAAGGTATAAGTTGTGATAAAAGTTGATGGAAATGGAAAAAACTACCAAAAATTAAATTTCATAGCGATAAATGTTGAAGAAAGTATGTAAACAGAAAGTTGTATAAGGAGGTTCAGATGGTGTCAGCTATTTTTGGGAAGAATCTAATTAAATGGAATTTATAGAAGTTTGATATTGTTTTCAAATAAATTTTCGTTAATTAATTGACATCGTCTGAAGCTGAAGCTAAGAATTGGTTAAAATAGCGGAAATATTTACAAAATAAATGAGGTTTCATGGAACACCCGGATCTGTATGTCTGTTTCTATGAGATTATTTAATTGAACTAAACTGAAATGAAAGATCTCATTAAAACAAAAATTTGTTGGGTTTGCAATGCATCTCCAAACAACTCTCCATGTTCTATATATGATAACTATTTTAGTTTATGGACCAATTCAGCTAGAAATGCGCAGTGTTGTTAAATATGATTTTTTTTTGTACACCATAGATCGGATGTTTGTTTAGTAGCACTGCACAATTTCAATAATTTATGTGGAATCGTATATCGTATATATCTCTCCAAGTTGAAATGGTGCAACTTATTGAGTATTTATGCCGTATGGGTAGTAGAAGATTGTTTGGTGCTGTTAAATGGCAATTATCAAAAACTCTCAAGTCAAAGATGAAAATAATACAGTAGAATATAGGGAAGATTGAAGTCTTCAAGAATAAGTGCAGCAAAAAAATAGTATGATGATGAATAGGATATCCAGAGATTAGTTCGGTTCGACGCATATTACGTAATCGAAGTACACTTATAAGATGCCTTGCGTTTTAGAGAAGCAAAATATGCAAAAATTGTGCAAATATTTTCGGCAATTCAGAAACCTTATGCAGTGAATAAGGAATCTACTATATAAAATAGTAGGAGAAGAAAGATTATGGTAAAAATATGTTCTCCAACTTTTAAAATTTTCAAGAGCTAATCGAAGGCTTCCAAATTTTAAGACCTAATATATTAAGCTGCTCTCATATTAAAGATGCCAACTTCAAATTAAATTGTATTGAATTTTGGGTACTAAATCTTGAATAAAAAATTGTTAGGGAATTCACACCCAGTTGATGAAAGCTTCAATATATAAAGTAGTTGCGGAACCACGTGAATGTGGTTGGTAGGAGGTCTCCAAAAATAGTATGATAGAGCAAAAAAAAGTTTCTAAGCTAATACGCTACATTTTTCGGGCCTGTAAATTTTTAAAAAATTTTGAAACTATTTTTGTAAGAGGTAAATTTTTTTTGTTGAAATTTTTTAAATTTTTTTATTTTCCTTAACTTTTTACCAATTAAGCAATAGGATAAGCGTGAATGCCCTCAATGATTTAAATTTATCTTCAACTTGTTCTCAACAAATTCAAGATATGTATTTTTTTTTTATTTTTTAAAAGATAATTTTTTTTTTGAAAATTTTCTAATTTTTTTTTATTTTATTTCCCAACAATTAAGCTGTTAGTACACTAGGCGTGAATACCCTTAATAATTTTAATTTTCTTTCAACCGGTTCTCAAAAAATTTCATTCGTTCTCAACAATTAAAAAATTTTATTTTTAGCTTCTCAGCAATTAAGCTGTTTAGAGAATAGGTGTGAATACCCTAAATAATTTAGGTTCTAAAATCTTACTCAAAAAATTCACTCATTCTCAGCAATACAAATCAAATATTTTTTTGTATCTTCTCAGCAATTAAGCTATTAATAGACTAAACGTGAATACCCTATTTACCCTAAATACCTTAAATTATTTAAATTTTGCTACAACTCGTTCTCAACAAATTCAAGAACACCTGCTTTAAGCAAAAGCTTGAAAAAAGTAATAATAAATAATAACAAATAAAAAATTGCTTACCATGCTCGGTGAGTCATACGAATCCGTGGTGCTGCTCTCCAGCGCATGTACACCCGATATAAGCAACAACTTCTCGGAACTCATGCTGGCGCTGCTGCCACTTGTGGTGGTCGTTGTCATTGTGCCACAAGTTGAGCTATGTAAGCTTGAAAGTGGTTTCTCATCATCTTCATCGAACTCCTCTTCCACATGCTCCAACTCCTCATCATCATCCTCCAACTCCTCAACACTATCGTTAGCCGCATCAACAATATTAGATTGTTGTTGCTGCTGCTCCTCCTCTTTAATCCTTGCAACATCATTACCGACCGCTGAAATATCTACGCTTGCAACATTTTCTGTTGCTGCTGCATTTAATTCTTCTTCGTCTGGTGCAACAAACGGCGGACTTTTCTCAGTTGGTGTCGATGTTACTGTGGAAGATTGTAAGAAATTATTTGTACTACAAATCTGACTATTTGGTGTCAATTGTTCAAAATCAGCGCTCAAGGACAACAGTTGTTGTTGTTGCTGTTGCTGCTGCTGTTGATTACTAAATGAATTCGGTGTTGTTGGTGTTAGTAAAAGATTTGATTGTTGCTGTTGCAATTGTTGCTGTTGCTGTTGCAGCATATACTGCGTCAATGGTGGCAGTGTGCTGAGCAACATTTGTGGCATACAATTATTTAGTTTATTGTTGTTGTTGGGATTAGTATTAACTAATGAATTCAAATTACTATTGGGACTACAACTACGGCTACTACTACAGTTGAAGCTTTGCGAATTTTTGCGTTTTTGCGTTCTTGATTTCTGTTGCTGTTGTTGTTGTGTTTGTTGGTGTTGCTGTTGCTGTTGCATTTGTAGCTGCAACAATTGTTGCTGCTGTTGCTGTGTTGTTGTGCTGCTAGTAATATCCTCTTGTTTTGTAAATTGTTGTTGTTGTAATTGTTGTTGCTGCTGCTGTTGTTGTTGCAGTAAGTTCATCATATAAAGTTGCATAATGAATTCCATTTGTGTAGACATTTTTGCAAAATTTTCAAATTTTTTTTAAACACTTAAAAAAATTGTATTTTGTTGTTCACAGAAAGGCACAGTTTTTTTAAATTTTCTTTTTTGTTCACTTTAATTTTTTTTGCAAATTTCTTTGCATAAAATTTTCTTGTATAAATTTTTCAATTTTCTTTTTTCTTAGCACACAAAATCACTTCGAACCGTCTCCGATCTTTCTTCGATAATCTTGCTTGCTGAGCGATCTTCAAAGCTTGGCTGCTAGGCACAAACTGATTCAACTCTTCCGCTGACGCCAGCTAATATAGCAAAAAGTATCTCAACGATACATCATCCCAAGATACAAACATTCAACCCTCTCCTTAAAAATTGCGCTCTTAAAAAACTCTGATCGCATTGCCTAAAAAAGCAAAGACTCTCTTAAAAAAATCGTTTTTTTTCTTTGTAAAAAAGTGGTTGCAACCCTTAGTCAGCATTTTTATATGTTGCTGCTCTTTGCTTTTTTAGCACTGTTCGCTCGGAAAATGTGAAAAATACGAGTTTGATTCGCATATTTTCTGCCTTTTCTGACCAATGAAATGCGATAGAAAATGTTAATTTGCTTCGAATTTCCGGTTTTTTAGGTAAAAAGTGCGAATTTTATGCAACCAACGAGCGTTGAGGAATTTCTCCTGCATTCGTTTTTTAATTCGCTCTCGTTTCTTTTTGGAAATGATGTAAAGGAATTTTGTGTTGGAATGGGCTAAGGAGAGTGGATATTTTTGAGAAATTGCCTTAAAACGTGTATAATTTAAAAAGAAGAATTATAATAAAATTAATTGAAATAAATTAGTTCGATATCGATTAAATTGATTAATGACAACCGGGTGATTAATGGGTACACATAAGTCACCTGAATGGAGATTCTGTGATCATGAGAAAGAGATTGGGAAGTTAGTTAAAGGTAAGTTAATACAAGGTCTTGTGCCTTGGTCAAAGATCTTCTAGGTGGAGCCTCTTGAGTCGTCTTCTTAGTAGCTAGAGCTGAAGCCAGTGCGTTTTTATAAGCGAGGAGATGATTGTTATATCTAGAACTATATCGATTATTTGCAAATGAGATGAAGAGACTTTTTATGAAATTTTTGTACACGTTGAAGAGCAGGCCCCAAAGTTATATCCCGTACGCTGACCATGGTGCCACAACCGTTTTACCTTGTTACTAAGACCCAACTTATAACTTATTATGCGCGAAATGTCTCTATAATCATTGTTATATAATTCTCTATGTCATTGGCCTTATATCATTCCAGAAAATTTTACGAAACTTTCCTAGGGATCATGTATGTTATTTAATGTAGACAATGGAGACAATTGCCCAGCTTTAAAGTGAAGGTTCAGTGTACAGACTTAGAGCTGTTGACTTAAATGTTACAACGATCCGCCCAGTGACGAAACTGAGTGAATTAGACCTGAAGGATATCAGAAGACGCTAAAGGACAACTAAAGTTAGCAGCAGTATCCGCGTACAAAGCAAGCAACATGTGTTCCCCAATTGGATGTCTGCATTTTACAGTGTAAACAAAGTTGGGTTCAGAAGAGTTTATTGTAATTTGAAAACATCGCACGGTTATAAATGACTTTATGATAGGGAAGTAGGCTATAAGAATTTCACCTTTTGCATCCAAAAAAAAAACAGCACAACTGCACCACTTTTCTTAAAAAGCGTGAAGGATGTGAGGTAAGACTCTGTACTTGTTCTGGTGTGCCATGTTAATGCCCAAAACCTAATTACAAATCGGGGTCGTTGTTCAGTTGATTATATAATTGAAACAAGAATTAATCGTTCAAATACATTTAGAGTATAGACAGTAAACTTATTGGTCAATAAGATCCAACATATCGTTTAGGCTTAAGTACCATTGTAATAACTTTCACTGGGAAGAGAAGTCTTACTATCGATGCCATCGTAATCAGAAGCTCTTTAAAGTTTTAAAGCCTTCATTTGATGTCTTACTTCTTCATAAATAACATGTCTAATATTCTCCAATGGACAACAAGGGATCGAAAGTTGGTCCATAGTATAATCAACAACTGAAATTGATGTCAGGTCAAATGGTTTGAAGCTGTTTTCCAATTCATCTGCAAATATATCAGCTTTCTCCCATTTCTTCAAGTATTCTTCTGTATTTGAATAGGTGTATTACGAAAGAACACCTCGCTGTTTCCGCCAACTACCTCTCCTTTCCATCGGATTCCTTCAGGCGTACTGTGAAATAGGCTGATATGCGGATTCACTGATAGGACAATATCAGGACAATTCACTTTACGAGAAACCCTGGAAAATACCCGTGAGTTTAACAAATACACACACCTATAGTCGACTATAAAGCCGCCTTCGTCCTGTCTGCACTAGGTATCCCGATCGTTCGTCTTTGCATGATGACACTATCGCATATAAAAAGTGTTATCAGGATAGGAAAGAACCTCTCCGAACACTTTGATATCACAAGAGGTTTCGTGCGATTTTTTCAATTTTCTGATGGATTACATCCTACATCAGTACTTACAGAATTTGTCGGGCTCGATCTTCCAAAAGGAAGTGATGCTGCTCTCGTACGCGTATGATATTGATATCGTCGGTACACTGCTACGGCGAGTTAGCAAGGCGTTCTCAGAGATCGAAAAACAGTTTCGGCTCATGGGTTTAGCGGTGAATAAGGACAAGACTAGGTACTTGGTGTTTTTCCGTTAGTGACGATGGAGAACTTCAACTTGAATGTTGTAGAAAACTTCGTATATCTTAGATCCGAAATGATCACCCACAAAAACCTCAGCCTAAAGATCAGGCGAAGAATATCGATTGCAAATAGATGTTATTATGGGCTGAGCAAGCAAATTTATAGTAAAGCCCACACTCGAAAATCAAGATCTAAAAAACGCTAATACTTCCGGTTCTACTATATGGCGCAGAAGTATGAACTTTTATTGAGTGAGACGAAACGAGCTTTTCGATGAGGTTGACATAGTCAAGCGTAAAATTCCAGCAACAACTGGGCTGGTCACCTCATTCGAATGGTTGAAAACCTCCAGTACGCATGGTTTATATGGGGACCAAAACTTAATTGGGGGATGACGCAATGAAGGACGACTGGTCACACGTTGATATGACCGGGTATCGTCGTATTTATTTTAAACCACATTTCCATAAAACAAGAGAACGCTGCAGTCCAGTTTAATAGTCTTTCAGATATACTGAAGATATACTGAAGCTCCACAAGTCTTGAATTTGTATGTATAATATATTCCTTTCTGGAGCCGTGTGGAATATTTTGGCATTTCTAACTAAAAATAAACAACAACAAATTTTTTTCCATACAAAATACAAGAAACGAGAACAAATTTTTGTGGAGGCTACCCTTTCTAATGGTCCGATTTGGATCTATTTTCAATTTTTTATTAGTATTAATGTAAGATACTACAAAGTATGTCGTTCTTAGTTTAAAAAAATAACAACAACGAGTTTTTTATAAACAAAGAATGGCTGGCTTGTGTTGCAGATTCCCCTTTTATTAGTTCGGTCGGGATCTCTTTAGTTTTTGTGTTCAACTTTATCTGATTTTCGATTTCGAAATAATATCTTTTCCTCAGCTGAAATCACTGCAATTTTATTATCATAGCTGTAGGGACTGGGACCATATATTCTAAGTCCGCATATATACACATATCAGCTTAATATATAGAAGCTTCTACTATTTATAACAAACCCGTAAAATTTTTTAAACATAATTAAAAACCGTTACAATTTACGCATAGAAAAATATTTCATTATACAAAATATTAAAATTCCCCTCTTTCAGCGAAAAAATTGCTTTTCAATTTAATTTTCCATAACAATATCAATTCAATATTCGAACAAATTGTAGAACCCGCATTGAACTAAACATTTTCGCTCCAGAAAAGAAAGAGATATGCAAATTCTACTCAGATTTAAAATAGAAATTTAACAAATCCAAAACATAAAAATCTGCGACAGCTGCGCGAAAAACACAAACATTTAAATCGGAAAAACTCTTTCAAATGCAAAAAATAAAATTGGCGCAAATCTGAAATTTCATTCGAATTACAAAAGTTCGAAAATAAATAACGAAAAAAAATCTGCATTACAATTGCAAAAAATCTAATTGAAAAAATCGCACAAAAATTTTCATAATTATGACAGCGACGAAATTTAGCGAACGAAGGAAAAGAAAAAAATTTGCATATTAATAAATTTTTTTGTTTTGCTTTTACTCGATGGCATTTGTAAATTGGCACAAAAAGGATTTGCACAACCCTCTACTGCGACGTTAGAAGGTGATGCCGGCATGTAACTTCCGCTGCGCAGGCGCAGCATCAAATATCCTTGACATCATTTGCATATATTAACGTTGTAAATTTTTGGCAAAGGACCTGATCGAGCTTAAGGCAGGCTTCATTTGCATAAAATTTGCTATGCAGCGTTAGCAGCACGCGGCACATACCCTCGAGCTGCAGCAGGGTAGGTGGGTAGGTTTGGTGTCGTCGTCGTAGGCAAGCCAGTGTTATGCAAATGACCTGCCAATCGATACCGAATCAAAGCCGAATGCGACTTAAACGACTTGAATGAAGAAAATCGAGCAGCATATAAATGCAATGAAAACGTTTGCGCACGCGCGCCAAATGAAAATTTATGCAAATCAGCTTGGAAAACCTCGGCAAGTATTGAATGCATTCGATTATTTTCCAAAAGGGGCGAAAATTTCGAACGGATTTATGCATTTCGTTTGCTGCTTCGGTTTGTCACTCGGTTGGCGAATTCAGATTGAAGTGGATTTTCCAATTGTTGCCATAATTGAGTGACATGGATAAGACCAGCAGAGCAGTACATACATATATGCAAAATACGCATTAAAAATTGTATTGATTTCAGTAAAGGAGAGCAGAGCCGAAATGGCAACCGGCAAATGGAATATTTGCATGAAAATACGCAACAAAAGCTGGCTCAACTCTGACGAGTCCTTGCTTTTGCGCAGCCTTTGGCTTGAATTTGCATATTTCGTAGAGAGTAACAAATTTTGATTTAAATGGAAACAATTTCCGACGCTTTGTTCGATTGATTTCTTATGTCATGTATACATTTCCGTACAATATATGTAGACCATGTGCTCGGAGTTTAGTTAACTTTGATTTGCAGTCAATGAGCATGTTGTGCTGCCAGGATAACAATTAAAACTCAAATCATGCGACAATTATTATTAGGGATTTCAAAATGTTTCGTGGACAAAGCGAATTTTCATTTTTGCATGGGAGAATTTTTTACTCCATAAATGTTTTGCTTGAATTAGCATTAGAAAGCGTCGCATATGCTCTAAAAAATTTCTTTATAATTCAATTAATGCAGAAGAATGCTTGTCAAAAGTGAGCTACATATAAAGAGTTGAATTAGAGCAAAGTTTTATGGTTTTTTAATTGGCCATGATGGACATCGGAAGCAATAAGGAACTGTTCTCAAATAGCTTAAATTAATTATATTCGTATTCGTACAAAATAGAGTTAAGTGGGACAATAATTGCAGCTCACAACTCATCTTCTTGAGATGTGAGCTGGAAGTCCTGCGTAGCTTATATAATTTTATGCTATTTACACTAAAACAGTGCTCGGCACCGGCCTGTCTTTTGTGCACTAGAAAAATGTCGGCTCGTAAACATAAACGAAAAACTTTTTTTTATGCTTTAAATTGTAAAAAAAATTTGATAAAAGTCTGAAAAATTAAAGAAAAACGTAAAATTTTGACAACAATTTTTTTTCAGTGTAAAACAGGAAAACGTTGTTTTTACGCCTGCTTCTTCAGGCTTAATGGAATGGTCATGGAAGAAGCTGTTGATGCGTTCGCAACCTTGAGCAAATCTGCATAAATTTTCATGTAGAATATTTTGAAAAACAATCAAGTCATTCTCATTTAAAATTGTTTGTATTATTTGCTATTACCGAAATATAAATAGTGTCCCTCGTAATATAATATAATAATATACTTATGGATCTGAAACTTGGTATACGCCTGGACCTAAGTTCAGGGTACAAGAAACTTCTTTAATTGGAAAAATATATGTTTTTGAATTAAATTAGAAAATAAATTAAAAACCAGAGAAAACTTCGCTAAATATTTTTCACATTTGCCATTGACTCAGCAATGTTGGTACGAGGTCTGTTATTTATATATCCTAGGTTACTTTTGGCCTTAGTAGGTCTCATTTGCCATTTCCATTTAAAAATTTGATAAGTCTAGCATAAACTTATATCAAACTTCTTGCTGCACTGTCAAACTGTTTTTGGTTTACATTGAACTCGATCGGAATCGGTCGATACGACAGAAATGATGCAATTCGTGAATAGATAAATCAAGATCGACATGTGACATAATGAGATTGTAGCAAGCTTGAGCAATAGAAGGGCCAGCAAACATGAACCTTTGGTCGTCAACAAAATTTGTTCCCGTTGAATTTCGTTGAAGAAATGTTGAAGAAATACAGCCACAGTTCCAAGATGTGTCAAACCCAAAAAAAGCAGCAATCCTTCAGGAAAACTATCCATGTGGCAACTGTTCAGCTGAAGCAACGCAGGTTGGGAAAATCTAAATGGTATACAACCATTTGTTTGCCAACAAATTGTCTAAGCATTGAGGAAAACGAATTGCAGAAGACGGATTCTGCTTCATCATGACAATGCCAACTCTCAGACATCGGCTCAAAGAACAGGGTTTTTGGATTTGTTTTTGTTCTCGACAATCCAAAATAAATTCTGTGGTTAGCATTTACAAAGCTCATTTGGAGGTACCATCTTCGGGGTGGCAAGAGTTTTCGTATAAAATTTGTATTGTTTCCATGACAAATAGGGCAAAAGGTGTTCCTGGATTTGTAAATCATTGGTCTAAATAATTTGATGACCTTTATTACTAATATTCTGCATACTTTTCATGGTATTGAAATAGATGAGAATTTGGAAAAGAGCATTGATTTACTTTTTGATACAAAATAAAGGCGGAAAACAAAATATGACACATATTCGCATCTATTTGAGGTATAGAGAAGAAGTTTGATACACATGACTGGGGAAGTATTTCTATTAATTTGTGTACCGAATCCGAGCAGGCTATGATCTGCGCCCATATAAACTAAAAAACAATTCGTTATATCTTTGCATCTTTTAGAGTTACGGAGATGAAATTTGGTATACAAGGTAATGTGATCGGCTGGGCTGCTCGTAGGTTGACACATATGTGTGGTTCTCCGATGCTTTCTTTGCTATGTTTTTTTATATTTTAAAGTTTCAGCAAACTGTTTACAAATATTTTTCTGTACAGCGCATAAAAAATCTATGAAAACTATGAAAAAACTATAGAATAAAACCCAAATTGATGCCTTCCAATTATGTAAATGACTCGAAGTACTCTTTTGTTTTTCCCCCAATATTTGTACTCAGAAACTTCTGAAAAAAACGATTTTGAATATTCATGCCGCTGTTGGCTTACCTAAAAAATAGAATACAAATCAATATATGGCGGCATCACTCCTGTTTGGTATTTATCTTTTTCTCTTCTTTGTACATAAAAATACGAAAGAAAAATTCAACGTATTTTTCTTTAATTTCCACCACTTTTCTTTCTTTCTTTTCATTGAGATCTTCATGCCGAATTGCGTTTAGCCGCAGATTTATTGCCTTATAGCAACTTCTACCCTCAGCAAACGCTTAGGTTCAATCTGCAATTGATATTTTAATATATTTTATTGTTGGCATTTTTGTCAGGAAAAATATTTATGGCTTTAGATACATTTTCAAACTTCGCTGACCCATAACGAATGCTTTAGAAACAAAGTCCCTTTTCAACAATTCGAAGTGCCAATAAGAGAATGACCACATGCGATGCTAATGAGATCTTCATTTCAAAGTGTTTTGTAGACAATTTGGTCCCTTTTGTATGCTAATAATAAGCATTAAACTGCTGCACAATAAGTGTGAAACTGTCCACTCAGCGAAGTTGAAGATTATCTGCGAAGAAGTTAATTTGAGGGATGAGCTAAACACACTGACCAATGGGCAGGCAGACAGACAATGATGTGTGTCTGCGTGATTTCTAAGATTTAAAGTAAGTGACGAATTGCTGGACACGCGACCAATAGAAGTGGTCAAGTTAGAACCGGTTTTTGCTGTGGTCAACCATTTTAAGAACCCTTTTCGGGAAGCTACTAATTGCAGTATATGCTTGGCACGTGTATCTTATGTAAAATGTTGCTTGCAAGAGTTTTAAAATTTTTCAAGACGTTTAGTAGCTTAATAATATTTTTACTTGTCAGGACTTTATGACACATATAACGGTTATTTTGATAAAATCTAATAAAAAAAAAAATAAGAAAAAAATCTTCAGCAAAAGTAGTTTCCCATGTTTTGTGCAAAGAAAATCCTATCAAACAACAAATTCAACTCGCCCCAGTCCACGTAAACAGAAAGGGTTGAAACTTCTTCAAACCGGACTCGCGGCCACGCATCATGAGATGAGACACCAATTGAGATAGAATAACCGGTTTGGACAACAGCATTAAAAACGCGCGAAGAAATATTTGTTGTTTTTTTTTGGCACAGGCGCAAAAAAAAAAAAAGGACGAAACCCTTTTCATGCGCATCATATCTAAACAGTTGTTGTATGAGAATATTATTTGCGCGAAAGGGAGATACATAGTTAGCCGCTTTTGTATGCTGCTCTTTCGGTCCATTGCGATCTGGTCAATATGTATGGAAGAGTAGCGTGAAAAGTTTTTTTTTTGTTGTTATTTTTGGGATTTCTTCTTCTAATATAACATGGCAG